>CM061134.1:39871759-40471759 GCA_030789695.1 Scilla litardierei
GTGGAGGACAGGGTCCTAAGGTCACCTCGAAGACCACTCACTGCCAACTCAAGAGCACGTATGCTCTGCAGTGCAGTGTCGGGCGGGGGTGGTGCAGAGGGACGCACCGGTCTAGGCTGCGCGGGGCGGGGCTGGCGTACGCGAGTGGAGTATGTAACGGGCTCAGCAGGGAAGGGGACAAAAGGTGCCGCGCCAGCAAATGTGGGCCTGGCCTCAGTGTGAGGCCGGGACACCGGCTGGTGAGAAGTAGAGACAGCGGCAGCAAAGGAAGCGTGCAAAAGAGGCAACGAGGTGGCAAGAGAGGTCAGTGGCCCAGAAGTGTGGACAGACGCCACAACGCTCTCGGAGAATACGGCGGCTGTGGAGACAGAGGACTCTACCGCGGAGATCATGCTAGCCATGGTCTCCACGACCGCGGCAAACGAGGGCGCTCCACTCTCGACAAGGGTCGGCGGGTGCTCGGGGAGTGCGGAGCAAAGAGGATCCACGGACAGAGGGCCAGAGGTGGCAGCGGGAGTGGTGGGGACAGCCTCGGAAGTGGTGACAGTGGTGGAAGTGGGCTCAGCAAAAGTACTCTCGACACTGACAGAGGTGGGGACAGAAGTGTCAGGAGCAGTGGAAACGTCAGGAACAGGCTTAGGGGCCACAGGGTCGACTGGGTCGGCAGCAGGCTCGGCAGGGTGTGCAGCAGGGTCTGCGGGAGCAGCCTGGGCAACGTGGGCAGCGTGGGCCTGCTCGGCCTCCTCGGCCTCGAGCACGTACGCAGCGGGGATGAGGACATCCATCGCTGGGAGCCAGTCAACATGGGCCGGTGCAATCTGGGTCCGAGCTGGGCTCGGGAGAATCATGTAGTCGGCACCGAAAGGGCCGTGCAACCAGACCCAATGACGCTCACCATGCGGACGCAGCATCTTCATCCGGGCCATAACGTCTATCGACAAGGAAGTGGGGCCCGGAACGCGTCGCAGGTCGTCAGGTAAGCCCTCGCCAGTCATCATGGTAAGCAGGCTGATCAGACCGCCGCAGCATATCGGTGAGCGAGCGCCCACCGACACAATGATACGATCTAAAAACCAAGCCGCAATGTCGATCACGACGGCGGGGACAAGCTCATCTCCATCCCTAGATAGAGCTCTGGGACGTGTCATCGCGTAGAGCATGTAAAGCTCTGGCATAGACATCGTGCCCGGCTCATATCTGGCCAAAAAGGTGGTCGCCATAAGGCGCTGGGCAATACGTAGGCAGGGGTGGACAATGGCCGAGGCCTTGGCCCTACTAGGGTCAATGGCGGCGTGGTGGCCTGTGATACGTGCCCAGAAGGCACGGGCGTCGAAAGAAGGTGGGGGGATGTGGGTAGGGCCGTAACCGCGATCGGCTCCGGGGACTGCGGGCCATGAGAAGAACGCTCTCATCATATCGAGAGTGACCTGGCACTCTCGATCCATGAACCTAAATGCGCATCCCTCATCGGTCCGGGCGATCGAACTCAAAACCTCAAGTGTCGGGCGGGTAAAAGTATCCGCCGACACCTGGAAAAAATCTCGCCAGCCCACGTTGTCGTACAACGTGAGCATCCCCTCAAGTACCCCCAGGCGTCCTAGGTCAGTGAGGTGTGCAAACCTGGAGGGTACGATCGAGCGCTGGGAAATACGCTCAAAGACGGCGCGGTGTGCGTCGTCTCGGAACGTAATCCCGAGCGGCCCGACCAGTGGAGCCGGTGGTGGTGGCTGTGGATCGGCAGGGAGAGGCTGTGCGGGCTGTGGGTGCACTGCAGGCTGTGCGGGGTGTGTGGGGCCTGCAGGCTGTGCTGGGTGGACGGTGTGTGTGGGGGAAGGCGGAGGAGAGTCCTCCAACTCGTGGGAGGGGCCGGCATCATCCGACCGCTTCCGCTTGGCGGAAGCTCTCTTCGACCGCGGCCGTGTCCTGGGCGGCATATCGGCCCCGAGCGCGTGCCGAAAAGTGAAAAGTGCGACGTGTGCACAAAGAATGGAAAGAGTATACCCAAACACGCCGCGAGTGCTAAGCAGTGGAAGCGTGCGAAGTCCGCGCCTCCACGTAGTCCTGAGCAGCCCGTAGAAGCTCCCCTGAGCTCCAAAAAGCAATCTACGCATGGAAAAGCGATATTGTCACGACCCGCTTCCCTAAAATGGAGGCGAGACGTGAAAAGGTCCGCACGAGAGTGGAGCTGTGAAGCCCCAAACCCGATAAGCGTCCACAATACATAAACAGGTCCCTGTAACCACAACAGAATAGCAATAATAACACAAGGAGAGACTGAAATAAAATTCACATCTCACAAATATTGTCCAACATCACAAATATGTTCAACATCCAGAAAAGCCACCAGGCTAAAAGAAAAGAGTCTAAAGGCCCAGAACAAGGCCAACAAAAGCAACGACATAACAAAGTATGGGTGCCACGCACCAATAACAAACAACTGTCTAACAAAAATAAAACGCAACTGAGACACTAGGACTGGTCCCCAGTGTCCACGTACTCCCCGTCAAACACAAGCTCGGGCTCGGCGTCAGCAAACACCTCGTCCTCAACGAGGTACTCGGGCTCAGGATCTAACATGTGTCACCCAAAAGAGTAAAGGGGCACATGTCAGCAAGTCTAAAAGACTTGGGCAAGGAAACTGAAAGTAAGGCAACTAGCAACCTAGCAGTTATAGTATTAAGTAATGACATGGCAGTTAAGCATGATGCAACAGTTTAAAAAGAGAAGCAAGCATGCACAATGTAGCAAAAGCTACCAAATCACTAATCACTTATCATTTAACACTTATCACTTATCACTTATCACTTATCACTTATCACTTAGTGCATATAGAGTCCACCTGCTGGCCAGCTCGTGGCTCAGGCCGCTTATCTCTACCACTATTAATCACTTGTCACTGGTAAACACTTAGTGCATAGAGAGTCCACCTGCTGGCCAGCTCGTGGCTCAGGCCGCTTATCTCTATCACTATTAATCACTTGTGCACTAGAGAGTCCACCTGCTGGCCGGAGTGGCGGATCAGGCCAACTCGGGGCTCAGGCCGCTTATCTCTTACCCCACCCATATGTGTCGAGCGTTGGGGTTTCCAACTCACTAAGCTCGCTTCTGGAACACGAGCCAGGAATATAATATTGTAGCGTGCGCTACGCAATCACGTTGAATAATCACTATGCAAAGACATGAACAGATATTTGCGTACCGTTAATTTAAATTAAACGTGACAGGCAAAATGCAATGACATGGCAATTAAATTGCGTACCGTTAATGGAAGGTAAACATGACATGGTAATTGTGCAACATGCTAAATGTCGGAACTAGCTTCGTTGTCAAGCTAGTTCCCCAATTTGCGCCTAGGCGAGTATCATTTCGTCGCCTAGCCTCTTTTACGCCTACAACTAGCAAATGGCCTAAAACATGGCCTAAACCCTAAGTGGCAAGTTTCACTTGCCTAGCACCGGGGATGACGATCAACCTCGTCACACGGATGCTATCTACGAGGAAATCGCTGTTTTGGGGGGAGACAAACATCAAACACATGAAATTAATTAGGGTTTCACCAAAATTATAAATAAGTTATAAAAACAACGGTAGATCGATTTCTTACCGAGAGGAGACGGAAGGAACACTCCGGGGAACCCTAGGATCAAATCTGGAGAAGATTGGAGAAGATTGGGGAAACTAGGGTTTTGGGGGATTTGGGGATTTGATGGGTTTTGGTGAGATTTTGGGGAAGATGAGAGGTAGATAGGGTAGATGGATGGTTTGGATGATGGATTTAGGGCTTGGAATGAAGCAATGGAGCTTGGAGGAAGGTGGGGGATCAATGGGGGCGATTTTAGGGTTTAGGGTCGAGTTGGAGGGGAAGAAAACGTTTGGGTTGGGTATTTATAGGCTAGGCTGGCGGCTAGGGCAAAACTAGGGTTTACAGCACTAGTTAGTCGGTCAAAGAACAACCACTGACCGACTAGTTTGACAACTAGTCGGTCGGTCGACCAACGCAGACCGACTAAGTGTAAACAGTAGCTACAGGTGAAATTAGGATTCTAGAGTTAGTCGGTCCATGAACAAATACTGACCGACTAGTTTGGCATCTAGTCGGTCGATGAACGTTCTTAGACCGACTAAGAGTAAACAGTAACTGATACAAAAATAAGATGATGAGTTAGTCGGTTCAAGAAGCATCGCCGACCGACTAGTTTGCAACCTAGTCGGTCAACCAACGTTCTTAGACCGACTAACGATAAACAGTAGCTTCCTCAGAAAATTAGAAAGCTCACTAGTCGGTCCAAGAAGAATTGCCGACCGACTGGATCGTCATCTAGTCGGTCGGTGGCCCTTCTTACACCGGCTAATGAGCACAGAAAAGTTCCGATACGGAGCGCGAGGCCCCGTGATCGAATCCTAAGACTCCTAGGCTTGATCTAATAGTTAGATATGACCGTTATGAAGCCCGTCACGAGTGACAAACTTCGAAATCGACAATCCTAAGAAAGAAGCGAGAAAATACGACGAATCGATCGAAAATGAAAACTACGGAGACGAAAACCACACAAGAGGAGAAAATCCACCAAAACATATATTATAATATATAAAATCCAGATACATGAAAAACAGTCGTTACATCCTCCCCAACTTAAGAAAAAATTCCGTCCTCGGAATTTCCAAAACTCACGAGTCCGGAAACAAAAGTGGAAAACGCTCTCGCATCTCATCCTCATTCTCCCAAGTAGACTCTCCAGGTGAACCGTGTCGCCACATCACCCTCACAAGATTAACAATCTTGTTCCGAAGCGATTTCTGACGCCTGTCCAGAATCTGCACTGGATGCTGGTCATACGTCATATCGGGGCGAACGGTAATCTCCGAAAAATCCACCGCATGAGACGGATCGCTAATGTATCGACGAAGCTGCGACACATGGATAACATTGTGAACTCCTTCCAAAGACGGCGGTAAGGCCAAGCGATAAGCTACCTCGCCAACCCTCTCCAAAACGTCAAACGGTCCAATGTATCGCGGGCTCAACTTTCCACGCTTCCCAAAACGAATCACACCACGATTCGGGGAAATCTTCAAGAACACATGGTCACCCGGCTGAAACTCCAAAGGACGACGTTTAGCATCCGCCCAATGCTTAAAACGGTCCTGAGCAATTCTCAACCTCTCCCGAATATTCCTGACGATATCCACGGCCTCCACGATCATCTCAGGTCCCAACAACTCCCGATCACCAACGTCATCCCAACTCAATGGCGATCGACATTTCCTCCCATAAAGAGCGGCGAAAGGCGCCTTGCCAATACTCGCCTGGAAGCTGTTGTTGTAGGAAAACTCTACCAGATGTAGATGGTCCTCCCACGAACCCTTGAAATCCAACATGCACGCCCTCAGCATGTCTTCCAAAATCTGAATCGTCCTCTCGGACTGACCATCCGTCTGCGGATGGTACGCCGTGCTGAAACTCAGACGCGTACCCAAGCTCTTCTGCAAACTCTGCCAAAACTGAGATGTGAACCTCGTGTCTCTGTCAGACACGATACTCACGGGGACTCCGTGAAGTCGCACAACTTCCTGCACGATTCACGTTACATCACTATCCAAACTAGGAAAAGGAATTAAAGACGGAGAGTAAAAGAATTTTACCTCCATATATCTCCTTGCTAGCGCCTCAGTGGACTGTCCCACTCGGAACGGAATAAAGTGCGCAGATTTGGTCAATCGATCCACGATCACCCAAATCGCGTCATTCTGCTTCAGACTCCGAGGTAGTCCAGTCACGAAATCCATAGTGATGTGCTGCCACTTCCACTCCGGAATCGGAAGCGGTTGTAGCAACCCGGCCGAACGCTGATGCTCCGCCTTCACTTGCTGGCAAACCAAGCACTTGGCTACACTCCGAGCCACACTCCTCTTCATACCATGCCACCAATAATTCAGACGAAGATCCTGGTACATCTTGGTGCCACCAGGATGCACAGAATACGGCGAACTGTGTGCCTCCACCATCAGCTCCTCTCTGATATCCCCAGCAGGCACACACAACCTGGCTCCAAACCTCAGCGAGCCATCCTCATGAATCAAGAAGTCAGTCCGCAGACCGGCTTCCACCATCTCCCGAATCCTCACCAGCTTCGGATCCTCAGCCTGGCCAGCCTTAATCCGATCCACGATCGTCGACTGTACCTGCATGTACATCAACGAAGAAGCCTCCCCAGGAAGAACAATTTCCACTCCAGACTCGCAAAAATCCTGCTGCAATCTCCACTGCGAGGTCAAAATCATCACCGCTGGCAGCCTACTCAAAGCATCTGGAACCACATTCACCTTGCCAGGGTGATACTGCAAATCAATATCATAATCCGCCATAAGCTCCAACCATCGACGCTGTCGCATGTTGAGCTCCTTCTGAGTGAAAATATACTTCAAGCTTTTGTGATCGGTGAAAATCTTCACTTTCTCACTCAGCAAGAAGTGCCTCCAAATCTTAAGAGCAAACACAACGGCAGCCAACTCCAAATCATGCGTCGGATAATTCTTCTCATGAACCTTAAGCTGACGAGACGCATACGCCACCACATGCCCATGCTGATGCAACACACAACCGAGACCCTTGCCAGAAGCATCGCAAAAGATCTCAAATCCACCGCTGCGATCAGGCACAACAAGAATAGGGGCAGTCGTCAACCTCTCCTTCAAAATACCAAAAGCACTCCCACAATCACCCGACCAAACATAAGCAACACCCTTCCGCGTCAACCTGGTCATCGGCTCAGCAATACGAGAAAAGTCCTTAATGAATCGCCGATAATAACCAGCAAGTCCGAGAAAACTCCGAATCTCAAATGCAGACGACGGAACAGGCCACTCCCTGATGGCCCTAATCTTCTCGGGATCCACAGAAATACCACCTCCAGACACCACATGCCCCAGAAAAGCAACTCGATCCAGCCAAAACTCGCACTTCGAAAACTTAGCATACAAACGATGCTTCCTCAAAATCTCCAACACCGTCCTCAAGTGCGAGGCATGCTCTTCCTCCGACTTTGAATATATCAGGATGTCGTCAATAAAGATAACGACAAACTTATCCAAAAAGTCGTAGAAAATCAGGTTCATCAGATTCATGAAAACTGTGGGCGCGTTAGTTACGCCAAAAGGCATAACCACGAACTCATAGTGTCCATACTTCGTCCTGAACGCTGTCGTCGGAACATCTCCCTTCTTCACCTTCAACTGATGGTAACCACTCCTCAAATCCAACTTAGAAAACACCCTCGAACCTCCAAGCTGATCAAAGATATCATCGATGCGAGGCAACGGGTATTTATTCTTAATGGTCACCGCATTCAACTCCCGATAGTCCACGCACATGCGACGCGAACCATCCTTCTTCTTTACCAGCAACACCGGTGCTCCCCACGGAGACACACTAGGATTAATATAACCCTTCTGCAAAAGCTCATCCAACTGCTTCCGCAACTCTTCCAACTCTGCAGGTGCCATACGATACGGCGCCTTCGAAATCGGCTGCGCACCTGGAACAAGATCGATAGAAAATTCCAAAGCTCGATCAGGCGGCAAACCAGACATCTCCTCGGGGAAGACGTCGCCAAAATCACGCACCACAGCTGGCCACTCCAGCTCCATCTGCATAGCCACAGCCTCCACCGGCCTGGCCCGAAATCTGACAGGACCAAGCGAACTGCTACCACAACTGAACTCAAATACTGGATGTCCGGGAATCTCGAACACCACCTTCTTCCTCCGACAGTCGATCGTAGCATAGAAGCTCGCAAGCCAGTCCATCCCAAGAACTGCATCATAGTTGATGATGTCGTGGACAATGAAATCAGCAAACAGCTCATGTCCACAGACCACCAACGAGCAAGAATTGCAACCACGATGCACCGAGACCACACCATTCCCTGTAACGATATTCCAACTCTTGGGGAGAGGGGACGTCGACAAGGAATGCCTCTCCACGAAGCTCCGAGAAATAATGCACATCGATGCACCAGAGTCAAAGAGGACTCGTGCAGGAAATGTGCACACCAAAATCACACCTAATCAATCAATTAACAATCAAACCCTAGTCTAGCAAACAAGAAAGTTCAAGCAAACAACATAATCTAGCAATCAAGACCAAATAGGAAAGTAATAGCGAGTAATAATCAAAATGTATGGAGCAATAGGGGTATAACAGATAGATATGGGAATTGATTCGGGTTAGGGGTTCGATTAATACACGGATCCTCAAAAACTACGCAAAAAGAGGAGAAAATGGTGAAAACGAGCGAACCAGAGGTGATCGGAGACAAGGCCGCCGGCGGCGACTCGGGCGAGGCGTCGGCGGGCTCGGCCGGCGGTGGCGGGCCGAGCGGCGGCGGGGGCAGCGGCGGTCGGGCGAGTGAGGGTCGAGCGAGGGGGAATCGGGCGTGGGAGCTGAAGGGGCGCGGGCGAGAATTGGGGATTTGCGTTTTCGAATTCCGCGCCCCCCTTCAGCTTATATATAGAAAAGTTACGACTCGACCGAGTGACGTGCTCACTCGGCCGAGCGAGGCAAATAAAAATTTCTCCCCGATATCGCTTCGGCCGAGTGGCTTTGCCAGCCTCGGCCGAGTGGAGTAAGTCCATTCGGCCGAGTGACTCAAGCTACTCGGCATGACTCGCCCTAGTAGGGTATCCGTTTTACTCGGCCGAGTGAGAATGTAGACTCGGCCGAGTAGCAGTTCTAATGAAATGAGGAAAATAGACAGAGAGTTGGGTACAGCAGACTTCCCTCGTTCGTGAGCGGCTCGACCGGACGAACTTCTGGACTCGGCCGAGTGACTAGTATACTCGGCCGAGTGAGCCTTGTATTCTGCTGTTTGTCTTCGTTTAGGCTCTAAACTCCGTCTTTCTTCCTCCAGTTGATTTCATGCTCCTCCTAAGCGTCGAACGCCTTCTTGGGGCGCTCCTTGTCGTCTCGTTCATCCTCCTCATGATGGATCTACCTATCTCCTCTCCTGTCAAGAAAAATAGGACCCGTTATCACAAAATTTTTGGTCGGATGACTCAAAACACTAAAAATCTCTAAAACGAAAATAAAGAAAAAGTAAAAATAAAGCAAAAACCGTCGGGTTGCCTCCCGACAAGCGCTCGTTTTAGGTCGTGAGCTCGACCCCCTATAATTTTCAATCAATGCGGGATGTTTGGTGCATATGAGATGCACCCGTCAAACTTGCCGGGGAGCGCGCTTGGATTTGGACGTGGCGGCGTAGCGTGCTCCCTCGGAGGTCTCTTGTCTCGAATAGTGTTGGGGGGAGGCTCCCCCAAGCTAGCATTTGCCCCGGTCAACGGCTTAACCGACGATGCCGATTTCCGTACCGGCGGAGCTTTCTTTGGAGACTTTAATTTCGAGAGCTTGCAGAGCTCTCGAATCCTTGCGACATCAGCGTCGCCTTCATCAACTTCAGCGGAGAGGTCGGGGGAATCATCGTTATTGTCTTCATGATCTAAATCCGGGCCTTCATCAAAGTCTTCATCAAAAAGAGCGCCAATTGAGTGAGGAATCGTCTCCTCTATCACCTCATCGAGGAGGTCCATGAGATCTTCCGACCGTTCTTTAAGCAAATATATTCTATAGGTTTCGCCCGTCGGGATTCCTTCGGAATAGTGCTTGAGCCTTTGACCATTTACTTTGAACGTGGAACCGTCCTTGCTTTCCAACTCGAAAGCTCCTCCCGGTTGTATATGTTTGATGGTGAAGGGTCCGGACCAGCGTGACCTCAACTTACCAGGAAATAGTCGGAGCCGGGAATTATAGAGCAAGACTTTGTCTCCTACTTTGAAGTCCGTGACGGTTATGCGGGCATCGTGGAGAATCTTGGTCCTTTCTTTGTAAATTCTCGAGCTCTCATAGGCGTCTCTCCTTATTTCGTCAAGCTCGTTGATGTCCAATAGTCGCCGCACCGCCGCACTCTTGTAGTCGTAGTTAAAAGTCTTGATGGCCCAATATGCACGGTGCTCCAATTCTACCGGCAAGTGGCAAGCCTTCCCATAAACTAGTCGGAACGGTGTGGTGCCTATGGGAGTGCGAAAGGTCGTACGATATGCCCATAGAGCATCGTTTAGCTTCATTGACCAATCCTTTCTAGATCGATCCACCGTCTTTTCAAGAATTTGCTTAATTTCTCTATTTGAGACTTCCACTTGACCGCTTGTCTGGGGGTGATAAGCCATGCCAACTCTATGATTTACCCCGTACTTCTTTAGCATGGCTTCAAACTTGTTCTCTATGAAGTGGCTCCCCCCGTCGCTTATCAAGGTACGCGGCACTCCGAAACACGGGAATATATTTTGCTTGAAGAACTTGGAGACGACCCTCGCATCATTAGTAGGAGTGGAAATTGCCTCCACCCATTTGGAGACGTAGTCGACGGCCAATAGGATGTATTTGTTGCCATTGCTCGATGGAAATGGTCCCATGAAGTCTACTCCCCAACAATCAAAAAGCTCAATTTCTTGGATGGGCCTCATTGGCGTTTCATTGCGCTTGGAGATATTCCCGGTCCGTTGGCATCTATCGCACCCTTTTACAAAGTTGTGGGTGTCTTTAAACATTGTCGGCCAGAAGAACCCGCTCTGCAAGATCTTAGCGGTGGTTTTAGAGGCGGCATGATGTCCCCCGCATGGTAGACCGTGGCAATGCAAAATGATAGACGTTGCCTCCTCTTTAGAAACACACCTACGAATGACACTATCTTTGCATATCTTGAAAAGGTAAGGATCTTCCCAAAAGTAGCTACGGACCTCATGCATAAATCTCCTCTTTTGTTGAGTGGACATCCCATGCGGTTTGATTCCGCAAGCCAAGTAGTTGACGAAGTCCGCGTACCAAGGTACTTCCCTGGTCCTTACCGCATATAGCCTCTCATCAACAAATGTGTCATCAATAGGTAAGCTCTCATCCTCCTTGTCGCGAATGAGCCTAGATAAATGATCCGCCACGACATTGTCTGTGCCCTTCTTATCTCTGATCTCTAGGTCGAATTCTTGCAACAAGAGTATCCACCTAATCAACCGGGGTTTGGCCTCCTTCTTGTTTAAAAGGTACTTCAATGCCGCATGGTCGGTGTGGACAATCACCTTGGAACCGAGGAGGTAGGAGCGAAACTTCTCTATAGAATAGACGACCGCTAGAAGCTCCTTCTCGGTAGTTGTGTAGTTTTTCTGCGCGTCATCCAATGTCTTGCTTGCGTAATATATCGCATGAAGCTTCCTATCTTTCCTTTGTCCCAATACCGCTCCAATGGCTTGGTCGCTAGCATCGCACATTAGCTCAAAAGGGAGGCTCCAATCCGGCGGTTGTATGATAGGCGCTGAGACTAGCGCTTCCTTCAAGGTGTTGAAAGCTTGCAAGCATTCTCCTGAAAAGTCAAAAGGAACATCTTTAGCGAGCAAGGAAGTAAGAGGTCGGGCAATCGAGGCGAAATCCTTGATGAAGCGGCGGTAAAACCCCGCGTGACCAAGGAAACCTCTAATGCCCTTGACATTAATAGGAGGAGGAAGTTTTTCGATTACCTCAATTTTTGCTTTATCTACCTCGATTCCTCTTGAGGAAACAAGATGTCCGAGAACTATACCTTCCGTTACCATGAAGTGACACTTCTCCCAATTGAGAGTGAGATTGTTTTGTTGGCACCTTTTTAGGACTTTAGTGAGATTTTCCAAGCAAGAGTCAAACTCACTTCCGTAAACCGAGAAATCATCCATAAAAACTTCCATAATGTTTTCAATATAATCGGAAAATATGGATGTCATACATCTTTGAAAAGTGGCGGGAGCATTACAAAGGCCGAACGGCATCCTACGGTATGCATAGGTGCCATAGGGACAAGTGAAAGTTGTCTTTTCTTGGTCATCTTCGTGCAAAGGGATTTGGAAGAAACCCGAATACCCATCTAGATAGCAAAAGTATTTATGCTTCGCTAGGCGTTCAAGCATTTGATCAATGAAGGGCAACGGGTAATGGTCCTTTCGGGTGGCTTTATTGAGTTTCCTATAGTCAATGCACATTCGCCATCCCGTGACGGTGCGTGTAGATATGGGCTCACCTTTTTCATTTTTTATAACCGTCATCCCTCCCTTCTTGGGAACGACGTGAACGGGGCTAACCCACCTACTGTCTGAGATAGGATAAATAATACCGGCTTCTAGCAATTTTAGGATTTCTTTTTTAACCACCTCCTTCATGTTCGGGTTTAACCGCCTTTGAGGCTCAATGGAGGTGGCATCGGTATCCTCCAAATGGATCCTATGCGTGCAAAGCCTAGGGCTTATCCCTTTTAGATCGGAGATAGTGTAGCCCAAGACATCCTTGTGGCTCCTAAGAACGTCTAGGAGTTTTTCAAGTTGATCTTGTGTGAGGTGGGAATTGACTATCACCGGGAAAGTTAGTTTATTACCCAAAAAGGCATACCTTAGATTCGGCGGTAATTGTTTAAGCTCTACCTCAGGTGGCGCTGCTCCTTCCACGTCATCGGCTCGCATGAGTTCGACTTTCTCCGTGTCGTCCGGGTTTAGCTCATGTTCAGGTGGCATGCTTTCTTGTGACGAGTCAGACTCGCTACTCAGTGAGGATGAGGCATCGAAATAGGCGCCCTCCGATTCAGGGCTAGCATCGCCAAAACCTTCACTCTGCTCCAGTTCGTACCTGGAATCAAGAAACACATCAGACGATTCATAAAAACAAGAGTGAGCGTCATAGAGTGTAACTCCCTGATCGTCGGTTTGCTCGAAGGGTTCTTCGGGAGCATAGTGTTCTTCGACACTCGCTCTATTGTCTTCGAAATACAATTTGTCATCGACCACGTCAACTCTGACATTGCCTCCGATAGTCCCCTCCGGGGAGATTTGGTCCATCACAAAACTAGCAAATAGTTGTTCGTCGGGGTCCTTGATATCAATAGCAAATGCTCCGGTAGCGTGGACCTCGTCAACAAGCTCCTTAAGGAGGTCTGTGAAGGAGTCATAGTCTTCTCGACTGAGTTCCATTATTGGCAGTGCATCCTCCATTCTCCCTGTTAAGATCTTTTGCAAAATACGGGGAGAATATGCAAATAGGGCGCCTCCCCGGCAACGGCGCCAAAAACTTGATCGCTCCGGGACGTACACCCAAAGAACGGTTGTAGTTTTACCGCAAGCGCACGGTATAGCGGCGAGCGGGTATCGAACACAGGGAGGACGAATGACCGTGCTTGCTCCTAATCAACCTGGCTATTTAAGAATAGAGAGAATTGCCTTGGGCGATCCTGTCACAATCGTCAGACAAATGTGCGAAATATCAAATCAAATAAAGAACGTCTAGGGAACGGGGAATCCCCGCTACTCACCGTATTTCATAGATGTGGTTCGTCGGTATCAAAATTGCTAGAATGAGAATTTGGATGAACTAGTTGCAACTAAATGTGGAACCAAGCTCACGCTCTCGCGCTGTTGCCGGTCTATAGCTATCCTAGGGTCGGGTCCAATCTCTTGCAAACCCTAGCCTAGGAAAGCTAGCATTAGGATCAACATCATCGTCCAATTGCGCACCGAGCCCAATCTCTTGCAAACTCGGTCCACAATCTAAATTAGGATAGTTCCTACCCGTCCAATCTCTTGCAAACGGGTATCGGCACGGAATTGCAACCGGAGATCCTAGTATCGGTCCAATCTCTTGCAAACCGATACTTCGAAAATCCGACTCCAACCCAATTCGGATTTCTAGGGCTTCCTATCAAATTGGTATCCAATCTCTTGCAAATCCCAATTGATATGAATACCTAGCTATCCGTAGTGATTCGATCCCAATCTAATCTCTAATTATTGATTCTAGCACAATTTCTACCGATTTATCACAAATACGAAATTGGGCTTGTAGGGTTCATCCCCACGCCCCAAGACGTGGAGACTACTCACAAATCATAGCAATAGCACAAAAATAATCAATGAAATAGACAATGGAATTCATCACAACAATGATATAAACAATAAAAATAGAGTTTTTGGGGAAGAGAGATGCAAACCAAAGTAGTTCTTCAATTAATCCAACAAAAATCCAAGTTTTTCTCTTCTCCAATCACAAATAATAAAGCTAAAAAGTAATCTCAAAAAGCTGCAAAAAATCTAAGAGATGGCTCCTAAAACTAGGGTAAAAACAGGGCTTAAATAGCCCCAAAAATCGTCCAAAAATCCTGACCAAAACGCCCCTGCACAGCCTGTTTTCCGCAAATTTCGCTACAGGCAGCGCATCGCACTCGGCCGAGTGACAAAAGTCGCTCGGCCGAGTGAAAACCCTGTCATTTTCCAGTAAGTCGGGGGCTTCAAGGGTCTTCAGTTCGGAGGCGGCTCGGCCGAGTGAGTTGTCGTCACTCGGCCGATGGCTTCACTGCACTCGGGCGGACGTGGTTTACCACTCGGCCGAGTGGGTCTTCTGAAGCTCAGGTGGCCGAAAAACAGTAACTTCGATATCTTTGAGGGCCTTCGTCTGGGCGCCACTCGGGCGGACGTGGTATAGTCACTCGGCCGATGTGGTCTCCGTCGCTCGGCCGAGTACACATGGAAATCGTGTCTGAACGGGTCGGCCGAGCAGTGTCTCGCTGGTCGGCCGAGTGGCTCCTCCACTCGGCCGAGTGGGACATAAAAGATGCCCAATCTGATTGTTTTGGCCTCCTCGTCGCTCCTGCGACGTCCATTCTTCTTCCGCTCCTCTCCAACAGCAAAATATCCCTCGGGGGAGGTCGTCGGTGGCCGTCTAGAGTAAGCGTGTCTCGAGATCACTCCAAATCACGCCAAATCACCTGAAATGCGACAAAAACAACAAATCGTGAAAAGCATCGTAATATCGTCGATATATCGTGAAAAACATGATTTGGGCGATCTAAATGGCATGCAAACATGCGGAAAAAAGGTGTAAAATAAGGAGTGATCACTCCCCTAATAGGAAGTGCCTCCAAATATTCAATGCAAAAATCACTGTTGCCCACTCAAGATCATGAGTGGGGTAGTTCTTCTCATGGATCTTCAACTGCCTGGATGCATATGCTATGACGACCGTGCTGATGTAGCACGCATCTGAGTCCTTTACCACATGCATCATAGAAGACTTCGAATCCTCCTGACTGGTCTGGAATGATCAAAATGGGTGCAGTCGTCAACCTCTTCTTAAGTTACTGGAAAGCATCGTCACATGCTTTCGACCAAACAAACACCACATCCTTTCTCGTCAATCGCGTCATGGCTCCTACGATCGTCGAGAAGTCTTTGATGAACCTCCGGTAGTAGCCAGCGAGTCTTAAGAAACTTTGAATCTCGGTCACCTTTTGGAGAACTGGCCAGTTTTGAACAGCTGCTACTTTTCCAGGATTGACATCGATCCCTTTTCCTGACACCACGTGGCCTAGAAACACCACCTCGTTCAGCCAGAACTCGCACTTACTAATTTTGGCATAAAGCTGGTGTCTTCTCAGGGTCTCGAGAACCTTCTTGAGATGTTCTCCTTGCTCCACCGCATTCTTCGAGTAGATGAGAATGTCGTCGATGTAGACTACTACAAACTTGTCCAAGTATTCATACAATACTTGGTTCATAAGACTCATAAATACTGCAGGTGCATTGGTCACACCAAACGGCATTACTACATACTCATAATGCCTGTATCTGCTTCTGAATGTAGTCTTGGGAACATCTTCGTCTTTCACCTTCACTTGATGGTACCATATCCTCAGATCCAGCTTTGAATAGACGCTTGACCCATCGAGCTGGTCGAAAAGATCTTCGATGCGTAGTAGAGGGTACTTGTTCTTTACAGTGACTTTGTTCAGCTCGCGATAGTCAACGCACATACGTAGGGATCCGTCTTTCTTCTTCACCAGTAATATAGGAGATCCCCAGGGAGATACACTAGGTCGTATCCATCCCTTCTTCACTAGTTCATCAAGTTGGGCCTGCAAATCTTTTAGCTCAGATGGTGCTAGATGATATGGTCCATTGGACATCGGTTGGGCTCCTGGCATTAGTTCGATGGCAAATTTGAGGGTGTGATCCAGAGGTATACCTGTATGTTCGTCTGGAAACACATCCAGGAACTCTCGAACCACCTCTGGTATATCGAGCTCAGCTTCCATTGCAGCTCCTACTGCTTGGACCGAACTGGCTCTGTACTTCACCGGACCAACAGATATGCTTCCACTAATGAACTCGAACTTTGGATGATCAGGAATATCGAAGGATACCCTCCTTCGACAACAATCGATGGTGGCATGGAAAGTTTCCAACCAATCCATCCCGAATACATCATCAAAGTTTGGGATATCTATCATTATGAAGTCAGCGAATAACGCTCGCCCATAAATTACCACGGGGCATTGAGGATACCCACCGGTCGCCTTTATCACTCTGCCACCCGTGTTGACGTTCTAACAGGTAGTTAAAGTTTTGACAGGAACAGTGTGGATGCGAACAAATCGACTCGCCAGAAAGCAGTGTGATGCTCCCGAGTCGAACAAGGAGAGGCCGGGTTTCCCAGCTACTAGTACGACACCTATGTTATAAACACTAATCTATGCAACCAATGCTAATGAAAGAAATGATTCACTAACTATGATAGAAATATACATGTGATCACTTGACCGGTGGCCTCGGCCTCTTCGACGTTCATGGTGTAAAACTGGTGTTTCGGTGGTGGTTGCTGCCTTGCTTGCTGAAACACCCTCTGCTGTGGAGGTAGAGGTGGACGCTGTGGAGCGTTTTCTGTCGAGGCAGCACGGGGATCTGGGGCTGGAGCATGTGGCTTAAAATGAGGGCAATCCCTAGCCATGTGTCCTGACACCAGGCAAACCAGACAAAGACCTAAAAGACTTCGACACTCAGACTTGAAGTGTCCAGGCTTCCCACAAACGTGGTAGACCAGTAGGGCCTGCTGTTGTTGCCTTGGTTTCTTAAATTGAGTCTGCTGAATAGGGAGGCACATCTGTGGCCGTCTGCTCGGCCCAGAATGGGACGGCGGGGGCCTCACAGGAGCTGACAGTCTAAGCACTTCCTCCGCTTCTTTCTGGACCATCTCATGGTTACAGGTAATGGTCAGAACTACATCATGTGTGGTCAGACTAGCAGTGACCAACTTCCTCCGAATCTCAATGTCGTGCCCCAGCAGGAAATGCTGGGCTCAAGTCAATGCATCTGCAACCATCTCCGGGGCAAACCTGCTGAGCCTGGAAAACTCAGCGTCATACTGGTCTATAGACATCGTGCCCTGCTTCAGGTTGATAAAATTCTTCCTCGTCATGATCTTTGCATGTGGCAGAAAGTATTGGGCATTGAAGGTATTGGTTAAGACATCCTACGTAACCGACAATCCTAAGTGGTCCTCTATCGCCTGCCACAGTCTCGAGCACCATCAGTCAGTTGCCTCTTGGCGGTATCCACCCATGCTTCTTCTTGAATCTGAGATGCTCTCAGATCATCAATGATGCTCTCAGATCATCAGTGATGCTCCTGAGCCATTCCTCCGCTAGGAGATGGTTCTCAGTCCCAGCGAAGGTCTTCGAGCTCATCGATCGAAAGTGATAAGCACTCAGGTCAGCTTTCGGCTCTCTAAGAAAAGCCTGTCCCAGCTGTTGCTGAAGGGCAAAAATACCCCGTATGAAATCTTTTGCAGTCAATAGTGTAGTCGGGAGTGCTGTCGTGTCTGGATCGTTATTTGCTTCATTACCAGCATCATTCTGGTTGGGACCCCCATTCAGGTGATTGGTCCCTGATCCAAAAGCACAGTCCTTGCTTGTAGAAGTGTTTCTTTCCATTGCTTACCTGCGTTTCATAAGGTTTGATCAGTTCTATTGAGTATTTTATACGACACATTCTGAACTTCATATACTATTCATGTGGTATTTAGCGCGGACCTGCATAGGCCACCAAACTTGTAACGACCCACTCCTGGGACCCGTTACTGTTCGGCACATGCGAGTCCTGCTAGGCACCAATGAAGTTAATACAGGATCCGATGTAGAAATATGCCAAATACTCATACATGAGAATGAAACACAAAATTATTACAAACCAGTAGTGTATAGAAAAGAAAAATACAGCCCGAATACAAATACATACCAAGCCACACTCTGGAAATGAAAAATCTAAGATAACATAACACTTTCACACTCACTCTCAGTAACCAGTGTCCTCCTGGTCAAACTCAACTGCAAGCTCGACGTCTGCTAATTCAGGTATCACCTCGTCCACCTGTAAGGTATCTGGCGGGTCCACCACAAAAAGAAGGGGTCACCAGGATCAGACGAAACTCAAAGTATCTCTAGTATGGAATTCAAAACAATATTCAAGTATGTAAAACTAGCAGAGACTAGATGTAAAAGTACATACGATAATGGTATGGAAATAGAGCAGAAACGTAGCTTTGCAGATTTACAACTTTCACAATTTATCAGTAATTAAATGAAAACATTATTAAAGATGACAAGGTTACGAGAGTATTATTGTGCCTGAACCTAGATCATGACTTATAAATCGTAGTACAGTGAGCAACCAAGAGTCCATCTCATACCATGGGTGCGCGTACCTGAGTTAAACCAAAACTGTGCAACAAATATGATACTGTTCAATAATCTGTGCTTCATGTCTGTGAATTTGTCACCAACAAGCGGGAGAACAACAACAAAGCATGAACTGGTCGCTCCCGCACATTTGCTATTATAAGTTACCACAAATCCCCAAGTGTCTGTGATATTACCATATTTGTAATTTATGGGTCATTTACTAGATTGTCACATTTTTCCAGTCAAGCATGACATGTAGTCCGATCGATTCTTTTACGATACTGTGCAATTTATCAAGCTTAGCTAACTGTCCAAATGAAACACTTTGCTAATGAAATGAATCTAGTTTGGCATGCATCTTTATAGTTTTTAAAATCCATAGTTAGGGTACGATGAATTACCAATACGCCGTGTCATGAAAGGCGCGGTTCGATCAGTGGCAGCGATATCTGGGTTCACATGTGTTACAAGGCAAGGTAGCTACACAACTTATAAGGACAACTTATATTATTATTACTAATATTCTAATACATAACTAACATTAACTGAAAATAATTTATAATTAAAAAAACTATAACTGAAAATAATTTATAAAAACTAACTTTATACATGATAATTTAAGCTAATATACTTAAACTAATAATTCATAACTAAAACTAAAGTAAAACTTTTATAACTAATTTTAAAACTTATACTTATAATAACTTAAATATAACTAATAACCCTCACCTTTCTCCTTGAGTCTGCCTCTTCCCCTTCTTCTCTTCTTTCTTTTCTTTTCCCCTTCTCTTTTTTTTGCAGGGGAATCAAGGGGCACGACAGCAGGCGGCTAGGGGGGCGCACGGCGGCATGCGGAGCAGGTGGCCTCGGGCAGAGGGCGGCAGCCAAGCAGGGGCGGCGTGCACTACTGGGTGGTGGTGGCAGAGCTAGGGCGCGCGCGGACGAATCTGGGCGCAGGTGGCGGGCGGAGGCACGCATGGTAGAGCTAGGGCAGCTGCAGGGCGAGCTAGCGGGGATGCATGCGACAGGGAGGGCTTGCGGCGCTCGGGTGGAGCAGTGCGCGGGTTTTGGCAGCGGGCAGGCGTGCGGCTCTCAGGCAGACGCGTGTGCGGGCAGATCTGAGCGGCGGCAGCGTGTGCGGGGGTTCCCATGCGACGGCGCGGCTGCGGATAGGAGGATGGGGAGGGGATCACGGGAGAGGGTAAGTGGATTTCATTTCTCACTTTCAATTCTGTTTTTCTTTGTGATTTGGGTGGTTGATTTTTGGGTGAATAGGAGAAGGAAAAGATATGATGAGGATGATGTTGTTTGTTGTTAGAGGAAAATGGATGATGATGTGCATGCGGTTGATTGATTGATGAAGGGGGAGGAGGATGAACAGGAGAGGGGTTGAGGGTTTCTAAATAGAGTAATAGACAAAGTTTGAGATGCAAATATTACGGATCTCATCTGCCAAAGGGAGGTGATTAAAGGGTGTGTGGGGATGGTTTAATTAAATAGGGATTAGTGTAAATAGTTTAATGGTAAGAGTAATTACGCTATGGCGAAGAATAAAAATATGGGCGCGCTCGCATCGATGTGTATAAGAAAATAATTTACGGACGAAAACATTAGGACTACTGAAGTAAAATACAGCCACACACACAATTCAATATGCCTAAAATACATGTCGTTACAGACACGGCCGTGTTAGTTTTGGCACGACCGTGCATGTCAGAAGATGTATCAGCTAACTTACGCAGATTTGGACACGGCCGTGTTATACCCATCACAGCAGTGCTGGTCCTATGCAATTCTCTGTTTATGTTGACACGGCCGTGCCAATGGCCATGTTGACAGGCAACTCTATGTTTCATTGATATGGCCATGCTGCACTGTCGTGCTGATTATTCTGGAGCTACATGCATATTACGCAGTTCTGCGCACGACCGTGTCGTGTATCAGCACGGCCATACCGTCGCTAAAAACCCTAGTACGCCCAGATTTTGGCTTATAATCTGGACCATTGATGTCTATTATGGTTAAAAAAGATGGACAAGATCTAAAATGTCCCGAGGAAGGATTCCTATGATATAAATACCAAGAGATACACTTTTGATGGCACACAACATACGCGACGGAGAATTGAGAAGATTTCCTTGCGTCTTCAAGAGAGAAGCAGATCTTTTGCAGGTGATAGGTGACGAGATAACTTTGAGGTGACTACAAGCTTTGGAAGGAGAGGTATTCCTTGTTCTAGAGTCTCTGGTAAGATCTCTCCATTG
Organism: Scilla litardierei; assembly: GCA_030789695.1. Classification (NCBI taxonomy): domain Eukaryota; kingdom Viridiplantae; phylum Streptophyta; class Magnoliopsida; order Asparagales; family Asparagaceae; genus Scilla; species Scilla litardierei. The sequence continues at coordinate 39,892,593 of CM061134.1, forward strand.
GTTGTGTGCATGAGACATTGTAATTGCTAGAATGCTAGAGTTATTTTGTCGTGAGGGCATACATTGGTTTGTAAGAGATTTGTAGTCGGTATATTCTCTGTATTATCATATCTAATCTAGTGAAAACCGTGACAACGGAAGACTGGACATAGGCCATAGGTTGGACCGAACCAGTATAAATCATTGCCTCTCTGTTTGATTGCTTGGCTTAATTGTGTGGTGCTTTCGTGTGCTTCTTATGATTCATCCATGATCCTAACTCTACATTGATTTGGTTGGCGACACAATATTTTCATATATTCTGTTGTGCACACTTTGGTGTTGTTTGATATTGTGTTAGTTTTCCAACAAAAACACAATAAACACATTAAGAACCAACAATAAATAGATTCACAACATCCGTTCTCGCCTACTTTCAGAGGAGAACTTCAGTCATTGACAAGGATATCTGATTCAAGATCCAACTATCATTGATAATCTTAAACGAGTGGAAATCGATCTTGCAATCAATAGCCTATGGAATAAAAACCCCAAGTTCGTTGATGGTTTAGACTCAAAGGAAAATCAAGAGCAAAATTGATAAATAGCACATCCAATGCAAAACCCTAACATATTCAATAATTCGAGAAAAGTAGAGATCAATTCATAATTCAATCAATGAGATGGTTCAACTCAACCCTAGACAAGAAGACTACTCACGATTCTTATCAAGAACAATCAAGCAATTAATATGAGACATCATCAAAATAAAGAGAAAGGGAAGAGACAACTTATTGATTGATAAAGTAAGTAGAACTTAAGAGTCTTCAATCTTCAATCCACAAAAGAGTTGCACAAAGTATCTCCCAACAAAAGAGTTGTCGTAGAAATAACAAGTAAAAAACCTAAAAAGAACGTGTGTTTTCAACTTTGCAAACGAGTATTTATACCCCCTAAGAGTTCCAACCCGATTAGGCTTCAAAAACTATCGCTAACTCATATTTGTGTATTGGCATAGTCGTGTCGTTTCTGGTATGACTGTGCAATGTTACTGTGCAGAAATCTAGATGTGCTGCCAACTTTACACACTATGCCAAATATGGCATGGTCATGCCACTTTTCCGGATCCGCAGCCACGTCTTCCGAAAATGTAGAAAATAGCTCCAAGATTAGAAAAATCCGTAACAATATCCGTTGGAACCAAGAGATCGCCATCTTCGACTGAAAAATAAGAGAGAAGATAAAAATTAGGTCATAAAAATCATATTTTGTACATAAAGAGATGATAAGATCTAATATTGATTTATATTGAAGAAATGCATGGATTATGTCACGCCCCGCTTCCCAAAAAGGACGGAGGCAAAGCGTGACTAAGGCCCGCTTAGGCCGGGGCGGAGAGCCCAGACCCAATAAGCGTCTGTGGTATTCCAAAACGAAGGAAACAGGTCCCTGCAAGTTAGTACGAAACAATAAAAGTACTGAAAAGAAAGAACATATCATTTTATTCCAAGATAACATCCAAAAAGTACTGAGAGTCTAAAACGCCCGAAGGGCTACAACTGCAGAAAAATAAACTACCGGTGCAAGCACCCAACCTAGACAAGAAAAACAACAGGTGCTACGCACCCAATCTAAACTGGAACAGAACTCTGGATCAGCAACTAGAGGTCTCTAACTCTGGTCCTCCTCTGGGTCGTACTCCGGATCAATGTCCTCCGGCTCTCCGTCTGCTGGCAAGTCCGCCTCGTCGACGTACTCTGGCTCAACACCTGACGTACAGCACCAACAGAAGGAACTGTACGTCAAGTAAGGTCTACAAAAAGGGTTAGACCAAACTACAAGTGTATCAAATTTTAGACAACGTTTTACTGGTTGATTAGCATACTGAGGTTATAACTGAGTAACAAACAGGAGTAACGCAGCAGGAAAGTAAAACACAGCAAGTAGTAGTCGTAGCGTGTGCTACAAACTACGGGACTAACCTACAGGTGTCATGACAAGTCGGGACGTGACGGGACAAGACGAGACAAGACAAGTGAGACACGAAAGGGTTCACGCCTTACGGTTCGAGGGGGATCAGACCCTCTTGCCGTGCGCACGCTCAACCCAACCCCAAACCCAGGAACTCAGGACAAGACTTACAGGGATCACTTCCGCTAGGGAAACATCCGAAACGCCCGAAGGCTTTTTGTGTAACAGGGATCACTTCCGCGGGGGAAAGCATCCGAAACGCCCGAATGCTTTTTGTGTAATAGGGATCACTTTCGCGGGGGAAAGCATCTGAAACGCCCGAAGGCTTTTTGTGTAATAGGGATCACTTTCGCGGGGGAAAGCATCCGAAACGCCCGAAGGCTTTTTGTGTAGCAGGACACGACATGACAAGTGTAGGGAGTTGTTATTCTAGGGTGTCCACACGCACGCACACACAAGATAGTCCTATGATGTCAACAGTTGTCGTTGTCAGGCTCAGACTTCGTCGTCAAGTCTGAGCCGTCAAGGGCGTCCCGGACGCTATCATTTCACGTCCGGTTCTATTTGTTCACAGTTAACAATTCTAACCAACTAGGGCCTAAGCACGGCCAAAAGTGCAAGTGGATACACTTGCCTGAAATGGCGAGTGTGTCGTCCTCTCGAAGCATCTCGTCCAAGTGTCTCGTCCGCGAAAGTCCGTCTGAAATATCACCACGGCGACGGTGTCAGGTCTCAATTTCATCAAATCCTATTAGGTTTCGTTTCTAGGTTTTCGGGACTATCCTATTCGTCAAAAGTCACTTTTTCGATGTTTCAGCCTAATCGACGATCTATCCTATGTGCACAGTCAACAAAGTCCATTCGTCGAATTTCTAAGTTCGTACAACGTCTTACTGGTGCTGGAAAATAAATTTTAGTTCAAGTTGACGATTTTTAGTTTAGGGTTCAGTCAGCTATTGTGGGGGTTTCTACGAGTTTCGGAGAACCAACCTGAACCGGAGTTTGTCGTAGATAGGAAGTCGTGTCTGATCGGAGGACTCCTCAGCTTCAGATCTGGCCCTCGCACGATTCCCCAAAAGTCGAAACTTGCGACGAAGGCCTACGACGTGTCGCAACGTTGTAGACGGCAAATCCGCGAAGTAGCACACCCAAGTGGGGCCCACAGCAGTGCTAGGGGTCAATGGGGGACCCACAACACCTCTGGAGAACTTGGGGGGCCCACCACAGGAGTTGGTGTGGAAGAAACCAAGTTGCGACGAAGTGCTGTCGGTCGGACACCGTCGGTGTGAGGGTTTCTCTCGGTCAGACCGAGAGAAACTCTCGGTCGGGAGGGTTGCAGCGCAGCGGAGGCGACAGCTTGGGCGGTGCGAGGGATTCCCTCGGTCAGACCGAGCAGATCTCTCGGTCGGACGCTGTGGGGCGCGGGCGTGCAGCGCTTGGGGCGATGCGGAGCAGGCCTTCGGTCAGACCGACGGGGCGGGCCGGTCGGGCGCTTGGCGATGCGGGCGACGTGCAGCGGTGCGGGCGAAGCAGCTGTGCGGGGAATATCTCTCGGTCAGACCGAGAGATGGCCTCGGTCGGAGCGGGCGACAGCGGGGGGCTTGCAGCGGAGCGCTACGAGCGGGCGATGCGGGGAGCGGCTCCGGTCGTGCATTGGGAAGTGCGGGGGCGACCGTCGGTCGGGCACTGGGGCGATCGTCGCAACGTTGCGACGAACGTTGGGAAGGCGTTTTGACGGCTAGGGTTTGTGTAATGCGGAAATAACCTAGCCTAGGGCTAATATAAATAGGTTAGAGCTAGGGTTAGGGTTAGGGTTAAAGAAAAACGTAATTAAAATAATTAAAATATTTAATTTAATTTAAAATTACTCTCCTCTCTCTCGCAAAATTTGTGTGCTGCCAAAAATTCTGAAATTTGGTCAAAAAATTCTTTAATACGTTCTTATAATATAGGAATTTTATTGTAATTAAAACACTTATAAAAATAGGTTTTAAAATTATTTAAAACTTTCAAAAAAAATGTAAAATAGGTCAAATTAAGTCCAAAAAATTGTAAAATAATTATAGGGTGTTCGGGACGACGAAAGAAAGAGAGTGGAGAAGACGGATCTAAATTTCGACGTCGAGAGACGAAACTAAAAATAGAAACGTCTCGCGTCAAAACAGAAGTCGCGACGTCACATCAAATAAAATAGTATCGCTGAAGAACGACTCGAGATATGTCGTTCCAAAGTTGTTCCACAATCTAATACTTTCAGAGACGATCACGTCAACATATCACACAATAATGTTCAAAATCAAATAGAGTCAAAAATAAACACGTGCACGATCAAGAGCACGTGCACAAAGAAAGTACGATCGGAAACCGACCGTTACATCCTCCCCAACTCAGAAATGATTCCGTCCTCAGAATCAACATCAAGCATCGCTGGGAAAAAGATGCGGGAAGCGCTCTCTCATATCATCCTCACGCTCCCAGGTGGACTCTCCAGGTGATCCGTGACGCCACATCACTCTCACCAGGTCGACTATCTTATTCCTCAATTGCTTCTGTCGACGGTCCAAAATCTGCACAGGCTGCTGGTCATATGTCAGGTTTGGGCGAACTGTAATCTCCGAGAAATCGACCGTGTGCGACGGATCACTGACGTACCGACGTAGCTGAGATACGTGGAATACGTCGTGAACGCCCTCCAAAGATGGTGGCAGAGCAAGGCAGTAGGCCACTGTTCCCACACGCTCTAGTACATCAAATGGCCCAATATACCTCGGACTCAGCTTTCCCTTCTTCCCAAAACGAATAACTCCGCGGTTCGGAGAAATCTTCAGGAAGACGTGATCTCCAGGCTGGAACTCCAAAGGTATCCTCTTGGCATCTGCCCAATGCTCGAAGCGATCCTGTGCAACTCTAAGCTTCTCCCTGATGTCCCTCATGACATCCACAGCTTCCACTATCATCTCTGGACCTAACAGCTCCCGATCTCCGATGTCATCCCAGCTCAGTGGCGATCGACATTTCCTTCCATATAAGGCAGCAAACGGCGCCATGCCAATGCTCGCCTGGTAGCTGTTGTTATATGAGAACTCCACCAAGTGTAGATGGTCTTCCCATGATCTCTTCAAATCAAGCGCACAATCTCGCAGCATATCCTCCAGAATCTGAATAGTCCTCTCGGACTGGCCATCAGTCTGCGGGTGGTACGCCGTGCTGAAACTTAGACTCGTACCCAAATGCTCCTGCAGACTTCTCCAGAACTGAGATGTGAATCTCGTGTCTCGGTCAGACACAATGCTCACGGGGACTCCATGTAAGCGTACAATCTCCTGCACGTACACGGTCTACGTTACAACCAACTCAAGAGGAAATTAAAAGAGAAGTAAAAAGAAATTTACCTCCAGATATTTCCTCGCCAAAGCTTCCGTAGACTGGCCCACTCGGAAAGGGATAAAGTGTGCAGACTTGGTCAACCGATCCACGATCACCCAAACTGCGTCATTCTGCCTCGGGGTCCGAGGTAAACCAGTCACGAAGTCCATCGTAATATGTTGCCACTTCCACTCCGGAATAGGAAGCGGTTGCAGCAATCCAACAGTACGATGGTGCTCAGCCTTCACCTGTTGGCATATCAAACACTTGGCAACGCTCCGTGCCACACTCCTCTTCATGCCAATCCACCAATAATTCAGACGGAGGTCCTTATACATCATGGTGCCTCCAGGATGTATAGAATATGGCGAGCTATGAGCCTCGCTCAATAGCTCCTCACGAACATCACCTGCAGGTACACAGAGTCTACTGCCGTACCGTAGCGAACCATCCTCATGAATCACGAACTCTGTCCGTAGTCCAGCTTCAACCTGCCTCCTGATCCTCTGCAGCTTCGGATCTCCTGCCTGTGCTGCCTTGATCCGATCTACGATCGTGGACTGAATCTGCAGATTCATGAATGAATGAACCACACCAGGTAGGACAACCTCCAAATCCATCTCTCTCAGCTCCTGCTGAATCCTCCAGTCGGCAGTATGCATCATCGTAGTAGGAAGTCTACTCAAGGCATCTGGTACTACGTTCACCTTTCCCGGATGATACTGCAAATCAATCTCGTAGTCAGCCATGAGCTCTAACCATCGCCTCTGACGCATGTTGAGCTCCTTCTGCGTAAAGATGTACTTCAAGCTCTTGTGATCGGTGAAAATCTTCACACTCTCACCTAGCAAGAAGTGCATCCAAATCTTCAGTGCAAAAATCACTGCTGCCAACTCCAGATCGTGCGTCGGGTAATTCTTCTCATGAGTCCTCCATTGACGAGAAGCGTACGCGACCACGTGGCCATGCTGATGCAAGACGCATCCCAGTCCCTTCCCTGATGCATCACAATAAACTTCGAAGCCTCCGCTTCGATCCGGTACTGCCAACACCGGTGCCGTGGTCAATCTCGCCTTCAAGATACTGAAGGCCTCCTCACAAGTATCTGACCAAAGAAACTCTACGTCCTTCCTTGTCAGCTTCGTCATCGGCTCTGCAATCTTTGAGAAATCTTTGATGAACCGCCGATAATAGCCTGCTAAACCAAGGAAGCTCCTGATGTCTGACGCTGACTGCGGAGTCGGCCAATCTCTGACTGCTCTGACCTTCTTCGGATCCACAGATATGCCATCACCGGACACCATGTGTCCCAGGAAAGCGACTCTGTCCAGCCAGAACTCACACTTGCTATACTTGGCATAAAGCTTATGTCGCCTCAGCGTCTCCAGCACTGTCCTCAGATGATAGCTGTGCTCCTCCTCAGACTTCGAATAAATCAGGATGTCATCAATGAAAATAACGACAAACTTATCCAGAAAGTCATAGAATATCAAGTTCATCAAATTCATGAACACAGCTGGAGCATTGGTCACGCCAAACGGCATGACCACGAACTCATAATGCCCATACTTCGTCCGGAATGCTGTCTTCTGAACATCGTCCTTCTTCACCTTCAACTGATGGTATCCGCTCCTCAAGTCCAACTTCGAGAAGACTCTCGAACCTCCCAACTGATCAAAGATATCGTCGATGCGCGGCAGCGGATACTTATTCTTCACGGTGACAGCATTCAGCCCTCGATAGTCCACGCACATCCTGCGGGACCCATCCTTCTTCTTCACAAGTAAAACTGGTGCACCCCATGGTGACACACTAGGGTGGATGAAACCCTTCTGCAGCAACTCATCTAACTGCTTTCGCAGCTCCTCGAGCTCAGTGGGAGCCATATGGTATGTCGCCTTCGATATCAGTTGCGCTCCCGGCATAAGATCAATTCCAAACTCTAAAGCTCTGTCGGGTGGCAAACCTGAGATATCCTCTGGAAAGACGTCGTCGAAGTCTCTGACGACTGCTGGTCGCTCGATCTCCATCTCCATCTGCATGGCTGCAACGATCGGCACCTTCGGCTTGGCCCGAAATCTTATGGGCCCAAGCGACTCATCTCTGCTGCGGAACTCAAACTCCGGATGACCTGGAATCCGGAACACCACCCTCTTGTTGTGACAGTTGATCGAGGCGTGGAAATCTCCCGACCAATCGATGCCAAGAACGACATCGAAGTGTGGCAGATCGTGGACAATGAAATCTACGAAGAGCTCGTGTCCACTGACCACCAAAGAAATCGATCGACATCCCAAGTTCACTGTCACCACTCCGTTCTCTGTGGTGATGTCCCAACACTTAGGGAGTGTATGGGTGGGGATGGAGTGCTTTGTTACGAACTTCCGGGATATGATGCATATAGATGCACCGGAGTCGAACAAAGTCAAGGCCGGGTGAGAGGAAACTAGAATGGTGCCTAAGATATAAGGGAACTACGGTCAAATCAAACTACTCTAACAAACAAGTCAAGCAAGCAACACTAATAATAATAAGACCTAAACTATGAAATGAAAGACTAGGATCAAGAGTTACCTGCTATAACTCCATCCAGCTCCTCAGTCTCAACAGCAGTCATGGTGTATGCCGGCCTCTGGGGCTGAGCTGCTCTCTGAAACATCTGCCTCTGTGGTGCCAAAGGTGGTCCACGAACAGCAGGTCCTCTCTGAACTGGAGCCGGCGCTCTCATCTGCAGTGGGGCTGGCGCTCCAACCACAGCATGACGAGCTCTCGGACAATCCTTCGCAGCATGCGAGGCATCTCCGCAAACTAGGCACAGTCCCATCTTCTTCCGGCAATCCTTCTGAACGTGTCCTGGCTTCCTGCAGTAATGGCATGGTCCCTTACTCTGAATCTACATAGGTGCTCCTGGCCTCTTGAATGGTACTGTCTGGACTGGCCTCATCGCCGGCCTAGCAGGTGGCCGGTACTGCTCCATGGGACGCTTCCCCTTATCAGCTGGAGGGTCATGCAGAAGAGCTATGAGCTCGTGATTCTTCGCAGCATCAAGCACCTCCCTCATAGTCGTGAAACCCGCCGAAGACATAGAAGCCTGAATCTTCGGGCGCAGTCCCTGACGAAAACGATCAGCTTGCTTCTCCTCCTTCCTTACCATATGCGGGGCAAAACGGCTCAGCATCTCAAATTCAGCTTCATACTCTTCGACAGACATATCTCCCTGCTTCAGGTCTATAAACTTGCTCAGCAGCTCCCTCCTAGCAGACTTGGTGAAATACTTATCCTTGAACATAGACCTGAAGGTCTTCCAACCCACTGGCTTCTCAATACGCCTCTCCTCGATGCGCCACCAGTTCCTTGCATTCTCCATCAGTTGCATCTTTGCTATCTCCACACGGGTATCATCAGGAATCTTCGCAGCAACTAACTTCTCCTCCGTGCTCTGGATCCACTCGTCAGCAGCTAGGGGTCCCTCCTTCCCTGAAAATGTCCTCGGCTGGAGCTCGTTGAACTGCTTCACTCCTGGAGCAGCTCGAGGGGCAGGTGGAGGTGGTGGTGGTGCAACTGGAGCAGCCTGAGCAGCACACTGGGACTGCTGAACCAACTGATGCTGAACATCCAGCATCTCCCTCATCACACCCAGAAACTGACGGAAGTCTCCGCCCTGGTCCTCCGGAACTCCATCTCCTAAGTTCCCCGATCGGGTAACACGTCGTCCTGCCATCCTATTGACAGAAACACAGAGGTTAGACTCGTACGATTACTGGATAATAATAAAATGAATTTCAATACTTCGATTGTTCCGTATTCGCAGAAGGATGGGACCTACATGGGCCACCACTAAAACCTGTCACGCCCCGCTTCCCAAAAAGGACGGAGGCGAAGCGTGACTAAGGCCCGCTTAGGCCGGGGCGGAGAGCCCAGACCCAATAAGCGTCTGTGGTATTCCAAAACGAAAGAAACAGGTCCCTGCAAGTTAATACGAAACAATAAAAGTACTGAAAAGAAAGAACATATCATTTTATTCCAAGATAACATCCAAAAAGTACTGAGAGTCTAAAATGCCCGAAGGGCTACAACTGCAGAAAAAGAAACTACCGGTGCAAGCACCCAACCTAGACAAGAAAAACAACAGGTGCTACGCACCCAATCTAAACTGGAACAGAACTCTGGATCAGCAACTAGAGGTCTCTAACTCTGGTCCTCCTCTGGGTCGTACTCCGGATCAACGTCCTCCGGCTCTCCGTCTGCTGGCAAGTCCGCCTCGTCGACGTACTCTGGCTCAACACCTGACGTACAGCACCAACAGAAGGAACTGTACGTCAGGTAAGGTCTACAAAAAGGGTTAGACCAAACTACAAGTGTATCAAATTTTAGACAACGTTTTACTGGTTGATTAGCATACTGAGGTTATAACTGAGTAACAAACAGGAGTAACGCAGCAGGAAAGTAAAACGCATCAAGTAGTAGTCGTAGCATATGCTACGAACTACGGGACTAACCTACAGGTGTCATGACAAGTCGGGACGTGACGGCACAAGACGAGACAAGACAAGTGAGACACGAAAGGGTTCACGCCTTACGGTTCGAGGGGGATCAGACCCTCTTGTCGTGCGCATGCTCAACCCAACCCCAAACATAGGAACTCAAGACAAGACTTACAGGGATCACTTCCGCTAGGGAAACATCCGAAACGCCCGAAGGCTTTTTGTGTAACAGGGATCACTTCCACGGGGGAAAGCATCCGAAACGCCCGAAGGCTTTTTGTGTAACAGGGATCACTTTCGCGGGGGAAAGCATCCGAAACGCCCGAAGGCTTTTTGTGTAACAGGGATCACTTTCGCGGGGGAAAGCATCCGAAACGCCCGAAGGCTTTTTGTGTAGCAGGACACGACATGACAAGTGTAGGGAGTTGTTATTCTAGGGTGTCCACACGCACGCACATGCAAGATAGTCATATGATGTCAATAGTTGTCGTTGTCAGGCTCAGACTTCGTCGTCAAGTCTGAGCCGTCAAGGGCATCCCGGACGCTATCATTTCACGTCCGGTTCTATTTGTTCACAGTTAACAATTCTAACCAACTAGGGCCTAAGCACGGCCAAAAGTGCAAGTGGATACACTTGCCTGAAATGGCGAGTGTGTCGTCCTCTCGAAGCGTCTCGTCCAAGCGTCTCGTCCGCGGAAGTCCGTCTGAAATATCGCCACGACGACGGTGTCAGGTCTCAATTTCATCAAATCCTATTAGGTTTCGTTTCTAGGTTTTCGGGACTATCCTATTCGTCAAAAGTCACTTTTTCGATGTTTCAGCCTAATCGACGATCTATCCTATGTGCACAGTCAACAAAGTCCATTCGTCGATTTTCTAAGTTCGTACAACGTCTTACTGGTGCTGGAAAATAAATTTTAGTTCAAGTTGACGATTTTTAGTTTAGGGTTCAGTCAGCTATTGTGGGGGTTTCTACGAGTTTCAGGGAACCAACCTGAACCGGAGTTTGTCGTAGATAGGAAGTCGTGTCTGATCGGAGGACTCCTCAGCTTCAGATCTGGCCCTCGCACGATTCCCCAAAAGTCGAAACTTGCGACGAAGGCCTACGACGTGTCGTAACGTCGTAGACGGCAAATCCGCGAAGTAGCACACCCAAGTGGGGCCCACAGCAGTGCTAGGGGTCAATGGTGGACCCACAACACCTCTGGAGAACTTGGGGGGCCCACCACAGGAGTTGGTGTGGAAGAAACCAAGTTGCAACGAAGTGCTGTCGGTCAGACACCGTCGGTGCGAGGGTTTCTCTCGGTCAGACCGAGAGAAACTCTTGGTCGGGAGGGTTGCAGCGCAGCGGAGGCGAGAGCTTGGACGGTGCGAGGGATTCCCTCGGTCAGACCGAGCGGATCTCTCGGTCGGATGCTGTGGGGCGCGGGCGTGCAGCGCTTGGGGCGATGAGGAGTGGGCCTTCGGTCAGACCGACAGGGCGGGCCGGTCGGGCGCTTGGCGATGCGGGCGACGTGCATCGGTGCGGGCGAAGCGGCTGTGCGGGGAAAATCTCTCGGTCAGACCGAGAGATGGCCTCGGTCGGAGCGGGCGACAGCGGGTGGCTTGCAGCGGAGCGCTACGAGCGGGCGATGCGGGGAGCGGCTCCGGTCGTGCACTGGGAAGTGCGGGGGCGACCGTCGGTCGGGCACTGGGGCGATCGTCGCAACGTTGCGACGAACGTTGGGAAGGCGTTTTTGACGGCTAGGGTTTGTGTAATGCGGAAATAACCTAGCCTATGGCTAATATAAATAGGTTAGAGCTAGGGTTAGGGTTAGGGTTAAAGAAAAACGTAATTAAAATAATTAAAATATTTAATTTAATTTAAAATTACTCTCCTCTCCCTCGCGAAATTTGTGTGCGGCCAAAAATTCTGAAATTTGGTCCAAAAATTCTTTAATACGTTCTTATAATTTAGGAATTTTATTGTAATTAAAAAACTTATAAAAATAGGTTTTAAAATTATTTAAAACTTTCAAAAAAATGGAAAATAGGTCAAATTAAGTCCAAAAAATTGTAAAATAATTATAAGGTGTTCGGGACGACGAAAGAAAGAGAGTGGAGAAGACGGATCTAAATTTCGACGTCGAGAGACGAAACGAAAAATAGAAACGTCTCGCGTCAAAACAGAAGTCGCGACGTCACATCAAATAAAATAGTATCGCTGAAGAACGACTCGAGATATGTCGTTCCAAAGTTGTTCCACAATCTAATACTTTCAGAGACGATCACGTCAACATATCACACAATAATGTTCAAAATCAAATAGAGTCAAAAATAAACACGTGCACGATCAAGAGCACGTGCACAAAGAAAGTACGATCGGAAACCGACCGTTACAGATTAGAGTCAAATTAAGCAAATAATATGCACATAATATCCATGAATAGGGTGATAAAACATGCAAAATTATCCTCTTATCATCAACCATTTTAGTTTCAACAACAATGCTTGGTTCCATGTTATTTTGCTCATTTCTAACAACAAGAAATTTATATATGGTACTATTTTGAGCATAACCATTAAACATGCAATCAAATATTTTTGAACCTAATTTTCTCTTTTAGGTTCTAGCAATAAAACTTTATCTAGGTACCCCACACTTTAATGTAATTAAAATTTGAAGAGTGACCTACCCAAAGTTACTAGGGTGTTTTGCCTGTTTTATTATATGAAATTTTATTTTGAATGTGACATGCGAAAAGGATATCTTTCCACCACAAGTTCAATGATGCACTTGAACTAATTAGTATACCATTCATCATTTCTTTTATAGTTCTATTTTTTTCTACTATGTCATTCGATTCGGGAGAATACAGAGGTGTTGTTTCATGAATTGTTCCATACTATTCATAATTCTCATTAAAAGATGCAAATTCTCATCCTCTGTTTGATCTAAGAATTTTTGATTTCTTATTTAGTTGATTTTTTACTTTATTTTATACTTCACAAACATTTCAAATGCTTTATGTTTTGATTTAAGCAAATAAACTTCATTGTATCTAGACCAATCATCAACAAATGTGATATAAAATCTTGTACCATCTCTTGTTATGGTATTTTTTTTTCAAGTTATCAAGATCACTATGAATGATAGAAAGCAATTCACTTTCTCTTTGAATCAATTTGCATGATTTCTTAATAGCTTTAGATTCAATATATACTTCACATTTATCATGATTTGAAGAAGTAGCATCATTTAATAAACCAATTTCTTTTCTTTTCTTAATGTAAGAAAAGTTCATATATCCTAAACTATAATGCCATGTATTAAAACAGTCAATCAAGTAAGTATAATATGAAGAATCGTTTCCATTCATAATTTCAAGTTTATTTAAAACAAAGAGACATTGGTTATAATAACCCTTCCTCACAAATTACCCATATAGATTACAATCTTGTCTAATTCAAAAATACACATAACACCTATATTTCCAAAAAGAGAGACCGATTCAAGATTCTGACGGATTTTTGGAACATAGAGCACCGCACTAAGCGATATGATCTTTTTTGAAGTCAATTTAAGAAGTATCTTTCCTTTCCCAATAATGAGTGAGGGGCTTGAATTCCCCATATACATATTCTCCTCACCATTGTTATATGAACATAAGAGGTAAACGCACTTCTATCAGTGCAAATATGACATGTTGCCCCAAAACCAGTCACTCAATACTTCACATATGCAACTATGTTAACTTCTATGATCACTATAGCAATAATATCTCCCTCTACAAAGTTTGCATTTGGTTTTGAAGATTCATTCCTGGCATTGAGTGGCATGGTATTTGGACTTTTTGCATACAAAACACAGTCCATTCTTCTTAAAAGTGGTGTTATAGTTCTTTATAAATTTTGAATTAGGCTTATAATTGGCTCTTTGCTCTTTGAATGGCTTCTTATGATGTGAAGGGGACATGTAGGAGTTGCTCTTTACTAAATTAGCATTAGAAACTTTCCTTTACCTATGGTTGTTTTTCTCATTTCCTATTCTTTTCCTCGATCCTAATGTGGATGATACTATCTCACCCGATCTCTGCTGAGGTGGAGGATGTGGTAATAGCTGCCAGAGGCCTGTCCCTGGCTAATATGCTGGAGCACATGATAAAACCCATCGATCTCCAACTCTGGGTGACCGATGCCCCTCCTGGTCTGCACCAACATGTAGTCGAGCGTCCCAACGCCTAGAAGCTCAACATCGACCTCAGCCTGAGTACGAGGACCCAGTCGGGCTCGGAGATTGGCACTTGTTATTGGATATTGGCCACTTAGCCCAATATTGTTTTGATGATGATCACCTCATTATGTAGTTGCTAATGACTCTACTTGTTTTAGTCTCAGATTATCATTTGACTATCTTGATGAGGAGACAAAAAAATAGGTGATGGGTTGATGGATTCAAGGCTATGGAACAAAGTTTGCATGAAGACATTGGAATTCATTGGAATTTTATATTTTCTTTCATATATTTTTGCTTCTTATTTCATAGAATAATTGTAATCCTTGAATATATGCACACATTCTCTCACATGCATCATTTACATCATATACATTAGAAATCATGTAGAACCACGGGTAGAAAAAGGGTCTGCAAGTCGAGGGGCCACTCCTTCGCCACTGAACGACCCTACCGAGTCGTCAGCCGAAGTCGAAGGGGCCATCCCTTTACCACTGAACGACCCTCTCACGTCGTCAGCCGTAAGTCGAAGGGGCCACCCCGTCGCCACTCAACGACCCTACCGAGTCGTCATCCGTAAGTCGAAGGGGCCGCACCTTCGCCACTGAACGACTCTTTCGCATCGTCAGTTATAAGTCGAAGGGGCCACGCCTTCGCCCCTAAAAGACCCTACCGAGTCATCAGCCGTAAGTCGAAGGGGCCATCCTTTCGCCACTAAACGACCCTCTCGCGTCGTCAGCTGTAAGTCGAATGGGCCTCCCCTTTGCTACTGAACAACTCTCTCACGTCATCAGCCGTAAGTCGAAGGGGACACCCCCTCGTCACTGAACGACTCCCTCGTGTTGTCAGTCGTAAGTCGAAGGAGCCACACCTTTGCCACTGAACGACCCTACCAAGTCGTCAGCTGTAAGTCGAAGGGACCACCCTTTCGCCACTGAACGACCCTCTCGCGTTGTCAGTCGTAAGTCGAAAGGGACACCCCCTCACTATTGAACGACTCCCTCGTGTCGTCAGCCGTGAGTCGAGGGAATCGCTCCCTCGCCACTGAACGGAGTGGTCTATTTCTAACATGGTTCAACGGCTTAACTCCGATCAACTTGGGCAAGGGTCTAACCCGTCGAAAGGGGCCATCAAGCATTATGACCACACATTATGAGTGACGACAAACAAAGAGATACGAGCCAAAGTTTTCTGAAGCTTATACTACAAAATTGTTTTTGTTTACATTTCAATTACCCCCCCCCCCCCCCCCCCCCCCCCCCCCCCCCCCCCCCCCCCCCCCCCCCCCCCCCCCCCCCCCCCAAATACATTTGAAAATTATAGCAGGATAAGCGGAGCGTCAAGATTCTACAACGGCTGGCTAGGCCCTTGATCTCCACCAAGCGCGACCGCATGGTCTTGGTCTCCCGAAGCACCAGCGCCTGCATCGTCACCGTCGTGGTGACGACTTCGCCGGTAGGAGCGGCTTCCCACGTACCTTGTCTTAGATCGTCGTCACCGATATCCGGGAACATCACGAGGATCCGGGCGATCTCAGTGTCGATGCCAGGGAATCGGTCCTTCACTTTCGATCGACATCATTCATAACCTTCCGTGCACTGCTCGTCGAAATCGGACAATAAATGTTTGAATTCCAGGACCGCCCTCTTTGCAATGGCTCCGGCATTGGCTCTCCAAAAGAGCTTTCAATTCAAGGCTGGCTACAAGGCTAAAGTTGGTCATGAGGTCATGAGCGAGTGAGCCCAGTTTGGGCCAGTGGGTGCAGTGGGTGCAGGCTGTAGTGTTAAACGGAGAGGATGGCTTATAAGTATGGTCACAAGATGCACAACTAAGGAAAGGAGTAAAGAATTTTGAAATAAATCTGAATGAATGAGTGAGTGACTGGAGATTTTGTGCTTCTTTTAATTTCTCCTAAAGCTTGGAAATGTGTGGAGGAAATAAAGAAAGAGATGGTCAGAGAGGGTCTCTTGAAGTGCCGCTGCTGCCCTGCTATTTTGTTACTGTATTCAGGGTCTCTTGAATGACAAAAAGTGCAAAGCTTTTCTCCCTTTTCGCCCTCACTTTGAGGGATCAGTCTCTTTCAACCTGTGTTTGCAAGCACCTTTCCTAGAATTCAGCAATACTACCGCAGTGCGGTCCAACAAAGCCAAGAATCAAGTACAGAACGCAAACAGACTAAACTGATCAACGGACAATTACGAACGAACTACAAACAAAAGCAATCGACTAATGGCGTCAGCGATCGAGTAGAAGGGTGACGTTGCGCATCCCTGAGAGTATGGCTGCCGCCTTGAGCCCATCGGAGCAGCCGTCTCCGCCGGTCATGTGGGAGGGCGACAGCTTGACCATCACGTTTTGCACCATCATGTTCTTCGCCTCCGACGCCATCGCGTGCTGCACCTCGACGCCCATGTCCGACAACACCTTCATCAGCCTCGCGGTGGGGTGCTTCACCTTCTTCTCGCTCGTGACCGTGACAATGGCGTTATGTGGGCCCACGACGCTCACCTGCACCTCTATGTCCGTTGCTGATGTCGGCTCTGCTTCGCATACGGTGCTGCTGCTGTTGCTGTTGTTGTCGCCGATGTTGTCTCCCTTTTTGGACAATGACTTCTCGAGCTCCTCCACCCTCGCGGTCAGGTGCTTGATGTACGACACGGCGTCCGACAGCAGCGACGCCCGGTCCATCCTCGACACCGTGGGGACCACCGACCTCAGCTCGTAGAACCGCCGGTTCAGCTTCTCCCTCCTCTGCCGCTCCGCCTCCACGTGGCAGGGCGCCCCGCCGCCAGCGGCGCCATTGTTATTGTTGGTGATCTCCTTGGCTTGATTCGTCCGGGCCCGCTTCCTCGCCGCCGGCCTCGACCGCTTCTCCCCCGAATCCGACAGCTCCGACTCCAACGGTGGAAACGGCTGCCCCGCCGCATCGTCGGCGACAGCCCTGACCGCCTCATTGAGGACGGCGAGGCTCTCGGGGACCGGGTCAGGGGATCCGAGCTCGAGGACCCCGCCGGAGACAGGGACCCACACGATGGTCTCAACGCCATGGAGCTGGGCTTCCTGGGCCCGGAAGCATCCGGAGGCCTGCAGCGCGCACGAGCCTTCCAGCCAGACGGGGGACTGCATGGCGAACGCGCGGGACAAGGCGCAGATTGGGTCGTCGTGGGCGAATGAGCGGGTCAGCGACAAGACGTAGAACCACTCGATGTCCGCCGCAGCGCCGCAATGCCCCGCAAAATGCCCTGCTGCCCAGAGCAGCATGCACTTGTTGTGATTGACGTTGTTGTTGTACTCGTCGCCGTTCGGCGACGGACGCCAAAAGATGGCGTAAGCCCAGGCGCCGGAGGAGCGGTCGTTGTAAGAATCAAGAAAGAGCTGGAGCCGAGTTTGGATAGAATTCGATGATGCTGACGACGCTGCTGCTGCTGAGACGAGAAGCTCCTCCATTGCTGGCACCGTCACGATTAATTCGGTGGGTGCTGGAGACCGTGTGAGCTGCTGCAATCTCTAGCACGGACGACTCACTTATAGCTAGTAGGAAATGTTAATTCATTCTCGCCCCCTGCTGCAAACTCATATTTGTTTGCTGTACCCTTTCCCGATTCTGTCTTATTGTTTTTTTTTCCTAATTAAACGCTAGTGTGAAAGAGGTAACTAGAAGTGAGAGGGAGAGAGATGGTTGTCATTACTTATCAGTGGTATCATTTAATTTAGTTTCCATGTTCTAATTGAGCGTTGCTCTAGTTATTACGAACTTAAAGGTTTCATAATAATGTGAAGTGTCAAAAACAAAGGAGCTCCAGTAAATTTGCCCAATAAGTCGGAATCGAGAGTCGACTTCATTCAATCTAACAGCAGTCTACTTAGTAGAAGGTTCCAACCATCGACAGGAATCGGAGTGTTCCCATCAGCGTGGCCCTTTCGTTTGAGGGAGACAGGGAACTACGCGGAGCTAAGTTGCTGCAGTGTGTGGGTACTTTAGCCTTTAGGAGTAGGCAAGAGGGGAGAGGGGTCTGAAGAACGACATCAAATCTTTTCACATCTTGAGGATTGAGAGATGGGAACTTAGCTGCAGGCCGAAAGACACGCAGCTCTCTTCATGCTGTGTGGGGATGAAGCAAATGGGAAACTAAGTCTAGACCCCTCACCCTAATTTGTCTCCGCTCCACTGCACAAACAGTTGTGCCAGTGTGGCGAGCCTGTTTTGTTCATCCTAGTTTTTCTAACCCAATATTTGTCGTTTGTTTTGAAATGGAATTTGCTTGGAATTTATGGTGTTCGATCATCTCCGTGAAGCCCTCAACCTTATCCTTTTTTAGGACGTGGCCTGCAGCTGGCCTTTTGGTAGGGACCGGTCTTTTTCGGCATCTGTTTGTTTGCAAGTGCAGGTCATAGCATCTCTGTGAAAGTTGGCTAGATTGATGCGTTAAAAGAAGTATTAGATCGGTATCGGCAGCCGAGCTATCTTGTGCAGAGCTAGTTCGGTTGTATTCGTGTTTCAGAGTGTTTTCTCACTACAAAGCGTTGACCGTGGAGATCCCGGTCAACGTGGTCAAGGGGCCCGCTTTGGGTCCCTCGGGAGGCTTCGAATCGGTGCAGAAGGGGCGAGGGGAAGCCTCGGCCCTGGTTGAGACGCTCGGCCTCGGATAGACGAGCACGTCCTCGGAGGTAAGACGACGAGGGGTAGCCTCAGTCGCCCAGCTAGATGCGTGTTCGGCGAAGGGCGAGGGGAAGCCTCGGCCCGGGTCGAGACGCTCGGCCTCGGTGGGATGTGCTCGGCCTCGGCGGTCGGACGATGAGGGGAAGCCTCACTCGTCCAGCGGGGTGCGCGGTCGGCGAGGGGCGAGGGGGAGCCTCGGCCCGTTGATCAGATGTCCTCCTGCGTAGACGAGAACGCTCGTCAGGGGGCCGGACCTTGGTTCCGGCCAAATCCCCTCCGATGCCTAAGTCAGACAGAGATCTGAAAGAGGAGGCCCGGCGGAGACGGTTCGACTCGTAAGGAGATCGGAACGGCGTCTCACGGCACGAGCGGGGGAGGAAGGAGATGGAAAGGAGGAACTAGGTCGTTGATGGAGTACCTTAGGCTTTAGATACCTGAGATGCGGTCCCTTTTCTTCGTCGTCCTCCTAGCCCTTTTGTAGAGCTCCCAGCGTGATTGCCTCTGGCCCACGCCCCACGCCCGCCCTCGATCGCGCCCCATCAATCCGCCCCCTCGCCGCCGCTCTCTTCGCCATGCCAGCACCTCCCCATTATCGCCATTTAGTGGTCGCGCGTCCGGGGGAGCGGTTTTCGCAGGAGTGGTCGAGTGAACAGCGGTTTATCGGGGCCGGGTCGGATCGACATTCGAGAAGATCCCTTATAGGGCCTTTGTAGAATGGGCTTGAGGATGCAGATGGGCTCTCGACTAGTAGTCGGGCTCCTGGGCTCGTGTCCTTTGGGTCTCGGTCAAATAGGCGTAACAATTGCCCCCATCGGTCGGGTTGATCGGCCTCGGCCGGTTCGGCTCGGCCGATGTGACTTCTGCCGATTTTGACAAGCCCGCCAGTCGATGCCGACTCATTTATTAGTCGTCATCATGAGTTGGCCCGCTCGATATTTTTAAAGCGCGGGCTCCGAAGCGCCGTCGTTCTTCTGATGCTGCCACGTGTGGCTGCAAGCCTATCCCCACCATTCGTGGGGTTGTCTTCAGTTGAGAAGCTGAGGGGTTCGTGAGCCGCCCTTGGTGGGGTCGTTCGGCCTTGGCTCGCTCGGATCGACCGCTGTGTCTCCTGGGGTTCCGAGTGGCGCTTCAATCGAGGCGTGGTCATAAATGTAGGTCATGATGAGGCGGATCGATTGGACTTCCCCCTGGCGCCGATTTCGAAACGCCGCCAGTTCTTCGAAGCCTGCCGCGCGCTCTTGTCAGCCGCTTCGAATTCACCCCTGCGCCCGGTATATAAGATCATCAGCCGCGTTGATCTCCACTTCTCTCTTGCTCCTCCCGGTATTCAACGCTTTCCACAACTCGGAGTTTCCCGTCGCCTTCGCTTCCTTGCCTTCCCCAAACTAGTCGAAAAAAGGTAATTCCTCTCTCGCTTTCATCTTATGGCTGCTCTTAGGATAGGCGGTTCTGGTCAAAGGGCGAGGGATCCTCCGGAGTCCAAGCGGGGCGAGCCCCGGCTAGGGGAATCAGGTTCCCCCGCCGGGAGTCGTTCTCTTCAAGATAAGGGGAAGGGGAAACTTTTTCCAGACTACGCCCGTGATGACGTGGCGTCGGCTGCCGTGCGGCTTAATGTGCCCCCGGTTGTCCTCCGTACGCCGTCGAGGACTCCTCCTTCGGTGGCCGCGGAGATCCGGGAAAGATATCTCTGCTTCCCATACGAGGTTCGAGTTCCATTTGTCGACGAGCGGATTTGCCTTCCGAGGAGCAATGAGGTCGGCGCCTACGTCGAGATGTTCCGCCTGGGTCTTCGCTTCCCGCTCCATCCCTTCTTCATCCAGGTCATGGAACATCTCACGGTGTCCCTGTGTCAGTTCACCCCGTGTTCGATCGCGGTACTGACGGGCTTCGTAACGCTCTGCTGTACCCGTGGTCTGGAGCCGTCTCTCCCCCTTCTCTTCCACTTTTACCAGGTCCAGACGGTCGGTCCGGGGTCATGGCTGCTACTCCGAGCCCGTTCGAGGAGGGAATGCCTGATCGGGTTACCCCGCTGGTCAGGGGATTGGAACTCGGATTATGTCTTCGTGGTCTTCTTGGGTGAGGCCCAGATTTTGACAAGTTGGGGAGCGTCTGTCCAACCTCGCCCGCCGCTAGCCCTTTCGGATGTTGATCAGGCAGCCACCGCGACGCTGTTGGCTCTTCCTTTGGAATCGAAGTCCATCTGGTCTTTGTTGGATGACCTACTCCTGAAGGCCATCTTGTGGTCCCCGGGTAGGTCGCTTTTTCCTCCTCGGACTGCCCTGTGACTCATCCTGATTTCGGTTTCCTTTGCAGGGATGGCAGGCCGCGAGTTCGTCCGTGACGTCGATGAGCTGATCCGTCGTGGAGCTGCTCGGAGCCGAGGCAGTACCTCCGGAAGGGCGCCTCGACAGACCGTTGAGGAGGAGGTGCGCCGAGCCGAGCCCTCCGTGGGCAAGGTAGTTGAGGAGGATGTGCGCCGAGCCGAGCCCTCCGTGGGCAAGGTAGTGGCCGTGCCTCCTGCCTCTTCTTCTGGCGATCTCCTCCCCGGGGGCGTAGTAAAGGCCGGACCTGCCCCACCAGCCCGAGGGGCAGGGGGTAATGACGGGTCCGGTGTAGTCCCCCTCGCCCTCGGAGCGTCCCCTCCCGTCCCCGAGAGTGGAGATGGGGCAAGGCGGAAGCGCTCTCCTTCGGCGCTCGTGGAGCCTCACGGAGGGAAGAAGAGGAAGGAGGATGTGGAGCCCTCCAGCCCGGCCAGTTCTGTGCCTCCTGCAGGCACCACCGGGGATCTTCAGGTGACTCTGACAACCACCCCCATCGCAGCGTCCCCGCTTCCGTCCCCGGAAATCGGAGCGCTATTGGCGAGCCATATGGCTTCCCTCGATGTTGTCCCCGGGAGTTCGGTGTTCGTCGACCGAGCCCTGGCCCAGCAGGTGGCCGAGAGCTCCGTCTTCCCCCGGGACCGCAGCACCCTCGAGAGGATTCCCGCCGACAAGGTGTCGGATTCTTTGGTTTGGGCCATTCAACAGGTTCGGCCCTCTCGCAGTCCTTTCTTTCCCTTCACTCCCTTCTTAGCTCATGTCCCGTTTTCCAGGGGTCGACGCTCGCCGTGGAGCTGCAGCGGCGAGCCATCCTCTTGAGGAAGCTGGAGGAGTCCACCATGAAGGCTCAGGAGCGGGCCGGGGCGGCCGAGGTGGCCATGACGGAGGCCCAGATGGAGTCTCGGCGCCTCAACCTCCGTGTGGCCGCGTTGGAGGGACAAGTGGGTGACCTCCAAGGAAAGCTGGAGGATGCTCATCAGTCAGCTGAGGAAGCGGCGGAGTCGTTCCGCCTGGAGAGGGAGGAGCTTCAGAGGGAACTGTCGGATCGGTGCCAAGTGATGCGGCTTGCAGAGGAGGTGGAGAAGGGCGTCGTCGAGACCCTGGGGAAGAGGATCTTCGAGGTCCTCAGGGAGGCCTTCGGTAAGTATGAAGACCTCATCGCCCCTCGGATCGTCGAAGTCGTCCAGTCTTCCTTCCGGGAATGTGCGGAGCGTGTCCGGCAAGCCCCTCCGTCGGTCGATCCCCCTCGCTCCGAGCAAGGCGAAGTGCCCGAGGATGTGTCCTCCCGAGCTCGGGCTCCCTAAGCAGTCCCTCCCGGCCTTATCCTCAAATTTTTTAGCATCCGCTTCGCTTTGGGCCAGTCTGCTTGAAATGGATCCCTGGCCCCCGCTATCTCCTTCGGCTTCGTCGTTGGCTCCGTGGCCAATAATTGCTGGTTGCATGGCTGCTAGCTTGGGCTACCTACTTTAGGTCTTTTGTCAACCAATTTTGCTCTGTCTAGCTTCTGTAGGCGAAAAACTCTGTCATTCGTTGTGAGTAGATTGTTTGTAGGGTGTTTCCTTCGCCTCGATCCCCTGTAAATAAGACACATTTTTGTACTCTGGTTAACTATTATAAATGAAATTGACTTACTCGGACTTCTCGTGTACTTTGCGTTGTCGCCTTGTTCTTGGCCTAGGACTGGACGACGTTGGCGTTGGCTGGGGGGATTCTCCCCAGACTTTTGAGTGCGGGGGTCGGTCGGCGAGTGCAAAAGCTCCTCGGCTTAGGACCGGTCGGCGTCCGTGTCTCGGGGGAGTTGCCCCCAGACTTATGAGCACAAGAGTCGGTCGGCGAGGGTAAAGCTCCTCGGCTTAGGACCGGTCGGCGTCCGTGCCTGCTGGGGGAACTGCCCCAGGCTTATGGGCGCGGAAGTCGGTCTGCGAGGGCCAAGCTCCTCGGCTTAGGACCGGTCGGCGTCCATGCCTGCTGGGGGAACTGCCCCAGGCTTATGAGCGCGGAAGTCAGTCTGCGAGGGCAAAGTCCCTCGACTTAGAACCGGTCGGCGTTCGCGCTGGCTGGGGGGATCGCCCCCAGACTTATGAGCGCAGGAGTCGGTCGGCGAGGGCAAATCTCCTCGGCTTAGGACCGGTCGGCGTCCGTGCCTGCTGGGGGAATTGCCCCCAGTCTTATGAGCACAGGAGTCAGTCGGCGAGGACAAAGCTCCTCTTCCTCCTCCAGTGAGGCGGCGGTCCCCATTCTTTTGCGCTATTGGTGACATGTCAATTCCGTCGGGGATTTAAGAAAAGACAAAAAAGGGAATGCATTTGTACTCTCAAGAGTCCTGTCGGACCGGTACATTTGGAGGAAAAGGAAAAAGAAAGGAAATGAAGCTAGACAGAGGGATGTAAACCTAGATAACTCCCTCTTACTAGGCTGCAACCGGGGGGAGAGACATCGCCCGCTCACTCTATGATGCGGAGGGGACCTTGGACGGTGTTGATCTTCTTCCCCTTGTCTGGCTGCATGGAGGTCCCTTCTCCGTGGGCCGACTCGTCGGCCTGGTTCCTGGCGTGCCCCCGGCTCATCAGCTTCTCAATGTCCTTCTTCAAATGCCAGCAGTCTTCGGTGTCATGACCATCGTCCTTATGGTACTTGCAGTACTTCTCCCTGTTCTTCCCACCTCTTCTAGCCTTCGGTGGGGGGCGATCAGCTCGCTCTTCCTTCTGTACTTGGGCGAGGACGGCGTCTGGGGTGGTGTCCCTCGCGCTTTCTCCGTGCTGCCTATTCCTCGGCCTCTTCTCGGTCCGGTATCCTTCGGGGCTGACTCGTCCGCCGTCGCCG
Source organism: Scilla litardierei (assembly GCA_030789695.1). Taxonomy (NCBI): domain Eukaryota; kingdom Viridiplantae; phylum Streptophyta; class Magnoliopsida; order Asparagales; family Asparagaceae; genus Scilla; species Scilla litardierei. The sequence continues at coordinate 39,916,407 of CM061134.1, forward strand.
CGCTTGGTCCCTCGAGTGGCTTTTCCTGCATCCTCGGCCAAGGCCTCCTCGGTCAGCATGAAGCGTTCGGCCCTCGCCATGATCTCGGGGAGGTCCTTCGGGGGATCGTTGTGTAGGGACTTCTTGAGGCCTCGGTGGCGAAGCCCTTTCTTAAGGGCCGTCTGGACCACCAGGTTGGGAGGGTTGCTCATGTTCAGCCTTTCCGCATTGAAGCGGCGCATGAACTGTCGGAGCGGCTCGGCCGGGCCTTGCACTACGTTGAACAGATGTTCAGCACCAGGTTTGATCAGCCTCCCCGCCATGAACTGTTTGCAGAACAACTGGGTGAGTTGCTCGAAGCTGTCGATGGAGCGGCCGGGCAAGCTGTGGTACCAGGTCCTTGCCGCTCCCCTGAGAGTAGAATAGAAGCCCCGGCAAAGCAGGTCATCGTCAGCTCCCTGGAAGGCCATGTCCCCCTCGTAGTCCATCACGTGGTGTCCCGGGTCCCCTATTCCGTCATACTTTCCCAGCACCGGGACCTTGAATCGAGAGGGGACCCGTGCGTCGGTTATTCTCCGTGATAAGGGGCACCGGTCTCCGTGGATGCCCCCGGGGATGAGGTATTCGCCTGCCTCTGGCTCGATCGGGGGTGGAGGAAGCACAGGCGCCGGCGGGGCTAGCTCCGCGACCCTCGCCACGCTTGGGGTCGGGCTGACCCGACGTTCCCGATTCCTCCTGCGGGAGCTCCTGCTCCGCCGCGATCGGTCTCTTGAGTGGTGTCGTTCGCTTCTCCTGCGGCGGGACGATCGTGACCGACGAGATGATGACGTCATAGATTCGCCCTCCGTCCCTTCGGTTTCTCTTCGGCTCCTTTCACGATAAGGGGAGGAGGCGCGTGACCTCGCCTGACGAGAGCCGGGTAGCGTGAATCGACGCTCCGTGTTCGGTTTCAGGGTCCCGTGGTCGTCGACCACGGCGGACCGCAAGTGCGGGGGACCCCCCCGCCCATCGATGGCTATCGTCCAACGTGCCTCCGTTGGACGGCGCAGGGCCGACGAGCTGCTGTACCGTCGTGACCAATGTCTGGAGGCTCGCGTTGGTCTCCTGAGCCAGGGCGCGGAGCTGTCCCTGCGTGGCCAGTTCTGAGCCGCCGGTCTCTTCGGTTGAGAGGGCGGGGTGGTCGCCGACGGGCATGTCCTTGGGGTTTCCGTTTGATGCGCCATTCCCTTCCTCCGGGATGGGGGGCATGCGCTTCCTTCCATTGCTGGCTCGTGCCATTGTTGGTGTGGTTTTCTACTTCGTGGGACGGTTTTCGTTTCCCACAGACGGCGCCAGATGTTTCAGAGTGTTTTCTCACTACAAAGCGTTGACCGTGGAGATCCCGGTCAACGTGGTCAAGGGGCCCGCTTTGGGTCCCTCGGGAGGCTTCGAATCGGTGCAGAAGGGGCGAGGGGAAGCCTCGGCCCTGGTTGAGACGCTCGGCCTCGGATGGACGAGCACGTCCTCGGAGGTAAGACGACGAGGGGTAGCCTCAGTCACCCAGCTAGATGCGTGTTCGGCGAAGGGCGAGGGGAAGCCTCGGCCCAGGTCGAGACGGTCGGCCTCGGCGGTCGGACGATGAGGGGAAGCCTCACTCGTCCAGCGGGGTGCGCGGTCGGCGAGGGGCGAGGGGGAGCCTCGGCCCGTTGATCAGATGTCCTCCTGCGTAGACGAGAACGCTCGTCAGGGGGCCGGACCTTGGTTCCGGCCAAATCCCCTCCGATGCCTAAGTCAGACAGAGATCTGAAAGAGGAGGCCCGACGGAGACGGTTCGACTCGTAAGGAGATCGGAACGGCGTCTCACGGCACGAGCGGGGGAGGAAGGAGATGGAAAGGAGGAACTAGGTCGTTGATGGAGTACCTTAGGCTTTAGATACCTGAGATGCGGTCCCTTTTCTTCTTCGTCCTCCTAGCCCTTTTGTAGAGCTCCCAGCGTGATTGCCTCTGGCCCACGCCCCACGCCCGCCCTCGATCGTGCCCCATCAATCCGCCCCCTCGCCGCCGCTCTCTTCGCCATGCCAGCACCTCCCCATTATCGCCATTTAGTGGTCGCGCGTCCGGGGGAGCGGTTTTTGCAGGAGTGGGCGAGTGAACAGCGGTTTATCGGGGCCGGGTCGGATCGACATTCGAGAAGATCCCATATAGAGCCTTTGTAGAATGGGCTTGAGGATGCAGATGGGCTCTCGACTAGTAGTCGGGCTCCTGGGCTCGTGTCCTTTGGGTCTCGGTCAAATAGGCGTAACAATTTGGATCCGACCTATCTGACATTGCACAAGTCAGATACGAGGATACCAAGCAATTGGGCTTCAACAGTGCATTGGATTCTCGATTCGGAGGATCGGCGGCTCACAAGTCGACAGCTCTACCGTCCGAGCTTCTGATGTCTCATATAGCTCGGCTCGGTACTTTGTTAGCTCGGACTTCAACGGGAAGCTCGGCAACACGGAGGGGGGCCAACATAGGACGTGACGTCCTATTCGTAGTAGAGTTGTGATTGGATACGAATTCCGTTAAAGACGGTATTCGTATCCTTTAAGAATCCCTCTTCAATGATGACACCTATTATACCCTAGGGCTATATATAGTGTGCTTTAGATGATGGTTTCGTGGGGAAACACATAGAGAGAACTTTTAGCCGCCTTTGTGAGAGCCATTGTTGAGAGTTTTTGGAGAGATCTTGCTGTGAAGAGAGAAGGTTCGTATTCATTTTTTCCTTTCGTAATAAAGCTTAGTGGTATTCCCTTGTCCGGCTAATAGCCTAAAGTTGATATCTTTCATAGTGCTCTATTTGTTTGGTTGCTCGTTCTTTGCCATCTAATCTTCGACGATCATCCGATGTTGCACAACAAACTAGTATCAGAGCCCACGGTTTTGGAGATCAACGTAAAAGGCGATGATGAGCAACAGTTGCGAAGAAAGTTCTTCAAATGCATCGACTTCCGGAGAGCATACTCCAGCGGCTCGGACTATCATGTCTGTTCGTGTTTTAAATAATATACCGCAAGCGCACGATGAGGTTGTAGCGCTATACGGGTCGTCCTTAGGGAGGCAGTTGTTGAATACCAGTTTCTCTCTAAGTTTGTTAGGTACGCGACCAATATTGGGCTAGAAGACGAATAAAAAGAGGAAATATCGATGGGAAAATCTCTAGGACATATGTATCCACACCATTGGATTAAGATTAGGATTGAGTTGAATTAATCAATTGTTAAATCCATGGTACTCGAGAGAGGTTGTCTAACCTAATGGCATCCCCCCTCCATGATGCAATGGTAGTATATGTATTTCCTTATGTTATTCCTACCCCCACTCTCGTGATGCTATTTCCTTATGTTATTCCAAGATCCATCTCATTCTTAAGTTCCCATAATAACTTAATCATCAGAGAGGATTTGGGTCGGGACCCAAATCCGAACCCCCAAACGTGTCTTTGTCGTGTAGATCGACGAGTCACCATCTTCCACGAGGGTCGCTTCCGAGCTTCCCAACCTCGAACGATCGACTTACAAACGGTCTGAGGGTCGATCAAGCACTACATCCCAACCAACTTCCATCATCCGACCCTGGTTCAACCAACATAGGGTCCCACCTCACGCGCTGAAGAGGCTCCGACTCAGCATGAAGGGTCCACGTCAACTAGACGACTGTCTCAGTCATTTTGGCCTTAACAGTTTGGCGTCGTCTGTAGAAAAATGCTAAACAGCTTAAGATCCCGAAGCCAACGAAAAGCTATGTCAGTTGGACCCATCAATACCGGACTCTAGGTCCAAAGGAGAAGCAAAATGCGAATAGCGTCCAGATGGAGGACTCAATGGATTCCAACTTACCATCGAAGCGACCTAGGAAGGCTCCCAAAGAGCCCAAGGTTTCCCTGAAGAGTTCGACCAGTTTTCGGATCGGGTCAACAAAAGCCTTGGTGTCTTGGTGACTTTGATACGCCAAAGCATGGGAGATCCACCACCTGCGAATGGCCAGTTACCGCCTCCAACTCTGACACCAACTAGAGGCGTATCCGCACTGAGGGATCAAGCAGATCCTAGAGCGGATCGACAAGAGATCAGCCCGCACTATGCGACCCCCCCGTGTCTCAGCACAACTGCAAAGGGGGGATCGACTATCGAGCCTTCGGTTTCCAAGATGAACCCAGTCCTTCCAATTATAAAGAAGCGACCTGACATATCCTGGACCAGGTAATATACGGGGATCCCCGGGTTACAACCCTCTGAATCTTGCAGGTGGATATGGGATGAGAGATGAGATCCCGAACCGTTCTTCGGGAGCGACATACGAACAAGGCAGAGAAGGGCGATCCATGCTGATCCAATTTGCACTTCAGCAGACTCCGTTGAAGTAAAACATCATTTTCTTCCCTTCTCTCCCGAAGTTCAAGCTCCCCGCCTTGCCAGCATATGATGGCAGAGGTAACCCATGGTCTCACATCCGTAAGTACCTGAACGTGATGCTACTTCACGGGGCTGATGAGCCATACTTGTGCCGAGCCTTCCATGCCACCTTATTTACGAGAGCGGAAGGCTAGTACGAAGGATTACCCGATGGCTGAATCAGGTCATTCGACGAACTGGCCGACATGTTCTGCAACCAATTTTTCGAGGGTCGTCGTCTGAAGAAGAAGTCCTCCCACCTCTTCTCGCTCAAATAGGACGAAAATGAGTCGATCCAAGCCTTTGTCCAAAGAGTCAACGACGAAAGGCTCGAGTAACACCGGATGTGACTGTCATAACGGCGCTCACTCAAGCGGCCCGGAACAAACATCTGCGAAGGGCGCTCCACCAGTTCCCCCTAACAACCTCGTAGAAATGTTCAATATCACGGATCGGTTCACTATCTTTGAAGAGGCAGAAGAACCGACCGTAACCACAGGAAAAGGTACTCCGACCCGCCATGGAGACACCAGGTGGGAGAAACCAACACAGGTGACCCCTCTCCAAGAGTCTCGAGACAAGAGACCCAGAGAGAGGAGCCCTCGGAGCAAAGAACGCCCTACCTATGCAAAGCCAATCATCCCCAAGACGGAGGTCCTTACCTATGCCCCACAGAAAGAAATGGTACAAGAATCTGCCAAGAAAGGTAAATACGAGAAGAGGGACGACCTCAAATTCTGCAAGTACCACAATGACTATGGGCACGATACCACCGACTGTTGGACTCTCAAAAAAAAGAGATCGATGCACTGGTCAAGCAAGGGCCCCGTAAAATCCGGCTAACGATCAACCTAGCAAGGAAGGATCCTTGTAGCAGAAGGGGAAGATGACAAGATCACCTGTCACCAAGGTGGTCGACTAGCAAACCATCTGAGCTCAGGGTCAAATAAAAATGGCGAAAGCAACTCAACGAAGTTCGGGAACACATGTACGCCTTTTTCTATTATTCCTTTCAAAAAAGCAAGTCTTTTTGTTTGACAAAATTTTGCTTCCTTTTTGAACTTAAGCCTTTATGAATTTTATAAAATCTATCCCATCAAACTCCCCACTAAAAGGATCATATCCTTGGGAAGCCTGGAGAAGAAGAATTCATGAAACCCGTTCGAGTTACTTAAAGCGTCGTCAACCGTAAGTCGAAGGGCCAACCCTTCGCCACAGAATGACTCTCCTGATGTGTTGTCAGTCGTAAGTCGAAGGGGCCACCTATTTACCACTAAACGACTCACAAATGTGTCATCAGCCATAAGCCGAAGGGGCCACCCCTTCGCCACTGAACGACTATCCTAAAGCGTCGTCAGCCGTAAGTCGAAGGGCCACCCCTTCATTGTTGAACGACTCTCAGCATCGTCAGCCGTAAGTCAAAGGGCCACTCCTTCGCCACTGAACGACTCTCTTAATGTTTCGTCAGCCGTAAGTCGAAGGGACCACCCCATCGCCACTGAACGACTCACAGACGTGTCATCAGCCGTAAGCCAAAAGGGACACCCCTTCACCACTGAACGACTCTCCTAAATCATCGCCAGCTGTAAGTCGAAGGGCCATCCCTTCACCACTGAACGACTCTCCTAATGTTTCTTCAGTCGAAATTCGAAGCGGCCACCCCTTCGCTACCAACGACTCTCAGACGTGTCGTCAGTCGTAAGCTGAAGGGGCAACCCCTTTGCCGCTGAACGACTCTCCTAAAGCGTCGTCAGCCGTAAGTCGAATGGCCATCCCTTCACCACTGAACGACTCTCCTAATGTTTCGTTAGCCGTAAGTCGAAGGGGCCACCACTTTTCCACTTAATGACTCACGGACGTGTCATCAGACGTAAGCCAAAAGGGCCACCCCTTCGCCGCTAAACGACTCTCCTAAAGCATCGCCAGCCTTTAATCGAAGGGACACCCCTTCATCACTGAACGACTCTCCTAATGTTTCGTCAGCCGTAAGTCGAAAGGGCTGCCCCCTCGCCACTGAACAACTCACAGATGTGTCGTCAGCTGTAAATCAAAGGGGCCACCCCTTCGCCACTGAACGACTCACAGAAGTGTTGTCAGCCGTAAGTCGAAGGGACACCCCTTCGCCACTGAATGACTCTCCTAAAACATCGGCAGCCGTACGTCGAATGGCCACCCCTTCGTCGCTGAACGACTCTCTTAAAGCGTCGTCAGCCGTAAGTCGAAGCGCCACCCCTTTGCCAATAAACGACTCTCCTAATGTTTTTGCCAGCCGAAAGTCGAAGGGGCCACCCCTTCGCCACCGAATGACTCACAGATGTGTCGTCAGCCGTAAGTCAAAGGGGCCTCCTCTTTGCCGCTGAACGACTCTCCTAAAGCGTCTTCAGCCGTAATTCGAAAGGCCACCCATTTGCCACTGAATGACTCTCCTAATGTTTACAAATCCTTAGATTTAATTGTGATCAGAATCCACAGTACATGTAGGGATGAGAATGGGCATGCCCAAAGCCCGATGTGGCTTCCAATTAGGCATGCCACATCATCGTCCCAACAAATCCTTAGTGAAGAATTTGTAGGGATGATGATGTGGCATGCCCAATTGGAAGCGAAATCGGGCTTTGGGCATGCCCATTCTCATCCCTCTGTACATGAGCTACAATGCATGATAGGCTGGGACCACCTCTTTGCCATTAAATGACTCACAGATGTGTCATCAGTCGTAAGTCGAAGGGCCATCAATTTGTCACTGAACGACCCCCGTACCATCAGCCGTGAGTCGAGAAAATTGCTCCATCACCATGGAACGTAGTGGTCTATTTCTAACATGGTTCAATGGCTTACCCTTGATTATCTTGAAGCAGCGTCTGACCCATTGAAAGGGGCCATCAGGCATTGCCACCACTACATGGCATAAACGGCAACCAACATAGAGATTCAATGACAAACAAAGATATACAAGCCAACTCTTCTGGCACTTCTTCTACAAAATTGTTTTCGTTTACATCTAAATTAGCCCATATACATTCAAAAATTACTAAAGCAGGAGTAAAGGAAGCGTCGAGATTCTACAACGACTGGCTAAGCACTTGATCTCCCTCCGGCATGACCGCGGACCCTGGGTCCCCCGAAGCATCCACTCCTACATTGTCATCCGTCATGGTGACAACTTCGTCGGTGGGAGCAGCCTCCTCCGTGCCTTGGCTCGATTCGTCGTCACCAAGATCTGGAAACATCACCAGGATCTCGTTGATCTTAGCAAAGAGGTCAGGGAATCGAATTTTTATTTCCAATCGACATCGATCGTAGCCTTCTGTGTATAGCTCTCGAAATCGGGAAATGAATACTTGAATTCCTAAACTGCCCTCACCGCTATGGCCTCAGCACTGGTCTTCTCATCCATCAGAGCCTTCTCTGCCTGCTCCCTCAAGGCAGATTACTTGGCTTCTCTCTTACGAGACTCTCGTAAGTCATGCTTGAGCTGCTGAATGTGATTCACTCTCAATTTGCACAGATGCCCAATACTAGCCAACTCGGCCTGAGACTTCTCCATGGCCGACTTTATGTCCCCCAGGGTGACTTCGTGATTAGCCACCACTGGCGCATGACGACACAATGCAGCGGTGGCCACGAGAGCATGCAAACAATGCACGATAGTCAACATCCATGCTTGCCTCACCTACAGTTGAATATGGTGCAAGAATTACCTGAATGCTGGCGTGGTCGGCTATCGACGCAAGTCGCTCGAAATCGACCCTTCCATGACAGCCCTATCCCATGGAAGGGTTGCATTTTTAGCAATACGGGAGGCAGTCCTGTAGTTAAGAAGGGAGGAAACTTCTGGCCTCATCGAAAACTCCGCTTGAATGAGATCCTCCATAGAGCAGTCAAATGGAGTCTGGGGAGACCGAATCTCCAGCAAAATCGTCCTGAATTCATCAGGGATGTCTTCAGACAATTGTACATGAGGGAACAGGCCTCCCCAAGGTCAAGAATTCTCGTGCAGAAGGAGCTCCGGAGGGACCTGGGTCTTTCCCGAATATCCCTCTAGAGGAATACCCCTCTCCGGCTGAGATACCTGCTCCGTAACTTCATTCAACCCAGACGGCTCCAAGTCGCTGTGAATAAGTTGTCGCATCCTCTTAAGGCGGGCTTTTCCTTCTTCTTTTGCTAAAGACGGGCCACCTAAGCAGTCCTCTCGACAACAACGGGTCCATCCTCGATGAGTGGACCCACGAGAGAAGCCCGATATCGACTCGGTCAAAGCCCACTGGCCAGTTGACTGTTGCATTCCCCTCACTCAAACGTGGAATTAAAAGACGAGCATGTAATTAGCGGTAACATGTGCAACATTTTCTCCTATTAAAGAGGAAGGATCGTGGCACCATAATGGGTGACCATTATCCCCCAACGTCACTGAAGAGACCCAGGAGGTCTAGAAATGTGGTAAGGTTCCAATTCTCAAGGTACGAGATCTAAAACATAGACTCTATTCCTTCAACTGATATTTCTTACATTATAGATCTTGCAACGTCAGATCTGAGAAGAACCTCCGTGGGTCGATCTCAGCTGCTCCAAGCTCCCTCTCATCCTTAAGTTTCCATACTAACTTAAGCATCGGAATGGATTTGGGTCGGGATCCAGATCCGACCCCCCTAACTTGTCTTTGTGGTGTAGATCGACGAGTCATCATCTTCCATGAGGGTCGCTTCCGAGCTTCTCAACCTCGAACGATCGATGTACAAACTGTCCGAGGGTCGATCAAGCACTGCAACCCAACCAACTTCCATCATCCGACCCTGGTTCAACCAACATTGGGTCCCACCTCACTCGTTGACGAGGCTCTAACTCAGCAAGAAGGGTCCACGTCAGTTTGACAACTGTCTCGGTCGTTTTTGGCCTTAATACTAACTTATATCGAAGCCAACTCTCGTTGGTGCATCGGTGTAAGTTGGATGCATTACGTCCGACGAATATCCTCGATCTTCCTCCACGCCACTTCTGTGGGTTAGGATCCGGATCTATACTGAGAGGGCTCTGATCTGTGCCTGACTCCCGTCAGCCGCACGGATAGTATGGATCAATGTAGGGATTGAACACCCTAAATTAGCCTCGACTCCCGCCATCGACTAGTCTATTTATCCACAAGGGGGAGGTCAATGTACATTGATAATTAACATCCTCGTATACCCCAAATCACCAATTATTCAACAATTAATCACCATCGCATCAATCCATAGCCAAATCCAATGGGGTTCAACACATAACCCTAGATGGGTTACTACTCACGATCCATAGACACAATCATAATCAAAATCACAAATATAGCATCCATAGCAATGAATTCAATGTAGAAATTCACAATCAATGGATCCACAGCAACAGGAGATAAAGAAAAATATTTCTATTATCAAAATCAAAGTCAAAACACAAAATAGCAAAGAGAATAATTAAAAGTAGCAAAGGAACAATCAGAGACACCTGATAAAGTCTCAAAAGGCTCTAAAAATTATAGTAAAAAGTGTCCCCCTTTGTAAAGGACGAAAAAAAGTATTTATACCCATTGAAGATACCCCATAGAACCCGAAAATACCCCTCGACGATGCCCAATAAACCTATGTGGACCCAATTAGATGCGACCGCATCGTAAACGACGCGGTCATGTCGCCAAAAGTGCATAAGTTGGGGATTATTGTCTTCATCGACGCAACCGCGTGGATTGGCCACGCGACCGCGTCGTCTGGCGATTAGATCCTCAGTTTTCTCCTAGAAACAGTCACGTAAAGCGACTGTTTGGCCTCGAAAGGTCTCGCTATGATGTGGTCGCATCGGTCACCAAACGACCATGTCAAATTGGATTCCCTTCTTCTTCAGGTCTTTAGTGACGCGACGTTTGGGTTGTTAATGCGACTAAATCGAATTTGCTTTATGGATGTTGTGGGGTTGTCTTGGTGATGCGGCTGCATGAATAAACCAAGCAGTCGTGTGTGCATTTTGCTCCTTCTTCTCTCGTGCACTTTAAGTTCCTGTTCATCGCTTTCTTCACACTTTTTCACCTTTTTTGTGCTCTAGAGTCCATAATTCGTTCCCTTTCACCTGAAATGCAAATAATGGACCCAAAAAGTAAAAAGGAGACAAAAACAAGAAAAATGGAATGGAAGAGTGGCCAAAATGATGTAAAATGAACATGAAATGAGCATAAAATATGTATATAAAAATATAACTCATCAGTGTCTATCACTAAGTTCGAAATTGAGAAGTTTGATGGAAAGAACAACTTCGGTATGTGGAGATGCGAAATCTTGTATGTCTTGAACCAACTTGGTCAATATATCGCATTGGACGAGAAGCCGACAAGCATGTCTGATTTGGAGTGGAGAATTCTAAATCGGAATGCATGTGGAACAATCCGACTGTATTTAACGAAGTAGAAGAAATATACATCCATGGTGGAGACAAATGCAAAGAAGTTTTGGAAGGAGTTTGGCAACAAGTACATGAAGAAGAACATTCAAAACAGACCGCATTTGAAAAGAAGCTTTTTAGTCTGGAGTTCAAGGATGGTGTTTCTATTGAGATGTTCCTAAACTACTATGACAAGCTTTTGCCTGACAGAGGAATGTCGATGTTAAAGTCAATGATGAAGACAAACATATGATTCTCCTCAACTCTCTACCCATTGCGTATGAGTATTTGGTGCCGGTTCTTACTTATGGTAATGACTCGATCGCGTTTGTAGAAATGTCTAATGCTCTGACAAGTAATGAGTTCAGGAAGAATGTCGAGGGTATGAGAAGCCAAGCTAGCAATGCTCTTACAATGGTAAGAGGTCGGAGTAACAAGGAGGTGGAGCTCAGAAGGGGTATTTCAGATCCAAGTCCAGAGACAAGAGTAGAGGCCTTCTTCATAAAGACTTGGCAAAGGACCAATATGCTTTCTGCAGTGAAAGAGGACATTGGGTCAAGAATTGTCCGAGGTCAAAGAAGAAGCATGACGCAATAACCAACGTCGCTAAGGGCGTTGAGGTTGAGGAATGGGTATCGGTCGGTGCTTCGGAGGGGGTGACATTAGATGGTTGGGTGTTCTGTTCGACTAGGGTTGTTCTTTCCATATTATGCCACATAGAAAGTACTTTACAACCTTTCGTAAAGGGGGGTAAGAGTACTGTCCTATTGGGCGATGACATATCATGCAGCACTGTAGGCATCAGGATAGTTCGGATGAAGATGTACGACAATGTTACATGAGACATCGATGACGTAGGTTATGTTCCTGACCTAATGCATAACCTTATATCTCTCCACTCACTCGAAGCCAAGGACTATAGAGTGACAATGGAGAATGGTATTCCGAGGATGAACCGAGGAGCCATGTCATGATGAAGGGGAATCGAAAAGGCAACCTCTTCTTTTTGGGTGGTTCGAGTGTGACCGGTACAACAGCTCTGACCTTTGAGGTCGATAGAGACGATTCGCTTCTTTGGCACATACGTTTAGGTCATGTTGGTGAGAAAATTTTGCAGAAGCTGATCGAAAATAATCGTCTGAGAGGAGCCAAGACCGAGAAGATCTAGTTCTGCGAGAATTGTGTCTTCAGCAAACATACACTTGCTTCTTTTGGAACGACCATCCATAATACAAAGGGAGCACTTGACTACATTCATACCGATGTATGTGACGCGTGTTCATATTTCACCTTTTGCACATGCTCTTCATCGTGTTTTCATATGCGTTTCATCTCATTCCATGTTGTATATATCATATTTTGGTTCATATTGACTATTGGTTGTATTGTTTGTATTTCAGGTAAATGTCGGCATTTTGGTGTCTTCTGAAGTCAATATTGCATGTCGGGATCAAAGCGCGCTTATACAGCAAAGATCCGATGGCCAAAGATGAGGATTTGAAGTTTTGGAGCTTCAACCGATCGGGTGGACAGATCCACCCGATCGGTTCGTGCACACGTATCAAACTCGAGGAGGAGCAAGCAAAGAAGCAAACCCCAACCGATCGGTTCTGTGATCGGTTGGGTGTGACAGTGTTCTCTTTTTTGTGAGAAGAACTTACCCGATCGGTTGACACTTCAACCGATCGGGTGGCCTTTTCTTCCCCTTTCGTGCACTGCTGATGCATTCATTGAAGATATACTATCATTCCAGTAGGATTTTGGGTGATCTCTTATTTTTCTAGCATCGGCATCGTCGTTAGCTTTCCAACGATAGGTCGAATGCCCAAATCTGATTTGATTTAAATTAAAAACCACGATCAAATCCCATTCAAACCATCATCATTAAAAGTGGTTGGTCTCTTTACGTTCAATCCCTATTTGATTTAAACTTTGTGGTTGCAACAGGTTTTCTCCCGAGGATTCGACATCTGGACTCCCAGATCTATATTACTTGCACGGAATCTTACGCTTGAGAGAAGCACATTTTTGGGCTAAGCAAGTTTTTGGCGCCGTTGCCGGGGAGAACGGTTTGTTACCATGGTTTATTTCATTCAGAGGACCTTCGGTAAGATCTTTCCACTTTACTGTTCATAAATTTTTGTTTATTATTGAAAAAAATTGTGCTAGGAACCTAGTTTATGTGGCATAGAACTCCTATGACACAGAGGTTGACTAGACGCTTTGAAATGGCTGCTAATAATAATAACATTGATGAAAACTTTAGTAACAACAATGAAAATAATGTGCAACCTGGAGTTGTTAGAACTTTAAAAGATCTTCTCAGACCCACTAGGACTAGCACAACTTCATGCTTTATCTTACCCGCTGATGCAAATTCTTTTAATTTCAAACCAGGGGTAATTCAACTCCTACCCACCTTTCATGGGTTGGACAAGGAAACCCTTATCTTTATATAAAAGGATTTGAGGAAGTGTGCTTGACATGTTTTGATGGAAGGACTAGTGAGGACACGATATATCTGAAATTGTTTCCATTCTCACTAAAAGATAAAGCTAAAAACTGGTTAAATGCCTTACCATCACGTTCTATTACTACATGGATTGACTTGCAGGCTGAGTTCTTAAAGAAATTTTTTCCTATTCTCAGGACACAGGGATTGAAACGACCGATCATGAACTTTGCCCAGAAAAGCAAGGAAACATTTTATCAGGCTTTTGAAAGGTTCAATGAGCTATTGCTGGCATGTCCACATAATGGTTTCGACAAAAGCAGGATTATTGGCTTCTTCTACGATGGACTGCAACCTCAGATGAAACAATTTGTAGAAATGATGTGCAATGGGGGATTTTTCGATAAAGAACCAGATGAAGCTTGGACGTACTTGGAGGATATAGCAGAGAATGCACAAACTTGGGATACTACTTCAGAGTACGACAGGGGAGGCCCCTCTGTACCTTCCAGCCAACACGTTGAGGGGTATACAATTTGAAGCCAGAAGATGCGGTGGAGGCAAAATGGAAGCAATGATTACAAACAATGATTACAAACAAGCTTCAAGCTCTCAATTTGAAAGAGGCCAAAGTAGTTGAGATAGATCAAAGTTGTGCACTTTGCGATGTTGGTGGCCATGACACCGGTACCTGCCACACACTTCCAGCTTTGAAGAGCATGCTAGGCAATCCAACAGGAGTGAACCAAGTATCCACAAACTACCAGGGCTTCAATTCCAACAACAAGGGGTGGCGCAACAATCCTAACTTAAATTGGGGCCCCAATCAGCAACCTCAACAACTAGCTCCTCCTCAGTTTAGACAACCACAATACAACAACAACAACTACTACTACTACCAAGGGGGGAACCAAAGGAGGGACCAAGAGCCAATGCAACAATAGCAGATGCAACCATTTGGAGATGCGCTTCAGCAGCTTATTCAATTGGAGCAAGCCCAAATGCAACAACAACAGGCTCAGTTTCAGGCTCAACAGACTCAAAACCAACAGATGAGCGAAAGCTTAGCTAGGTTTACGACAACATTGGAGAAAGGTAAGCTTCCATCACAATCAAATCCTAATCCTAATATGAGCTCTTCTTCTTCTGCAGGTAATAATATGAAGCCTTGCCAAGCTGTGTCCACTCTGAGGATGGAAAGGCAATTCAAAAACCTAATCCACCAAGCAGAGAAGCTGAACAAGAGGAGGAAATTCAAATGCAAAAAGAGGTGCAGGAGGAGAGCACGGATGTGGGTCTGAACAAAAATGTCATTAAAGAGACAGAGCCCGCAATATATGTACCTTCAGCACCTTTCCCTCATCAGCTACTTCAGAAAAATAAAAATAAGTATCAATCCAAAATTCGTGAAATTTTTCAGAAGTGCCAAATAAATATTCCATTGCTTGATGCCATAAATCAAATACCTGCATACACTAAATTTTTGAAAGACCTGTGCACTATTAAACGAAAATTGAATGTGAAGAAAAAAGCATTTTTAACTGAACAGGTTAGTTCTATTGTGCAGCAAAATACACCACCTAAATTTAAAGATCCTGGATCACCCACCATTACTTTACTATTGGCACTAAAAAGATTGGAAATGCATTATTGGATTTAGGGTCTAGTGTTAATATCATGCCATATCCCATCTTTGTGCAGCTTGGGTTAGGAGAGCTAAAACCAACATCTGTCATATTGCAATTAACTGATAGATCTATGAAAGTTCCAAAGGGATGCATTGAGGATGTCCTCGTTCAAGTTGACAAATTTTACTACCATACAGACTTTATAGTTCTAGACATCCAAGAACCCCAAACTGCCAATTCCACTTCCATCATCTTAGGTAGACCATTCCTGGCAACATACAATGCTTTAATAAATTGTAGGGATGATCAACTTAAAATCACTTTTGGTAACATAACTTTAGATTTGAATATATTTAATACTTGCAAGTTACCAAATGTGGATGATGAGGTTGAAAAGGTAAACATGATTGACTCATTGGTGGATGATTATATTTGATCTGAATTTTATGGTGATGCTACTATTATTGAAACAATTTTGGAAAATACTGATGACATCTTTCTTGTGCAGGAAAATGTGAAGGAACTCAACGCGATATGGGAGCCTAAGTTCGAGGCTTTGCCACCAAATGTACCAACTCAAATGTCATCTGAAGTGGAAGACCCAAAGCATGAATTAAAGTCACTACCTAAATATCTCAAGTATGCCTTTCTTGGAAATGAAAACAGCTTCCATGTGGTAATATCGTCTAAACTCTCTTTAGAACAGGAAAGCTCTTTACTTGAAGTGTTGAAAAGGCATAAAGGGACCATTGGTTGGTCCATTGCTGATATAAAAGGTATTAGTCCCATTGTATGCATGCATCACATTTACTTGGAAGATGACGCCAACCCCACTAGAGAAATGCAACGTAGGTTAAAACCCACATTAAAAGATGTGGTGAAAGGTGAGGTTCTAAAATTATTGGATGCAGGTATCATATACTCAATTTCTGACAGTAAATGGGTCAGTCCAACACATGTTGTACCTAAAAAGTCTGGCCTCACTGTGGTTAGAAATGAGAATAACGAACTTATCCCTGTTAGAACCACCACATGATGGAGGATGTGTATAGATTATAGGAAGCTGAACTCCAGAACTAGGAAAGACCACTTCCCTCTACCATTTCTTGACCAGATTTTAGAGAGAGTGGCTGGATATGAGTACTATTGCTTCCTAGACGGCTATTTAGGATATTATCAAATTGAGATTGCACCAGAGGATCAGGAAAAGACGAATTTTACCTATCCCTTTGGCACTTTTGCCTTTAAGAGGATGTCGTTTGGTTTATGTAATGCTCCCGCAACTTTTCAACGATGCATGCTTAGTATTTTTGATGATATGGTTGAGAAAATTGTGGAGGTGTTTATGGATGATTTCTCTGTATATGGTAGCTCTTTTCATGATTGTTTAGCTAACTTGGCTCATGTTCTTGATAGGTGTATTGAGAAGAATCTCCTATTAAATTGGGAGAAATGTCATTTTATGACCACAGAAGGACTTGTTCTTGGTCATTTAGTCTCTAAAGATGGTATTCAAGTAGACAGAGCCAAGGTAGCAGTAATTGAGAAGCTACCAAGTCCCAAGTGTGTGAGTGATATCAGATCATTCCTTGGTCATGCAGGAATCTATAGGCGATTTATTAAGGATTTCAGCGCTATATCTCGCCCTCTTTGCAACTTGCTAACTCAAAATGTGGATTTTATTTGGGCACCTGAGTGTCAACACTCTTTTGAAACTTTAAAGAAGTTGCTAATTTCTGCTCCCATTTTGCAGGTCCCAGACTGGTCCCTACCATTTGAAATCATGCGTGACCCCAGCAACTAAAAGAAGGACAAAGCTCCAGTGGTTATTTACTACGCCAGCAAAACATTGAATGATGCTCAAAGGAACTATACAGCCACAGAGAAGGAGTTGCTGGATGTAGTATTCGATTTGAAAAAATTCAGGAGCTATATTTTGGGATCACCTATCTTGATGTATTGATTTATACAGATCACTCTGCTTTGAAATATTTATTGTCAAAAAAGATGCTAAACCTCGATTGATAAGATGGATTTTATTGTTGCAGGAGTTCAATGTCCTAATCAAGGACAAGAAAGGCGTGGAGAATCTAGTAGCCGACCACTTATCACGATTGACATTAGGCCTTGATTCAGCAGATGTGCCTTTGAATGACCTTTTTTCCTGATGAGCATCTGTAACGACTGGTTTTTGTGTAATTGGATTATCTATATTAAAATATATGCTTGGTAGATTTTCTCCTTGGATGTGTGGTTTTCGTCGCCATAGCTTTCATTTTCGATCGTATCGTCGTGTTTTCTAGCTTCTTTCTTAGAATCGTCGATTTCGGCGCAAGTCATTCGTGACGGGCTTCGTATCGGTCATATCTTATTGTTAGATCAAGCCTAGGAGACTTAGGAATCGATCCCGGAGCTCCGCGCTCCATATCGGAACTTTTGGTGCTTATTAGCCGGTGTAAGAAGGGGCACCGACCGACTAGATGACGATCCAGTCGGTCGGCAATCCTTCTTGAACCGACTAGTTGGCTTTCTAAATTTCTCAGGAGTTACTGTTTATCGTTAGTCGGTCTAAGAACGTTGGTTGACCGACTAGGTTGCAAACTAGTCGGTCGGCAATGCTTCTTTAACCGACTAACACATCATCTAATTTTTGGTATCAATACTGTTCACTCTTAGTCGGTCTAAGAACGTTCATCGACCGACTAGATGTTAAACTAGTCGGTCAGCAGTTGTTCTTTGACCGACTAAATCTAAACCCTAATTCTGTACAGGAGTTACTGTTTACACTTAGTCGGTCTGCGTTGGTCAACCGACCGACTAGTTCCCAAACTAGTCGGTCAGTGGTTGCTCTGTGACCGACTAATCTGTGTTAAAACCCTAATTTCGGGCAGCCGCCAGCCCATCCTATTTAAACCCCTCCCAAACGATTTCTTCTTCCTCCACTCGACCAAAAACCCTAGTTTCTCCCCCATTGAGCCCCTTCTACCTCAAACCCTTATTCCTTCATCCCAAGCCCAAGATCCATCATCCAAACCATCCCTCAACACATTCTACCTCTCATCTTCCCCAAATCTCCATCAAATCCCCAAAATCACCCAAAACCCCTAGTTCTCCAAACTTCTCCATCCGTTCCAGATCTGATCCATAGGTTCTCCGGAGTGTTTCTTCCGCCTCCTCACGGTAAGAAATCGATCTCTTGATGTTTTCATAACCCGTATGTTTTATGAAACCCTAATGAAATTACTTGTTGTTTTGATGATTGTTCTCCATAACAGCGACTTCCCCGTAGATTAGCATCCGCGAGACGAACCTTCGTGATCGTCATCCCCGGTGCTAGGCAAGTGAAACTTGCCACTTAGGGTTTAGGCCATGTTTTAGGCCATTTGCTTGTTGTAGGCGTAAAAGAGGCTAGGCGACGAAATGATACTCGCCTAGGCGCAAATTTAGGAACTAGCTTGACAACGAAGCTAGATCCGACATTTATCATGTTGCACAATTACCATGTCATGTTTAAATTCCATTAACGGTACGCAAATTAATTGTCATGTCATTGCATTCTTTAAGTGATCCCGTGATTGCGTAGCATTGCTACAATACTTGTGTTTCCTGGCTCGTGACCAGAAGCGAGCATAATGAGTTGCTAACCCCAACGCTCGATATTGAATTGTGAACTAGGAAAACAAGCTCCCGTGCGGGGCAACCCTGGCTCATTTACTGGGCTCATGTACAGGGACCCTGGCTTGTTTACGTGTGGGATGGGGTAAGAGTTAAGCGGTCATTCAACTGGGAGTCTGCCTGATCAGCAACTGCAGTTGTAGGGCGTAAACTCTGGGTTTGGGATAGTGTTAAGCGGCCAATCAGCGTGAATGTTATACCATTCAGCTGTAAGGCGTAAACATCTACAAACAACAGTGAAACGTGAATCGTGAATTGATTGAGATTGTTAGTAGCTTGGCTACTCTTGTCTTGTCCCGATAATTGTTCTCTTGTACTTATTGTTCACCATGTCTTGCTTGTGCACTCATGTATAACTGCCACGTCATGCATACTAAAACTGCTAGGTTGCTAGTTGTCTTACTTTCAGTTTCCTTGCCCAAGTCTTTCCAGACTTGCTGACATGTGCCCCTCTCTCTTTTGGGTGTCACATGTTAGACCCAGACCCAGAGCTTTGTTGCAGGGGATATGGTGTTGCTGATGCTGATGTTTGCTGTGGTGGTGAGTGGACACCAGGGGCCTGTTTTGAAGACCGCTCGTGTTCACTTCTTTGTTTAGGTTTGCTGTTAGTTGTTGGTGCATATCACCCTTGTATGTATGTTATACTTTGTTGGCCATGTTTGGGCCTTAGACCCTTTTCATTTAGCCTGGTGGCTTTTCTGCGATATTGTAATTTGTTTATGGACATTTGGAGATTCAATAAAATGTCGTCTCATTTCCTTATTATCATTGTTGTTTCGTTTCGCTTTGTAAGGACTTGCCATAATAAGTATTTTATACGCTTATCAGACTTGGAGCTTCACAGCTTCAAGTTTGTGCGGACCTTCTCACGTCTCGCCTCCACATTTTTGGGAAGCGGGGCGTGACAGCATCTTTTTAGTGTTTCCACTTTCCCATGGTATGCTGATATAGTAAATTATCTAGTGACTGGTAAGACTCCTGAAACTTGGTCACTTCAAGACTTTTAAAAGGTTTAAGTACGAGTTAAAATATTTTTTCTTTGATGATCCATACCTCTATAAATATTGTAGTGACCAAATCGTTAGGAGGTGCATTCCTGACAATGAGATAGCTAGTGTGATACAATTTTGTCATGATGGGATGTGTGGAAGACATTTTACTGCGAATAAAACTGTGGCTAAAATCTTGCAATGTGGCTTTTATTGGCCAACTATGTTTAAGGATACATTTCATTATTGTAAGACAGGTGATGCATGCCAACGGTTAGGGGGTATTACTAGATGTAACATGATGCCATTAAACCCCATTTTAGAAATAGAAATATTTGATTGTTAGGGGCATAGAGTTCATGGGACCTTTCCCACCTTCATTTGGATATGTTTACATTTTGGTTTCAATTGATTATTTTCTAAATGGGTGGAAGCTATTTCTTGCAGGTCGAACAACACTTCAGTTGTGCTCAAGTTTCTCAAAGAGAACATTTTCTCTAGATTTGGAGTGCCCAAAGCCTTGATCAGTGATGGATGGTCCCATTTTTGCAACCGCATGTTCGCTAATCTAATGAAAAGGTTTGGGGTCACGCACAAAGTCTCTACTCCATATCACCCCCAAACCAATGGTCAAGCAGAGCTGGCGAATATAGAGATCAAAGGAATTTTACAAAAGACGGTGAATCCTTCACGGAAAGATTGGAGCTTGTGCTTACCTAAAGCACTGTGGGCCTACAGGACGGCCTACAAGACAATTTTGGGGATGTCACCTTACCGTCTTGTCTTTGGGAAGTCTTGTCACTTACCTGTAGAATTGGAGCATAGATCCTATTGGGCTATTAAGAAATTAAATTTTGATACTGATTCATCTTTTGCTTCTCGCAGGTTACAGCTGTTGGAGCTAGAGGAGCTGAGGAGAAATGCTTATGACAACACCAAGATATCAAAAGAAAGGATGAAATCCGTCCATGACATGATGATCCTAAGGAGGGAGTTCACCCCAGGCCAAAAAGTTCTTCTGTACAATTTCAGGCAACACATATTCCTTGGGATGCTTCGCTTTAGGTGGTTTGGACCTTTCACAGTCAAAGAAGTTTTCCCACATGGAGCAGTGCTATTGCTTAATGAAAAAGACGGGAGTGAGTTCAACGTAAATGGCCAAAGATTGAAGCATTTTCACGAGCCTTGGACCAAGGATGAGAGCACCATCGATCTCACGGACCCACCCTCGGGTGGCAACTAATTAGGTGTGTTCTTCCCATGCTTCCCTCTCTCTAACATTGAGGATAATGTTTATTTTAAGTTAGGGGGAGGATATAAACTTTTAGGATTTTTCTTTTTCTTTTTTCTTTTAGGATTTTTTTAGTTAGTTCCCTTTTTGCATTGAAAAAGAAAAAAAATTGAGTCAAGTTATATCACCAATATTTATTTTACCTAGAGATGAACCTCATGTGATGAAAATTCTCGAAATCTATTCACCCCTGTACACATGTGATTTATTTTTCCCCATCACTATTGTTAATATTTCAGTCTCATTTGACATATATGCTAGTACTCGTGGTAAATTTCTGTTGATATATCTCAAGGGTGGGATTGATTGAAAACTTAATGAATCTAGAAGTTATGCATTAGAAAATCGTATGCTTTCACTGGAACACACCAAGGTTCATGCATCAATAGTTCACTAAATAACTGGACCATTGCTTTTTATCTCGTATTCATTGCTATTTGCATGCTTTGTGTGATTTTGGGTAGAAAGTATACAATGTCTTTTGAAATGATTAGGATAACCCATTCTTATGAAAGAATTAAGAAGAGAAAGCTATCTTGCTAAGTTATTTATGCACAAAAAAGAGAGAGAAACACAAAAGCAAATAAAAAAGAAAAAATGAAGAAACAAAAAAAAAGAATGAATAAGTGTGTCACTAAATAAATAACTTGGTTGGCTCGAGTAGTACAGTCCGAGGGGTCCTTTTTGGCCTAATGCCCTATTATCGTCTGATTTGGGAGCCATTGACCGGAACCTCACTCATTTGATAGAGCGATCCAAGTTATACATTTCTCCGCAAATGTTTCTTTATGCGCGTTACGTGGAACTAACAAAAGAGAAGGAAAAGGGAGAATAAGTGTGCATAATTAGCAAGGCAAGAGAATTTCCAAAGCTTAATGAAAGTACAAGATATGATGTGATTTCCTATGAATGAAGATTGACGTGTGTATATCTTGATACCATTCTATTCTTTATGCTTGCTTTGCATGAAACATCTACGCTCTAAGTTAGAATTTCTGATTGAAAGGTGTGAGCCATTGATTTTGTATACTATGCGCTAAGAAGTAATGGATAGTGAAGTTAAGTCGATTTCATGACCCCTTGAGTGATATTTATTCTTCATATTTAAACCCATGAGTACCATTATTTTATGAGCTTGAAATCTTGATATTAGTGTGTGTTCATCTTCTTTTGTCGTTGTATTATGTGGTGAGTGATTTGAGATCTGATAAGGTGATCTGGGTGTATGTTTGATATCATATTTCACTCACTTTGCTAGAGACTAGTAAAATGCTAGTTGGGGGTGTGATTCGGGTTGAATATTGCTTGTTTAACCCCTCATCTAGCAATATTTTGTGCTTATATGATGCTTAATTGGCCTCTAATATGTTCGTATTTTGTATATCATTATTTATTAGAGAAATCACCTTATTTGAGCACAAAACAGCAATAAACTGAGTATTTCTGCACTTTTTATATTTTTCATAGCTAGATCTCGATCTCACGATTCCAACGACTATTTATTTGTATTTTTCGAAGATATGTGCTAATTACTATGAATTTTTGAATTCAGAATACCAATAAAATGGAGAAATACGCGCGAAATACGGTGGGAAATACGGAAATACAGATGGAAATACATTTCGTATACTCCCGCTCCGCTCAGCTTGAGACACGCGGCCATCTTTCAGCCGTTGGATCAGCATCCAACGGCCACGAATGGAAGGCAGATGAATTCGAGAAGCGGGCGACGTGGACTCTTATCAACCGTTGGATTACAATCCAACGGCCAAAAAATCGAAGCGCATGCGGGATTTCTTCGCGCAACATGGCGAAAGTGAGGCCACACTATGAAGATTTAATGGTCGATGAAAGGTCGGATCGATCTCTCAGAAGCGCTTCGAAGCGGTCGAAATCTGACCGTCCGATCTTGAATCGAACGGCCCCCATCATTTCTGAAGCGGGCGCGGAGCGGAACCAACGAAGCGGGCTTTGCACGTTTTTTAAAGCACACGTGGCGATCCCGTGTTCAATCCCGCTTTGATGAGCGCCTGAGGATTGCGTCGGCGGATTGAATCGGGTTTAAGTTGATTTGGGTGCGGTTTTGGACCCAATAAGCGACTTAAACCCGCAATGACTTGTATTTAAGATATTTTAGGGTTTTTGCTCCGTATTCTTGGCATATTTGGGCTATTTTGACGGCGATTTTTGCAGCAACTTCCTGAGTTTACAGAGAGCAACCTGGGGTATTTTTCAGAGAGCTTTTAGAGGAAGAAGAAGAGGTTTCTTAGGCAAAAACGGGTGTTTTGGTGATATCTCTTGAACTTAATTGTTTATTTGCAATTCTATTTACTTCTATTGATTAGAACCATGTTGAATATGATGAATTCCTTTGTTATTTTCAGTATGTGTGACTAAATTCTTATTGTGCTTGATATGGTGTAGTTAGGGGACATGATGTGTATTTATTTGGTTGAATCTCCATGCTAAAATTGTCGACGTTGATAAAGTTATGGTCTTTATTTAAAATCTCCTCTTCATCTTTTACAAGAACGTGATTGAGTTGATGATCGCCTCACGATGGTGAGTTTTGATCTCCCTAAAAGGGAGTTTCATCTCTTATATTTAAAAGATTATAGCTTTAGCAACAACCTTATTCAATTTTGTGCTTTAATCCCTACAAGGGTATTTTCCAATGAATTTCTCTCAAAAAGAGATTTTATTGAGTTATCTTTAATCA
Source organism: Scilla litardierei (assembly GCA_030789695.1). Classification (NCBI taxonomy): domain Eukaryota; kingdom Viridiplantae; phylum Streptophyta; class Magnoliopsida; order Asparagales; family Asparagaceae; genus Scilla; species Scilla litardierei. The sequence continues at coordinate 39,939,960 of CM061134.1, forward strand.
ACGAAGTTAATACAAATCATGGACCTTAATGAACCCATATCATGTGCATACTTTTCATAGATATTTATATAAACGAAACTTTCTTTTGCTCGTATTGTTCACAAATTAAAAACCACGATCAAATCCCATTCAAACCATCATCATTAAAAGTGGTTGGTCTCTTTACGTTCAATCCCTATTTGATTTAAGCTTTGTGGTTGCAACAGGTTTTCTCCCGAGGATTCGACATCTGGACTCCCAGATCTATATTACTTGCACGGACTCTTACGCTTGAGAGAAGCACATTTTTGGGCTAAGCACTCGTACCTTGGAAGTGGAACCATTTCATATATTTATAGACGTTTAGGGTCCCTTTGGAGACGTTGGGGTGATAACGGCCACCCATAATGGGGCCACGATCTTCCCCCATTAATAGGAATAAATCTTGTGCACGTCCCCGAGATTCACGAGCCAGCCTTTAATTTCACGTTCGAGTGAAGCGGACTTAATGGTCGACTGACCATTGGGCTTTGACTGAGTCGGTATCGGGTTTCTTTAGTGGGCCTTGCGGGCCATAATCATTTGTCGACTGAGTAATCTCGAACGCCAGCCCAATGACTCAACAGATCCATAGTAAATCCCTAGCCAATGTAGGAGATGAACTTGTTAAAGAGTTCATAAGTGGCATCCACCCAATAACTATGAGATCACATTTAAGTCAATGAGTTTAAGGTGTAATGGGGTCGAGCTCTATATCATACCCTAGGCATCTTAGTGACATAGTGATGCTGAAGGAATTGGACTACACGAATTCTGTCATGATATGCCACAGATTATCTCGAAGAAATTACAGTCTCCCAAATCAAATAATGACGGTTCTGAAATGGTGGTTGGCACTCTCAGCTAGGGCCTCTACCGATTGTTGACACGATGTGATTGTTGTCACTATTGTAGTAGGAATTAGGCCATTGGAGTTTTATACTGACAATGAATTCATCATGAAAAGAGAAGGAAGAAACTATAAGTATATATGATATACTAAGGCTAAGATCACAAGGGGCTGTGATCAGATAAGAAGAAGACAACAAGTCAGTATGGACTAGTCGACTAGTGCTTAGTTTTGGTACGACCTTTATGATTTTATTATTTAGCAATATAATTCCTAGATTAGTAGTAGATCATTGGTATGATAATTGCTAGATAGAATTTTCTATCTTCTACTGCACGATCTAAATAGTTTAAATTACTAGCCTCATAACCTTACAAGTACACCTCTATGAAGGTGCCATCTTGAATCATTTTAGGTTTGCATATTGGATCTTCACCCTAAGCTCTCTATCATGGTGCATGCCACATGCTCAATGAAATACTACAACGATATAGCTATGGCAAATGCAAGTCCTGTGCTCGCCTTTAATCATACTCCAGCTCACCGACTATGCATGCAAGAACTCCTGGTAGCTAGGATATCCTCAGCTTGCTGACTGTTTTAGATCACATACACTATACGGATCACCCAACATAATAGCGCGTCTACTACTAAAACATACAAGTCTCCAAGACATCATCTTGCCATTCTAAGAATCTTTTCTTGTCGTATGCATGCATACGAACAAGGACTGATTCTTTAAGCATCAAAACAGAGTTCAAGGCCAAATACTGTACGCTGTATGTACCGTCTACGTATACATGCAATGATAGCCATAGCAAGTAAAAATAGCTACTATTTTAATCATACACGTTTTATTTGGATCTTATACTGATGTTAATAGATTGTATTTGTACTTCTCCCATACCACAAGAGATTTCTCACCATGATTCATTTCAACTACATAGCAAATACACTGCATAGATACAAAGGCAAGGATAATAAAAAAATATCGGCTTTAATGTTTTAAATTTAACTCGCTCTACTTTTTATATATATACACTAGTCATAACCCGTGACTATATGGTCACTGAACATTCAACATACTTTTTCGAAAAATTTCAACCCATTCAAAAAAATTTCTCCGAAAAAAAACAAAATTTACAGCCTCATTCAAAATATCATATCCTAAAATTCAACTGTATTCAAAATATCTCTTTTAAAAATTTGCAGCTACCTTCAAAATATCCACCAACAAAAAATCTTAACTACATTTAAACTAAAATTTAGTTCACTCAAAGAATTTAGTTCCTCCAAAAATTTTAGTTCCACCCAACAATTTTAGTTCCACCCAAAATTTAGTTATATCTTGATTTAATTTTCCATAGCAAAATTTTAGTCCCTCAAAATTTCCTTCACTCCAGATTTAGTTCTCCTAAAATTTTAAATCAAAATTTAGTTCTTTCAGCAAAGTTAGTTTTACTAAAATTTTCGTTCCCCAAAATTTTGTCCCATCCTGACTTAGTTTCAAATTTTAGTTTCCCAAAATTTATTTTCCTCCAAATTTAGTTTCCCCAAAAATTTTAGGTTTTTCCTCTCAAAATTTCCGCGAACTCTAATTCTAACCATTGATTCCTTAATATAAATATTAGCCGTTTTTACCCACATCTTTGTCCTCGTCAGCAAACAAATTCAAAACATCCCGCATTTGTATAATAAATTTGTATAATAGATGTTTCTCATTAGCTGATAAATTATATTTATTTAATGTTTTTAGCTAATGTAATTTAATGTGTTATTTTTATATTGTTTTGTATGTTATAAGTTGTAGAAAAAGGAGTAATCATGGCAATGTGCCATGGTGCTATATTTATAATCTCATATGGGTATCTCAAGAGTCATGGAAACCAAAGGTCCCCATTACTCTAATAAGTGAGGAGTAATGGAGAGATAAAGTAGTGTGGAGGCCAAAGGCCTCCCTCACTTACAACACTCCCCATTATCCATTCATTACTTTGGTCTTAGCTTATAAAACTAAGGGGGTGGATACTTCTGAATCCTGAGTAATCGTGTTTGTCTCGTTAAAAACCTTAGCTGTGGAAAACCCAGTGGGAAAAACCAACAGATTAAGGAAAAAGAGTGCAACTCACGGGTTACTCCCCCTGATCCGTACAAGCCTTATGCTTGTTGGTCTTTCAACTTTCATTAGAGGTGGACACTTTAGGGTCCAGAGTTAAATTAGGTTGCCTCGTTAAAACCTTTGGCTATGGAAAACCCAATGGGAAAACCCATAGCTAAAGGAAAAAGAGTACTGTAGTGACCATGTGCTATGAGGAACAAACACTAGAGGGGGGTGAATAGTGTTTTATAGAATTATAAGGAATTTACGCCAAATAAAACCATACTTAACCAACAAATGCGGAATGTAATAAATGATCAACAACCCAAGCAAGAATGCAAAGCTAACATGCAATGTATCCTGGTTCGGTGCCACCTAAGTCTCCCCGACTTGTTACCGGTGCCCTACTCCAGCAACACCCGGATCCCCTCCAGATACTCTAGCAAACCTATAGAGATTTCCTTTAACCCACTTGCGGAAACCCCACAAGTGCAATCGACCTACAATCGATGTCCGTGTATCCCACAACCCGGGAACATGCAAAGTCCTTAATCCCACAACTTGGGACTAAGCCCACTCTTACAAACCGAGAGCAAAAACTAAATCTTGACTCCCACAACTTGGGATCAAGCCAATCCTCTCACCACTATGAGTATACAACAATTAAGAAGTATAAAGAATGAAATATAAAACTTCTTACCACAAAATCCTATGCCTTGAGAAATACTTACCAATTTAGGGCAAGAATGGATTTTGAGGAAGATGAGATCACCAAACCCTAGCTCCACCAAGATGAGCAGCAATAGATGGCTAGGGAGGAGTTGGTGACTTGGATTCAAGCTATTAGCTTGAGAAGCTCACAAGGAATGAGAATCTCTCTTGAGGAATTGGGCTCAAAGAGCAAGTGAGAGATTCTTGTGAGATGAGAGAGCTTGGAATAGAAGTTGAATGGCTCTCTTCAAAGATGTGAAAATGTCTCTAATTTTAGCCTTGGATCCCTGGTTAGAAGCACTCAAACTTATATAAGGAAGAGACAAAACTGTCACAAAAATCGTGGCATTAAATGCCCAACGGATCTATTTCTGAAGCTGCTTAATCGGTCTAAGAAGGATCATCAACCGACTAGATTGACAACTAGTCGGTCAGTGAACCTTCTTGGACCAACTAGATGGTTGACAGAGAAGATGGTGAAATCTGGGTAAGAACTAGTCGGTCTAAGAAGGATCATCAACCGACTAGATTGACAACTAGTTGGTCAGTGAACCTTCTTGGACCGACTAGATTGGCTTTTAATGCATTAACCATCCTTCTTGAACCAACTAACTGGTCAACAGTACAAAGGTCGAATTTCACAAGAAAAACTAGTTGGTCTGAGAAGAGATACCAACCGACTAGATCGTCATTTAGTCGGTCGGTGAACCTTCTTGGACCGACTAATTGGTCAACAAGTGGTCTTGAATTTATTAGGATAACTAGTCAGTCTGCGAAGGATTTCCAACCGACTAAATCGTCATCTAGTCGGTCGGTGAACCTTCTTAGACCGACTAATTGACCAACAGTGAATGTGCTGAATCAAGCAAGGATATCTAGTCGGTTCAAGAAGGATTCCCAACCAATTAGATCGTCATCTAGTCGGTTGGTTCTTCTTCTTGAACCAACTAAGATGCATATGAAGCCGAGAAATGAAGCGGTAAGATACATGAAAGTTTCTAATGGCTTCTAAGGCAATCCTAGAGATACGATATGAAAGTTAAGAAGATTTCTAGGCAAGTACTACTCAAGGCTTAACATTCTACTAAACCGAATCTAGAAGACATAAAAGTAAACATGACAACCCGTCTTCAAAGCTTCAACATGGAGAGTCCGAATCCCTTGACTTCATGAATACTCCTTGAGCTTCAACGAAGCTCCAGGCACGACGATCAAGCGTTCTGAGGAATTCTTGTAATGTCGCTTGAGATGAACAAATTACTTTGGCGACGATCTCCATAAATCTTCATGGACTTGAGTATTTTAGTTGAATGACTTGAATATCTCCAACGTCATAGTCTTTGAAGCTTTTGACTCATCCATTCCTATCTTCTCTTTGGATTGAATTTCCATTCATTTGTTGATGCCATTGGCTTGAGGTTTGAAGTAGCATTTGAGTTCTTCAAGCCAATGCTTGACCTTTGTTGATCTACCAAGTTCTCCACTTGAATCAACACGTGTAGTCACTTTTGATCTTCTTGAATCTAATTGGTGACATTTCAGCTAACTGCAATCACAAGAGTTAGTCACAATGATTTGTGTTTGATCATCATCAAAATCTAGGTGGAGAGTCCAATACTCAACATTCTCCCCCTTTTTGATGATTACAAACCAAACGTAAACAAAACAAATAATTGTGCATTAAATATACTTACTCCCCCTGCAATGATGCCAATCAAGTTAATATCAACAATCAATAGCATCATTCAGCAGTAAATAGTGTGTGTATCACATGAGGTTGTGTATATATCGCATGAATGACCAGAAATAATACGCATACACAATACAAATCATATAGGTGATACACATCATAAACATGAGCATGATTACCAACATATATATAATGTAATCCATACAAACTAAGGTAATCACCAATGCTCCCCCTTAATCATATACATGAACGATCATAGTTAAAGTCTATATGTTCAAGTTATTGTTTAACACTCAACATTTAATAAGCACATCCTTTGTTTATTTCTCTCCCCCTTTGTCATTAACAAAAAGATATGGGGGTATAGAAACAACAAATGCAACAATAGAGTGGAAAACATAAAGGTATATCAATTGTAAAGTTCTCTAATGTAAAGTTACCAATTGGAAACTGGATATCAAAATAAAGATATCAGTTGCAAGAGCACATGTCCAACAACAACTCAATCACCCTCAATTATCACAAAAAGATAAGCAATAAGCATATGTGATAAAAGATTACAATAGATACTAATTGTAACGAGTAGTGTGAGCAGGTTAGAAAAGTGACAATGCAAAAATCATGACATCACTTGTGAAGGAAAAATAAGTGATCAAATAGTGTCAAATACCCAAACAAACTCAATTATCACAAAATTTATAACAATAAGCATAATGTGATAGACTGTCATGTGATACCAATAATATACTTGGCAAGATAAATGACATGAACATGATTAAATACATTAAGCATAATTTATAACATTATCACAAATTAAGTATAATGGCATGTGATACTAATTGTAGGCATACCTAATCATCTCCAAAAGTATCACAGCAAAACTCCACAAAGCTTCTCCAAAAGTAAGCATACCAAATATAAGTAAAGTGTGCGATGTGGGGTGACAAGGTGATACAATGAAAATGAATATCGACTATCTATATCACGCAAAAGTGTTATGCCAAAATAAATATAGTAAGTTCATAAAACGCATGGCATACACAATTCTAGCACCCTAGGAAACTAATTGAAACAATGTTCAAAAGAACCATAGTACTAGCATGCATTCCAAAATAGATACTCACAAGATGAGTCAATGATAAGCATGGAATGCCATGAGTATGTAAAGATGATATCCAATATCAATAGTCTAACAATTGCAAATATGATACCAAATGCAAATATGATATGTAGAGATGATACCAATTGTAGACTAACAGAGTATGCAAAGCATGACAGTTTTATGTCAAGATCATGACAACACTTGAAAAAAGAAACCAAGTGAACAAATAGTTACATGATTTCATCCTAGCTCAATTATCACAAAGGATACAACATGAAGCATAATGTGACAAAACATCTTTTGAGCAAAGGCATGAAGATAGTCTACGTTCAAAGTCACAAGGTAAGATATAAACGAGTAAAGTTATCATGAATATCGCATGCATGCATACCAATTGTGCGAATAGAATAAAAACTTGAGTAAGCACAATATAATCGGAGGTAGCATCAAAGAAGTCATAGTGCATCAAGGTATATTCATGGAAGAATATCTATGACAGAATATACATATCATCAAACACAATATAAAGCTTATGTGATCGTGTAAAGCACAAGTTATCTCTAACATCTCATAAAAAATAGCACAAAATATGAGCATGAGATGAGAGATGACATAGTGAGAAATACAGCTTGAAGATCACTAACTAATATGAATGAATGTTATGTCACTTGCGGAAATATCCTACATGAAAGATTTAGCTATAGACATGAAAGATCTCTTGAATAAAATTATAGCTAAACATCAGTCATGAAGTAATTAAAAAGGACAAGTAACATACATTGATTACCACAAATCATATCAATACATCTCATAAAAATAATCATACAAACCATAAGAAAAGTATGAGATGTGTGGTGATACAATGAACAAATATGCATAAAGATCCTAAATCATTAATCTTATACATGGCATGAATTATGTATAACATGATGAAGTATAGCATGCCAGTAAGAAATGAATCTTAAATGAAGGAATTGAAAATTTTTCAATGAAGATTAAGATCAATATACTTAATACAGTCTAATAAACAAGCAAGCATGTCATACACATCAGTTATCATATCCATAACATATAACAATCTTCACACGGAAGCATGCATGTGAGGAATGCGATGTGTAATGAAAACGTGTTCCAAATATATGAACATCAATAAACAACTAAACAATTCATTATATGAAAGTTATAGCTACCATGATACATGAGTTGTAATAAGACATATATGACATACATGAACATGGCAGTCACATAAACAAACAATCTCCATGAGTGTGTGACAAGAATGAGCTAATGAAGAAGTATGATGTATTACACAAATCCAATATATTAAAAATACTAATTGTAAACAAGATAGTCAAAATCAATATATTAACATACCAATTGTGCAAAACACATACTTACAACCATTTAGCTTTTCCTATAAGTGTGCATCTCCAATGCACCATCCTTTCCTTTGAATTGATCCATCATTTGTAAACCAAGGAGAGTGTAGGGTAGGCATCTTGCACAACAATCTGAAAATTCAACAATTGGTGGTATCCAAAAACTTTTTGGATCCAATAGGTTAAAGAACAAAATCAAGAAGTCCAATAACCAATCATTTACCAATTGTAAATCACACTCATCAATAGGAGTGATTATAATCATGAAAATCATACATATAAGGAATTAACAATTCTCAATCATTAGAAGTTTAGGTACACCTAGACTAATAATTCCTATACATATGATTTAATCAAGCAACATCATTATGAATACACACATCTAATACAATAATGTGTGCAAGAAAGATTCCGCATTCAATATGCATATGTGCACAAAATAAACATTCACGTCACATGCATATTGAAGGAAGGCAAGAAAAGTAATACCACAAAGAGTGTGCATGAAAAGCATAAAGTATTAATTTTCAAAACCAAATTTCTCTTTCCCTTTGGCATATCAACAAGATTGAAAGTCACCAAGGGTTAGAGAAAACAACTAATCTATATGCACAACATAATATGAGAGAAATGTAATGGCATATAATGATGTTGGGAGTAGTGGACGAACTCAACTAATCTGATACCAAATGTAATGTCCTGATAGCAATCAAACATGTCATACTCCCACAAAATCATACAAACTATGCAAACTTGGGAGTAGTGGACACACACACACACACACACACACACACACACACACACACACACACACACACACACACATATATGGGTACAAAAAGTAATCAAACAAGCATGGTACCCAAGCAATGAAGTGCAATAAGAGTGAGTTAGCAAGGTGGAAATCAAATAGAGATTAGAGTTTGATTTTCATATAAATAGTTGCATGAGAATATTTCATTCCTAATATACGATTCTATATGAATGTTCATACCATGTCTAGAAACAATCTTAGGAATCCAAAAGGTAGGGATTTTGGATTCTTAAGAGGTTGAGAAACATGAGTAGGAAGTTGGGATGCACGCTTGTGAAGTGGAACATAAATATAAGCATGTCCCATGTGTGAAACATGCAAATGAACATTAGTTCTAACATGAAATTTTTTAAGCCACATGTTATAAATAATCCTCGAATATACATATGAGTAAGGATTATGAGTACACAATGCATATTAGTCAAGAATTTGACACACGTGAAACACATAGACATGAATGACATATAGGATATACAATATTCAAACATAGGATATGCATGAGATAGTCTTAAACACAAAGTGACATCTACATGCATCCAACACACATGGAAACCAAATGTAAGAATATACTTACAACATTAAGCTCCCCCTACTTTGGTGCATCACTTAAGCACCAACAACTCCATTTGAATGAAAATCTTTGCAAATCAAGGAGTTGGTAGGGTTGGTATCCCAATGTGGATTGAACCTAGAAAACATAATTTTGGTATCCAAAAACCTTTTTGGATCCTATGGGTTAGTCAACAAGTTTAACAAACTAAATTCAAATTAATATAACCCATATCTTAGTGTAATCATACACAATATTAATGAAACATGTAATCATGTTACAAGATAAATATTTAACCAAATACATGCATATACCAATTATACCAAAAATAAGTATATATATATTATAATCCAAACGCATGACATGTATCACATGCAACAAAACATGAATATGAGCCTACGCATGTGTTGCAAGAAGAAATATTAAATATTCTAAACATGAAAATCATAAACACAATGATTTACAAATAATCATGCAACGGAAATCAAATTCAATATTAATTTACGTTTCTAATCACACATGAGCATCCAAGACCATAATGCAAACAAAAGAATAAACCAATTCTAAACACAAATGCTTTGGTACCCATAAAATGAATATAAGCGTATGGTACCAAGCAAAGAAGGGTCAACGGAAACTAACCCTTTGGAAACCAAGTCCAAGAGGACCGTGATTTCCCAACATAATCATCATTCAAAATAATATCATTAATATACGATTGCACATACACATCCTTAGCATGATTACTAGTGTTCTTAAGACCCCAAATAGTGTATGATTTGAGAATCCTCTTCCTAGTGGTTGCATGCACAAAAGGTTGATTTTTACATGGTGCATGTGGCCTAGGAACATGAGATCTAGCAAGAGCATGAGGAACATTGTGTCGTGCTAAAGCATGATGATGGACAAATGATCCATGATGTGGTATTGCATACATACGTGGATGAATATGAGGTGTGTATGCATGAGGATGATCATGAGAATAAGCATGCACATGTGGATGTGATGTGTGATCATAAGAATGTGGAGGTGCATGAGCATGATTACGTGCATGAGAGTGTCTCAAAAGAGTGTTCGCACGTGCTCGTGGGTGTGGAGCATAAAAACCATCATTAGTATGAACATATGGGGTAGGATGTGTGTTCCTACGTGGCATAGTATTGGTGTACATAAATGCATGACCCTTCTTTGGAGGTCCACACAAAGTGGGTTTCTTTCCAAAGGAGGGAGGAATATGAGTGGTGGTTTCCTTAGTAGTAGAACTACAAAAGTTGTTATAGACACCACTCGTGGATGCACCGGAGGATGGCCTCACAAAATCTATAGTTACTTCACTATAGGAGGTGCGTGCATTGGATGCACTTGCCTTAGAATAACCAAGGCCAACACGATGGTTTGCCGGTAATTGATTCTTTAGCAAATCATCCAAATTGTCCTTTCCCTTATTGAATCTTTCAACAATGGAGGACATGAACTCATATTTCTTCAAAATTGAAGAAATAGTGGCATCCAAGGTGGATGCACGTGTGGTGAGCTCGTGCACTTGGGATTTGAGATCCTCATTCTCAATGCCCAAACAAGTGTTTTGAGATTGAAGATTTTCAATCTCAAGATCGTTACTATCCACAATGGAAACACGATCAAGTTGAGATTTGAGGGACTCCGCCTCATTTCTCAACATGCCATTTTGAGTAAGCAAACTTGCTTTCTCAATAGCGAGTGTCTCAACAATGGTGTCATTGTTAGAGGTGCTACATGTAGATGTATTAGTGAGACTAGCAATCTTATTCCTAGCCTCACCATATTTCCGTATAAGCTTTTGATGATTATCAAGTAATTGTCCAAATGCAATTCCAAGATCATCCTTTGTTACCTTTTCATCGTCGATATCGCTTTCACTTGAATCACTTGATTCGTCACTAGAGTCGTCCTCTCGTGCCATCAAGCCCATGAATGAATCTCTTTCATCATTGGAGGAAGAACACTCCGAGGTGGACTCTTCTTGCTCCGCTAGCATGTGTCATATTTGATATGTCGTTGTTGCCTTGGACACATGCATAAGAATGTCATAAGTTAAATAATCAAGCAAGATATCCATTACCTCTTGATGTTTCCCCGCCAATTCTTTTTGCTTATTTGTCCATTCATGTTCGAGAGAGGTAGGTGAGCGAAAGGGCTTCTCCACAAGCTTCCAATAATCCTCATCGATGGATTGAATATGAGCCTTCATCTTTACACACCAACTTTGATAATTGGGCCCGAGAAGATATGGTGTAAGAGGGCATCGTGTGTTGTTGTTGTTGGTTTCCATAGCTATAACCTCGCTCTGATACCAATTGTAGTGACCCTGTGCTATGAGGAACAAACACTAGAGGGGGGTGAATAGTGTTTTATAGAATTATAAGAAATTTACACCAAATAAAACCATACTTAACCAACAAATGCAGAATGTAATAAATGAAAAACAACCCAAGCAAGAATGCAAAGCTAACATGAAATGTATCCTGGTTCGGTGCCACCCAAGTCTCCCCGACTTGTTACCGGTGCCCTACTCCAGCAACACCCGGATCCCCTCCGGATACTCTAGCAAACCGATAGAGATTTCCTTTACACTTGCGGAAACCCCACACGTGCAATCGACCTACAATCGATGTCTGTGTATCCCACAACCCGGGAACACGCAAAGTCCTTAATCCCACAACTTGGGACTAAGCCCACTCTCACAAACCGAGAGCAAAAAATAAATCTTGATTCCCACAACTTGGGATCAAGCCAATCCTCTCACCACAGTGAGTATACAACAATTAAGAAGTATAAAGAATGAAATATAAAACTTCTTACTACAAAATCCTATGCCTTGAGAAATACTTACCAATTTAGGGCAAGAATGGATTTTAAGGAAGATGAGATCACCAAACCCTAGCTCCACCAAGATGAGCAGCAATAGATGGATAGGGAGGAGTTGGTGACTTGGATTCAAGCTATTAGCTTGAGAAGCTCACAAGGAATGAGAATCTCTCTTGAGGAATTAGGCTCAAAGAGTAAGGGAGAGATTCTTGTGATTTGAGAGAGCTTGGAATAGGAGTTGAATGGCTCTCTTCAAAGATGTGAAAATGTCTCTAATTTCAGCCTTGGATCCCTGGTTAGAAGCACTCAAACTTATATAAGGAAGAGACAAAACGGTCACAAAAATCGTGGCATTAAATGCCCAACGGATCTATTTCTGAAGCTGCTTAATCGGTCTAAGAAGGATCATCAACCGACTAGATTGACAACTAGTCGGTCAGTGAACCTTCTTGGACCAACTAGATGGTTGACAGAGAAGATGGTGAAATCTGGGTAAGAACTAGTCGGTCTAAGAAGGATCATCAACCGACTAGATTGACAACTAGTCGGTCAGTGAACCTTCTTGGACCGACTAGATTGGCTTTTAATGCATTAACCATCCTTCTTGAACCAACTAACTGGTCAACAGTACAAAGGTCGAATTTCACAAGAAAAACTAGTCGGTCTGAGAAGAGATACCAACCGACTAGATCATAATTTAGTCGGTCAGTGAACCTTCTTGGACCGACTAATTGGTCAACAAATGGCCTTGAATTGATTAGGATAACTAGTCGGTCTGAGAAGGATTTTCAACCGACTAAATCGTCATCTAGACGGTCGGTGAACCTTCTTGAACCGACTAATTGACCAACAGTGAATGTGCTGAATCAAGCAAGGATATCTAGTCGGTTCAAGAAGGATTCCCAACCGATTAGATCGTCATCTAGTCGGTTGGTTCTTCTTCTTGAACCAACTAAGATGCATATGAAGCCGAGAAATGAAGCGGTAAGATACGGGAAAGTTTCTAATGGCTTCTAAGGCAATCCTAGAGATACGATATGAAAGTTAAGAAGATTTCTAGGCAAGTACTACTCAAGGCTTAACATTCTACTAAACCGAAGCTAGAAGACATAAAAGTAAACATGACAAACCGTCTTCAAAGCTTCAACATGGAGAGTCCGAATCCCTTGACTTCATGAATACTCCTTGAGCTTCAACGAAGCTCCAGGCACGACGATCAAGCGTTCTGAGGAATTCTTGTAATGTCGCTTGAGATGAACAAATTACTTTGGCGACGATCTCCATAAATCTTCATGGACTTGAGTCTTTTAGTTGAATGACTTGAATATCTCCAACGTCATAATCTTCGAAGCTTTTGACTCATCCATTCCTATCTTCTCTTTGGATTAAATTTCCATTCATTTGTTGATGCCATTGGCTTGAGGTTTGAAGTAGCATTTGAGTTCTTCAAGCCAATGCTTGACCTTTGTTGATCTACCAAGTTCTCCACTTGAATCAACACATGTAGTCACTTTTGATCTTCTTGAATCTAATTGGTGACTTTTCAGCTAACTGCAATCACAAGAGTTAGTCACAATGATTTGTGTTTGATCATCATCAAAATCTAGGTGGAGAGTCCAATACTCAACAAGTACAACTCTACTATCAACTCCCCCTGATCTGTATAAGCTTCATGCTTGTAGATCTCCTATGTATCTATACAATCATTTCCTATCCGTCTATACATCCATCATTTTCTGAATACAATCATCACTCATCTATACAAGTTTCACTCATATCTAGCGGCTACTGGAAAACAGTGGCGCTCAGGAGTGATACGCTCTACGAAGTTTGGTAGATGGCTCCACGCATGTATTCCTTCACCCAGTCTTCACTGTGTCTGCAAGGTACTGCTGGACCTGGATGAGCGTAATTTAGATATGCTTTTTGGATGATGAGCCTCTCAGAAGATGTAGACTTTTGGAAGATGATGCGTAGATCTTTAGGAGGTGGCCGACCATTTGTGCTTAGTCATCACGATGGTATGTAAACCTGCATATTCGATATTTATTCTTTGGATGCTGATCCTTGACCCTTGGAAGTTACGCAGAAGCAGCTTTATCCTTGGTTTAGTGGTGCTCTCCAGTGCAGCACTATCTCTGGCTAACAGCTTTACTGCAGACGTTCTATTAAAGACATGTGCAGTTGCCTAGACAAAGGAGTGTAACTAGTACACTAGAGCTAGGCTCTTCAGGACCTAGGATGTCCTCCCCCTCTTCTAGCGATTGGAAGGCATCATAAATAAGCATCCATTTTTAATAGATTGCAAATAGACAATAGGTATAAAAGGATTCCACCACGAAGGTGTTTAATCTGTAATCCGAGACAATACCTTGTTTTGCCTAGGTATTTTATTTCGAAGGTATGCGTAAAGCTATCAGATATATCAATGGTCCCTGCAGGAGATCCTTTTAGATTTACGTCGTCCATATATACGGCGACTAATACAAATCATGTCCATGTTCTATTGATAAAGATACATTGGTAGATTTCAGTATTAGGGAATCCTTGTTCAGCAAGGAATTCGCTAAATCTGTTATACCACATTTTTCGTGATTGCGTAAGACCATATAATGATCTTTAAAGCCTTTATAGAGGGGACGTTCATACGTCTCTCTTTCATCTCTAGGGGTAGAGTATACCCTTCTGGGAGTTTAATATAGATCTCTATATCTATATGGCTGTATAGATATGCAGTCACAACATCCATGAGCTACATTTCTTGACGTTTCCAGAGACGTTTAGGCTTAGTATAAAATAGGAAAATGATCACATTTCCTTCATTTCTTATTCTTATGAAAACCCAACTTATATTCCACAGGTTTTACACATTCAGGTGTATGGACTACTGGTCCAAAGACTTTGCTTTTCAAGAGTGAGTCCAGCTCTACTCTTATTGCCTCGTCCCACTTTGGCCAATCTATACGTTTATGCTATAGAAAAGTGGGTTGAACGTCATCGTCGTATTCAGCGACTTGAACGGAAATAGCGAAAGCAAAATCGTCGTCGACGACTGTGCTATATTTGTCCAGTACCTCTCCAGTACGTACGTAATATAATGATGTTTCTCCTATTGTTTCCTCTGCAGGGAAAATCAGGAGGGGAGAGGTCGTTGGTCTGAGCTCAGCATCCTGTGGTGGGATCATGTTAATATCTCCAGGAATCTTCCTCTTTCGAGGAACTTTATCTTTGAACCTGGCGGGCGTCCTCATTTCAATTGAGGTATAGCCAATTCTGCTGTCGGTGGATTGCATCCATCTATGGGGATGTCGATCCTAGTTGGCGTGTTGGCAGCAGGGACGTGTGAATGAACAATCTTACGGTTGTCCGTGAATTTATCTGTCAATTGATGTACTTTAGTCTGAATGTGAAGGATCTTCTGGATCTCATCTTCACACAGAAATAGTATGCGGATCATAACGAGATTAGGACTTTCATGTCCCATGATATGGTCTCAGAAGCTTCATGCTTCTTTAGACTGCGTGCCTATTATAATGAGACTTTGCTCATCAAATTCACAGTTATCAAGACGTGGTGATATGGGGACATATATTAGCACAACCAAACACTCTCAAATGAGATATGTTTGGTGGTGAACCATAAGCAAGCGGCATCAGCAATAAGATAAGACCACAAGAGGGCCGTATCGTGATAAGCGATGCAAAATGCAGTATGGCGTATCCCTAAAATCCTCAGGCAACTGGGATGTAACAATGGATGTGAAATCCATTGGAGTCTATTTATCATAGACTCTCATAAACCATTCTGAATATGAACATGCTACATGATGTTCAATTTTCAATGCCAGTTGCATGGCAGTAGTGTAACGACTGGTTTTCATGTATCTGGATTTATTATATTATATTATATGTTTTGGTGGATTTTCTCCTTATATGTGGTTTTCGTCTCCGTAACTTTCATTTTCGATCGTATCGTCGTGTTTTCTAGCTTCTTTCTTAGAATCGTCGATTTTGGAGTAAGTCATTCGTGACGGGCTTCGTATCGGTCATATCTTATTGTTAGATCAAGCCTAGGAGTCTTAGGAATCGATCCCGGAGCTTCGCGCTCCATATCAGAACTTTTGGTGCTCATTAGCCGGTATAAGAAGGGGCACCGACCGACTAGATGACGATCCAGTCGGTCGGCAATCCTTCTTGAACCGACTAGTTGGCTTTCTAAATTTCTCAGGAGTTACTGTTTGTCGTTAGTCGGTCTAAGAACGTTGGTTGACCGACTAGGTTGCAAACTAGTCGGTCGGCGATGCTTCTTCAACCGACTAACTCATCAACTATTTTTGGTACTAGTTACTGTTCCTTCTTAGTCGGTCTAAGTTCATCTTTCGACCGACTAGTTGTTAAACTAGTCGGTTAAGTTATGTACTCAGACCGACTAATTCTTAGTTTTTCTGAACAGTCGAGTACTGTTTACTCTTAGTCGGTCTAAGAACGTTCATCGACCGACTAGATGCTAAACTAGTCGGTCAGTAGTTGTTCTTTGGCCGACTAAATCTAGATCCTATTTCTGTACAGGAGTTACTGTTTGGACTTAGTCGGTCTGCGTTGGTCAACCGACCGACTAGTTCCCAAACTAGTCGGTCAGTGGTTGTTCTGTGACCGACTAATCAGTGCCAAAACCCTAATTTCTGGGCAGCCGCCAGCCCTTCCTATTTAAACCCCTCCCAAACGTTTTCTTCTCCTTCCTCACGACCTAAAACCCTAGTTTCTCCCCCATTGAGCCTCCTACTACCTCAAACCCTTATTCCTTCATCCCAAGCCCAAAATCCATCATCCAAACTTTCCCCTAACACATTCTACCTCTCATCTTCCTCAAAATCTCATCAAACCCCCAAAATCCCCCAAAACCCTATTTCTCCAAACTTCTCCAATCATTTCCAGATCTGAACCCTAGGTTCCCCGGAGCGTTTCTTCCGTCGCCGTGGTTGTTCGGCATCATTCTCCCGTTTCCTATACGGTAATAATCGATCTCTTGATGTTTTCATAACCCGTTGTGTTTTTGTGAAACCCTAATGAAATGGATGTTGTTTTGATGGTTGTTTCTCCATAACAGCGACTTCCCCGTAGATTAGCGTCCGTGGGACGAACCCTCGTTGATCGGCATCCTCGGTGCTAGACAAGTGAAACTTGCCACTTAGGGTTTAGGCCATGTTTTAGGCCATTTGCTTGTTGTAGGCGTAAAAGAGACTAGGCGACGAAATGATACTCGCCTAGGCGCAAATTGAGGAACTAGCTTGACAACGAAGCTGGATCCGACATTTATCATGTTGCACAATTACCATGTCATGTTTAATTTCAATTAACGATACGCAAATTAATTGTCATGTCATTGCATTCTTTAAGTGTTTCCGTGATTGCGTAGCTTCGCTACAATGCTTGTGTTCCTGGCTCGTGTTCCAGAAGCGGGCCATGTGTTGGTTGATAGCCAATGCCTGAACTACTTGTTTCCGGCTAGGTGCACCCCTACGCCAAATGCTTATGAATCGTGAACTAGAATGCGAGCTCCTGTGCGGGGCAACCCTGGCTAATTTACTGAGCTCATGTGCAGGGACCCTGGCTCGTCTACATGTGGGTATTGGGGTAAGAGTTAAGCGGCCAATCAACTGGGAGTCTGCCCGATCAGCAACTGCAGTGGTAAGGCGTAAACTCTGGGTTCTGGGGTAGTGTTAAGCGGCCAATCAGCGTGAATGCCAAACCATTCAGCTGTAAGGCGTAAACATCTACAAACAACTTGAAACATGACTAGTGAAATGATTGAGATTGTTAGTGGCTTGGCTACTCTTGACTTGTCCCGATGAGTGTTCTCTTGTACTTATTGTTTCATCACGTCTTGCTTGTGCACTCATGTTATAACTGCCATGTCATGCATACTAAAACTGCTAGGTTGTTAGTTTGTCTTACTTTCAGTTTCCTTGCCCAAGTCTTTTAGACTTGCTGACATGTGCCCCTTTACTCTTTTGGGTGACAAATGTTAGATCCTGAGCCTGAGTACCTTGTTGAGGACGAGGTGTTTGCTGACGCCGAGCCCGAGCTTGTGTTCGACGGGGAGTACGTGGACACTGGGGACCAGTCCTAGTGTCTTCGTTATGTTTTCCCTTTGTTTAGACTGCTATTTTGTTGTCGGTGCGTAGCACCTATACTTTGTTATGTCGTTGTCTTTGTTTGGCCTTGTTCTGGGCCTTAGACTCTTTCTTTTAGCCTGGTGGCTTTTCTGGATGTTGAACTTAATTTTCATGTTGGACAAATTATGAGATATGAGATTTTATTTCTGTCTATCCTTGTGTTATTATTGTTGTTCCGTTTGTGGTTACAGGGACCAGATTATGTTTTATTGACGCTTATCGGGTTTGGGGCTTCACAGCTCCACTCTTGTGCGGACCTTTTCACGTCTCGCCTCTATTTTAGGGAAGCGGGTCGTGACAGGTTTTGTTGGTGGCCCATGCAGGTCCTCTTCTGTAACTGCGATTATCGGAATAACGATAATAATATTTGAACGTCCAATAAACTAAGTTCGACGTCCGAGTCATAAGCTATGAGTCTAATCTGCTTCATTTTCTGTGTCATTAGATGGCAGGAAGGCGATTCACCCGTGGTGGAGGTAGTGGGGTGTCCCCTCATGATGAGGAGCCTGAGCGGGAACCCACCAATAGAGAGATGATGCGGATGATGCTTCAGATGATGCAAGTGCAGCAGGGCGTGCTCCTGCATGTGCAGAATGCTCCACTTGCTCGAGCTGCCCGGGCACTTCCGGATGTCCCTCGCTCCGAGCCGGGAGCGAAGCAATTTCGGGAGCTGGGTCCCGCATATTTTGATGGGTCTGAGGGTCCTCTGGCTGTCGATGAGTGGATTCGGAACATTGAGGATAACTTGAAGATGGCCAAGATCACCCCGACTGGATGGGTTGATTTGGCGAAGAGGCAACTCAAGGATAACGCTTGGAACTGGTGGGATGCGGAAGAGAAGATGTTGGTGGAGCCGGTAGCTTGGACTACCTTCAAGTCCAGGTTTGACGAGGAGTTCTTTTCGAAGGCTGCTAGGAAGGAGATGCTGCAGCGCTTTATTGATCTGAAGCAAGGGAGCTTGACGGTGGACCTGTACCACCAAGAGTTCGCTAGGCTGAGTCGGTTCGCACCGAAGATGGTGCAGGATGCTGATGAGAGGGCTCAGAGGTTCCTGCAGGGACTTGCTTTGGAGCTCCAGAGTTTTGTGTCTTCCTCTGATCTGGACTCTTATCAGAAGGTTCTGGTCGCTGTGAGGAGGCAGGAGCTGAACCTGAGTCAGAGGAGAGGACATGTTTTTGGTGCTGGGAAGAGGCCTATGGAGCAGGCCAGGGCGGTGGTTAGGCCTGGTTTCAAGCCTAATCAGCCAGCTCAGTTCAAGAGGCCAGGAGGGCCTGTTCTGAAGACTTGCCATTTCTGTGGCAAACCTGGCCACGTCAAGGATCAGTGTAGGAAGTTTCTGGGCCAGTGTTTGGTTTGTGGTGATGCTTCCCATGTCGCAAAGGATTGTCGGCATGCGAATCAGCTGCGGAGGGCACCTGTTGCAGCACAGCCGTTGCAGCAGCGAGCGTCTGTTCCTGCTGGACGTGGAGCAACTCTTGTTCCACAGAGGCATGCTTTTTAGCAGGCTATTCCGCCAAGGAGGCAGGCTTTTCTGATAACCGATGTGGAGAGCGAGGCTGTGGATGAGGTTATCGCAGGTAATCCTCAATCTAGCTGTTACTTTCCTAGCTGGTTTTGATTGTTAGATTGTGTTATTTGCCTGAACATGATTGTTTGCTAGACTAGGGTTTGATTGTTAATTACTTGTTAGGTGTGGTTTTGGTGTGCACATTTCTTGCGCGAGTCCTCTTTGACTCTGGTGCATCGATGTGCATTATTTCTCGGAGCTTCGTGGAGAAGCATTCCTTGTCGACGTCCCCTCTTCCCACGAGTTGAAATATCGTTACAGGGAATGGCGTGGTCTCGGTGCATCGTGGTTGCAATTCTTGCTCATTGGTGGTCTGTGGACATGAGCTTTACGCTGATTTCATTGTCCACGACATCATCAACTATGATGCAGTTCTTGGGATGGACTGGCTTGCGAGCTTTTATGCTACGATCGACTGTCGGAGGAAGAAGGTGGTGTTCGAGATTCCCGGACATCCAGTATTTGAGTTCAGCCGTGGTAGCAGTTCGCTTGGTCCTGTCAGATTTCGGACCAGACCGGTGGAGGTTGTGGCTATGCAGATGGAGTTGGAGAGGCCAGCTGTGGTGCGTGATTTTGATGACATCTTCCCCGAGGAGATGTCTGGTTTGCCACCTGATCGGGCTCTAGAATTTTCTATTGATCTTGTTCCGGGAGCGCAGCCGATTTCGAAGGCGCCGTATCGTATGGCACCCGCTGAGTTGGAGGAATTGCGGAAGCAGTTGGATGAGCTCTTGCAGAAGGGTTATATCAACCCTAGTGTGTCTCCGTGGGGAGCACCGGTGCTGCTGGTGAAGAAGAAGGATGGTTCACGTCGCATGTGCATGGACTATCGGGAGTTGAATACGGTGACCATCAAGAATAAATACTCGTTGCCTCGCATCGATGATATTTTTGATCAGCTTGGAGGTTCGAGGGTGTTTTCTAAATTAGATTTGAGGAGTGGTTACCATCAGTTGAAGGTGATGAAGGGAGATGTTCCGAAGACAGCGTTCAGGACGAAGTATGGACACTACGAGTTTGTGGTTATGCCTTTCGGTGTAACCAATGCACCCGCAGTTTTCATGAATCTGGTGAACCTGATTTTCTACGACTTTTTGGATAAGTTTGTCGTTATCTTTATTGACGACATTCTGATCTATTCGAAGTCGGAGGAAGAGCATGCATCGCACTTGAGGACAGTATTGGAGATTTTGAGGAAGCATCGGTTGTATGCTAAATTTTCGAAGTGCGAGTTTTGGCTGGACAGAGTTGCTTTTCTCGGGCATGTGGTGACTGGAGAGGGTATTTCAGTGGATCCCGAGAAGATTAGGGCCATCAGAGAGTGGCCTGTTCCGTCGTCTGCGTCTGAGATCCGGAGTTTCCTTGGGCTTGCTGGTTACTATCGACGTTTCATTAAGGACATTTCCCGTACTGCTGAGCCGATGACCAGGTTGACGCGGAAGGATGTACCTTTTGTTTGGTCGGGTGATTGTGAGAGTGCTTTTGGTGTTCTGAGGGAGAGGTTGACGACTGGCCTTATTCTTGTTGTGCTTGATCGCAGCGGTGGATTTGAGATCTTTTGCGATGCTTCTGGCAAGGGTCTCGGTTGTGTGTTGCATCAGCACGAGCATGTTGTGGCGTATGCGTCTCGTCAGCTTAAGGTTCATGAGAAGAATTACCCGACGCATGATTTGGAGTTGGCTGCCGTTGTGTTTGCTCTTAAGATTTGGAGGCACTTCTTGCTGAGTGAGAAAGTGAAGATTTTCACCGATCACAAAAGCTTGAAGTATATTTTTACTCAGAAGGAGCTCAACATGCGACAGCGTCGATGGTTGGAGCTCATGGCGGATTATGATATTGATTTGCAGTTTCACCCTGGCAAGGTGAATCTGGTCCCTGATGCGCTGAATAGGCTTCCAGCGGTGATGATTTTGACCTCGCAGTGGAGATTGCAGCAGGATTTTTGCGAGTCTTGTGTTGAGATTGTTCTTCCTGGGGAGGCTTCTTCGTTGATGTGTATGCAGATACAGTCGACGATTGTGGATCGGATCAAGGCTGGCCAGGCTGAGGATCCGAAGCTGGTGAAGATTCGGGAGCAGGTGGAAGCCAGTCTGCGGACTGACTTTTTGATTCATAAGGATGGCTCGCTAAGGTTTGGAGCCAGGTTGTGTGTGCCAGCTGGAGATATTAGAGAGGAGTTGATGGTGGAGACACACAGTTTGCCGTATTCTGTGCATCCTGGTGGCACCAAGATGTACCAGGATCTTCGTCTGAACTTTTGGTGGCATGGCATGAAGAGGAGTGTGGCTCGGAGTGTAGCCAAGTGCTTGGTTTGTCAGCAAGTGAAGGCGGAGCATCAGCGTACGGCCGGGTTGCTACAACCGCTTCCGATTCCGGAGTGGAAATGGCAACACATCACTATGGATTTCGTGACTGGACTACCTCAGAGTCCGAAGCAGAATGACGCGATTTGGGTGATCGTAGATCGATTGACCAAATCCGCGCACTTTATTCCGTTCTGAGTGGGACAGTTCACTGAGGTGCTAGCGAGGAGATATATGGAGGTAAAATTCTTTTACTCTCCGTTTTTATTTCTTTTCCCTAGTTTGGATGGTGATGTAACGTGAATTGTGCAGGAGGTCGTGCGACTTCACGGAGTCCCCGTGAGTATCGTGTCAGACAGAGACACGAGGTTCACATCTCAGTTCTGGCAGAGTTTGCAGAAGAGTTTGGGTACGCGTCTGAGTTTCAGCACGGCGTACCATCCGCAGACGGATGGCCAGTCCGAGAGGACGATTCAGATCTTGGAAGACATGCTGAGGGCGTGCATGTTGGATTTCAAGGGTTCGTGGGAGGCCATCTACATCTGGTGGAGTTTTCTTACAACAACAGCTTCCAGGCGAGTATTGGCATGGCGCCTTTCACCGCTCTTTATGGGAGGAAATGTCGATCGCCATTGAGTTGGGATGACGTTGGTGATCGGGAGTTGTTGGGACCTGAGATGATCGTGGAGGCCGTGGATATTGTCAGGAACATTCGGGAGAGGTTGAGGATTGCTCAGGACCGTTTTAAGCATTGGGCGGATGCTAAACGTCGTCCTTTGGAGTTTCAGCCGGGCGACCATGTGTTTCTGAGGATTTCCCCGAATCGTGGAGTGATTCGTTTTGGGAAGCGAGGGAAGTTGAGCCCGCGATACATTGGACCGTTTGACATTCTGGAGAGAGTTGACGAGGTAGCTTATCGCTTAGCCTTGCCGCCATCTTTGGAGGGAGTTCACAAAGTTTTCCATGTGTCACAGCTACGTCGATACATTAGCGATCCATCTCATGCTGTGGATTTCTCGGAGATTACCGTTCGCCCCGATATGACGTATGACCAGCAGCCAGTGCAGATTCTGGACAGGCGTCAGAAGTCACTTCAGAACAAGATTGTCAATCTTGTGAGGGTGATGTGGCGACACGGCTCGCCTGGAGAGTCTACTTGGGAGAATGAGGATGAGATGCGAGAGCGTTTCCCACTTTTGTTCCCGGACACGCGAGTGTTGGGAAATTCCGAGGACGGAATTTTTCTTAAGTTGGGGAGGATGTAACGACTGGTTTTCATGTATCTGGATTTATTATATTATATTATATGTTTTGGTGGATTTTCTCCTTATATGTGGTTTTCGTCTCCGTAACTTTCATTTTCGATCGTATCGTCGTGTTTTCTAGCTTCTTTCTTAGAATCGTCGATTTTGGAGTAAGTCATTCATGACGGGCTTCGTATCGGTAATATCTTATTGTTAGATCAAGCCTAGGAGTCTTAGGAATCGATCCCGGAGCTTCGCGCTCCATATCGAAACTTTTGGTGCTCATTAGCCGGTATAAGAAGGGGCACCGACCGACTAGATGACGATCCAGTCGGTCGGAAATCCTTCTTGAACCGACTAGTTGGCTTTCTAAATTTCTCAGGAGTTACTGTTTGTCGTTAGTCGGTCTAAGAACGTTGGTTGACCGACTAGGTTGCAAACTAGTCGGTCGGCGATGCTTCTTCAACCGACTAACTCATCAACTATTTTTGGTACTAGTTATTGTTCCTTCTTAGTCGGTCTAAGTTCATCTTTCGACCGAATAGTTGTTAAACTAGTCGGTTAAGTTATGTACTCAGACAGACTAATTCTTAGTTCTTCTGAACAGTCGAGCACTGTTTACTCTTAGTCGGTCTAAGAACGTTCATCGACCGACTAGATGCTAAACTAGTCGGTCAGTAGTTGTTCTTTGACCGACTAAATCTAGATCCTATTTCTGTACATGAGTTACTGTTTGGACTTAGTCGGTCTGCGTTGGTCAACCGACCGACTAGTTCCCAAACTAGTCGGTCAGTGGTTGTTCTGTGACCGACTAATCAGTGCCAAAACCCTAATTTCTGGGCAGCTGCCATCCCTTCCTATTTAAACCCCTCCCAAACGTTTTCTTCTCCTTCCTCACGACCTAAAACCCTAGTTTCTCCCCCATTGAGCCTCCTACTACCTCAAACCCTTATTCCTTCATCCCAAGCCCAAAATCCATCATCCAAACTTTCCCCTAACACATTCTACCTCTCATCTTCCTCAAAATCTCATCAAACCCCCAAAATCCCCCAAAACCCTATTTCTCCAAACTTCTCCAATCATTTCCAGATCTGAACCCTAGGTTCCCCGGAGCGTTTCTTCCGTCGCCGTGGTTGTTCGGCATCATTCTCCCGTTTCCTATACGGTAATAATCGATCTCTTGATGTTTTCATAACCCGTTGTGTTTTTGTGAAACCCTAATGAAATGGATGTTGTTTTGATGGTTGTTTCTCCATAACAGCGACTTCCCCGTAGATTAGCGTCCGTGGGACGAACCCTCGTTGATCGTCATCCTCGGTGCTAGACAAGTGAAACTTGCCACTTAGGGTTTAGGCCATGTTTTAGGCCATTTGCTTGTTGTAGGCGTAAAAGAGACTAGGCGACGAAATGATACTCGCCTAGGCGCAAATTGAGGAACTAGCTTGACAACGAAGCTGGATCCGACATTTATCATGTTGCACAATTACCATGTCATGTTTAATTTCAATTAACGATACGCAAATTAATTGTCATGTCATTGCATTCTTTAAGTGTTTCTGTGATTGCGTAGCTTCGCTACAATGCTTGTGTTCCTGGCTCGTGTTCCAGAAGCGGGCCATGTGTTGGTTGATAGCCAATGCCTGAACTACTTGTTTCCGGCTAGGTGCACCCCTACGCCAAATGCTTATGAATCGTGAACTAGAATGCGAGCTCCTGTGCGGGGCAACCCTGGCTAATTTACTGAGCTCATGTGCAGGGACCCTGGCTCGTCTACATGTGGGTATTGGGGTAAGAGTTAAGCGGCCAATCAACTGGGAGTCTGCCCGATCAGCAACTGCAGTGGTAAGGCGTAAACTCTGGGTTCTGGGGTAGTGTTAAGCGGCCAATCAGCGTGAATGCCAAACCATTCAGCTGTAAGGCGTAAACATCTACAAACAACTTGAAACATGACTAGTGAAATGATTGAGATTGTTAGTGGCTTGGCTACTCTTGACTTGTCCCGATGAGTGTTCTCTTGTACTTATTGTTTCATCATGTCTTGCTTGTGCACTCATGTTATAACTGCCATGTCATGCATACTAAAACTGCTAGGTTGTTAGTTTGTCTTACTTTCAGTTTTCTTGCCCAAGTCTTTTAGACTTGCTGACATGTGCCCCTTTACTCTTTTGGGTGACAAATGTTAGATCCTGAGCCTGAGTACCTTGTTGAGGACGAGGTGTTTGCTGACGCCGAGCCCGAGCTTGTGTTCGACGGGGAGTACGTGGACACTGGGGACCAGTCCTAGTGTCTTCATTGTGTTTTCCCTTTGTTTAGACTGCTATTTTGTTGTCGGTGCGTAGCACCTATACTTTGTTATGTCGTTGTCTTTGTTTGGCCTTGTTCTGGGCCTTAGACTCTTTCTTTTATCCTGGTGGCTTTTCTGGATGTTGAACTTAATTTTCATGTTGGACAAATTATGAGATATGAGATTTTATTTCTGTCTCTCCTTGTGTTATTATTGTTGTTCCGTTTGTGGTTACAGGGACCTGCTTATGTTTTATTGACGCTTATCGGGTTTGGGGCTTCACAGCTCCACTCTCGTGCGGACCTTTTCACGTCTCGCCTCCATTTTAGGGAAGCGGGTCGTGACAAGTAGTCTTGAAAGACATGTGTTGTGAAATCACCCACATTATCAGCTTTTGGGAAAGCTAGATTGCAGGTGGACCAAAAGGCAAACATAAGACCATGTAGTAGATGCATATATTAGTACAATGAAATACCGAAATGGGCCACTTGCGGGGTGAATATGCCCGCAAAAGTCGCATTGTTTTCTCTCAATGAAGCCAGGAGACTCTAATCCCACTTTCCAGAGGGAAGGTCTCTCTATAAGTTTTCCCTTATGACAAAGGGGGACAAGGAAACTCAACCTTTTGAAGAATCTTCAGGTTCTCCATGGGTTTCATTTGATGATGCGTCCATCATCGCTGATCCAGGATGACCAAGTCTGTTGTGTCAGAGTTGAAAACTCTGGCAATGAAAGGCACTTCTGGTGCTCAGTCAAGTTGGCTTTTATAGGATTAATATATGTAACGATAGGGGCCCAACGGGGGTCCGACTAATCGTTTGTAGATGGTCTTCTGGCCATCCGTTTTGACGAGTTATATAAGGATATTCATTATTATTATCCATAGTTTCCAAGGTATGTTTGTTTTAAACAAAATATACTTGAAACTTGGGAGATTCCTATATGATTAAAGAGAGAAATTTGCATCTTATAGTCTCGTTGTGTGTGGGAGCAATTTAATGCTTCACTGGTGCATCTAAGCACTGCCCATAATATATCACATTTCATCTATATATCAGAATGAATAGAAAAGCTAAATATGCAATCATAAAGTTTCAAAAAGGAAATACAGATGAAGGAAACTAGTATTTAAAATGCAAAGATAATAGGCAAACTAAGATATGGCTCAATCGAGCAGATCATCATTCTCGAAGTCTTGTGCAGTGAACTTGGTCAGAGCTTGAATATCCGCCAGGTTTGTTCAGGGGGGAGGATTCAGGCTCGCCTGATACAGGTCCTAGAGGTGACGAGAAATGCGACAGTTTCTAAACCAATGTCCAGTCATGCCACATCTATGGCATTTGTCCTCCCATTTCTTATTTGGAATTTGCACTGGATCAGTGTTCTTACGCTTCCATGTGAAGTTTTTCTTCCCCTTGTTGTTGTTGTTGGTCTGGGGTGGTGCTCCTCTTGCAGACTTCATTACAGCTTTCCCTTTTGTTCTTTCTAGCCTTTTCTTGTTTTTCCACTTCTGGGAAGAAATATAGTGGGCTTCAGGGATAGGAGCAGTACCAGCAGGGCACAAATTATGAGTGGCTAGCAGTAAATCTCTATATTGCTCTGCTCTAAGAAGACAAGAGATCAAATTAGAGAACTTCGTGAAGTTGCGTTCACGATACTATTGCATGAGGATTGCATCTTTCTCGTGAAACGAGATAAATGACTTTTCCAACATGCGATGCTAGTCACTTCTTCACCGTACAACTTCAGGCATGAGGTGATATTATGAAGTACAGAGTTATACTCAGCAACGGACTTATAGTCATGAAGTCTGAGGGTTTCCCACTCATAACTGGCACGTGGTAATATTACATCAATTTGATGTTTATAACGCGCCTCTAGGGCTTGCACAACTCCAAAGGGTCTTCTACCGTTAAGTATTCGGCTTTTAAAGTCCGATCTATGTGTCTCCTGATATAGATAATGGCTTTCGCCTTATCTATGTCGTAGACAGCAGTAGGAGAACTGCTGATGGTTGGGCCACTTCAGGGGCACTGCTAGCAGTTGTCTCAGCCACTGCGGGGGCCAGAATCGAGTGGAGAAGTGCCATCGAACGCAAGTAGAACTTCAGGTCCACTCGCCAGCTAAGATAGTTCTTTCCCGCTGCATCAAGAACTTCGAAATCGACGCTTGCCAATTTTGCCATTTTTATTTATGCAATTTAAATAAGCATGTATTAATAATTAAACATCATGCTAAAAAGAAATAAATAAGAAAAAAATGCGGGGATCGGCCATATACCCATAAAATGTCCAAAGTCCATATTACAGTCCATAAAGAAGAAAAAGAAAAATACAATTTGAAAACCCTATTTGGGTCCCAGATAAATGCAATTTCCTCCATCTTCATTGGTAGTAACACCGATCTTTGGCATTATACATTAATTCCTCACTACAAATTTCTCTCAGAAAAGAACAAGGAATTACAAAGAGAAGGAATATAATAAAAAAGGTATCTAAAAATTGGCCGATCCCTAAAAACCCATTTCGACTTATTTAAACATCCACGCAGTTATATATGCAACATGAAAATAATTATAGCGTAGTATTCCAGACATTGCAAAATTCATCGGGCCCAAGTATTGGATAAAACAATTTTATTTAAGTTAAAAAGAATTAATTGGACCACGGTGAAACGTCATTCATCTTTAGGTTAGATAACTAAAGACAGAGCGGTCTCAGGATCCGATTAACCAATTTAAATTAAATAAATGTTTTTTCCAATGCTAAAGATATTTTATAATAGAAAAAAATTAGATTAAATATCATAATCTGCAAGTCCTGTGGGCTAGAGGCGGGCAGCAGGCTCGATAGTGAAAATAATAAACATATTAATTTGTAATTTGATTAACTGGGCTTCTGGCCCAAATAAACAGACAAAATAAATTATTATTCTAATTTTGGCTGCAAGCCCATAAGCAAAATAAAAATCATTTTAAATGTCATTGTTTATGAACTGGGCTTCAGGCCCAATAAACTGCCAAACAAAATTATTATACGATTTTGGGCTGCAGGCCCATGGGCTGTAAAAATTTAAATTTAAAACAAACCCAAAAAACAAATTCTAGGGTTAAGAAATGCAAAAAGCCCCCAACCCCTCATCTTCCATATTGTGTCCCCCCTCTCCAATTCGCGTAAAATAGCCAGAACGGCCGGCGCAATGGAGGTTCCCCCGTCTGAGGGGAGGGGTTGCGCACATAGCCCTCCCCGTCCCGGGGGGAGGGGGTGGATGGCAGAGAAACCCGCACATCAATTAAATTTTATTCTAATTTGTTTCTGTATTATAACCTAAAAGCTATATCAGATTGTTTAAAAAAATCTTCAGGTTTTAGGCAAGTTTACACCAGTAACAAACATATGTGTAGAAGTTACTCAATGAGATGTCTGCATAAGCATGGTCTACTCGCACATAACACGCATCAAAAGCAATAATTTATGAGCCCGGTCAAGAAATAACCAGCATATGCACTTGATTTAAGAGCCATTCGAGTATTGACTATGTTGCATAACTTATTAATTCTATAATGAAAATTTTGTTTATGTTGTGAAGGGAAATATAAGGAGAATAGGTGTAGAGGGTTAAGAGCCCCCTACCCTTGTATTTATAGCTTTCAATAGTGGGTTGGATACCCAATTGGCCCAATGGGCCTATTCATAACACTTCCCCTTATCCAACCAACATTGAATAAGGGGTGGATTCTTCAGGATCCGAGTTAGGGTAACTGTCTTGTTAAAGAAAGAACAGTTAACCCATAACTTTCCCTGTTTTAGGGATGTGTCTAGGGGTGGATAATTCAAGATCCAGAGTCAACGAGGTTGCCTCGTCAAAACCTTGACTACGGAAAACCCAGTGGGAAAAAATATGTAGCCAAGGGAAAAGAGTACAACACTGCAGTTGACTCCCCCGTATCTGACCAAGCTTCAGGCTTGCAGATTTCCTATGAATCTATACATCAGTCTCCTATGTATCTATGAGTTCATAGTTCTCTCATCCTGACCCAGTTTACATTTACTCACTCTCCTCATCCCAATCCTATATACAAGTTTCTCAAAGATACTAGTAGGCAGGGATTTGGTAAGCAAATCCGCCAAGTTATTACATGATTGGATCTTCTGTACCTCAATCTGCTTTTGCTTCTGAAGGTCGTGCGTCCAGAAGAACTTGGGGGAGATATGCTTCGTCTTGTCACCTTTGATGTAGCCGTCCTGTAGCTGGGCTATACATGCTGCATTGTCTTCATGGAGTGTAGTGGGTGCAAGAACGCCGGTCGTCAGGCCGGTGGAGGTGAGTATGTGCTGGATCACCGAGCGTAGCCAGAAGCATTCCTTGCTTGCTTCGAAGATCGCTAGTAGCTCTGAGTGAGTGGATGAGACGGTCGTCATGGTCTGCTTCACAGATCTCCAGGATATGGCAGTGCCGCCATATATGAACATGTATCCGGTCTGAGACTTCTCTGTATGAGGATCGGACCTGTAACCTGCATCAGCATAACCAACTAAACCAGTTGATGCCCCTTTCCTATAGAATAGACCTAAGTCTATGGACCCTTGGAGGTAGCGCAGGAGATGCTTAACTCCGGCCCAGTGCCGCTGTGTAGGTGCAGCACTATATCTGGCTAGTAAGTTTACTGCAAATGCTATGTCAGGGTGAGTGCAGTTAGCCAGGTAAAGGAGTGCACCGATAGCACTTAAATAAGGCACTTCGGGGCCTAGTACTTCCTCCCCCTCTTCCAGCGGCCGGAAGAGGTCTTTGTGTACATCCAATAATCTGACGACCATCGGAGTGCTGCGGGGGTTGCACTTATCCATCTGAAACTTTTTCAATAAGTTTGATGTATAAGTTGACTGGTGTAACAGGATCCCATCTTTAAGATGTTCTATCTGAAGACCTAAACAGAATTTTGATTTTCCGAGGTCTTTCATCTCGAAGGTTTCTGTCAGGCTTCTAGAAATCTTTGTGATCTCTTCAGGAGATCCGATGAGGTTTAAGTCGTCTACATAGACGGCTATAATTACAAATCCTGTTGCCTTTGCTCTTATAAAGATGCAAGGACAGACTGGGTCGTTTTTAAATCCTTGTTGTGCAAGGAAATCGCTTAGTCTGTTATACCACATCCTTCCGGATTGTTTTAGACCATATAATGATCTTTGCAGTTTCACTGAGTAGATGTCACGTTCTCTCTCTTTTAGTGTTGCAGGCAAAGAATAACCGTCAGGCAATCTCATATAGATGTCTCGGTCTAGGTTGCCATATAGGCATGCAGTAACCACGTCCATGAGTTGCATATCTAAACCCTCTTGTGCTGTTAAGCCAATGAGGAATCGGAAGGTGATCGCGTCCATGACCGGGGAGTATGTGGCTTCAAAATCCATCACAGGACGTTGGGTAAAAACCTGCGCTACAAGCCTTGCTTTGTAGCGTACGATCGCATTCCGTTCATTTCGTTTTCTAACAAATACCCATTTATAACCCACAGGTTTTACACCTTTTGGTGTCTGGACTATTGGTCCGAAGACCTTGCGTTTGGTGAGTGAATCCAACTCCACTCCTATTGCCGCTTTCCACTTTGGCCAATCATCTCTGCTTTGACATTCTGTCAGAGAGCGTGGTTCAATATCATCGTCGCAGTACGCGACGTTGATGGCAATATTACACGCAAATGTGTCATCTATTGTTGTGCTCTTTCTGTCCCAATACTCCCCAGTTCGTACATAGTGTATCGATACTTCATTTTCTCCCGGTTTTTCCTCTTCATGAGAGTTTGGGAGAGATGTGGTAGCACGGCTTATATTAGCATCATGTGGTGGTATTTGTTTACCATTGCCAAGGGTCCTACTCTTCTGAGGGACTTGGTCCTTGGATCCCGGTGGTCGTCCTCTCTTTTTGAGAGGTCCAACCATTTCTGCTGCAGGCGGATTGCATCCATTTTGCGGTATGTCAATCCTAGATGGAGTGTTAGCAGCAGGGACGTGTGATTTGACAATCTTCTGGTTGTCAGTAAATTTGTCCGACACGAGATGGACAGTGTTTTGGATGTGGAGAATCTTCAGGACCTCCTCCTCACACTGGCTTGTTGGCGGATCAAAGTGACATAAAGTTTTTGTATCCCAAGTGATACTTTCTTAAGCTTCGGGCTTCTTTGTCTGTGAGCCTAGTCTTGGAAACGATGTTTCATCGAATTCACAGTCTTCTAGACGTGCCTTAAAGACGTCCCCCGTAAGGGGTTCTAGGAATCTAATTATGGAGGGGGTGTCAAACCCAACATAAATGCCTAGGCGACGTTGTGGACCCATCTTTGTCCTTTGTGGTGGTGCTATGGGGATGTATACTGCACAACCAAATATTCTCAAATGTGAGACAATTGGTGGGGCTCCAAGTGCTAGTTGCATTGGAGAAGATGACTGACCTCCAGAGGGTCTTAATTTTATTAAAGATGCAGCATGCAAAATTGCATGACCACTGGCATCTGGGATTGAAGTAATAATGGACGAGCGATCCATTGCAGTCTCTTAATTAGAGATTCTGCTAGCCCATTTTGGGTGTGAACATGCGCTACAGGATGTTCGACTTCAATTCCCTGAGCTTGGCAATAGTCTAGAAAGACTTGTGACGTAAATTCCCCCGCATTGTCCAGACGAAGTTTCTTTATCTGGTAGTCGGGGAAGTGGGCCCGTAACTTGATTATTTGAGCTAAAAGCTTAGATAGTGCTAGGTTACGGGTGGACAGTAGGCACACATGTGACCACTTAGTAGATGCGTCTATCAGGACCATAAAGTACCTGAACGGACCACTTGATGGGTGAATCGGCCCACAAATGTCTCCGTGGATTCTTTCCAGAAAACTGGGGGACTCCACATCCACTTTCAGTTGAGAGGGTCTCGTGATCAGTTTACCCTTGTAACAGGGTGGACATGGGAAATTGCCTTTTTGAAGAATCTTCAGGTTCTTCAGGTCAATACCCCTGGAGTTCTTTATGATGCGGTACATCATAACAGAACCAGGGTGTCCCAGTCGACTGTGCCAAAGTTGGAATTCTGGTGTTTGGGGGCACTGCAGGTGCTCCACCATGGATGTTTCTGGAGTTTGTATACTTGTTTGGTAGAGTCCCGAGGGGAGTCCCTTGAAGCGTTCCACAATGGTTTTTGAACCATTTGTAAGAGCCGTTACAAGCAAGTATTCCCTTTTATCTTCCTCGACCGTCTCTAAGTGATATCCGTTTAAACAGATGTCTTTGAAGCTTAGGAGGTTTCGGATGGATTTAGGGGAGTATAACGCATTTTTAAGTGTTATTTGTGTGTTGTCGGGGAGCAATATAATTGCTTCCACTGATCCTTCGATTATGTTTGCTGGTCCTGAGATTGTTCTCAGTTGGCCAGAATAGCTACTTACGCTCGTGAAGTAGTCTATGTTTTGAAGGATCGAGTGCGTCGATACACTGTCCACTAGGCAGATAAGTTCCATATCTAAAAAGGGGAAAGACATTCAAGCAGTAAATGAAGAGAAAAGATCTAGTTTCATAAAGATAAATGCTCAAAATATTGTTTTGACATGGAAATAAAGCTAGATACGATGCATAAAAATAGAAGATACATTGCTAGTGCATAGAAGTGGTCCAGATCTAGAGAGTGTCATCTCCCATGAAGTCTTCAGGAGTCCATGAGGTCTCTGCCAACGCTGCGCTCTCAATCAGGTTTGTCTCAGCTCGAGGCTTGAGGCTTGCCTGGTAGAGGTCCTGGAGGTGTTTTGCTGTGCGGCAGATTCTGGACCAGTGGCCCGTCATTCCGCATTTAGAGCACTTGTCCTCCCAGTCTTTCTTGGGAGTGCCACCTTTGTTGGGAATCCTCTTCTGCTTCTTGTCCACGAACTTCTGGTTTTGAGGAGGAGCTGGGGGAGTGGCCTTCTTCCGCTGCTTCTGTTCTTTCCATTTTTTGGAATTTTGCCTTTTTGTCCGTCTTCTTCTTCAGGGAAGACTGGAAGTGAGCCTCTGCAGGAGGTGGCAATGGAGCGGAGCCAGGAGGGCGCAGGTTGTGGGTGGCAACCAACAGGTCTCTGTTCTGTTCAGCCATAAGCAGGCATGAAAGCAGGTCAGAGTACTTTATGAACTTCCTCTCTCTATATTGTTGCATAAGGATCATGTCCTTTTCGTGGAAAGAAGTGAACGTCTTTTCTAGCAACATCTTCTCCGTCACTGGTTCACCACACAACTTCAGGCGTGAGGTGATGCGGAAGAGAGCTGAGTTGTACTCCGCTACGGATTTGAAATCCTGTATGCGGAGGTGAGTCCACTCATACTGTGCACGGGGGAGTATGACATCCCTCTGATGTCTGTACCTCTCATCGAGTGCATCCCACAGCTCGTAAGGTTCCTCTACAGTGAGGTACTCGTCCTTTAAGGTCGAGTCTAAGTGTTTCCTGATATATATAATGGCTTTCGCCTTTAATATATCGGAAACTTCCTCTGTATGAGGTGCTTCCACTGAAGCCTCCTTGTTTGCTGGGGCAGTACTTGTTGTTGCCTTTTCAGTCTGTGTGA
Organism: Scilla litardierei; assembly: GCA_030789695.1. NCBI lineage: Eukaryota > Viridiplantae > Streptophyta > Magnoliopsida > Asparagales > Asparagaceae > Scilla > Scilla litardierei. Next base: position 39,974,165 of record CM061134.1, read on the forward strand.
GACTGAAACCATGAGAGCGCAGATGGAACTTCAGGTCCAACTGCCAACTCAGGTAGTTTGACCCATCGGCCTTCAGGACCGAGAAGTCGACATTTGCGAGTCTGGCCATTTAATGATCTAGCAATGTAAAGAAAAACAACATGTATCATTAAGACTGATTAAGATAGACATCCACGCATGTAATGTAAACATTTTCATAGCATGAATTTAATTAATGTGATTTTAACATACATGCTTTTTTTCAGATAATGTGAATAATTAATTAATAAAGATTAACATTCACGCATGCTGTTAAGAAGTTTCATTATGACATTAAACATGGTATTTAAGCTAATTAACAACCACGCAGTTAATGCATAAACAATGAAACAGAAAAATGATTTAGGACTATGGGGATCAGCCAGCCGACACCGAAAAAAAAGAAGTACAGTCCGAAGTTACATCAAAATAAATGCATGAAAAATAAAGTACAACTCGGGAAATTCAGAGAGAAGCCCCTATCTTCATTGAGCGAACGCCTTCAGCTTCTTTTTGGTGTCCTTCGGTCTTCTTTTTACATTTTCATCCTCACATACAAAATTTCTCTCAAAAAAAGAAAAATTGCAGGAATTTAAAACGGTGTCGGAAACCTGGCTGATCCCTAAAAACATAGCCTAATATTGCACATCCACGCAGATAATATATTCGAGACATACAACCACGCAGATAATCAAAACATAGGCATTTAAAATAATTTAAATTTGTGTGCGACGTGCAAAAACCTTTTTTTTGAAAAACTTTTACCTTTTGATCCATATTTTAATGTTTTATTTTACCGCTATAAAACCCTTTTAAAATTTCTTTTAATTATTTTGGGCTTTTTAGGGCCAAAAATAAAAGAAAAATAATTTATATGAATGAGCTAATTTTCGGGCCTTTTGGGCCATGAAAACAACCCATTAGGGTTAAAATTGGGCCTCCCCCGAAAAATGGCCCGTTAGGGTTAGGGTTTCAGGAAACCCTAGGGGGGCCCGCGGCGTGCCGCCGCGACGGCTGGCCGCGTAGGACGCGGCCGCCGTGGCGGCGACGGGCCGCGGCCTGCAGGCCACGGCAGTTTCAGGCCGCGGCCGCCGCGGCTTCAGGCCGCGGCAGTTGGCCGCGGCCTGAGGCCGCGGCGCAGGGCCGCGGCCTGCAGGCCGCGGCTGCTGGCCGTGGCTTCAGGCCCCGGCGTGCGATTTCCGTCGGCGGCGCTAGAGATGCGCCGCCATTCCGCCCTACGGGCGTGCGGATTTTTGGATCAAAGGCGGGGGGTAAAAAACGGATTTTTCAACTATTTAGATCGCTAAAAAACAGATTTTTATTGTTTTTAGGCATGCAGATCTAATAAAAAATTGAATTTTACCGTGTTTATAAACTTTTTTGATCCTAAAACATGCAGATCTAATGAGAAAAGCAAGTTTAGATCTAAAAAGTTTTGATTTTTACCTCTAGATTCGGCGAGGAATCTAGGCGACGGTTGGTGAAGGATGCCCTTTTCGCTCCCCATTGAGAAGATTACGATCTTCTTGAATCTGAGCGATTGATGGATCTCCTTCCCCGCGAGCCGCCGTCTCCTCCAACGAGCGTGATTGTGCTGATAACGTGTTGTGAAGGGAAATATAGGGAGAATAGGTGTAGAGGGTTAATAGCCCCCTACCCTTGTATTTATAGCTTTCAATAGTGGGTTGGATACCCAATTGGCCCAATGGGCCTATTCATAACAGTTTAAACAAACTTACAAATTTTTTTTTAATTTTTAATTTTTAATTTTTAAATTTTTTTTGGATAAAGGTCATTCACTGAGCCATTTTAACAAATTTGATAGTATTAAACATTTAAAAAGATCACCCGATCCTAGTACTGCAAGTGCGTACAAGCAATTAAAACAGGACACAAATGACAAGGTGGGGGCACTGTTCTCCGCTGCCAAAATCAAAACGAGTGGATGTAATAGAACCCCCCGTCGGGGGGGGGGGGGACAATTTATTGGGCTTATATGTTTTTTATTTTTGATAGTAATCAGAAAATACAAGCTTATAGAAAAGCTGTGTAAAATCATAGCAAAATATTTGTTTGTAATTATCTACGGGATAGAAAAAGTTACCTCTAGATCAAAGATCTAGGGACGATCGTGATAAAAAATCCGTAGAAAGAAATATTCACGCTCCCAATACGCCAAGAAGGTCGCAGCAACGGTTCGCCGCAACAATAGATTCCTTCGCGCGTAGAAGTTAAATTTTTTTTGAGTGGATACGGGAGAGAAAGCTCAAAAAATGAGAGTGGAGGTGCTGATAACGTGTTATAAGTTGTAGAAAAAGGAGTAAACATGGCAATGTGCCATGGTGCTATATTTATAATCTCATATGGGTATCTCAAGAGTCATGGAAACCAAAGGTCCCCATTACTCCAATAAGTGGGGAGTAATGGTGGGATAAAGTAGTGACCTCCCTCACTTACAGCATTGTTTTGGCCTCTCCTCACTTACAACATTGGCCTCTCCTCACTTACAACATTGTTTTGGCCTCTCCTCACTTACAACATTGGCCTCCCTCACTTACAGCATTGTTTTGGCTAACATTGTACTGATTGTCTACCTGAATTGTTCTCGACTAAAGTGATTTAATTTTTTTAATCCTTCAAGAAGCTGGCACACATCGCGTGCAGAGAATGCAATCATCAGGGTTCGAATCCTGGTGGCCTCGCAGGAAAGTGACGGGAGATGCCAATCGGCATACAGGCCGCTGGCAAGTGACTTAAATTTTGATAATTATCTTTTTTAATTAAAAAAAACCATGAAGAATGGCCGTAGGCCCAAAGATTAGGATTAGGGCCTTTCTACCCTGGAGCCAGCAATGGGTTTGTATTTAAAGGTCGAAAAAACTTTGGGGCCAGGAACTGGGCGTCGGCCCATTAACATGTCAGCCATTTTGTCAGAGTGAAATGGGCCTGGGCTAGGTCCGCCAAAATTCCCTTTCCACGTACCATTTTTCCCGCCAAAAGCTCCAGTTTTGAGAACGCCGAACAGCAAAAAAAAATCCCCAATCGAAGACGGAGATTTGGCAGGATCGACGATCAGAGGGAACTGAAGGAAGAAGAAGAAGAAGAAGAAGAAGAAGAAAGCGAATCAAGGAGAGAGAGATTACCGATTCGGCATGGATCTGAAGCAAGCGGGCTCCTCCCTCGATTCACTCATCTCTTCCTTCAACGCCCGCATCGTCGAGCTCCAGGATCTTGCCATCGCCCGCAACAGTACTCCATCTCACTCTCTCCTTTAGTTTCAATCTTTGTCCCAATATCCATGACTTTCACAATCCTAATTTGTGCAAGTACCCCCAATTCTCTCAGTGTATCCAGCCTCCAGCGTTCCGGACCTCTCCGGCGTTGATCAAACCCTAAATGCGATGGAATCCCAGGTCCAGTCGATAAAGGACCGGTTGCAAGAGGAGATGAACGCAATTCCCAAGGCCAAAGTGAGCTTCTTTCTTTATTTGAAAATCTCGGTTACATTTTTCTCCCAAAAGGGAGGGAAGGCCCCCTAGGTTCTATATGGGTAAATTGAACCGGGTTTGATTTTTTGAGGTTTTTTATGCAGAAAATCATTGAGCTGTCTCTAAGGCAGCAGATGAAGCTGCAACACATGCTCTCTCACATCCCCTCCGCCATGCGTGAGAGCTTAGTGCTGCCAGATCAGACACCTTCTCGGTAATAGCAGTTGGTCCCTTTTGTGTGCTAAAGAACAGTTTTTTCGGTTAGAAAAGCTTATCCATTTATTGTGTTCATATTTTCGAAAACATTGGTTTGTTCTAGGGCTCTTATTGATTCATCGCATTATGAGGTTCCGTTTGCAACTCCTGGACTCAAAGAGCAGTCTATTTCGTTGCCCAAGGTATTAGTCTTGGCAGTTGTGAATGCAGTATTTGACAAGAAAACGATTGGTTGCTTATTATCATACTTCAATAGATAAAATGCTTATGGGACATTTCTATTAAACTTGATATTTTGCTCTGCTAATGACAAACATGCATTAGATCCAACAGAAAACCTTTTGTTCTTTCAGTAAATGTTTTGCAAATTTTTGTGTGCAAAATAGTGACCGCAAGTCATGTGTAGCTTTTAAATTCTGCAGCATGCCACTGTTTTCGGTTTGAGACACCATAAGTTGATAACACATTGCAGGTTCACATCACTAAAAACATTGATTACTTTTGAATCACACCACTTAAAAATTTCCAACGCTCAATACAATCAAAGGTGGGTTCTTTCACTGGCATGAGTATATTCACCAAGTGTTAGGACGTCTATAGTATATTCTGTTACCGAAGTGAAGGGATAGGAACCTACTCCAGCCTACTCCAGGTATTTTGACACACGAGCTGCATTTTATCGTGCCGACAATTGAAAGGTACTCTTGAATTGTTTTAATTATAGAATATTGGCTTAATTGTTAAGTCCAGGTAAAATTTTGACAATCTGTTCGTCAAAATATAGATGTTTGGCCTTGCACCCAACTTAATACAAGAGTGCAAGTTCTCAAGAAATGGAAAGACCGGTAAATAGAAAATGTTTGAAGTTGTGAAAAAAAAGCGACCAGGCCTTCAAGATATTAGATGTCAGTTCTTGTAGTATTCTCATGGCTTGTAACTATATCTCTGTATGACTGGCAACTATATCTCTGTAGGACTGCCTGCCACCTATGTTTTCAAGGTTGCAACTCAACGTATTGTGCATGGATAACTTACAATCTAATTGTACAACTTCCAGCAGAGCATTTGAACAAGAGATTGAAGTCTGGTTTGTGTGGTTACACCTAGTGATAACGAACCAAAATTATCTATATGATGCAAAGGCATAGCCATGTACAGCTGAGGGTGGCATGTGCCCATCCTCAAATCTGAAAAATATTTTGAATTCCTTTTGTATTCTCTCTTGCCATGCCTTCTACCATCAACTCTACTACTTGTGCCCCACCCGGCCTGGGCCCAACAATACAAAGTAGTCTGTCTTTTTCATCGGGCCCCACTGCAAAATTTAATTGGGTTCATAATTATTAGTTATTATACATCACATTCTTCCTGAATTCTCTCCATGAAAATCTGATCATTTCTCAAATCTCACCAGGTCGGGGACCCCTGACTTTTTGAATCTCTCTCTGTCTCCACCCATAAATAAAGAGTACATGTATTGGTTAAAATTCTAATAATGTTAATTACTTAACTAACCTCATTGACATACATCGAACATTCCATCTACATTGTCTGGGAGATTGGCGTCATTTGAATACTTATAATACTATTAAAAAAATCTCCCTTTTGACTTTACTTAAATCACATAAAAAATTTATTACCTCTGTCCCAAATTAATAAACTTCTAATACCTCTTTCAAAATTAAAGCTGCTAAAAATAAAAGTTTATTTATGCCGATATTAGATGAAACAATAGTGTTTTTTTGGATATACTATAAATTTATATATTCCTACTTTCAATTGAAAGTTAGTTGATAGCTTGAGAGTTGGCAAGAAAGCGGGCAGTTATGGCCGTCAAAGCTAGCAGTTTAATCATCTGAACTTTTCCTAGAACAGTGTTTTTAATCTCTAGCATTTGTTTATTATGCTATTTTGTAATTTGTTCATTACTTATTTGATCAATCATGTCAAACTAGAAAATTTAAAAGAAATGGTGAAAATAATTAAGCTTAATCTTTATAATGGAATATCATTGAAAAATTATATGAACAATAGTAAAACATTGGTGCCCCGCCGAAAAAGTTCTGGCTCCGCCCCTGCTTTTATTTGTCTCTTGGCAAGTTACATCCTAAAAGTAGACCAATATGATTAACAATTCCCAAAATAGGATTTACATTTGAAAGCAGTTTGCAATATTCAAATTCATCCATGTAGCTGAATATCCATTTAGTTTTGTTGCATCATTCTCTAATGATATAAAATGGAGAAGCCTCAAATTGTTGCATGCAAGACCTTTAGACAACGTTGCTATGCTCTGATACCAATTGTTAGGGTGATTGGATCATCTCTCTTGGGCTCTTATGTCCTCATGATAGGATTATCAAGAAAGCAATTGCCGGTGAAATTCCAAGATCGTTGGAAGTAACGAACAAAGCAGATGACTTTCTCCTTACTCTTGCAAATCCAGAACACATCAATATATATGAAATTAATGCAAAATAAAGATAAACACGCACTTGACACTAAGATTTATACTGGTTCTATCCAATACTTGGCGTGTCTAGTTAGAGAGATCACTAATACTTCAATAATCTTGGATCACAAAAGTTATGACGTTTGGTTCAAGGGAATAAACTAAACTCGTTAATAATTTGGAGAAGAACTCTTAAATAACCATCCATTGGCTCTTATTTGCTCTCTATATTTTCTACATGTAGCCACAAGCTTGTACATCAAAATTCATTAGAAAAGCGCTCGAAAAATAAAATCAAATTTCTTGCTGAAACACCGTTTAAATAGCTAACGGGTCTGGATTAGGTCGGATTTGGTTGGATCCACAGTAGTTGCAACTGTGATTGCATGCTCATGCGAGGTCCATGCCCGCTTCACTATCGCCCATTGGATCTGGGCGAGGACGTGCTGGATTAACGTCGAGTGTCTTATGTTGCTACCAATGCGGGTACGTGCGCTACACACCCTTTTGCTTTGCTTGCCCGCTACTGCTTTTGCACATCGTGTGCGTGACATGGAAGCTGGGTTCGCACGCTAGGCCGCGTCTGCACTTGCAATGGACAGCTTGAGTGCCCGTGGGCCGGCTGCCCATAAGCCGCCCTGGCGGACTTATTGTTCATCCGAAAATCATGTACTAAATTATGTGGGCTGGGCTTTAGAAACTCATTGGTTCGGGCGCTAAAATATCTCTTAAATATCTCCAAAAAATCCTTATAAATCCTAAATTAATTCAGAGATATTTTTGGTGTTTTCTATCATATTTTTAAACACTCCACCTTGTATTAAATACAACATAAAGCCCGAATCAAGCCAAAATTTCATATCATCTACCTTAAAAAAATAAACTCATTCTGAGCGAAGGGCACTTGGCTAGTGAATTTTGCACTAAGCATTGCCAACTAACCGAGTGTTCAATGAATCCCTTTCCGAAGGTGAATATCTGAATTTGCAGTATCTGTTGAATTCATATCTGAAGCAAAAAATCTTAGTGTCTCTTCGTGTCACATCTAATACCCTAGTACATCTTCAAAGAAAATAAGTTTGAGCATCGCTCAAACTTCGTTGCTAGCCTGTCCACCATCGGATTCTTCTTTTCATGAATTTCCGTAGGATGCGTTAATATATTGACATCTTTCGTAACACACCGTTATCCTGAGTTTGCGTCCAAACTCAATGCATTTATTACAAACCTACATGTCGTAGGATCTCCATGCACATGCAATGCATAAACCAAATTCACATAGTCATCATAGCAAGCTGGAGCCTTTACGATGATTGTTACACTTTGCTAGCAATAGAGTCATCCACAATAGCTTTAGGATCACCATCTCAACTAGAACTCACATTACCGTCGCTTACTGCAGTAGTAACCTCATGTAGACTCTCAACATTAACCATCGCTTCTTTATCGACATTTATGCCGATTCCGTGATTTGGAATAAGCACACATCTATTTTATTTGGCACCTCCTTACTTCCACTTGTTTCGATATTTCCTGAAGCCTTTCTTTGCAGCATCGTCGATTCAGCAAATGTCACCTGTTGATCAACCAAGTTCTTTGCATCTGGACTCTAAAGTCTGTAACTATCGACACCATCCATGTATCTTAGCATGACATACTTCCTTTCTTTGGTGCTGAATTTGTCACTTTCCTTTTGAACATAAACAAACCATCCAAACACCCAAAGATGATTAAGATCCATTGGATTTTCTGTCCAAACATTCTCCAGAGTTTTCCTATCGATAGCGGAAGATGGAATTCTATGCACCAAATTCGTTGCGGTTGATATAGGTTTGTCCCAAAATCTTTTGGGCAAACCTGATGTAAATCTGAGAACCTTGCCTTCTCTAGAAGTGTCATACTTATCCTCTCTGCCAATGTTTTAGATCACGGTTTCGGTCTCGATATCTTTTTTCGGAAATTTAGGTTTCAATATCGGCATCGACCGTTTCAATGGTTTCGGAAGTAAGTTTTGGTTTCGTCAGTATTGGTAGTTTCGGCAGTTTTGCTTAGGGTATTGGTATCGGTTTCAGATATATATATCTACTATATAAAAGAGGGATGTTATCAAGAGAACTTGGATACGAGAATTTGGACATGAGAAATTGGATAAGAGAATTTGGATATCTACTATATAAAAGAGGGATGTTATCAAGAGAAATTGGATAAGAGAATTTGGACATGAGAAATTGGATAAGAGAATTTGGATATCAATTATATAAAAGAGGGAAATTGGATAAGGGAAATCTATTATATAAAAGAGGGATGTTATCAAGAGAATTTGGACATGAGAAATTGGATAAGAGAATTTGGATATTTATTATATAAAAGAGGATAATTGGATAAGGGAAAATATAAGAGATGAGATTTTGAGGGACAAGAGAGGTGTGGAATTTTGCACATACAACCCCGGTTTTTGCATTTTTGCCCCTGGACCCTCCCCACCCACCCACCCACACTTTTTATTCTCCACATTCTGACCATTTTTTCCAGTCCTTTGAAGATTTTGAATCTTATCCTACTAGGACAAAACTTTGTCCTCCGTGGCAATGACAATTTTGGGGGACTTAAATTTTGAGGGAAAACTTAAATTTGGGGGGAACTTGAAATTTTGTGGGATAACTTGAAATTTGGGGGAACTTGAAATTTTTTTGGGGGCTCAGCCATTAAATAAACTGTGCCCTATGGGCTCTATTATATAAAAGAGGGATGTTATCAAGAGAAATTGGATAAGAGAATTTGGACATGAGAAATTGGATAAGAGAATTTGGATATCTATTATATAAAAGAGGGATGTTATCAAGAGAAATTGGATAAGAGAAATTGGACATGAGAAATTGGACAAGAGAATTTGGATATCTATTATATAAAAGAGGGAAATTGGATAAGGGAGAATATAAGAGATTAGATTTTCAGGGATAAGAGAGGAGGTGGGGAATTTTGCACATACAACCCCGGTTTTTACATTTTTGCCCCTGAACCCACCCCACCCACCCACCCACCCACACAAACCTTTTATTCTCCGCCCCTTCTGACCATTTTTTCTAGTCCTTTGAAGATTTTGAATCTTATCATACTAGGACAAATCTTTGTCCTACGTGGCAAGTTTGTCCTAGGTGGCAATGACAATTTTGGGGGACTTAAATTTTGGGGGAAAACTTAAATTTGGGGGAAACTTGAAATTTTGTGGGAAAACTTGAAATTTGGGGCAACTTGAATTTGTGGGGGGAGGACCTCAGCCATTAAATAAACCGTGCCCTATGGGCACGGGTAATGACTAGTACTTTAATATGTATATACTATATAGTATATACACATAATTTTTATATGGTATTTTATACATAGAAATGATTACAAATTTTTTAGCTATAACTCATATTAATCCAGCCAACCCTTCATTATTTTATTAATATAAAATAATAACAAAAAATAATGAGGCATAAATATGACCTTATATTACAAAAAATGCATAAAAATATCAATACAAATAAAACTATGCTAAGTCAAAGTATGACCGAATCTAATAAAAAGATGGCATATTTAAATACAGTCTTGAAATATTTCTTATATGTGATAATCTCACATACTTTCAATTCAAAAGACAAAATTTCAACGGTAGGCCTTCACAATACCAGTTATACAATAAAATGACCAATATGATGTGTATAGACTACAAAATATAAAGCATGTAATTTGTAATTTGAATGAAGCGTGCACATGGACTGATGCAGCGCTTATGATACTGATCGTAACCTGATTAATGGAGAAAGCAACTCAGTTGATTTCTACATTAATCAGGTTAAAGACAGTATTATAAGAGCTGCATCAGTCCACGTGCACCCTTCATTCAAACGACCGATTGCATGCTTCAGAATTCTCTTGTGTATACGCTTTATAATGATCATTTTTACGGTATTACTAAAATATTCTTGTGACATATCGTTGAAAATTTTCTTTTGAATTGAAAGGAGGGGGAGATTATCATATATAAGAAACATTTCAAGACTCGGTACTTAAATGTGCCATCTTTTTTCACCAGACATGGTCTCGGCTTGAAAAGGAAGCACGAAGACTTTATTGTTAGAAGACACCTTCGCTTTGAAAAATCTCTGCACACACATCTTTCGGTGCTTTGGAACATGTCATCATACCATATGTTAACTTTTAAGCTTATAATGAGTTAATATATAAAAAGTTGTAAGCATTTATCAAATACATCTAACATGTTAGAAATACATCTAATGTTTATTAAATGCCTTTAAAGATCTGCCTACTTTTTTCTGGATTTTTCAGTATTTTTCATGTATTTTCCTGTTCACATTACTCATCTAATAAAATTTAACTAACTAATTAATATAAAAGAAAAATGATGAGACATAAAGCTGACATCATAATATAAAAATTAAAAAAACATCAAAAGATACAAAAAATTAAGAAAATGAATAAATCGATACAAAAATATCATTCAAAGTTGTCATCATCCAGGTTTGGTGCATAGTAGTACAGTGGATAGGAATATTGCATCTGTTCCGGCCCTAAAAATAATATCATATTATCATATGCGAAGGGCTGGCTCGGTCGATGAAAGACGTGTCATGGCTGCCTTGACTGCTGAGCTGCTCAGTCACATTCGAATAGTACATGTATTGACTACGATAGTCCACATAGACATTAGAGTGGCTGCACAATGCGAAATAATTGTTATGACTACTTGAGTATCCATCGAAATATGATTCATGAATAGCAGGAATTTCATAACAGTTACAATAATTAGAAGAACGTTGATACCCGTGATATTTAAATTATTTATAGTAGGTATCGTCCACCCGTTCTTCACTTTGGTGCTACTTATCGTGCTCTTTATACACATGCGAATGTGTTGTATCATAAGCATGGCTCCACTTCTCGCAATAGGGCGACCGTATTTCGAAGCTCCAAAACCTCTATCTGTAGGACATTGGTCATCGGGGGACGAATCATCATTGATTTTGTGCCGAGTGGCTACCTTTTTTGTTTGTACGTGAGATTTACTGGTGTGTGACTTGGTCGCGGCTGGTTGCTTCTTGTACATGTTCTGCTTCCGTAAGCATTTCGTCCAACTAATGATTATCTCTGTCATTGAGCACACTGTCTTCTGTCTCCCAAGTCCATTCTTGCAACGGAGCTTCTTTATGGAAAATCTGATCCAAGTTAATTAGTTGGTGGCCACCATTTGCGTGCCTCCCTGCATGTCTTTGTCTCAACCACATATTATAATGCACATAAACCAGCTTTTTTAAGATGTTACATTACTATTATGTTCCGAGTCTTAGTGTGAATGAGTGACAAAGTGGTCCAATTTCGTTCACAATTGGAAGAAGAGTCTGTTTGGCTTAAAATACGCATAGCTAAACATGCAAGAGTTAGAGCCTGCTATATTCCAATGCGTAACCACCATTGAGCTACAAAAGTTCTCTTTGTCAGAAAATATAGAACAACATATGAGAAACATATAGAAATATAATATTCTTATAGATACATGGAGTGAGTCTTGTTTTCGTCACATTGCCTTACTGGAGCTGAAATAACCAACTCTCATCTTATATGACTTTAGCTACAGTTATCAAGCATAATTTCAGAATGTGAACGACTTCATCGAATTATATATCTAAATGAAACTATACAAAATCCATTTACCTCTCTGTCTATATCAATTTGCTTCGAAATGTCTGGTTCCAACCTCTCGATCACACGTCTGAGTCTAACCAGCATCTCGTTGTTATTTGTTGCAGTAGAAGAGTATTGGAAATGGGATTTAGAAAATAACATGCGTCATGAATATCTTGATGCAGCTGCTTATCACATCTTTTGTCGATCATGTCTTATCTTTTTCTGTATCTTTTATCAATATTCTTGCAAATTTCTTCTTTCACTTGGTCCATAGCCTCGTACAGATAACACATCTCAGCCTTATCATCACTGTCGACCATTCGTAGAACTTTTATCAGCGGCTCAAATACGGCGATAACATTAGAGATTTCTTGCCAGAAGTCATCATTGTGAATCAGATCGTACACATTATTTCCACATGTCCTATCTTTTGGGTTGAGCTTAGGAACATTCTTAGACCATTCCCTTGAGGTGATCATTCTCCGTAGATCATCTCGATGCACGCATAGATAATTCAAAGCAATAAAATGGGTTGCAAATCTTGTGATCACGGGCCTGATCAACTCTTTTCCATCCGTCTCTCTTCGTATCACGCCAATCACACATCCTTTATTATATATAAAGCCTGTTACCTTCTGAATTTGTGCGACGATATTTTTTACTCTCTTCTTTTGCCATATCAGACAATATCAATGCAATATAATGTGTCGCACACAGAGTCCAATATAGATACTGTCTCTTTAGCATCAGCAGCTGCCCAGCTAATTTGTAGTTTGCTCCGTTGTCGATAACTCCTTGGACTACTCTATGCTTCCCAATTATTTTTATATATTTGTCCATAAGATTAAATATATGGACCGTTTTGGAAGTGGTCGATTGCATCCACTGAGTCCAGAAATACCGTCCCACGAAACGAATACACAAGGAAATTGATAATCTTCTTTCTGTTTTGTGTTGTCCAACCATCACATCAGTGTGCAACCATAGTCATCTCAATGACTATGAAAAGTTTCAACATACTTTTCGGTCTCTTCAAGCTCAATGTCCAAATATGTATATGACATCACCCAAGCAATGTGTGGCTCAATGACATCACCAGCTTCAGCAATAGCATCTACCATGGGCTTGTAATATGGACTATTGGTCAAATTGTATGAAATGTGGTTGAAGATGAAAAATTTGGCTATAGCTCGGCCTATAAAGGGTTGGCATTTTTCATGAATGAATTCTTTATGGTTGGCTGTGATTTACCCTTCTTCGTTAACGAAAAAGGGTCGTCACCGGGTTTGAGAACACCGGTTGGTCTACCGTTGGTTGAACATCGCGAGTAGAACCACACATGAACATACTGGCAATTTTGCCAGCACGATTATCTGATTTGGTTAGCCCAAAGGCCCTAAACAGACATGCTCCAATCCTTCTGCTCTCACGTCTAATCTCTTCTTCGACATGTTCTTGCCTATATGCTCTTAGAACTCTTCTAACTTCTCTCGCCTTCTCGGTATCATCCTCGTCCTCATCTGAGTCATATGAGATTGCCTCCATATGTTTTGCTCTTAACTCCTCATCCTCTTTTTCTCATATCTGGCTTCTAACATTTCTTTCCTATTCTCAACTACGTGTTGTAACTCCCCGCCTCCCAGCAGGTGTCGCTATGATTGAAACATGAGTGTGCAGGTCCCGCAGGTGCCAGTGAAGTCAATGTGGAGCAGTGCAGAAAATAAGGACACTCTAGAAATGACAAGTAACACAGTTCTAAATAAGGAAAAGACAGTAACAAAAATGTAAGGGCAGTAAAATAGGTAACACAGTACTGAACATGAAAGATACAAGTAAAAGCTACACTACTGCTGAAATGTAAATGGAACATGTACCTGCCGCAGCGTCAAGACTCAAACAGTCCAGCACTGGAAGTTCTGACTCCTCTCAAGGTCATGTACCGAAAGCTCCAACTCCTCGTACTTAAACACCTCTGTATGATTCTGTACGTCGTACCTAGTGGCAGCAGAAGTCGCACCACGCTCAATAGAGTAGACAATATCAAACAAGAGACAATAAAAGTAAGTGTGCACAAAAAGGAAACAAGACAGCCACAGATACGATAGTACTGAACAAAGAAGTAAACTGATCTGGTAATCAACAAACCCACACAACGGAAGAGTAAGGAGGTACAAAAAGGCGATGTGACAACAATTAGAAAGGGTACATAAGAGAGACATGGTATGATGGTTAAAATAAGGACAAACTACTATAAAGATAGAACTAGCTAAAGTGAACCAATTCTAGGTCGTGACTGATGAGGGAGAGTACAGTAAGCAACGGCTAGACCCTCTTGAGACTGCAAGGGTGCTATCCAGGGCCGAGTCCAAAAGAAGAAAGTACCGTACTGTAAGAGCTGCAAAACTGTAAGTGTTGTAACACTGTGATCTGTGGTGGGGCTTCAAGACCCATCAAAATGGCCGTCACTGTCTGCCCCCCAGACTCCATGACCCATCTGCACTAGTGATGGATGTCCCCTCCCCAATAATCAAGGGTGCCGAAGACAGGTCTCAGTTGCTCCCGCACTCTCCAATCATAAGTTTCCCCAAATCCGGCGAGTCAAGCTGAAGTAATCAAGGGAGATCTGAGATCCACTGCAGTAGTAATAGTCCACCTCAATCCTGACATGCATGCAATAGTAACCAGTCATGATAATTCCACCATAAAAGCTTGCTATGCATTCAATAATAACCTGCCATGTCAAGATAGTTCCACCTCAAATCCTCTAGCCAATTAGTAGCACGTGCCATCTCAAGCAACAACCCAAGACTACGTAATTTAACACAATATTAAACTTAATGGTACTAGTAAACTCAAAAGACAACATGATAATGAAACTGACATGCAATAAAGTAAAGGCATGTATGTTTCTCATGGCATGATTTCCCAAGCCGAACTGAAAAGGAAGCAACACCAATTGTTCCATGCAATGAATCAGAAAGAAGGAAGACATGATAACTGCTTGATAAAGAAAAGCTGAGAGACAAACAATAACCCAGATACCCGAGACAGCACGCAAAGGAAGCTACTGAACCTGTCAAGTAAGGAACTCAAAACAACAAGTAAATAAGCCAGCCACAACCCCACATCCAGTAAGGAGAGCCAGCCACCATCTAACGACAACCCACGAATCCCAAAATAGCAACAAGAGATTCATCCAAACACAACAAGCAACCGAAAAGCCAACCACAACTCAACAACCAGTAGGGAGTCCAAAGTCGCAAGCAAGAGAACCAACTAACCCAATAACAGCAAGAAAACCCCAACCTGCATGCAGTGAAGTCACCGTACCTCAAAACAGCCAGAGGAGCCCATGCCGCAAGCAGAAGAAGCCACCAACTCCATCAAACGATGAAGCCCAGAACAGCAAGGAAGCCAACCAACCCAATACTAAGTAAGGGAAGCTACGAACTGAAAACAACAAGTAAGAGACAACCCAAACCCACAAGTAGAAGAGCCCAACCTGTAAGCAAATAAGACCCAAACCCCAACACAAGCAACAGAATCGAAATTGGAGTATATGGAGATATAGTCTACTTGAAACCGAAGCCGAAGAACCAAGAGGAAGTTAAGATCCGAAGCCCAATCATCAGCAGAAGCCTACGCCGCAACCATCAGCAACAAGGGATCCCAAATCCGTCAGCAAGGAGAACCATCAGAACCAGCAACCCAGCAAGCAGGAACAGACAACAAGCAGAAGAATCACATCAATCCTAAAACAACAAGAAGATCAAAACCTACAACCAAGACAGGAAGCCGAACCTAGTTTAAGCAAGAAAAGAGTAACTGCAAGCAAGGGGAGATCAAACCTCAACGACAACCCAAAACAGCAAACCAAACCCTCAGACGAACCCAACGACAGAAGGAAACAAGCTGCAAGCAACAGCCAGTAAGGAGCCACAGAGCACAAGCAAGAGGGAGCCGCAACACTCCAATCAGCAAGCAAGGAATAACCCGCAACTAAGAAACCACCGAAACCCTCAAAGGAGCGAGCAAAGGAGCATACAACAGCAAATGGGAACCATGAACCCAACAACAAGCAAATAGGGGCAGACTGTAAGCAAGAGGAGCCACCGTACTCCATCAGCGAGCAAGGGGCCAAGGCAGCAAGCAAAGAGGGGCCACAAACCCTAATCGGCGAGCAAGGGGTGACACGAACAACAATAGAAGGACGGAGGGGCTACGTCGCGTCGAAGGAAGCCCACGAAGGTCTTGTCGCCGCGAACGTGTGAGAGAGGAAAAGAGGGGGTGTCGATGTTGTCGAGAGAGAGAGCGGGAGCGAGGGTCGAAGCACTAAGGTCTCTCGTCGAACGAAACGAGGGGCACGAGGATGAATGAAACGAAGCGAAGCCCAGTTTGTCGAGTGGGAGAGAGAAGGAGAAAGGGGGAGGGAAAGGGGGGAAAGCCAGGTGGGCTTGGGCCTAGAGCGGGCCACGAAAAGGAACAAAAGAAAGGAAAAAAGAAAAAGGGAAAGAGAAAGAGAGAGCTGGGCTGTTACACGTGTGCCTTGATCTCATCAAGCACTTGTTTCGGTGCTTCAAAGCATGTCATGACGTCCCCTGAAATTCTTGCCAAGTGTTCCTTAAGGCGAGTTACGCTTCAATGCATTTCTTTATGACAATAGTTGCATCTTATATGTATATGGTCGTTCCCGACCATTTTATAATGAGCCCACACAATATCCAATGTTTTGTTCTTTTGGAGTTCTCCGAGACATTTTAATTACTATAACATATAACGAAGTAACTGCTATAGTTCATTTTTTAATATTTTGAGTAGTTCTCTAGTATTCCCTTAACAATTTTCTAACCTCTTTTTATAATATCTAACCTCATTTTTATAGAAATTTTAGTATTTTTAGGATTTAGGATTTAGTGTTTTAGTATTTTCTAGAAATTGTAGTGAAAAATGCAAACAGTTATAGTGCAAAATATTAAAAATTATAGGAACAAATTTAATTACTAAAATTATGGTATTTGTCTAACCTATTTTTTATAGTTTCCAACATTAATTTCTTTAGTATTTTAAGTGTTTGTTACTATTATTCAATATTTTCCTAACCTCTTTTTTAATATCTAACCATATTTTTTCTAGAAATATTAGTTTTCTTAGTATTTAGTATTTAGTGTTTTTAGTATTTTCTAGAAATTGTAATGAAAAATGCAAACATTTATAGTGCAAAATATTAAAACGTATAATAAAAAATTTAATTACTAAAATTATGGTATTTTTCTAACCTATTTTTATAGTATTTATAGTATTTAATAGTTATTATCATTTTTAGTGGAACCTTTCTAGTTTCTAGTACTTATATAATTTTAGTATTATTATCCTTTTTTTTGTATTTTTTGTATTTCTTTAGTATTTCTATTGTATATTTTCTAACCCTTTTTTAATTTCTAATCTGTTTTTATTAGAAATTTTAGTATTTAATATTTATTAGTATTTTTAGTAGAACATATAAACTGCTTATATATTTAGTAGTGTTTTAGTATAAACTAGAAAGTACTTGACTACTTATATAATTTGTTAAATAATAATTTCTAATTTTTAAAAGAAAATTTTATCTATAGTATTTTTGCAATAGATAATATATTTTGCTAGAAATTATAGTGTAATAGATAGTATATTTTGCCATATAATACTATGTAATTCTTATACATTTGCTCGTCAGATTACACATTTCGCTAAACATACTCTCTCTGTTTTGAAATAATGTCAAACTTGTAAATAAAACGGAGCGTGTTTAACAAAATGTTAAATGTGAATAGCAGCGAGGGAGTAGCCGGTCACATTGTATCATTTCGGCCTTAATTGTCAAAGTATTTACAAGATTGTCATTCAGTCTATTATCTCTACATCAATGGAATGGCATACTTGTAATTAAACATAATATGTTCAGCAAATTGTGTAGTGACCACACTACAGTCATATTTATATTTGCTCATATTTATATTTGCTCAGACTTGTCCATTTATTTACGCTTTTGTCATTCGTTTTATTATTAAGGTTTTAGTTTAATGGTTATCTTGTAAACATGCGATGAAGTTTGGGCAGTTTTGTAATTAAACGTTAGTTAAAACATAAATACATATGATGCGGTCGATGACCCGAGTCATTCGAACCATCGACTCGACGCTGTGAGCTTCGGCAAAAAGGCCATTGCTATATACACCGAAGTAATTCGGTGCATGCAATGATTATTAGCCTAAAATAGTAAAAAACATCAACTCATCAATCTTTTTGTTCCCTCTCTCTCTTCGCCTTTTGCCAAAATGGCAACTAATTATTACATACACCTCCTAAGGGGCTGTATATAGTCTGTCTCGGTAAAAATTTTGACTGCCTCCCGCTTTAGCCTCGTTTGAGCTCTGGCGAAGTAGGGTCTGTCGAGTGTCGAGCTTCGTCGATTTCCCCCCGCCTCACTCCTCTGTCGAGCTTCCTCACTTAGATGGAATTTGGGTTCTGGTTCCTCGGCTATTCCAGTCAATGGAATTATGGTTTCAGGTTCTTAGCTTCTTCAGCTCAACTGCTCAGGCTCCATTGGAAGTTTGGAGATGAGGAGGAACTTACAGGGATGATAGTATGAGGTAAGTAATCTGAATCTCTCCTCGTTTTATATTTTTTCTTCCTTCCTCCTATTCATTTACATGCTATATTCTCTCGGTCTCTGCATGTTCACTCACGGGTGAGGGGGGTCATGTTCATTCACGGGGGTACTCAGGGGTGTGTGTTTTTGCATGTCGGGTCATCTTCTTCTTGTTAGGGTTAGTCGGTTAGGGGTAATGGTTATGGTTAGGGTATCTTCTTCCTCAATTTCTAGCCGAAATCCTAGGGTTTAAGCCAGTTTCTCCCGATACTAAGTGAAACTGGCCGAAACCGATACAATCCACTAGTTCCGGTCTCAGTTGCCATCGAAATCGGAACAAAACGGTCGAAACCCTTGGCCCCTAGGGTTTCAGCCGATACCTAACACCTTGCTCTCTGCAACTCTATTTGACTGCGGATCTCTTGATATAGTAAAGTGCTTATGTACTCACTACTCCTCACAGAATTCCTTAAACTTAGCCACAGTAAACTCGTCATCATTGTTGGATCTCAGCTTTTTCAGCTTTTTCATCGGTTGACTCTCAAATGGGTCTTCCACACCTTGAACTTTTCGAACGCCTCTGACTTTTTCTGCATCATATACACCCAACCTTTATTACCCAAACTTTCTTGACGAAATCATTAATGAACGATATGGAGTAACAAGCTCCACCCAGTGAACTGGTGCAGAACCCCAAACATCGGTGTGAACATACTCAAGAATCCCTCTTGTGTAATGCTTCCTCTCACGGAAACTAATCTTTGTCCGCTTGCCATAAACACAATCCTTACAAAACTCTAGCTTCTTGAAGCTCACCCCTTTAATCAGACCACGCTTCCTCAAAGTCTCCGAGCTTTTTTTTCACGACATGTCCAAGTTTGAGATCCCACAGCCTGGTTGAATCAATCTTATGCGAACTCTCAACTCTGATACTGGCATCTTCTATGATTGTCGTCTCCTTTAACAAATATAAATATCTGACTTTTTCACCTCTCATCACCATCTGCGAACCCTTTAATATTTTCAGAGCTTCATTTTCTATCACAACTTTGCAATCATGGAATCCAATGCCTTTAAAAAATTAATGGCTTTCTTAACTCTGGAACATGCCACACATTAGTGAGTGTGTGCATCATGCCATTAAACATCCCGATCATCACTGAAGCAGCATTACTCTCGTCGTTGTTGCCCATAAAGACTGATCCATCCTCCTTCATCGGGTAGTTATAAAAGCACTCTTTATTTGGCATCATGGGAACGCCGTCCCTGAATTCATGACCCATACTTGATTCTCAACATTTGAAGAGCCGCTGTGAGCACATCGTAGGCCTCCTCGCTTCTCACTTCATTCGTCTTCACAACTGCCACTGACGAAGATGCATGTATATCCTCCTTGTCTTGTTCCTCCTCTCTGGGCAGTCTCTCTTTCAATGTTCGTGTTTCTTACAAATATAGTACGTCGTGCCTCTAGTCCGCGATCTTGATCTCCTTCTGTTACCTCCTCTCGCATTGCTTCACCTCGAAACACGTATGCATTGGCTGCCTGAATCTCCTACACTCAAAACCAACTCATGTCATCCGATTTATCAATTCCTCGTTGTAGAGCACCGCCTTCTCATTCTCAAGATTGAGAGTGTCCTGACTGTAGATTATATTGTTGACATACGTCGTGTATCGCTTTGGCAATGACATGAGCATAATCATCGTATCATGCTCCATCTCTATAATCAATCCAATGGTCCTTATCTTCATCACTAATACATTGAAGGTATCCATGTGATTCTTTAATGAGATAATGTCTTGCATTTTGAAAGTGAAGAAAGTCTTCAACAAGTTGAGTTGGTTGATGCGTGACTTTTTCAACTACAGTTCTCGAGTTTTTTTTCCATAATACCTTGGTCGTAGCCTCCTCAGATAACTGATAAATCATCTCGTTTGATAAACTAAGCTGGATGGTTGTTATCATCGAGTCCTCCATCTCCATCTTCTCCCTTCTTGAGATATCTGTCGGTAAAGACTCCGTATCATACACTACCTTGTGGACATAATCCTTTCTCAAGATTGCCTTCATTTTGAATTGTTATGTCTTGAATTTTTTTTGTAGTCAAACTTCTCAATTTTATATTGTGCCCCCTCAACTATCGCATATAAGCCATTTATATATGAACCCGAACCAATTGCTTTTCCATATGCGCCATCTTTGTAGATGAACACTATGACATCGCCTTGGACTTGTTTCGCGAACTTGGCTCTGATACCAGTTATACTTTGATACCAATTATTGGTGGTGATTGGATCACCTCTCTTGGGCTCATATGCCCTCTTGATAGGATTATCAAGAAAGCAATCACCCCACGGAATTCCAAGATTGCAAGATTGTTGGAAGCAACGAACAAATCAGACGACTTTCTCCTGCAAACCTGCAACACAGTAATATATATGAAATTAACGCAAAACAAAAGATAAACACACATTTGACACCAAGATTTATACTTGTACCACCCAATACTTGATATATGTCCAATTGGAGAGATCAGTAATGATTCAATAATCTTGGATTACAAGTTATGACATTTGGTTTAAGGGAATAAACCAAACCCGCTAAGAATTTAAAGAAAAATCAATGGAGAAAAAATCTCAAACATTTATACTTTGGCCCTCAGTTTGCCCTCTGTATTTTCTACATGCAGCCGCAAACTTGTATCAGAAAATCTTCTCAAAAATCGCTCGAAAATTAGAATCAAAACCTTAATCGAAACACCGTTTAAATAGTTAACAGGCTATTAGGATTCGGGTTCGGATCGGATCCGTAGCAGCTGCAACTGTTGCCCGATGCACCGTCGCCCGTTTGGATTGGGCAGGGACGTGCTGGATGAGCGACGTGTTTCTTTTGTGGCTGTCGTTACGCCCAGGCACGTTCACGCTTCGCTCACCTCTAACCGGCTCCCGCTTTCATGCACCGTGCACGTGACTTGGAAGCTGGGCTCGCACGCTGGGCTGCGCGAGTGCCTGCAAGCTATCGCCCGCGGGCTGCACTGGTGGGCTTATTGTTTATCCGATAATTTTGTATTAAATCATGCAGGCTGGGATTTTGAAACTCATTGATTCAGGCTCCAAAAAATATCCAAAAAATCTTCATAATTCATATAGATTAATGCAGCAATATTTTTGGCGTTTTGTATCTTGTTTTTCAACAAACCTATCACTTGACATCACATATCATGTTCATTGGCATGTATGTTTTATAATGTTGTTACCGAAAGTCATCATTTCTCCATCAAGAAAAAATTTGACTTCTTCAATCACATGGCCACATCAATTTACATCATGTGTTTTCTTTCTTTCTTTGAGTTATAATATGATGTAGTCAGAGTGATTCAACATAATAATTAGGTCATTAAGATGTTGAAATGATAAGACCACATTGTAAAATATAAAAAAAAACTGAAAATATGTAAGAGAACATTCCTCTTGAAAATGGACACCAAAACTTAATGCAGCTTGGACAAATTAATCATTGCAATGCAAGCTACCTGTTTTGTGTTTGACAGAAATTCAGTCAGAAACCATACAGATAATAGACTAATTATTGGTCGTTTGGTCTGAAAATCCATCACTCAGTGACTCCGCATTTCAATTTTCTTATATTTCTATTTTAACCCTTGGAGATCAGTTCAACTTAATATAAATTATTAGGAACCTTAACAACTATAAGAGATGAATAAACTCCAATATTAAAAAGTATGAATAAAGTACTTATATCTTTCCATCTTTCTTCATCTAAGATTTGGGAAGTACCAAAGATGAATTCAACCAGCTTTTGGAAAGCGTTCTGAAACATGATATTTGCTTATTAGAGTTTTTTCTACTTTATTTGATTACTGGAATAACACAACTATATTTGTAGGAGAAAAAGGTTCGGTGTTCAGCACCTCGGTGGTATGTCACTTCTGAGGAACTTGATTCATTGTCATCGTGAGTTCTCGTTGCTTCCTGAAAATTACTTTGAGTAGCAGGCATCCCTTATTCTTTTCATTTTCTTGTGTATTGATCATGCATCTATTATTGTTCTAAATTTGAAGTTGATTAATCAATTGAGAAATACTTCTTGGTTTTTCACATCACAAATCTCTGAGAAGGGGGCTAGCACTCTTGTAAGATATTCATGCAAAAATAACATACCTACTTTTTTCTTGTCTTGTCAATGGCTTATTGATTCATCACAGAAGGGATTTGGGTTTGCGGTGAAAAAAAATCACAAATCTATACTCAAATTCTAGAATAAAATAAAATAAAGAAACTCGATCTCAAAAGAAAACTCAAAATACCTAAAAGAGAATACAAAAAGGACTTGATAAAAGAAAGATAATAAATTCGGTCGTTGTGGTTGGACTCTATTATGGATTTCTGACCACATTCTCCATAGGGCCGCACATACCAGGGGTAGCGACTGTTTATTAAAAACACAGGACTCTGCTAAGTGGTAACACGATGTATAGAGTCTGACACCTGCCCGGTGCAGGAAGGTCGGAAGGAGAAGTGTGATAAGCTATGAATGGAAACCCCGGTAAACGGCGGCAGTAACTTGGCTGATCAAGAACGGTTGATGTCAGTTCGAGAACTACTTATCTCGATTTTCATAGTAATAGCTCTGTTTGAGTTTGACTCGTTCCGGCAAAGAGTTTATACGATGAGATGGGAGAAGCTTTTTACCAGGTTCCTTTTTTTATGTTGTCGACTTGCGGTTGCGAGTCTTCGATTTGCGGGTTTCTTTATTGGTATCGTCCCTGGCTTACAGCGCCTCTAGTTTGAAAACAGCCTTATCTCGGCTCGGGAAAGAAGGTCGTCAGTCAGTCAAAAGTAAGGATTTGCCTGCCACTGGACGATCGAAAGTGGAACTCCGGCTAATAGCGACCAGCCGAAATCGATCACCTTGCATCTCATATAACTGAGAAAGTTCATTCACCCTAATAGCGACCAGCCGAAATCGATCACCTTGCAATACCAAAGGATTAAAAACTAAATTATCTCATAATCCTTAATCAGAAATCCCTACAACCTTTTATATAATTATGTAATAGACTTGACGTTTATGGTTAGTTGCAAAACTTTTGCTAGTCTCGGAATGCAAGACACCCAAATGCTACACATTATGCTTAGGAATGCATTAGGTTCATGTTCAATACCTAACTCTTAAGGAAATCAGGATCATGATATGAAGCGACATCATGTGTGCCTTGTTAGCAATCAACCATCTTTTTGATCTACAACTGCACTTTTGGATTGATAAGGAGCCAAAAACATTTTTTTCTTTCAAACATAAATGTATATGTATTGGATTCTCAGAAAATGAAACATCTAAGTCGTATAGTCATGGCTTACCTAATGAGATGTATGATCATCCATAGTAAAACATCACATTGGATTGTGATCATGGTAACTCAAAAACTAGCTAGACATTATACCATGTTAGGTAAGAATATGCTCAACCAATGTAACGTTGTATAACATTGGACGAGGTTTAGTTTTAGTCTATTTTTCACAAAACTACGTTTATCTTTCATGGTATTTCACCTTTTCCAATTTGTTCTTATACCATCATTAACGACAAAGGTAGTTTTGTTGAAGATAAAGATGGTGTTTTAGAAAATTGTGAAAGATAAACGTAGTTTTATGAAAATTATGTATACATTAAACTTATATTTCGTATTTACTGTTAATAACGTTAGAGGAGCAACTTTTGAAAAGTGAATTATATTGTAGTATTTTATAATTTAAGGAATTAAGAGCAATATTGTGGGAAAATTGTGAAATATAAAGGTAGTTTTGTGAAACTTAGCCTTAGTTTTAAGCACATCTTCTCTAAGGCTAACCTGACGATCAGGTTAGTACAAATAGCCACGTCAATCATCACACGAAAAGACCAATCTCCAATCTCGACTTAGGTAAAGAAAACATTCACCTTTGCCCATCCTTCGTACTTCTAAATTCTAAGTGTGGTAGCTAAACACGTAATGACATGTATTGGATATTAGACTTATGCATATTCTCATCACCATCATTAGTGTCCTTTGGTGAAACATACATGTCAATTATTTCATCGTCATTATGGATCCCTCCATTTAAACTTCTATTAGGCACTGATTGATAGAATGGCCATACCTTGCATTGGACGCTTTTTCCCTTTGCTGTGATGACTCTTGATTCCATAACTGTGATGACTTTAGGTTTGGTCATGTTTTCAAATCGCTGCTTAGGTTGCTCTCTAGCTTTTAAAGGGAGCTTTCATAGACGCTCAGTTCAAGGCAAAGTGAAATGCTTATACAATGGGTGGAAGCATGTCATGCATAACAACGCCCATCATAGGTATAATGAGGGTCTTCCTAAAGCTTATTCCTACCATACAAGTTATCAAATTTAGGTATGTAACCCTGCATAGACATATGTTTCGTTGATGTATATCATTCTTCAGGAAGGTGACCTCTATAAGTAGGGAGAATATACTTTGATCTTTACCTTCTTATTTATCTTTGTTAATATAGGAAAAGAAATTGTCTATTACGATATCTCTCTATAAAAGTCTAAAAAATCTTGCCAGACCCTATAAGTTTCATTTTAACAAATTGAACAATAATCTTGTCAAACAATCGATGTGTTCAAAAAGGTAGTCTATCTCTTCAAACCAATTCAAAAAGGTTTGAGTGATGTATATGCCATCAAATGTGTGAGCATTTATCTTGATCCTATGTGTAATATTAACTCACTTATACCTATTCGCATTATCTTTAAAGTTCTCACAACATGTATGCTATTGTTTTGATCTCTATTTTCCTACCTTGGTATGTCCTATTACCATGCCCACTCTTCATTATGCTCTGTGTCTCATCTTCATCGATGTTCTCATCATTAAATCCATTCTGTAAGGCTTGCATATGGTCATTGGTATAATTTATCTCAACTTTTAATTTAGCTTTATCATCCAAATTTGCTTTTCCAAATTGACTCTCTAGACCTTAAATTACATCTTCATCCATATCACTGCAATCTTATCATTGTGCAAAAGCATACAACTAACAACCACGATGCAAAACAAGCAAATACACGAATGGATATGCGAAAGCATATATTGTGTGGAAGCCCTACAGCATAGTGGAAAGAGAATAAAATCTCGGCTTTCTATATGCTAAAATAAAATTGTAATCATAATATAATGCATCTATGAAAGATGAGATAATAAAATAAATGTGAATAACATAGGTTTTAAGAATTGTTAATTAAAGATTCAATTCGGACTAGAAGTTTTTCAAGAGTGAAGGATAGTTTGTGCGTGAATTATGACCTTCAGATGTCGTTGGAGGATCAGTCTGCAAGCTTAAAGGTGAAAATTTCACGTAAAAGGCTAAAAGGGCTGAAAAATCATCTAAATACAAGCTAAACTGATGGTTGGCTATGATTTAGAGCCAATGAACAGTAATACTGATGGTTGGCTGATGGTTGGCTGTGATTTGGAGCCAATGAATAGTAATGGAATCTGAACCGATGAATAAGGTCAGCTGAGATGGTTCTGGTCAGCTCAAGTCGCTCAGTTGGCTCGAGGCAGCTTAAATCAAGCCATTGAATATGTCCGACTTCATCTTGGTTGGATCAGAAGCCGATGTGCATGATCGTTTGCTTTGTGAGTTTCGCGATGGTGACTAGGATGATCTTTAGTGGGAAGACACTGACGATGATGGAAAAAGAGGTGGCTGGGGATGTAGGTGATGATAACAATGCAAGTTGGCGATGATGGCAACATGGGGGAGAAAATCCACTGGTGACTAGGGAAGAAGAATATGGTAGTGATGTTAAAGGCAGTCGACGGTGACAAATGAGTCAGTGAAAGTGGTGGTTGGCTTTGAGAAGCTATTGATGATAGTGTTGGGATCAGATCTGTTAGATGGTAATGATAAGACGATGATGGTGATGATGACGTTGTATGTAGGTGGTTCAGAGGGAGTTGACAACAAGGAAAGTTTTATAGAAACTAAAGGAAAGAAAACCTAAAAATGCATAATCCAAAAGAAGATGAAGAAGGAACACATGAAATTTAGCTCTGATACCAAATGTGATGCAGAAGAGAATGAATTATGTTTTCTGGTGGAAGAATTTGAGGATTTCTGGAAGAAATTGATAAAGAGAATTGGAATTTTGATAAATATTTGGGTAATTTGCTCCCCTGCTCAAACCTTGCATGCAAAGAGATTCAATTGTTAATGTTTCTTGCAAACCAACAGAGTTTAGAAACTCAAGTTTTCTTGTTCAAGCTTCAATAATAAGATGTTCTACTACAAACTTATATTTATAGCAAAAGAAATAACAACCTATCTAGACCCAGATTCTTAACTTAAATTTTTGAATGAAAAATAAACAAATTCTCTCAAAAGAAAACTTAAAAAACCTCAAAAGAAATTAAAAATGAATCAATAAAATAAATATGGATAAGAGTTCAGGCCTCGCATCCAGGTAATTTGTTCACCCACTCAAACCTTGCATGCAAAGAGATTCAATTGTTAGGGTTTCTTGGAAACCAATAGAGTTTAGAAACTCAAGTTTTCTGGTTCATGCTTCAATAATAAGATGTTCTACTACAAACTTATATTTATAGCAAAAGAAATAACGACCTATCTAGACCCAGAGTCTTAACTTAAATTTTTGAATAAAAAAATAAAGAAACTCTCTCAAAAGAAAACTAAAGAACTCAAAAGAAATAAAAAATGACTTAATAAAATAAATACAAAAGATTCAAAAACTAAAAGAAGTTTAAATCGACCCAAATTATAAAGACTAAATCTTGATTCAAGTTGGATTCCCATCAATTATGATGTGAGTTTGGTAGACCAAAGAATTGTTTAACTCCCTATTTGTATTACTGTCTTCCTTCGTGTAGGTTTGTAGGCATAATAAAGAGAATAGAACAAGAAATGACTATTTGTGAGGCAATAAAGCATCTCCAACATTTTATGAGGAGATAACTAAGGACTTTTCTGTTAAAGCAAGGTTTTTTCAAAGGAATGGATGAGTTGACATGGTATACATTGCACAGGTTCAACATCACCTTGGCTCAAGGTCTTGGCTTTCTTTGAAATCCATCTCATCAATTAAAAAAGGAATGCACTCTTTTGTTGAAATTGGAAGCATGTGAAGAAGTTATGGTACACAAAATGCAATTAATTCACTAGAGAAACTAATGCCCCCAAATAATTTTTAAAAAAGAGTTAGCATGTAGTGAAGCGATTGATCTATTAGATAGCATAAGGTGCACAAATTTCAAACTTTTATTTAATAAAAATATTTCTGAAAATAATACTTAAGTAAAAAAGCTGTAAAAATAGGAAAAATATAAACTTAGAAAAAACCTTGCAAAAAAGTTAAATAAATTCTTGCTTGTACTAGAAAATACCCGTGCACATAGGGCACGAGGGCTGGAAAAAAATCGGAGGGAAGCAGGGGGCCAAAGAGAAAAAAAGAGTGGGGGGGGGGTTGTGTGCATTGTGGGGGGGAACACAATTTAATGGGTTTGAGCGGGTGGTTTTTGGGTTTTATTAATGTGACAAGGATAGGGCCCACACTTTGTCCCATTAGGAAAAAGTGCTCATTTGTATAATAGATATTACCTCATGAGTGCTGTTAATTGCACCGCAAGTTTGTCTGAATTTACCGCATCTCTAAATTCACCGCTTCTCAAAATTTTTCAAACATGTTGTAATCAGTTGTTGGGTATGTTTGCTCGTTCCCAATGGAGGATCGTGTAATTTTGATTGTCTGGATGGGATTGCGAGAGAGGATCATAGAGTGGGGCTATTCAGTTGGTTGATGTGATTATAATATTTAGTCAAATGTTTGATTCTTTACCCAACAACGAGCAAATATAATTAGAATCGGCAGGGCATTGAAAAATTACTTGCAGATTCAAATTATATACTTTATACCTCCAACTGCTGGAGTGTGTCAATTTGTGCATGTGGATACTTTTTGTGGTTTCGACGGAAAAGTTAAGGCAGAGGTTGACTGAGGAAGCCGTGCGTGAGTCGGTGATTCATGACTGTGAGCAGATCATGAGGAGCGAGTTTGGCGCATTGCAGAATTAGCTTGCGATTCGTAAGCAGAAGCAGTCATTTCTTATTGAGTTTTCTCTTGCAGAATCAGCTTGAAAGTCATCCCAATGATGAGATCGTCGACGTCGATGCCAATCGTTGAGGTTATCGGTCGGATCGTTGCCACCTTTGCCCTCTCATACTTCTATTGCTGTTGTTGTTGAGTTTTTTACTGCGGTGAATTTAGATATGCGGTGAATTCAGAGAAGCTTGCGGTGCAATTAACAGCACTCTTACCTCATTGACAATACGATTGCTTCATTGATATTAATCTTTGATCCGATTTGATTGTCAGTGCTTTTATTATAGCTTCTACTGCCTTGATTTTTCAAAAAAGATGGGGCAGAGAGAAGGCAAACTACATCAAACAGAGGTGGCAAATCAAATTTTCCACATACATAAAAAAGGACTAAATCAAACAGGAGCATTATTACGTTTATTAATGTGACCTGGATATGAAGCACACTGGTGCTATCCTAGTTCACAAGACTCACAAGAAAAGCTTAAAAAATTGGCTCGCAACTAGGAATGAGCTATCGAATAATAGATAATGGCTGATGCCTTAACTAATAGGGTCAAAAAATTGGATCTGTGGAAAATGAAAGGGATGAATCCAAATTGAACCATCCAAAAGATACAAACCACATTGCTCATGTTCTTCACTAATTAACTTCTTCGTCTGCAGATCCTAAATGACACGATCAGATGCTAAAATGTTAGAGAGCAGTTGCATTGTGTTACGATCCCACTTAGTCCTACATCGGACAAGAATAAAAGAAATGAAATGTTTAAGCATTATAGGGCATCGCCACCTAATACCAATTGGTTTTGGGTTAGATGCTAGCTAATACTTAACAGTTAGGGTGTGAGCGAAGTGTTAGGGGCCTAGTATAGGATGAGTCCTTGGCAAGCTAGTGTTAGGGGCCTAGTATGGGCTGGGTCTCTAACAAATGGGTTAGTATTAGGGGTCTAGTATGGGCTGGGTCTCTAACAAATGAGCTAGTGTTAGGGTCTCTCACAAATGGTATCAGAGCAAGCCCCATGTTACGACCCACGTTGCGGAAGGGGCGACCTGTGGAATGAGCGACCGAAAAGGGGGCGACATGTTAAAATATCAGAGTGGACCACTTAGAGTGGGCACCCAAAGTGAGAGAAGGATGGACCTAAGTGGGGCAACCTGGTAAAAATCCAGAGTGCCACTTAGAGTGTGCACCCGATAATGGGCTGTTGTGGACGGCGGTTGTCTGAAGCGTGGTAGTATGTTACGATCTCACTTAGTCCTACATCGGACAAGAATAAAAGAAATGAAATGCTTTAAGTATTAGAGGGCATCTCCACCTAATACCAATTGGTTTTAGGTTGGATGCTAGCTAATACTTAACAATTGTGGTGTGAACCAAGTATTAGGGGCCTAATATGTGATGTGTCCTTAGTAAGGCTAGTGTTAGGGCCCAGTATGGGCTGCGTCTCTAATAAATGTGCTAGTGTTAGGGGTCTGGTTTGGGCTGGGTCTCTAACACATTGTTAATTGACTTTACTAACTATTAATAAAATAGATAAAAAAGTTAGAATATTAAGTACATATAATAAATGTAGTGCAGGTGTAAGGAACATGTTACTAACATCGTTGACTGAAATAGAAGAACCATCAACAGAACGAATGTGAAAATTAGTTACATGGGTAAACAATGATAACGAAATACATGTCATATGATCAGAGGCTTATGTGTCTATTATCCAACTTTAAGTAAAAGCATTGTAAGCATTACCTGACCTGCATACTGTATGGAAGGCTTAAAGAGAAGTTGTATGGCATGGCACTTTACAACGAAAAACAATAAGATTGGAGGATGGCATCTCATATGCCGACGTGGCAAGAGCTGGAGTATCTATCATGGATGAATGAGCAAGGTGTTCCTATATATGCTAGCAAAATTCATAAGTTTTGTTGGGTTGGTATTAGAAAGTACAAGAGTTGAGATGACCATCGCGACCACCACGCATATCACCATGTTTGTGAACTTGATTCACCTACGAAACAAAAAACTCATTGTCCATGACCAGATGAAGCTGTTAATGCAAAAGTAAGGAAAGTATCCATTGTATATGGGAAAGGAATGTGAGACAGATGCGACGTTATAGAAGAAAGAGTGGGACATGTTATAATTACCAGAATACAAACGTGGACAAACTCAAAATGCGGTATGATGTTTCCCAAGGCAAAGTGATGGAGGTCAAATTCGAGATTGACTCTTTTATATTAAAATGTTGTATATGTGATAGAGTTTGAGTCCTTAGATAATTCTAATTAGTTTGAGTCTTTTTGTTATTTTAAGAGTTTTCGTTATTTGAGTCTTTTTGTTATTTGAGCCTTTTTTATTTGAGTGTTTTAGTTGATCTATCCTAATCAGTTTCAGAGAGGCAAGTTATAAATCTATTTAAAGGCCACAAACCTAGTTTTTAGTGAAGAATTTAAAGAAGAATAGTTTCTGTTGTAAACTTTTAGTTTCTCCACAAATCAAATCTTTTGAATTGGTGTGCGAGAGTGAGCTGATTGCTTGGGCGAGATGTTCAAACAATCTCTACATGCAAGGCATGCGAGTCGGTGATCGAAAGATTTTCGGGTTACGAGATCCGAAAGTTTATCAAATCTCTAATCTTCTTCTTCAATTTCCTACCACATCCCTTCTTGCTTCCGTCTGCGTCACAAAGAATGTCAATAGTATTTTTACACTGCTCCAAGATGACAACAGGATATGTAGAGCTAGGCTGATAGCATTTTCACTCTATCAAGAATTGATGAGAGAGAGAGAGAGAGACATAAAGGCAGATACACCTACATCTTGCTTAGAATATTGAATAGCCTATTAAAGATCAAATAGTCAATGGATGTTATTGGTGTTAATAGTATATATTATTGAAAGTATCCCAAATCATTTTTGCAGTATCGAGGAAAACTACAGAGCGAACCACATTAGGTTCCATGCACTTCACCATCATATTGATTATATAATTATCATGTGATCGTTTAGAATAATTAGGATCAAATACATTGGGAGGTGGTTGTTTAATGTGAGCAGATGTATCTTTTGATCAGGAAAACTGAGACAGATTTTGCCCAAATTAAACAGTTTTGATAGACTGATGAAGGAACAAAAATAATTTGAAAATTACTTTTCTTATATTGATTCACATTGAGTGAGAACAAGAATGAGAGCAAGAAGTCACCATGTGTTAATAAATTTGAGCAGATCTAGTCACATGCAGATGGATCCAAGCATGAGATGCCGGTAATCTGAGACGATCAGATGAGATGATATGGTCATAGGCTGACAAATCATATATACTAAGATGACGATGACGAAACGAGATGATCTAGTCAGATGATGACAGATTTGAGATGCTGAGATGACTAGGCAACAATTTGAGGTGACGAGATGCTGGCAGTGGTGATAAAAGAAATTAGGGTTAGGGTATTAGGAACTAGATTTAGAAAATGTATGCACTGCTACCATGTCGAAGATCAGAAACATTTGTTATATTAATCTATAGGCCAGTGGCCGTATTTTTAATTACATTAATAATAAAATAGGAAATAAATATTATACAATATACATTGAATCTAGACAATTATTTAAATGTAGTAAAGCCTTATATCCAGTGTTCTAAATATCGGATATCAGTCGCGTATTAGCTTAGAAAATATGATATTGGATAGCGGATATTGGGGATATATCGTGGATATTGACTAAATATCTGTGTCATATCAGACGCTAAAAAGGATGTCATATATAAACCATATATGTATCCAAGAAGATATAAACTATACGAACTCAAACAAAAGTATGTTTTGGGTATACTTATCTCATTAAACTTGAATATAACCATTCACCCAGTGGAAAACTTTTCCTATTTCTTGAAGCAGTCACGACCAAGCGAGTACAATGCCTAATACCTGCAAAATATGATAATAAAAGACATGCTTCAAAAATTTATAAACAATAACATAAAATAATAATTTAACAATCATGGTATATTTAGGCCAAACCAGTAAGTAAAATATTATGCAAACAAGTTTCAATTACGAGCCAATGTAAATTGTTTTCTAGTAAAAAATTAAAAAGCAAAAAACATACTAAAAGCAATAAACATGCAACGCATTAGCAAAATATGAAAAATATGTCAAGTATCTCAATGTTTCTCTCAAACATTAATCATTTTCATAATGATTGGATTGTGACACATCATAAATGCCATCATCTAGCTTGTTGCCCGATTCCGATGTTGATTCAAACTTCTCTTCTTTCATTGCCATTTCCTTCCTTTTGACGATGAAGATGATTCTCTTCCTTTAGTTCTTTTTAAGTCATCATTCTTGCGTTCTTCTTTCTCTTAGGATTAGCTCTCATAGTGTTGACCATTTGCTTCAAGTCAATTGCTCATCTGGAAACACTTCCACTTTGCTATCTAAAACTTATGCACCGTCATTTTTTGACAACAACCACTCTAACAGCTTTTCCTTATCATTTTAAGCGGACAAATAATCCCTTTCTTTGTTTTCATGCTTATTCATAAGATCAACATTGAATTTGACGAATATTATGTTGCATAACTTGTTATAACTTAGTCTATTTCTTTTTATTCGAGTCTATAATAGATAAACAAATTATCATAAAATGATTATTTTTTAATAAATTAAAAGTTTTAGAATATATATATATATATATGATATTATAGCGTTACCATCTCAACCGTGCTTCAGTTTTTTTCGCATTAAGAACTTGTTGTCAAATTTAGGACTATTAATGTCATATGCTTTAATTCGGGAGCATCAGGCCTATAGAAGCTCCACCATGTCAAATTGATAAATATAAATATCATCGCATTAACATGCATGTATTTAAAATATTGGTAAATAATATTATACATTTTTGGTAATACATATTATATTTGTGCTAATTTTAAGATTTTTACAGCGTTCTTTGCAAATTCCCGCCCAAATGAACACTTTTGGTTTTGATACAAATACAGATACGCTCCCATCTTTCCAATAAACTCGAGATCATTCTCATACATAAAATGCATGCATTCCACAAAGCCATTAAAAATATTACCCTTTTCAATAGCTTCATTATTTGGGTAATCATAAAATGGGTTCAAGTAATAACCCGTCTTATGCAAGTACACCGTAAGCTTCTCAACCCATCTTTTATCAATTATCTTTCATAGTAGAAGATCCCTCTTTTCTTTTTTGGCAAGGACCGATAATCACATTGATGCAACTTTTTATCATCATTCACTCTCCTTAAAACTTTTGCTAAATGAGAGAAAAACTTAAAAGTAAGATCTGTATTATCTCAAAACTTGTTACTTAAAATAATTTCTTGCACCTCAAAATAAGGATATATAATTTAGTTATCATTGAGAAAGTGATCATATAGTCTTATAATGTAAATAAATCAAAATTATAATTGCCTTTCTTGCTGCAAGCTTACTTGAAAAGTCACACTCTTCCCATTTTTCAGAGCTAAACAATTGCTTCAATTCTTTTTTATCACTTATTGAACTTAAAGATAAAAAAGCCGTGACAAACCTAGCAGCGTCAGACGTTATGTCTCCTTTGGTAAACTCTCTCATCAAGCTCAAAGTGATGGTGTGACTGTATATGAAAATATAGACCTGTTTACTTCTGCTAATCACACGTCTGATTGGGTTAGTTTTAGCAAGCTAAGTAGCATCAAATTGAGGGTGTGTGCCACACAACTCATCCAAAAGTTTCTTGACCTCTTTACTGCTAGCATTTTTGCCACTGATATATTATTGGAAGCATTATTTGTAATTGTCTGAACCACATTTTCTTCTCTCAGCTACTATACTGCTTTGTCCATAAAATTATGAATAAAGACCACACTATATCGCTCTACTGAAACATCATTGGAGTCTAAAAAAGTAATTCCTATTGAGCAGTATACCACTATATTCATAGTGCTTCATTGCTTCTGATCCAACCAAGCATCAATCATAAGGGAGCATCCATGAATGCTATTACACTTTAAATGATATTAATCTTTCATGTGTCTCCTCCATATCCTTTTCAAGACATGTCTTCGTTGCTTCTGATCCAACCAAGTATCGATCATAAGGGATCATCCATGAATGCTATTACACTTTAAATGATATTAATCTTTCATGTGTCTCCATGTCCTTTTCAAGACATGTCTCTCTTAGCTCATATAGAGTTGGAGCTTTCAAAATGGTCTAAATTAACCAACGACATGCAACATTTGTTGAAATGATCCAAGAGTTACATATTGAAAGAAATTACAGCTTCAAAGAACTATTTCGTAATATATCTAATTATATCTTTCATTCTCTTCTTTTTTGCGTCCAGTCGATAGTGGTCTGTTTTGTCTTTCCCACACCCACGTCCAATTCTTCTTGAGTTTGAGGTGTAAAGTTATCCATCAACACAATCTTCTTATATGAAGAAAAAGCATTTCAAACTTGATAAAAACTCCTAGTGGGTCCCATTCCCATGTTCCTCTTCGGCATCTTCCTCGCTATGAATATTATCATCCATTAAAAATTGAACTCTGTTCCCATTACGCTTCTTTTCATTCTTAAATTTTATAAAATTGTCTTTTACCTTATTTTTCACATCCTCTGGCACACTATCTTATTGTTTAACATTTCATCTTTTGCCTATAAGATTGATCGTGTCTAGATATTACCGCAAGTGCACGGCTAAGCGGTGAGTGGGTATCGAATCATGGGGAGACGGTTGGTATTATCTCAGTTGTCCAGATGTAGCAAACATTGTGAATAATGGTGTAGTAAGTGTGTCACGAATGTTTAATGATGTCGGTTGTAATTCAATTAATAAAAATATCTAGAACTAGAAAATCCACACTATAGATTTTCGAGTTTCAATGTGAATATGAACTCATATTACTAACTATTAGTTTAAAGTGAAATTGTCGCAACTATGTTGTGAACCGGTGCACGCTCTTGCGCTACACAAGTCCGTAATAACTCAAGCCGGAGCCTCACTCTCTCGCAAGCCTGGTTAAATTATTAGCATTAATATCGACAATATAATTCAATACTCGCTCAAGTCCACTGTCGTGTGATATGAGTTCGAATCTAAATTATGATGGTTCGTATTGATCTTACTGCCGTACATATGAATATAATTATAGAAATATAATAAAGATGCTAGCTTTGGTCACTCTCGTGCACCAAATCTAGGATATCCAGATCATAGATCTAAATCAAATATCTAGGGCTTCTTATAGATCAAGATACTCTCTCGAGCTCTCAAGATCTAGTAGAAATCCCTAGCTATTTATAGTTAATCGACCATAATCTAACCCTAAAACAAGTTTAGCAACAAGTGGTTTCAATTAATTTCACATATCAAACCCTAGATCCATAGCGTTCATCCCTTTGCCCTAAAGCAAAGAGACTATCACTAAAAACATGATCATAGCAATAAGATTCATGGAAACAATAGTATTTATCATTTCAAAGAGATTTAAACAAGAAATATTCATTAAAGCAAATAGATTAAAAGTTTAGACAAATCGATGTTCTCCAAAGCTTCAAAAATAACAAGAGAAAATTAAGAACTAGGCTTCTCCAATCAATAGCAAAAGCAAAAAAGAAATAAAAATCAAGTCTTTTCCTTGTCTCTAGCCGTCTCACCCCCTTCAGCGACGGCTACCTTATTTTCTATTTATACAAGTCCAAAAACCTAAGAAAAAGTCATCCCAAATACCCAAAACTCGAATTATAACTTTGTTTCCAAATTCTGGCCGCAATCTCACTCGGTCGAGTGGGAATTCCTGCAGAAGCTCTAAAAATCAGCGCTCTGTTCTTCTCTTCACTCGGTCGAGTGACAGATTTACTCGGTCGAGTGAAGGTGCTACTCGACCGAGTCAACTGCTCTGACAGAGGGTGGATTTGGCCGACTGTCTCACTCGATCGAGTGAGTTTGCTCACTCGACTGCTCACTCAGTCTAGTGACTTTGAAACACTTTGGCGACTGGGCTAGGCTGGTGTCAGCCTCACTCGGTTGAGTGGATAACTCCACTCGATCGAGTAAGCTGATTCTTCAACTATTTCTTTCTTGTTCTTTTCTTTCTCTTTCTCCTCTCATCTTTTTGCTTCTTCTTTTCCAGCACCATAAGCTCCTCATCGTCATAGCCACCATGCTCCAGCATGCATGCATATGCTCATAGCTCCAATATGCTCCCGATTACTCCATATTTCCTGAAAACCCATTAAAACAAAGAAATAGTGAAATTCATTCAGAAATCGTCATTTAAGCTTCTAATATGCAATATGGGCAATCGATATGTCATGAAAATATGCAAAAATAAAGTGTGAAATATGAGCATATCAAAATCCCTCAAGCTTACATCTTATTCATCCTCGAGGAAGATAAGTAAAAAGCAAACCTGGAAAATAAAAATGAAAATAAAGAACGCTAAAAGTAGAAAAAAGCAAAGAAAGGGAATTGCTTGATCATCCACTCAGAACTTGAATTCACTCACCAAAGTGCAAGTAAAATTTTAAACATTTATGTAAGTGCAAGTAAAATTTTACTGAAAACAAAGCTTACATTAATGAGAGTACATTTCACCAAAGAACTAACTACTCGAGTTGACAAAGAATAAAGTAACATTGCATCATTCTGTGGTAGTTTTCTTACTTTCCACAAGGTTAAACCAAGGCTAGGCCGTGAATCATATTGGGGAGTACAGAAGCAACCAAGAAATCCACTGCGGGCCACGGGGGCGCTCACCGGGCTAAGCCCACAGAAAACAGGAGGGCGGACACATTGACTCATTTAACCCATATTAACAGCCGGAGTAATACTGTCTTATGGAACAAATCATGGCTCTAGTCGCCCCCGTACTCCCACTAATGTGATTTTCCCATACCCAGTGAGTCTCAAGTGCTCAGTGTAAGCCAAGTGTACATCACTCAACCTCTCAGTGATATGTCACATGTGTTATACTAATTTGATACCATTTCTTTTATTTGTCACATGAGGCAAGTATTCAATTTCTTGATTTAAACATAGTCACATTGAATTTAGACAATATATGGGTGTGCTATGTGGTACCATACATTTACATGTCCATGAATTTATCAAGATGTTCCATCAAGATGTTGCACGGGATATTCATAACAGGATTCAACAAGACTTTCTCCTAGTGTCCGCATTTATCATTGCACACCCATCATAAATCTAAATTCAATGTCATGTACTATAATGTAGCAAACATTTAATTGCTTGAAACATGAATTAATAGCATGGAATGACATTTTATAAGTGACGGAAATTATGAACAATGTTTCATATGAATATGAATGTTAACTGAAACAAATTACTAATTAAGTTCCAAATACCTGAATTTGACAATCATGCAACAGTTGGCACTTCAATTTGAAATTAAGATGACATTTCAAGTGGAAAAAGGGTCTTTAGTAGTGAGCTCAGTTAAGTGTCATCATTGATCATCTTTACGGGACTTAACCATATTTTTCATGGTTTCAATTTCATCTTTAGCCAAACATCGGGACTTATTTACCAAACCATAATTTCATGGTGTAATTTTATGATCCTTAAAGCATTCATTTAGGGACTTAAGGGACTAAACCCTCAGCTAACATCATTGGGTATTCTGAATTTTGAAGGACAAAGTATACAACATAGCTCAAAAGGCAACCAATCATCCAATAAGTCATGGTTTATGAGTTTATGGTCTCCATGACACAAAATAGGGTTCAGCCATGCTCAGAAAAGAGATTTGCAGGTTCATATTAATACCCAAAAGTTGCCTAACAATAATAACAGAGCCATAGAGGATTGGCTAAAATTTCAGAGCCAAATAGAGCTCAAATCATCATAATAAGGTGCAACAGAGCATAAGGCAGCGGCATAAGTTGCCACCAAGCCCAAGATCAACCATTTTACGCTCAGAACTCATCATCGCTATGAAACATAAACATTTAATACCGAAATTCCAGAAGTTGAGAGTATACCTGAGATTCGGACTTTTCAAACGAGCATAATAAAGATCATAACTTCAGATCTCAGGTTGGTCCCCAAACAAGAGAGTAAAACCCCATATCGCATAAAAAGAGCAACGTTCCCTTGAAAAACGAAATTTTTCATAAAAGCTGAATTTTTTTGGACTTACCAGGCTTAAATAGAGGAAGTGAAGAGCCTAGAAGGCTTGTAGAAGAGATGAGACGGTGCCACAGAGCCCTTACCTTCAGATCTGAAGGAAAAACGTTTCAAAAACCCAAAATTTAGGGTTTGGAGAGGAGACACGAGTAGTAAGAGGTGGAGGAGAGAGGAGGAGCTTCGATTTTCTCCAAGGAGGTGCTATCTGTCCCTGATGGTTCCACAAGATGTAGGTGATCTTTCCACGATCCCTTGAAGTCTAACATACATGCACGCAACATATCCTCTAATATTTGTATAGTGCGCTCTGACTGTCCATCTGTTTGTGGATGATACGATGTATTAAAACTCAGATGGGTTCCTAGATGCTCCTGGAGACTTTTCCAAAAATGTGAGGTAAAACGAGTGTCTCTGTCTGAAACTATACTCACAGGAACACCATGCAATCTCACAATCTCTTCCATATATTTCTTGGCAAGCACTTGTGTTGACTGGCCAACTTGAAAGGGAATGAAGTGAGCTGACTTGGTTAACCGATCGACGATCACCCAGACAACATCATTGTGTTTCGTGCTTCTAAGCAATCCCGTCACGAAATCCATGTTGATGTGTTGTCACGTCCATTTAGGAATAAGTAAAGGCTGTAATAACCCAGCAGTCCTCTGATGCTCTGCTTTCACCTGTTGACATATCATACATTTGGTCACACTCCTAGGCTCCTAGCAACATTCCTCTTCGTGCCGTGCCACCAATAATGTTGTCTCATGTCCTTATACATCTTGGTCCCACCTGGATGGATAGAGTATAGAGAACTATGGGCTTCTGCCAACAACTCTTCTCGAATATCCCCAGATGGTACACAAATTCTATTACCAATTCTCAAGGACCCATCTTCATGAATCGTAAACTCTTGTCTTTGTCCTATCATTACCAGATTCCTAATCTTCTGCAACCTCTCATCATTTGCTTGAGCGGCCTTGATTCTTTCTACCAGAGTTGACTGAATCTTCATATTCATTAGTGAGGTAGTTAATCCAGGCAGAATCACATCTATCTCCATGTTTCTAATCTCCTGTTGCAATCTCCATTAAGCCTTAAGTGTCATCACTGCCGGAAGACGACTCAGTGCATCTGGTACGCCGTTGATCTTCCCCAGGTGATATTGGAGGTCAATGTCATAATCTGCCATCAATTCAATCCACCGGCGTTGTCGCATATTAAGCTCCTTCTGAGTGAAGATGTATTTTAGACTGTTGTGGTCTGTGAAAATCTTCACATGCTCTCCCAACAAGAAATGCCTCCATATCTTCAATGCAAATATAACTGCGGCTAATTCCAAATCATGAGTGGGATAATTCTTCTCATGGTTCTTCAACTGTCTAGATGCATAAGCTACTACCCGACCATGTTGATGCAATACACATCCAAGCCCTCTACCAGATGCATCACAGAACACTTCAAATCCTCCTGTTCTATCTGGGATAACTAGGACTGGTGCTGAGGTTAAACGTTTCTTCAATTCCTGAAAAGCCTCCTCACAAGTCTTAGACCAGTCAAACAATACATCCTTCCTCGTCAGTCGAGTTTTAGGCTATACAATCTTCGAGAAATCCTTAATGAATCTCATGTAATATCAAGCTAATCCCAAGAAACTTCGGATCTCAGTCTTTGATCGAGGAACATGCCAATTCTGAACAGCTGCCACTTTCTCGGGATCCACAGAGATTCCTTCTCCGGATACTACATGACCCAAGAAAGTTACTTTGTTCAACCAAAACTCACACTTACTGATTTTGGCAAACAACTTATGATGTCTCAAAGTCTCTAATACACTCCTTAAGTGTTCAGTATGCTCTTGTGCATTCTTTGAGTAGATCAAGATGTCATCAATGTAAACCACCACAAGCTTGTCCAGAACTTCATACAACTGATTCATCAGACTCATGAATATTGCCGGTGCATTGGTTACACCAAACGGCATCACTAGGTACTCATAATGCACATACTTTGTCCTAAATACAGTATTGGGGACATCATTCTTCTCCACCCATACTTCATGATATCCAGTTCGCAAATCCAATTTCGAAAAGACACTTGATCCTCCGAGTTGGTCAAAGATATCATCGATGCGAGGGAGATGATACTTACTCTTCACCGTTACCTTATTCAACTCCATGTAGTCCACACACATGCGTCGGGTTCCATCCTTCTTACGAACCAATAAAATAGGTGAACCCCATAAAGACTCACTAGGTCGTATCCACCTTTTCTTCATCAAATCATCCAGATGGTTCCGGACCTCTTCGAATTCCAGTGGTGCCATTCGGTATGGTTGTTTTGATATGGGCTGGGCACCTGGAATTAGGTTGATTGCAAACGTGATATCACATTCTGGAGGTAACCCAGAAAGATCGTATGGGAATACATCCATGAACTCTCGCATGACATCTGGAACCTCTGGATTAACCTCCATATTAGCTATCACAGGTTCTACAGGCTTGGCCCGGAATTAAACTGGTCTTTCAGACCTACTTCCACTAATGAACTCAAACCTTGGATGATTGGGCATCTCAAACACTACCCTTCTTAGACGACAATCTATGGTAGCGTGGAAGGTCTCCAACCAATCTATTCCAAATACTGCTTCAAAGCTTGGCATCTCAATCACTATAAAATCTACATATAACTCTCTTCCATAAATAACTACAGGACACTGAGGATACCCACTAGTGGTTTTTATCACACAGTTGCCCGTGTTGATATTCCAACAAGAAGGCAAGGGTTCAACAAGAAGGGTGTGTGTTAACGAATCGGGTGGCTAAGAAGCAACGAGAAGCTCCCGAGTCAAACAATGCGAGGGCATGCTTACCAGAGACTCATACGATACCTAAGGTCAAAGATACCAAGTCTAAGCAAACAAGGAAGACGTATGAAAGTAATTACTGAAAGCAATTAAAATATTACCCGTAATCACTTGACCAGTGGTCTCAGCCTCGACTGCAGTCATGAAGAATGCCTGATGGTTTGGCTGAGGCGGCTGTGATCTAGCCTGCTGAAAAGCCTTCTTCTGGGGAGGAAGTGGTGGTCTTGTGGTGCACCTCCTACTGGAGCAGAAACAGAAGCATGGTCAGGAATTGCTGGAACCACTGGTCGTGATCCCCTCTGTGGGCAGTCTCTGGCATTGTGCTCCTTCGATCCGCAGACTAAACTAAGTACCAAAAGTAGTCGGCATTCTGACTTGATGTGCCCAGGCTTCCCACAGTAATGACATACTGGCTGCTGCTGCTTTGGCTGAGAAGGTATCGGCCTCTTGAATTGAACTCGCTGACTGGCCGATGCACATCTCTAGCCGGTGGCATGGGTTGCCTACGGTTCCCTTTAGTGGCTGCTGAAGAAGGTAATGGCCGCTTCGGGGATGCAAGCATGAGACGCTTCCGCTTGGATCCCCTCTGGACATACTCAAACTCACGAGCCGTTGCAAATACCTGCGCATGTGTCTTCAGATTCAACCCAACCATCTTCTCCCGAATCCTGATATTCAGGCCCCGTTGAAAGCGACGGGGCCGAGCTAGTGGAGTGGACTCCATATCCTTTGCAACCCTGCTGAGCATGGAGAATTTAGCATCATACTTTTTTACTGTCATGATTCCTTGCTTCAAATTGGTAAACTGGGCTTCTACTCCATCTGGGCTTCAGACGAGAAAAACTGAGCATTGAACTGCTCCTTGAAGATATCCAAGTAATTGGCTTCTCCAATCGATCTTCTGCGGCATCCCACCAAATCCTGGCTCCCTCCACTACGACAACTTAGCCATCTTGACCCATGACTCTGGGGCAATATTTGCAGCAATCAAATCATCAATAGTGCTTCTCAGCCACTCCTCCGCCTTCAAAGAATCCTCTCGACCATTGAAGGTCTTCGGACGCAAGGATCGAAACCTCTGGACTCCTCCATCCTGCTTGGGCTCATTCTGTAGGGCCTGAACAAGCTCTCGGAGAGCCCGATCAGAAATCCGATGCACCGTCGGATGACCCGAACCACATCCAGAGGCGTTCTGTGCCATCTCTACTGTACGCCTACGTCGATTGTAAACTCGCCTATGCCTGCATTTACATGCTAGGATTAGTTCTTTTTATGCATTATTTATCGTACATCCTACTCTTC
Organism: Scilla litardierei; assembly: GCA_030789695.1. Lineage (NCBI taxonomy): Eukaryota > Viridiplantae > Streptophyta > Magnoliopsida > Asparagales > Asparagaceae > Scilla > Scilla litardierei. The sequence continues at coordinate 40,017,151 of CM061134.1, forward strand.
CTAGATTGTCACGAGGTTGGTTGCGTGGACCTGCATGAGCCACCAAGAAAACATGTCACGCCCCGCAACCCGGGGCCGCAACATGTTTCACGAAGTTGGCAGGTCTTGCAGTTAACCAGTGTTGACAATCTAAGCTATGAGCAGATATGTACAAAAAAAACTTCGCTTTATTTATATAAGCGAGTTTACAAAAGAGGCTCTCAGAACATGATCTATATACATCACAAAATAGGATCATGTTCTAAAACCTAAGTACGCTAAAAGTCCTACAAAGATAACATGCATGACTACCTCTGAGTCAAATATCAGTAGACTCCACCTTTGGTTCCAGAATCCCAACTACAGGAAACTCCTCAGAATAATCAACACATGGTGTTCAATGCAAAGCATGTGCACGAAGTAAATCACAATAACTTCAAGAATTTTGGTATTTAAACATTTATGTAAGCACAAGTAAAATTTTACTGAAAACAAAGCTTACATTAATGAGAGTATATTTCACCAAAGAATTAACTACTCGAGTTGACAAAGAATAAATTAACATTGCATCATTCTGTGGTGGTTTTCTTACTTTCTACAATGTTAAACCAAGCCTAGACCGTGAATCATATTGGGGAGTATAGAAGCAACCAAGAAGTCCACTACAGGCCACGAGGGCGCTCACCTGGGCTGAGCCCACAGAAACAACAGGAGGGTGGTCACATTGACTCATTTAGCCCACATTAACAATCGGAGTAATACTGTCTTATGGAACAAATCATGGCTCTAGTCGCCCACGTATTCCCACTAATATGATTTTTTCCATACCCAGCGAGTCTCAAGTGCTCAGTGTAAGCCAAGTGTACATCACTCAACCTCTCAGTGATATGTCACTTATGTTATACTAATTTGATATCATTTCTTTTATATGTCATATGAGGCAAGTATTCAATTTCTTGATTTAAACATAGTCACATTGAATTTAGACAATATATGAGTATGCTATGTGGTACCATACATTTACATGTCCATGAATTTATCAAGATGTTCCATCAAGATGTTGCACGGGATATTCATAACAGGATTCAACAAGACTTTCTCCTAGTGTCCGCATTTATCATTGCACACCCATCATAAAGCTAAATTCAATGTCATGGACTTAACATGTAGCAAACATTTAATTGCTTGAAACATGAATTAATAGAATGGAATGGCATTTTACAAGTGACTGAAATTATGAACAATGTTTCATATGAATATGAATGTTAACTGAAACAAATTACTAACTAAGTACCAAATACCTGAATATGACAATCTTGCAACAGTTGGCACTTCATTTTGAAATTAAGATGACATTTCAAGTAGAAAAAAGGTCTTTGATAGTGATCTCAGTTAAGTGTCATCAGTGATCATCTTTACGGGACCTAACCATATTTTCATGGTTTCAATTTCATCTTTAGCCAAACATCGAGACTTATTTACCAAACCATAATTTCATGGTGTAATTTTATGATCCTTCAAGCATTCATTTAGGGACTTAAGGGTCTGAATCCTCAGCTAACATTATTGGATATTCTGAATTTTGAAGGACAGTATACAACATAGCTCAAAAGGCAACCAATCATCCAATAAGTCATGTTTTATGAGTTTATGGTCTCTAGGCACAAAATATGGTTCATCCATGATCAGAAAAGAGATGTGCAGGTTCATATTAATACCCAAAAGTTGCCCAACAATAATAACAGAGCCATGGAAAGGCTTGGCTGAAATTTCAGATCCACACAGAGCTCAAATCATCATAATAAGGTGTAACGACCGCTTTTCATGTATCTGAATTTATTATATAATATAATATATGTTTTGGTGGATTTTCTCCACATGTGTGGTTTTCGTCTCCGTAGATTTCATTTTCGATCGATTCGTCGTATTTTCTCGTTTCTTCCTTAGGATTGTCGATTTCGAAGTATGTCACTCGTGACGGACTTCATAACGGTCGTATCTAACTGTTAGATCAAGCCTAGGAGTCTTAGGAATCGATCCCGGAGTTCCGCGCTCCGTATCGGTACTTTTGGTGCTCATTAGCCGGTGTAAGAAGGGCCACCGACCGACTAGATGACGATCCAGTCGGTCGGCAATCCTTCTTGGACCGACTAGTTAGCTTTCTAAATTTCTCAGGAGTTACTGTTTATCGTTAGTCGGTCTAAGAACGTTGGTTGACCGACTAGGTTGCAAACTAGTCGGTCAGCAATGCTTCTTTAACCGACTAACTCATCATCTTATTTTTGTATCAGCTACTGTTTACTCTTAGTCGGTCTAAGAACGTTCATCGACCGACTAGATGCTAAACTAGTAGGTCAGTATTTGTTTATGGACCGACTAACTCTAGAATCCTATTTTCGTTCAGGAGTTACTGTTTGCACTTAGTCGGTCTGCGTTGGTCGACCGACCGACTAGTTGCCAAACTAGTCGGTCAGTGGTTGCTCTTTGACCGACTAACCAGTGTTGAAACCCTAATTTCTGGGCAGCCGCCAGCCCAACCTATTTAAACCCAACCCAATCGTTTTCATCTTCTCCAACACGACCCAAAACCCTAAAATCTTCCCCCTTCAGCCCCCATCTTCCTCCAAGCTCCATTCCTTCATTCCAAGCCCTAAATCCATCATCCAAACCATCCATTCACTCCATCTACCTCTCATCTTCCCCAAAATCTCACCAAAACCCATCAAAATCCCCAAATCCCCCAAAACCCTAGTTTCCCCAATCTTCTCCAATCTTCTCCAGATTTGATCCTAGGGTTCCCCGGAGTGTTTCTTCCGTCTCCTCTTGGTAAGAAATCGATCTACCGTTGTTTTCTTAACCTATTTATAATTTTATGAAAACCCTAATTAATTTCATGTGTTTGGTGTTAGTTTCCCCCATAACAGCGATTTCCCCTGTAGATAGCATCCGTGTGACGAAGTGGTCGTCATCCCCGGTGCTAGGCAAGTGAAACTTGCCACTTAGGGTTTAGGTCATGTTTTAGGCCATTTGCTAGTTGTAGGCGTAAAAGAGGCTAGGCGACGAGATGATACTCGCCTAGGCGCAAATTGGGGAACTAGCTTGACAACGAAGCTAGTTCCGACATTTAACATGTTGCACAATTACCATGTCATGTTTACTTTCCATTAACGGTACGCAAATTAAATGTCATGTCATTGCATTCTTTAAGTGTTTATGTGATTGCGTAGCTTTGCTACAAATGCTTGTGTTCCTGGCTCGTGTTCCAGAAGCGGGCCATGTGTTGGTTGATAGCCAATGCCCGAATTGCGTGTTTCCGGCTAGGTGCACCCCTACGCCAAATGTTTAAGAATGCGAGCTCATGTGCGGGGCAACCCCGGCTCACTTGCTGAGCTCATGTGCGGGGACCCTGGCTCCATTACGTGTGGGTATTGGGGGTAAGAGTTAAGCGACCAATCAACTGGGAGTCTGCCCGATCAGCAACTGCAGTGGTAAGGCGTAAACTCTTGGGTTTGGGGTAGTTGTTAAGCGGCCAATCAGCGAATGTAAAACCATTCAGCTGTAAGGCGTAAACATCTACAAAACAACGTGAATAGTGAATTGATTGTGATTGATAGTAGCGTGGCTACTCTTGTCTTGTCTTGTCTTGTCCCGATGATTGTTCTCTTGTACAAATCGTCTTGCCATGTTTAATTATGCACTCATGTTATAACTGCCATGCCATGCACACTAAACTGCTAGGTTGCTAGTTGCCTTACTTTCAGTTTCCTTGCTCAAGTCTTTTAGACTTGCTGACATGTGCCCCTTTACTCTTTTGGGTGACACATGTTAGATACTGAGCCTGAGTACCTTGTTGAGGACGAGGTGTTTGCTGACGCCGAGCCCGCGCTTGTGTTTAACGGGGAGTACGTGGACACTGGGGACCAGTCCTAGTGTCTTCGTTATGTTTTACTTTTGTTAGACAGTTGTTTTGTTATCGGTGCGTAGCACCCATACTTTGTTATGTCGTTTCTTTGTTGGCCTTGTTCTGGGCCTTTAGACTCTTTTCTTTTTAGCCTGGTGGCTTTTCTGGATGTTGGACTTATTTCCTTGTTGGACAATGTATGAGATGTGAGATTTTATTTCAGTCTCTCCTTGTGTTATTATTGTTATTCTGTTGTGGTTACAGGGACCTGCTTATGTAATATTGACGCTTATCGGGTTTGGGGCTTCACAGCTCCACTCTCGTGCGGACCTTTTCACGTCTCGCCTCCATTTTAGGGAGACGGGTCGTGACATAAGGTGCAACAGAGCATATGGCAGCGGCATAAGTTGCCATCAAGCCCAAGATCAACCATTTTACGTTCAGAAATCATCATCGTTATGAACATAAGCATTTAATACCGAAATTGCAGAAGTTGAGAGTGCTTACCTGAGATTCGGACTCATCAAACGAGCATAATAGAGATCATAACTTCAGATCTCAAATCAGTCCCCAAACAAGATAGAAAAACCCCCAAATCGCCTAAAAAGAGCAACTTTCCTATTAAAAACGAAATTTTTCATAAAAGCTGAAATTTTTTTGGACTTACCCATGCTTAAATAGAGGAAGGGAAGAGCCTAGAAGGCTTGTAGAAGAGATGAGGCGGTGCCACGAAGCTCTAACCTTCAGATCTGAAGGAAAAACGTGTCAAAACTCCAAAATTTAGGGTTTGGAGAGGAGACACATGTAGTAGGAGGTGGAGGAGAGAAGAGGAGCTTCGATTTGCTTCAAGGAGGTGCTGGCATGTAGAGGAGAGGAAGAAAAACTCAGATCTGAGATTCTCTTCTTTCTTCTTTTTTTTCCGGCTGTTTCACGCGCGCGCCTGCGAGTTATCGATAGAGAAGGGGGAGAGAGGAAAAGAGAGGTGGGGGCTTAGTTTAAGGTCTTGATGGGCTGGGCCGAAAGCAATTAAAGAAAGAAAAAAGAATAAAAGAAAGAACAGAAAGAAAGGAGAAAGAAAAGGCCTAGGCCCTTTTAAAAGCAAAAAATGGGCTTTACAACCTAGCGTCGGTAGTCATGCACATATAAGTAATCGCTCTCTCACTCATCATTGGATTTTCTTACCGCAAGCTTATCCATAGGCGTAATGGCATCAAATATCACCTCCAGTGATTTTTCAAGAAAACGGCTTTTCCCAAATATTGTAGCTATATGAAAGAAAAGAAAGAAAAAAGGTATTTACAAGATATGAGCTTGTGTATATATGCATATCTTTATTTATATTCAAATTTTTTTCTTTTTCTATTCCATATATACACAAGACTCATTGCTTTGCAATTTTTGTGTTTTTGGGATTTTGGAGCTCTTAGGCTTTTTGGTGAATTGGGAAAGATGTTGAAATAAGAATCACTCTCGGGGAGAATTTCCAATGATTGTATGTATAGAAATATTTCAAGATATGCGGAGAAAGAATAAATGATATCACTCTATTCACTTTTTGTTTGTGCATATACACTTCGGCAGGGTAATGTCGTCTACTTAGTGAAATTTCTAAAAGCAGACTAACATACTCATATCAAATGACATTTATTTCATTCAATCCGAAGATTTCACACACAGTTCATGCAAATAAGAAGTGATATAGATTTTAAAGCAGTAGTCCAGATAAATTGCAGTCAATGCATGAGTCTTGATGTGTTTTCTATAGATAGCATACAATAAAGTATTTCCTAGACGTGTTAATGTTAAAATTCATTCATAAACACTCAAGATCACATTGGAAGTTCTTTTTCTCAAGTGCACACAAATATATTATAAATGACATTAGAAACAAAGACAACGATGTGGTGAAAGGATTTGTGCACATGTAAAGTGATTTTCAAGCTTAATTCATCATAGCAAATTCACTTCTAGTAAAGAAAGTAAAAGAAATAAGGATAAAGTAAAAACTAACTATATACACATGCAAGCACTCCAAAAGTAAAGAAAATATGATGGTAAAAAAGAAAATAAGATCTTAAAAGATGTTAAAATAAGTAAAAATAAAGAAAAAAATAAAAGTTAAAAATAAAAGTGCGTGCGTACACTTACTCTCCCAAGCTAAACATCACATTGTCCTCAATATGCAAAGTGTGGCTTATGGACATATAGGATATGTGTGTGTGGGTGTGGATGCTAAAAAGATGCAAAATAAAAGAAAGATAATAAAATAAAATCCTAATGCATCTATATGATAGATAATAACTAAATGCAAGTCAAGCATGCAAAATGATGAAAATAGTCAAAAAATACTCTCCCCCAAGCGGGAATATCTGGTACCCTGGAAAGGTGAAGACAATGTGGCAAACACAAATATAGGGAGAGATGGGAGCAAAATACATCATACATCAGAATTGGACGCCTAATCAGACACAGAACCATCACCTCCCTGTGGTGGTGGTGGTGGTGGTGCGTGCTACTGCTGTTGCTGTAAAAGGCCTAAGATCTGGTTCAACATTCGCTAAATAGCATGAATAACAGTAATATGGGGTTGCATGGCAGCAACAGTCTGGGTAAGCCGGTAAAGGATCAAAAATCTCCTCTAATCTCAGCTATTGCGGACTCGACATCGCTTAAGCGCGACAAAGTGTCATCAGTAGTAGAAGAAGAGGGATGTGAACAGACAGAACTCACCCGGCCTCTAAAAATGTGTGGAGCTACGATAGGGTGTGTGGAAGATGCAGGGCTCACAGGAGGATGCTCAGCCTCCAGATGAGGCTGAGCCACAGGTACGCTCTCAAACACAGGTGCAACAGATGAAATGACAGGAGTCTTGGCAAAAGCAGATATAGGTACAGAGGTCGTGGCAACAGATGTGATGATAGACACCACGACACTCTCAGAGAGTGCGACGACAGTGGATACAGGAATATCAACGGGTGGGGTGGATGTGACTGCAGAAGGTAGGATCACACCCGACGTCGGAATATCAAGAGATGCAAGAATCTCAATGGACGAAGGAGTATCTAACTTAGTGCTCGATGGGATGGACGGCTCAGCACTCTCAAGAATATCAAGAATGGCACCAGACACAAAACTCTCAGGTATAGCAACAGAGGTGAAACTCTCAGGGACAGAAGCGGATGTGGAGCCCTTAGCACAAATTGATGTGTAGACAGATGTGCTGGGTACATGCAAAGGCTCAGAAACAGGATGGACTACGAGAATCTCAGCTGAATGTGGCTCGACGGGAGGCTGCTGATCGTCATCAGGCTCTAGCACGTAAACATGTGGAATGTAGAGTTCCATAGGGAACCTCCACTCAGCACTTGCTGGTCCCACGTGAGTCCGATCATGATTTGGAGGCACGATATAATTTGCGTGGAATGGACCATGGAGCCAAACCTAATGACACTTGCCATATGATTGGATCATATGCATATGGGACAAGATGTGGTCGGTAAGAGATGTATGTCCCGTAGCAAGGGCCAACTCAGCAGCAAGGGCCAATTTAGCAGGCAACTGGATATCGAAAATGGGGCAAGAAGGGTAATCAGACAGCCACAATATACGCCTTGGTGGAGATGATCGAGGTAAGAATGCGGTCGAAGAACCAACTAGTGACATCGAAGGACACAGCATGAACTAAGACGTCCCTGCCGGCCTCGTACGCTCTCTCCCATGTCATAACTGACGAGATGAAAAGCTCAGGTGTGGAGATATTCCCTACCCCTGTCCTACCAAATAAAGTAGTCGCTAAAAGGCAATGTGCGAGGCGTAGGCAGGGTGGACTATCGATGAAGCTTTCGACCGACTATGGTCGAAGAGTGGGATGCCTGCTATCTGCTCCCAGAATGCATCAACAGCAAAGGAGGGGGGATGTGATGACCTGGGCTTATGTCCTGTCACGGTCTGGAATTGGGGGCCAATGAAAATAAGTACGGACTATGTCATGAGTAATCTCACAGTCACGGTCCATAAGCGTGAATGAATAAACCCTAGGAGTTCTACGGATAGAACTCAAGACCTCTAGTGTCGGTCGAACGTAGGTGTTCGCTGACACCAAAAGAAAATCACCTACACCAACATTATCGAATAGCTAGTGCAAACCCTGGTGTAGCCCTTGGCGCTCGAGTGTGGGAATGTGAGCGTACCTAGTGGGTATCATCTGACGTGTAGGAATTCTCTTAAATCTGGCGCACTGCGCGTCATCTCTAAAAGTGATTACATACGTCTCAATAGGGGTGGTGGCTGTGCTGGTGGTGCTGGTAGTGCAGGGATATGGTCGCTATGTGCTGGTGGTGGAGGGGTTGTGGTGCAACTTCAGAAGAAGAAGCGTCAGGGTCACTGTTCTTCTGCTTCTTAGCAGTGGGCTTCATACCACTAGATTGAGTTCGTGGAGGCATGGTGTAATGTCGTGACAATCAAGCACTCCACACGAAATATATATAGACGATCGCAAGTAATGAGATGGAACGAGTGTATCAAGCGATCGATGGGACTCCTAAGCGCTGCCCAAAGTGTAAGACGATTCCCCAAGTGATATCTTCGCAATCGTTGCAACGGATCTCCCCCAAGCTTGCCTTTTGCATAAAAAATATGAAATAGCGATGAAATTTTGGATTAATTAGGTAAAATCGAGAAAATTTGGAGATTCATAGGGTTAGTTGGGATTTGGGGTTGAATTTAGGGCTTACAAGGGTAGACAAAGAGATAGGTTGGAGATTAGGGCTTGATGGAGGGATAGGGTGGTCGGAGATCGGCGGAGGAGGTCGGCTGACGGTGGCATGAGGGTGGTGCGGTCGTCCGAGTGATTTAGGGTTGAAGGGAGTTGATCGGTTGCGGTCGAGTGTGAGAAAGAACTCGAGCGAGTTCTAATTCCTTTTTATAATCGGTTGCGGTCGAGCGAGTTGATCGGTTGCGGTCGAGTGCCGACTTAAGTCACTCGGTCGAGTAAGTTTAGTCACTCGATCGAGTGACTCAGAACGACATGGGGCTGTTATTTTTTTGGGTGCAACTTGGTCGAGTGACTCAATCGAGTAAGATGAGTCACTCGATCGAGTCAGAAGATGAAACAGAACAACTATTTTTGATAAATCTGATACATTCTCCCACTCAGTCGAGTGGACTAGTCACTGGGTCAAGTGAGTTAATCACTCAGTTGAGTGAGGAGGCTGCACATAGCATCGATTGAGTGATATTGTCGCTCGGTCGAGCGGGATAATTCGATAGTGTTGAGATTTTTACTTACATGTTCAGTATTCTCACTCGGTCAAGTGAGAGTCTCACTTGGCCGAGTGAGACTGACTCCTCAGCTCCTCTATTTTGATGACCTTCATCTTCTTCCTCGCTTTCGTTCTCCAATTCTCCTTTTCTCGTTTAAACTTCTCCATGGAATGGATCTCCTTCATTACATGTATTCTCCATCAATTTCCTCGTTGTTGCGCATTCTTATGATCTTCCTGCAGATAAAATATCGCCCAATATCCGAATTTCTCTAACTTTTGATTTTTCGATTTTTTTGTATTTTCAAACAAACTAAAAACTAAAAACGAACTAAAACAAAGATAGAACGTCGGGTTGCCTCCCGATAAGCACTCGTTTATGGTACTGAGCTCGACCCCTGATAATTTGCGTTCAGCACGGGATATTTGGCGCATATGAGATGCGCTTATCGAATTTAGCTAGGAGACCGGTGGGCTTGGATCGCTTGGCCTTTTCTTGCTTGGTCTCCTCATGTTGTGTCTCCTTCTTCATGTTGATGGAAGATAACTTTCCACAAGCTTCATTTCTAGCCTTCAAATGCTCCTTGTTCTTTTTTGGTGATGTTGGTTGTGGCTTCACCAGTGATATTTGTCTTCTTCGGATGCTTCCCGAAAGAGAGTTTGCAGAGCTCTCTTATCCTAACGACGTCAGCGACGTTCTTCTCTTCATCGGTGAGAGGGTCCTGGGTGTCTTCAATGTTAGTACTTTCTTCAGGAATCGGTTTCCCATCAGAGTTCTCTATAAGCATGATCTTGACTGCAGATGGCGTAGCTTCTTCAATAACCTCTTCAAGTAGATCGACATAGTCATTCTCTTCAATTGTCGACGGGTTCTTTATAGCCCGCGGGAGATGAAGTTCAACTTCAATATTTCCAACATTGAGTGACAACGTTCCTTCCCACAGATCAACGATGACTCTAGCTGTGGCCAAGAAAGGCCGCCCAAGTATAAGCGATGTATCAACTTCCTTTACGTCCATAATGACAAAGTCACATGGCACGCAAAGTTCTCCCGGTATTTGTAATGACACGTTCTCAGCTATACCAACTGGTCTAGTAATGTGTCCGTCAGCAAGTTGTATCTTCATATTGGTTGGCTTCTGATCGGTCCCTGTATTCAACTTCTTAAACATGTTGAGGGGACATAAGTCTGATGCTTGCTCCCAGGTCAACTAAAACCTTTTATAGGGGGACTCCGCCTAATGTGCATGAAATTTTGAAGCTACCGGGGTCCTTGTGCTTCTTTGGCCTCTTGTCCTCATTGACGAACCATGTCCCTTGCTCGGCTAGCATAATTTTCTCCGTCCTTTTCCGTTCCGTTATTAAGTCTTTCAGAAACTTGGCGTATGTCGGGATCTCTATGATGGCGTCTAGAAATGGAATATTTAAGCTAATGTATCTCAGATACTCCAGAAAAGCAAACTTCTTCAATTTAGATTTCGCCAACCGTTGGGGAAATGGAGTAGATGGCGTATATACTCTCTTTCTCGGGCTCAGTATTTTTGGTTTTATCATCTCCATCAACGACCACTATGGGTCCCTCAGTTTATTTATCTTCATCAATCTCAATCGGAATAGCACGTTTAGAAGTTAGAGCTTGAATCATGACTGATGTTGTATCCTTTCCGCTTTTAGTAGTCACCGTCACCACTGCATTAATTTGGCCGTTGTTGCTCCTTGGGTTCACTTCCGGTTGTGCTGGTAATTGATTTTGAGCTCTAGCGAACTGAGTCGTTTGTTCTGCCAATTGCGCAACAACAGTGTTGAGATTCTTCTGGTTTGCTAATAATTCGGTATTGATCTTCTCTTGCGTAGCCATAAACTCTTCAACCTTAATCTCAAGTGCAAACTTTGGTGGCGCATGTTGGTATTGCGGCCGCCAATTCTGATTGTAAGCAGCGGGTTTATAAAGCCCCGCATGTTGCCTCTACTGGTATTGCTGTTGTGGCGTCTGCTGATATTGTTGCTGTTGAGGTGGTGGGCGAGCTTGTTGTTTCTGGGGGTGGTTGTTGAGGAGGATTCAAAGCTCCACTACTGTTTGCATAAGAAATTCGGAGTGAGTCTTCCAAGCTGGATTCACCCAAGCTGAATTGTTTCCACTCCCAGGCTTATAATCTGTAACATACTGAACCTGCTCCATAGGTTCCTCAACTGCCTTAGCTCCCATATACATGACTTGGCTCTGACCTTACCTGTCACTCATACTTGTATCAGATGATATATCATGAGCACTAGACGGCTTGCTCAGCTTTTTTCTATCCTCTCTACCAACTTAGATAGGGTATCAAATTTTCGGTCAATTCTGTCACTGCATTAGCCTCATAGATACTAGCCGGTTTGGAAAATGATGATGATGATTAGGCTCTCTCATAGAATCCATTTTTTTCAAGTAATGCAGTGGCCTCTTCTGGAGTCTTCGCCAAGATAGCCCCATTAGCGATGGCGTCTATAATCATCTTCGTATCCTGTTTCGATCCATTGTAAAATCTATGTATTTACTCACAGTTCTTAAAGATCTTTGAACCATTCACACGCTTTAGATAAAGATTCTTGGCCCCTTGCTTGAATGACATCAAAGAATTCCTCAGTCTGACGGTCTTTGATGGTGGATAACATTTATTGATGAATGCACCTGCAAGATCATCCCATGTGGTAAAAGAACCGTTTGCCTGTGACCTTAGCCAATATAGAGCTTTATCCTTGAGTGTGAAAGGAAAGAGCCGTAAACGGATGGCATCCTCTAATACGTTGGTAACTTGGAAAGTGGCGCACTTTGCCAAGAACATCTTGATATGGTAATGGTGATTCTCATATGCGTGCCCATAGAACGGATCTTGTTGCATCAGCAAAACTAGTCCAGCCTTCAGCTCGAAATTCTTGTCAACTGGCACTTCATGCATAAGAATATATGATATTGCAGAGTTGTTGGGAGTGATCCGGTCCGGAATAGAAATAACTCTGACATTCATTGCAGCATTATTCTCGGCTGCCATCTTGCTGTCCTTTAGAATTTCTCTTCTCTGCTCTTAGTTTCCTTGCAGTTTGCTCAATTTCTGGATCAAAGTGTATCAAGCTGTCAATGGCCCTTGAGCGTGTGTTCATGCATAGAGAAAGAGAACCTGCAGAGAATGTTAGCAGAATAGAGGAAAAGAAAATGTAACCATGGAAAAATACCGTTGCCTCCCTGGCAGCGGCGTCAAAAAATTGATCGTGTTTAGATATACTCAGAAAACAATATAGTTTTACTACAAGCGCATGGTTAAGTGATGAGCGGGTATCGAATCACGGGGAGTCGGTTGGTATTATCTCAGTTGTCCAGATGTAGCAAAGATTGTGAATAATAGTGTAGGAAGTGTGTCACGGATGTGTAATGGTGTCGGTTGTAATTTATTTAATAAAAATGTCTATGACTAGGAAATCCCCACTATACATTTTTGAGTTTCAATGTGAATATGAACTCCTAATTACTTACTATTAGTTTAGGGTGGAATTGTCGCAACTATGTTGTGAACCGGTGCACGCTCTCGCGCTACACAAGTCTATAATAACTCAAGCCATAGCATCACTCTCGCGCAAGCCTAGTTGAATTATTCGCATTAAAATTGACAATATAATTCAATTTGCGCTCAAAGTCCACTGCCGTGTGACATGAGTTCGAATCTAGATTATGATGGTTCGTATTCATCTTACCATCGTACAGATGAATATAATTATAGAAATATAATAAAGATGCTAACTTTGGTCACTCTCGTGCACCAAATTTAGGATATTTAGATTATAGATCTAAATCAAATATCTAGGGCTTCTTCTACATCAAGATCCTCTCTCGAGCTCTCAAGATTTAGGTAGAAATCCCTAGCTATTTGTAGTTAATCGACCATAATCTAACCCTAAAACAAGTTTAGCAACAAGAGGTTTCAATTAATTTCACATATCAAACCCTTGATCCCTAGGGTTCATCCCTTTGCCATAGAGCAAAGAGACTACTCACTAAAAAAACATGATGATATCAATAAGATTCATGGAAACAATAGTATTTATCATTTCAAAGAGATTTAAACAAGAAATATTCATTAATACAAATAGATCAAAAGTATGGACAAACCAATGTTCTCCAAGGCTTTAAAAATAACAAGAGAAATTTAAGAACTAGGCTTCTCCAATCAATAGCAAAAGCAAAAAAGAAATAAAAATCAAGTATTTTTCTTTGTCTCTAGCCGTCTCGCCTCTCTTTAGCGACATCTACCTTATTTTCTATTTATGCAAGTCCAAAAACCTAAGAAAAAGTCATCCCAAATATCCAAAACCCGAGTTATAACTTTGTTTCCAAATTCAGGCTGCAATCTCACTCGGTCGAGTGAGATTTTCTACTCGGTCGAGTGGGAATTCCTACAAAAGCTCTAAAAATCAGCGCTTTGTTCTTCTCTTCACTCGGTCGAGTGACCAATTCACTCGGTCGAGTGAAGGTGCTACTCAACCGAGTCAACTTCTCTGGCAGAGGGTGGATTTGGCCGACAGTCTCAGGATTTGGCCGATTGTCTCACTCGGTTAAGTGAGTTTGCTTACTCGATCGAGTGAATTTGATACTCTTTGGCGGCTGGGCTGGTGTCAGCCTCACTCGGTCGAGTGGATAACTCCACTCGGTCGAGTGAGCTGATTCTTCAACTATTCTTTCTTCTTTTCTTTCTCTTTCTCCTCTCTTCTTCTTGCTTCTCTTCCAATACCATGAACTCCTCAGTGTCATAACCCCTGATGCTCCGACATGCATGCATATGCTCATAGATCTAATTTGCTCCCGATTGCTCTATATTTTCTGAAAATCCATTAAAACATAGAAATAGTGAAATTCATTCAGAAATCGTCATTTAAGCTTCTAATATGCAATATTGGAAATCGATATGTCATGAAAATGTGCAAAAATAAAGTGTAAACTATGAGCATATCAAAGATGTGCCTTAAAACAGGTAATTCCTCTATTAACTATTTAGCTACAATAGTTGCATTGTATTTTAGTCGTATTATGACTATTCACTTGTTTTCTGTATGCCCAGCAACGGTCACATTTTGGAGTACGTTTGCTAGAAGTTCGGATTGCATTTTCATAGGACTATAAATTCTATACCTGAAATCATATGACAAAAGGACATTGAAAAATGTTTATAAATAAAATGAATAATGAAAATTATCAATTAGACATGTGCATGTATCAGCATTCAACACTAAGAATGAAATATTGCATTGATTATTATTAAATATAAACAAGATTTAGAAATTAATTTGTATTATTATTATTATTATTATTATTATTATTATTATTCTTGAATCTTGTATACTTTAATAGCAGTGCAATTTTATTAGAAACTAACAAAGTTGATTTCAACTTGGGGTATTCACAGAAAAATACCCTAACGTTTTGGGTATCTTTCAACGTAATACCCTAAACGTTTAAGTCGTACACAACAATACTTTTTCTTGTGTTTTGGCTGACAGACGACGACGACGACGTTAAGTTATACATGTTTTGCCCCTGATCCAAATTAAAAAAAATACCCTAACGTTTGGGGAATCTTTCAAGTTAATACATCAAACTTTTAAGTCGTACAAAATGCGCATGTCCCTGCTGTTCTTTTGTTTGGATCATGAAGAATTGTGAAGAACTTGGAGGAATCGTGAAGAATTTGAAGAACATGCAAGAAATAGATTGCTGAATGTGCTAAATGAAGAGAATATATTGCGTGGAAGCTTTAATACATCAGTTGTTTGATTCGGTCGAGTAAGCAATTGAAGAAATTTTTTATAACTGATTTTGATTCAGTATTAGAAAGGTCGGGGTAATCATAGTATATCCAGACATGTAGTTAGATCTTCTCCAGTTATATGCATGATAAACCAATTTTGAGAGAGACACATTCAAATTTATTGTTAAATTGGATGGCATAAGATAAGATTTAATACATCAGTTGCCTTCATTTGCATTGCTTATACCATGATGAGGCTTAATTCCCATTTCAACTACATGTATACATAAGGTGTGAAACTACATGTATATTTTATGCTCCGTTCATTTTCCTTTCTTTGCAATTTCATACAAATAACTCAGGATGACTATGACAGCAACAACTGCAACTCCAACAGCACCTTGAGCAACTATCATGCTTTTTTGGTTCAAATCTAATGCCAGTGCAGTTCCAGTACATGACTCCACCGGTGAAAACGGGATTGGTATCCCTCCATCTGCTGTTATTTACGGCCACAACATGATCCTTGCACTCGACCCATTCTCTACTGTCCTACGAGAACACGTCGAATCGATACTCCACCCTATTGATACTGCTCACATTGATAAACATCAGATGGACTAGCGTGTAATGGTTTGGAGACATCGACGGATCGTACACCAGACCAACGAATTCGTACCTGCAGAAGCTGCTCGACAGAGGAATGCAGTCGCCTTCCATCGTCATGGTAGTACAAGAACCTATCGCACATGTCCCGTTGGCAATGGAGGCAGAGGATCCTGTTGGTAGATGCCAAGATGTTTAGAACATCGACGTCGTCTCCAATGAATCTCAGGGAAGCATCGGGCACTCCGACAAGCTCGCCTCTGCCGAGCGTGTCGTCTAGAAACAATAGGCCTCGGTCCGTGGCGTCGAGAGAAACCGAGCAATATTTAGCTGTAAGCTCATGTTACAACATTTTGAATAGATGATCTTAGTGATGATGTTGAAGAAGGGAATTGTAATTTGTATGAAATTGTCAAATCTGAGAGGTTCTTCAGTCCAGGCACCCTTGATACATGACCTCTCATTATGAGCTTTTCCCTATAAGAACCAAAAGCCAAACATCCAAGAGCTTGGTATATCAATGATACATTAATTGGGAAAGTATTGCAGAAATTGATATCAAGATGCGATTGCCAGAAAGTGCAACAATATCCTTATCGAATATGCCTATCCGGTAGAAAACATCTCTCAGATGTTGCGGACCTAGAACAAAAGCCAAATGCATTAAGTTGTAATTTTCTAAAGATCAAATAACTTTGAGAATTAATTTGAAAAAATTTGCATCATCCATGTTGACGTCGAGGTAATAGAAACTGGGCATTTGATGTCGAAAAAATTTGAAGAGAACTATTTTCTTCTCTTCATTGAGAACATTTACTTCGCTAATATGTATTGCCTAGACATGATTTCCTTGTCATGCAACATAGAGCTCCTAGTCAAGCTCACGAGAGGGCTATAAAATGTTGCTTCAGACTTGTAGTCGGCCCAGCACGACGATGCAGCATTTGATCCGCATCTGGGAATGCGAGGAAGCGACATCCTGTCATATGGATTTCATAGCAGCAATTCTTCGAACGGGTGGTGTGCAAGCAGAGTTCTGACCTTTCATTGAATAGTTGGGGTTCACAGAACACTTGTATGAAAGAACTGACATCATTTTGTTTAGTAGGTCGAAGGCGTATGCCTGTAGCAACAAAGTTTGGCTGATTTTTTAGTTTGGAAAAGTGTAAATTCACCGCTACATTGATGGCCATATGAGGCAATTTTGCTACCATTCTGGGTATTAACTTAAAATATACCCCCAAACGTTATGATGTTTTTTGTGATTTCCCCTATGAAGAATGTAGGGAGGGGTATAATCGTCCAAATTTCATCACGTGCTGCTATGTGTTCAGTCATTTGAACGAAAAATTAAAAAAGTATCAAATTAAAACTGACATATAACGTTAGGGTTTAAATCTGTACAACTTAAAAGTTCAGTGTATTAACTTGAAAGATACCCTAAACGATGGGGTATTTTTTTTGTGAATACCCCTTTCAACTATACATGATGCCAATTAAGGAGAGCAACGAGCCAACGATGCCACAAATAAATAACAATTGAATATTGTCAAAAATAATGCAATATATGGTGTTGATGTTCTACATTGGTTATAAATGATTACATTTTCTACATTCTATTATGAAATTTTCAAATATTTTATACTCATGTAACTCATCAAGTTATATTTCACATTTAAATAATACCTATTACTTTATTACTTTAGTAACTAATTTTGTGTTCTCTTCAATTTTTTTTGTAGCAGCAAAATTGTTAATTGTAGCGATAATTGCACATGATCATGCAAAATAACTGGCATATATTATCTCAAGAATAAATCGATATTAGCAAAAAACGAGAGCACAGCTTATCAGTTACCACAATTTGCAGACTATATTAGAATCATATTGAGAATTCATGAGCAGCAAAAAGCTCGCAAAGTTGAAAATTGAAAAATGCAAAATAAAAAAAAAATTCTCAATCGGCTGCTCTTCCCTCACTCACAGTGGAAAAAATTGAAAATTTAATTGAGGAGATGAAAAAATTGAATAAAAACTTTTAAAAACTTTTAAAAATTAAAACGGTTCCTCCCTTAAATCAAATTTAAAAATTAAAAACGGTAAAACTGCAAAAAATGAAAATAAAATGAAGAGAGGAAGACTCATCTTAACAGTCAGCCGCTAGGGTCGACAACACAACAGCTCCTCCCTCACTTGCAAATGGATGGTTTAACCGAGGAGATGAGCGGTGAAATCGGCGGAGATTATAAAAACGTAGTAAAATGAAAGTGGTGAGTCGATGGGCGGTGAATATGTGATTTTAGGGGTTTTCTTGTGATCTTCCTTCCTGAAACCCGATCACCGCTCATTTTAATGCAACAGGTAACTCATATTTTGGGTATGTGTCGGATCGGATCCACTATTCAGTGGACCAATTCATTAACTCATATTTTAAAATTTAGGAATAGTGTCTGATATTTCGAAGCGACATATCGGCCGTAACTCGCGGCCGACATGTCACCGACATGTCACCGATACTACTCTAAAATATCGAAAACCACAATGAAAATGTGTATATCGTATCGGCCCTATTTTTTATACGTAATTCGGCTAATATATTGCATATCTGTCCGATATTTAGAACACTGCTCATATCTTTCAATATATCCCTCGAATACCTTTCGACGTGACTAGGGGACTTATTTGTTACCGATTTGGTATAAATGGAAACTAAAATTAAGAAAAGCATGTGATGCGGGTAATCAAGGAGTAGCTATGGAAAACTGATCAAGGAATAGTTATGGAACATTTGGTATTTTGAAGCACTTGGATACATTTAGATAGTGCATTTACCATCTATAATATGCACAAAGCCCAGATGCATGGAAAATGTAAAATGAGTATCATGTCTGTGTTAAACATGTAATGTACATTGATACTTGCACAACACATGCATATTTGAGCCATGTCAGTTTGCGTGGAAGAATATTGAAGCCACATATCACTTTAACAATTTCATTTTGGACAATTTTTGCAAATATGCCAAAAATTTTGGAAAATCGACCTAATTTTTTTTATTTAGCAAAACCGACCTCTTTTGATTTTGGGACCAAAAGAGGTCTGTTCTGGCTCGTGGGGCACGTGTGCCCTACGGGCCGCATCTTCAGAGTGCGGCTCTGGGCTGCACTCTGCAGGTGTGCCCCAAAAATCCACAAAACAGATAGCAAATCTGCTGATGTTGCTCCCTCCTCTCTGTTTGCAAACAGCTGTTGCTGATATTGATGTTGCTCCTCTCAATATCAGCAGCTGCTTCTGCTCCTACTCCCCCGATAATTCACTCCTGATTCATCACAACATTTGCATATAAATCAAAACGTGTCACAAATAATTCTCACACTCATACTTATCACAGCCATAGCGTTTCACAAATATTGCAAATAGTACAACACATCACATCGATATTAGAAAGTTCATATAAATCAAAACACACAACACATCGAATTCATCAAGCTCACGTAACACATATATCAAACATTGAATTCATCAACCATAGTAGTTTCAAAATACATATCACGTCGAATTCATCAGCAAGCTGAGACACGCCCGACTGAGACACGCCAACAATCTGTGACACACCTTCATCATCACATTGTGTCTGAGGTGGCTGAGAAGGGCCAACATCCACTTCCACATGCTGATGTGAAATGCATGTGTCATCTCATTCTGTCTGCTGCGTCTGTGACGTGTCAACCTGGGTTGGCTGCCAATCTGCCTGCGTCAAATGCTGCGGCTGTGACGTGTCAACCTGGGTAGGCTGCCAATCTGCCTGCGTCAAATGTTGCGGCCAAGTGCTGGTGCCATCCCATGTACCCTGGGTAGGCTGCTCCTGCAAATCTGATGGAACTTCCCATACAGTATCCCATGCAGGTGCCTGGTGCCAAGCTCCGGCTTCAAATGATACGGGAGGGGGCTGCGGCCAAGTGCTGGCGTCAACTGCTCCGTGAGGGTACTTCGGCCAAGTACCTGTGTCATTACCTTCGTGAGTGGGCTGCTGCCACGTGCTGGCGTCATATGCTCCAGGATGGTCCAGCTGCCAATTGCCGGCATCATGTGCTCATGTATGCTGCTGCTAAGAGGTACTGGCGTCATCTGCTCTGGTATGCTCCTGCTGAGAAGTGCCGACCTCACACATCCTATATAAACAACTCAGCTCGCTCGTATCTACATCTTCTGGCAGATTGCGTGTATGATGTAGCACATCATCAATATGGGCCCTCATCATATGCAGCCCCCCCGTATCCTGTGCTTGCAATCCTTGGCCTGCCATATCATACAATGTAACATATCCTCCTATCTGTAAAACAAATTACGTACTAATCATATTGGTTAAAAAATACTATAAAACAAAAAAAGAACATCTTCTTACATGTTGGTGCTCGATGGGTTCGCGTGACATTTGTGCGAACGGGGGTTGCTGCCTCTGACAATCCAGCATTTGTGCGAACGGGGGTTGCTGCCTCTGAAAATCCACCTCCTGGTAATCTCCCAATACCAATCCATATAGGCAGCGACCGATACCATATCCCCCTCATGCACAATGTGATCTGCTCTATTGATCCAATGCGCAAGAGGATCCCTGATTACAGTAACATCTGCTTGCTGCGATGGTCTTGTATTCACCGTCAAGACTGGGAGTGCAGCTGGGATGTGTTGACGTAAACCAAATTGCCGCATGACGCGGTTTGGTGCATGCATCACCCGTGCTTTCCAGCTAAATATGGTTACCCTCGCACGCCATAACTCGGAATGTTCGCGACATAACGTCGGCCGCTGGTCGAGTCGCTCTCTATAAGGCTCCCAGGTAACATATTAGGCATGAATGACACGAATATATCAGTGTACTACATTATATATCAATTGATCACCGACGTTATAAAATTTGCATATACATACCTGTGTACTCTCTAACGTGTCAACCTGGTCTCTGTATGTATCAAGGTTCCCATGAGCAGTTTCCATGAATGTTTTCCCCGTATTCCACCTGAACCCATAGGAAACGGTGTCAGCAAATACATCTTGCAGGAGCATTGGTCTTCCTACATACATTCTCTCCCAGCTCCAAGCCAGTAAATATGAATTTTTTCTCAGAATGTGAAATATATATAGATATATCACTATTTTAGCTAACGAAAAAAAATTATACATGCAACAAGAGGCCGCATGCATATAAAGCCTTTGTCTGCTTTAATGCCACCTTGCTGAGCTCCGCGTACAAGTGCGCAAGCACCGCACTTCCCCATGAATATTCATCGGCGTCCTCAAAATTATCTAACTTTGTCAACCAACGGAGATTTATAGATCCTTTGCTTGGATCTGGAACTAGTAAGATTCCAATCATATGAAGCAAATATGCACATGCATACCGCTGAATGTCATCGTCATCTGCATCCTCAGGCAAATCATTAAATGTATGACGCAACCAACTAAGTTTTACCTTGGCTGCTTTCTTTAGTGGAGTATCATGTCCAAGTAGCCTTTCCATTAACGCACCCCAGTTGCTATCTCGCATTTCACATTGCATAATGGGTTCTCCATCAATGGGTAAGCCTGTGATGGCTGCCACGTCCTGTAGCGTGATTGTCATCTCTATCTGGCGCATGTGAAATGTATTTGTCTCTGGCCTTCATCTTTCAACCAAAGCCGTCAGCAGTGCGTGGTCCAACCGTACCAAACGCAAGCTCGCACATAGGTGTAATCTGGAGGCTTCAATATAAACTCTCTCTCGCTCATCTAATCTCCACTTTGTATGTTTTTGACCATGATCAACAATTCCTATCGATGCCTGCAAACATATAATTCACACATTAATTATTTTACTTCCAATCATAATTAATTACTTTGACTATTAATTCTTTCTAAATACATGCCCTTGCTCTACATCGGCAGAACGATGACGTGCTTGGTCATACAAGACCACATTAGTTATGGGTCCAACTTCCTCCATTTTATAAAAACATATAATATACAATTAATTGTCATATATCACTACAAATTTCACCAATTATAGAATCATCTCATAAACCCTAAATTTCAATCTAGATTGTACAATAAACACAAAAAACACAAAAACATTCAATAATATAAAATAGAGGCTAAAAATTACATGAAACAATGCCGATTTATCACCCAAAAATTAAATGGATCGCCGGACTCTGAAGAAGCAGTGGAAATATGAGGAGAAGAAGAACAGCAGCAGCCTGCAATCTTGTGGGCGCTGTGTTTTGTGGATTTTTGGGGCGCACCTGCACAGTGCGGCCCAGAGTTGCACTCTGAAGATGAGGCCCGTGGGGGCAAAACCGACCTCTTTTGGTTCCAAAACCAAAAGAGGTCGGTTTTGCTAAATAAAAAAATTAGGTCGATTTTCCAAATTTTTTTTGGCCTATTTGCAAAAATTGTCCATTATAAAAACATCTCCTTAACTAAGTGAATGATATATTACTATGTAAACAAAAATTAAGTATCCTGTAAACTAGGTTAGATATCGCTCCCCCTCCTTTTTGTTTCAATTTTTTTTATTTGATTCGAAGCTATGCATTTCTATCATTGAAAATTTATATTATTTTTTCATTTCTGTTTTAATAGAACACATCCTAATCACTTTGAATTCTAATTTGGATTATATATCGATACTCATGCATGCACATACACAGTTGTATCACTGTGTCCCTGAATCCTACTTTTTGAGAATTTTCAGTGTCTCCGTGTCTATGTCGTGTTGTATCTGTTTTCCAATTCTTTGTGTGTGCTTTGTAGGCACAAAGCATCAAGATTTGTCTCCTAGATTTTCATTTCTATCTGGTGTCCTGCCTCAAGAAGTCGGTAAGGGAAAACTAGTTATGCTTCCTTTTTTTCTTTTAACTAAACCAGTCACTGATCTTTGAAACTCTATGAAAATAGTCAACCGGTTTACATACAAAAAACCATTTCCATCAGATTATGATGGTCTATTTCTTTTATGGTGTGTTCTTCATGAGGGTATAGGGAATGCGTACAAACTGGTCATTATCATGGCAACATTAAGTAAATTGCATCATCTATTTAACATCCTTTAGTGGAAGTCAGTAAAATTTGATTGCAAGCCATCATACAAAGTGGTATTTGTAGCTGATTCATGCTGGTCAGCTGCCTAAGTACCAGAATAATGCATCTTGTACCTATGACCAGCTTTAGTCAATTTCTGTTGTCAATTTAATGTATGTCCCATACCCTGGTGGGCAGTGGTTAGGCAAAAGGTGAATTAGGTTGATGATGAAAGCACTCTATACCAATCTGCTTCTAAAATCCTGAGTTATTAATATGCTATTTCTATAAGCTGGATTCCTTCATCCATTTTAGTTATATGAGGGGAAGGCTCACATTCGACAAGGTCAACATTGCCATCAATGAACTAGCTACACTAGCTGATGCAAATTCCCAACTCATTACAGCCCCAAAGAAAAAGGTTCGAATTTCCAGTGATTTCTTTTTATATCATTGTCATTTTAGATTATTTCCACACCTAACTGAATCTCTTTGATTTATGCAGTTGTCGGAAGAAAGTTGGGAAAAGGCTCTGGTATGTACTTTCAATACAGCTTATGTGTAGCTTTGCCATCAGAACATTAGTTCATTTGCATGGTATGAGTGGTTGGATGTGTAATGGCTACTTTTATAGTGTATTTATAGTATTCCTTGACAAAATGCAGGAACTTAGAGATATTGCAATGGCTGAAGCAGTGAAAGGGAAATACTTTTTACTTGAAACAGATATCAGAGGGCCAGGACTAAAGATTGACAACACTGGGAAAGCAGTCCTAACTGTGAGTATTTTGATTTTGTGAGCAATGGTGTAGGATAGGCATCCTATATGCCATCATAAACTTATTTAGATGCGCACACATGTATATAAATCAATTCTTACAGACGTACAAACTTGTTCTCATGTTTAATAGTGGATGGAAAGCATTGTTGGGGGAAAAAAATACCAGATGTCTTTGTTTTGTATGGGTTGATGTTTTTATGATATCCCAAAATGAGGAGAGATTGAACATATCCATTTAGACTAGTTAAAATTACATCTGATTCCACAAGTTTGTCTCAACCAAGAAGTAAAATCTCAGTGTGGCAGACAGTAATAGTAGCAGTATTGTCAATATTCACACTATCGTTCCTTTCGGATAGGTCATGTTTACTGCTTCTTAAAATCTCTTAAAATGGTTAATGATTAAAAATAAAATTAGCAACATTTTGACATGCATTTTGGAATAATTGATTGAATTTTAATCTTTTTTGGCATGATATTGTATAATAGAATATTTAGTGCAATAGTAATCTATATCTAGGTATGATATTTTGGTTATAGGGCTGATTTTGATAGAAAAGGGCTAGGATTCTCTCATGAATTCACGTAATTTCACGGCTGACAGAGAATGTTTAATGTGTTAACTGTTAAACACCAAAAGAATAATTGATACCATGATTCCAGAGTATCCTACCCAAATCCAGTCTCCAGCCTAACTCTTTCCCCCAAAATTTCTAAAAGAAAAAGGATGTTGAATTTCAGCAAACTTCCTTGACATCCTGATAGCAGTTAACCCAGACTCAGACTGATATCAATCAATACAGACCTGGTACAGACCCATTACATTCTGACACTAATAAAAATATTGGTTAGATTTACTATTTGTTAATATATCTGTGGGTATTCTCGAAAACCCCAAAATCCAATATGATATTCCGATTCGCATCAAAATTGGCCAACATTTGAAGTCTTATTCCCAACGCTCTCCCTCGAGCTAGGGCATGGAGATATGAATGATCAATCTGGACAATTTTGTGTGAGACCTTGGCTTGAAGAATCAGACTCATTCCTTGAAGCTTTGGTTACTATCATTTTTGCTTCTGCAATGTTTATCTGTATAACTAGTAATGTCAATTAATATGTCACAATACAACTTGGTGCATCTCCAAAGATATTTGTAAAGGAAAAGGTATTTAAGCCAGAGTTACAAAACCCATTATTTACCGTACTCAGCATCGGGTTCCGTTCTTATTTCATACCTACACAGCTACACCTTTGCTGGGGAAAGTAGGCTAAATTTATCTGAACTACCAAATTCTTTTGCATTTTTTCTTTAAACATCATAAACTATCCAAATTAAAGTAAACGCCATAATTATTTGCATGTTTCTAAAAACACCATGACACCGTTGACAACAAATAGTGAATGGCAAAGATACCGCTAGTTATTAATGCATACTGTCTTAATTACTAAGAGGGGGAAAAGGAAAATGTCTCCCTTCAGACAGAACTCAACGCTCCCCCTAAATACGATCGCGAGCGAGTAGATTGAGGTGAAGACAATCGTAACCGTGGCAAAGGAGCGAAGAGTGCCGCCATATGCGATGGGACAGAAGATTTTTGGGTGCGGATAGCAAAGGAGCGAAGGGTGCGGATGGCAAACTTGTAATTTTGGTCTTCATGTGTATTTTTGTAAAATAACCAAATCAGTCCATTATATATAGGAGAAGGGGTTAAGGTTATGTTCTCATGTTGAATTTGGGAGAAGAAGAAAAGAGATTAGGAGTAAACTAGAGTAGATCTTAGGAGAGTTGGCTTTTATCTCATATCAAAAGTTAGGAGAGCGGTCCTCTCGAATTGAGGCCACATATACTTGTTTTTTGCTTAGTATATATTATATAATCATATTTTTCTTCCACCAAATCCTAGAAGCTTGTATCAGATTGTTGGAGGAGTTACAAATGCCACAAGAGGAGGCTGCAAAGATTTTTGTTGACAATAAGTCGGTCATTGCATTGGTGAAGAACCCTTTATTCTATGATAGAAGACAGCATATACATACAAGGTATTATCACAGATTGCATTGCGAAGAACGAAGTGCAAGTAAGTATGTGAAGACCCAGATCAAGTTGCGGATATTTTTACGAAACCTCACGTTTGACTCTTTTAGCAAATTGAGTATGATGCTTGGAGTTATGATGAATTAAGTTTAAAGGAAGGTTTTGAGAATGTAAACTTAATTCAGAATATATGACTCTTGGTTATGTGACTCTTGGCTAGGTCATGCCTGAGTGAAAAGTCATCTTGAGAGTGATGATTCATGTATGTGTGTAATTATGAGTTTGAGCAGTCTCGGTCTCTAATTAATGTAGGTATTTAGTTAGTTCGTGTATTTGGGTTTTCCATGTGCATTTAATTGGTTCATGTAATGAGTTTATGCATATAACAATGAGTCCTATAAATATCTATGTAAGTCTTGTGTTGTGTAAGAGGCAAGACCCAAGGTGAATAGAAAAGCTTTTAGCATTATTCCTATTCATCCCTCTCTAAAAATTCCTCTCCATATATTCCAACATTATCATGGTAAAAATTGCTGGATAAATAAGCATTTGAGGATAGAAGACAGACTCGGCATAAACATGATATATGATTCACATCATGAATTGTATTTATATTGCAGTTATCTTGCTACATAGAGGAGAAAGAAGCAAAATATATTGCAACTTTCTCCAGTGATGAAGCAAAATTTACAACGAATACCCACATAGCGTGTGAAATGATGATGTCGATGACATTGTGAGAACTTGGTTTCCAAGAAGACTGTCATATGCATATGTACTGTGACAATCATAATGTGGTCTACATAGATAATAATTCGATGTTCCATGAGAGGACCAAGCACATCGAGGTGTATTGCTATTTTATTTGTGATGTTGAGGCTACAAAGATGGTCTGCACTCCATTTATTCATACTTTAGATACGCTTAATAGATATATTTATCAAACCGTCTTCTTCAAAGGTGTTTCCTTCTGTGTGTGACAAGCTAGACATGATTAATATTTTTGCTCCAATTTGAGGGGAATCGTTATAGTTAACTATGTATTTAGTTAATTGTGTATTTGAGCTTATATGTTGTGGACCCATACCATCTTCTGTTTCAATATAGTGGATGGGGGGAGAGAATGCTCGTTTCTCCCTTTTCTTCAATTTGACCATAATACTCTTATTTTAACAGGTATTTTTTAAAATTAAAAGCGGGACCTGTCTATTCTCAGTAAGAATGCATATCTCATTGGGAAATGTTGGAAATGTTGAATCAATATTCTGCTCTAACCTTCAAGTATGCTTTAATTAGTACGTGTGAATGTCGTAATTTGCAAGGCCAATTTCCCAGATTATCTATTGTCACATACATTTACTGGAGAGTGTAAACTACTTCTGGAAAGGTAGGAAGTACTGAAGCATTTGTATGTCAAAATTATGATTTTTTTTCCCCTTGTTTAAACACCGGGAGATGTGAAAATGTCTTTTACTTGTCATATGACATTTATCACTGATGAACAGCCGTCCTGATATTATTCCCAAGGCTTGCGTGCTACCCATGCATTGAGAAAGGAGGTAGAAACATATTGTTTCGTTTTACAATTTGCAGGAATTTTAATTCGATAGCGAAATTTGCTGATTCATGCGACATTACTATCTTGGCTCCAATCTATTTTATTCCAGAACCCTGCTCTTATTGCTTTTCTTTTCTTTTTGAAAGAAAGATGAGCTGAGTGCTGCTTGCAACCCTGCAGGTCCTTCGACATCTTGGTCGCATTCAGGAAACTCGCATTGGTCGTCATCGTGTGATAGCTCTTATGAAATCCCAGTGATGGGATGCTATTGACTTCTATGTGCCTGGCACGTGTTTTCATCATTAACATAGTGTGTACATATGTATTTCAACTCCTGCCCATAATTTGTATAAATGAATGTTGTGATGAATTCACCCACCTCATAATTCTCAGCGATTAACGTGGAGTTATTTGTTGTTGAAACCATTGGTACATCAATGGAAATGTTAAAGATGTTGACTAATGAGGTGTATGTTGTCCCTGTGACTGAGAGGGACATTGATTCTCTGTCTGAAGGCTACGGTGGCTTAGCTTGGGTCAGTGTTTAGTTAATTAGTCTAATCATGATTATTTTTAATTAATTAATACTAAGGTAAACTCAATATTGTTAACCGTGCTATAAAGCTTAATTGGTCGTTTCCCGATGCAATGCAACGGGGCACACTGTATTTTGTGATTATGTGCTCTGATCATAATTAGCACTACTTAAATGATTAAAATTGTATTCTAAGTAGTTTTGTTAATTGTGTATCACATGCACTTGCATTGTTTTATTAGTTGTGTATTATAAGCATGCGGTGTCGTTTATTATGTAATTTTCAGCTGTTCATGTTGTGTGCTTTTTGGCTATTTGGTAAAGGATAGTATTATCATTTCTTTCGTTGCTAATATCATGTCTTCAGTCCTGTCATTTGTTAAAGGATAGTGTTGCGAAGTCTTATCATTCATTTGTTAAAGGATTAGAAATAACATGTGCACAAAGTAAACAAGAACCCAAAAAAGGGTTTTTTAATTCTTCGAAAAGATGGCTAAGCACGTGTAGGGGGCGCGCCTAGGGGGGGTTCGAACCTGTGGACCCTGCCGGTACGTGGGGATTATGCCGCTGGAGCAACAAAAATAATGGGTTTGAAGGACTTAAAATAGAGATTCAGCCCTTACAATGCCACTCAGATGTGCAACAAAAATAATGGGTTTTTTAATTCTTAAAGACCTGCACCTGCACCTGCATATCTATTGTATTCAATCGCCCAGTTCCTTTCTCATAAATGACACATTGCCTCACGTTGTTGTATCGAGAAACGTGGCCAAGTCAATTTGATTTGATGTTGCACCCCCTGTTACCATCGACCATGCTTCCAAGCTAAGGGAACGATTTCTTTGTCATATTCTTCAAGACAATAAGCAAGTAGCAACTCCACTTCCCCCTTCCCCAGGCTTGAAATGCTCTATGTAAATGGCACCATTGTCCTATTCATATGCTGAAAGCTATTCATCACATCAGCATCAGTTTTAACTATTAGCAATCCTTTGTTCATGTTCATGTTAAGAATGTTGGAATCCTGATATGGCAAGTAAAAACACTAGCAAGTAAAAACACTAGCAAGTATCGCTATTACGCATGTTAGTGATGTAGGTAGTTGTAATAATGATAATGAGTATGATAGTGATAGTTTTGAGTTTGATATTTAACGGTGCTTATGATGAACTTTGTAGTGCTCACGTGAATTTGATTACAAAGTACCAAGAACTAGAAAGTTCATTAAAAGATATAATGTAAAAGATTTAGAAAAAGAAAACCATGGGTTAAAATTGGAACTAAGCAAATTAAAGAAGACCCTGAAGAATTAACCCTTCTTAATCATGATTTAGATAAAAAAAATAAAATGCTTAGGTTGGAAAATCAACAGTTAAAACATGAAAATAAAATTCTTCTCAACAATTCTATAATATTGAACAATAGGATAGAAAATTAAGATAATGAAATCAGCATTAACTAAATATAAATAATTATACCTTAATGTGCAAAAATTTAATAAAGGTAAAGAAACATTAAATACTTTAATATGTTCTCAAATAGTCAAAAATTATAAAACTGGACTGAGATATAATTCCAATGCTAACACTAGTAATGTTAAGATTAATAAAAATTACCCAAATTGTTGTTTGATTATTACGGTAGTTTAGCTGTTTAATTGGGCCTGAAGCCCAGATTATACATGAAAATAAGTTTTATGGGCCTGCAGCCCCGTTCAGCTTAATTATTATTTTGGTTTTCCCAATTGGGCCAGAAGCCCATTAAATCCAATTGCAAACTTATTTTGTCAATTAAAATTTTGCGGATGGGCCTAAAGCCCAAGTATTAATGATATTTTAATTTGACTAATTTGGCCTGAAGCCAAGTTAATTCAATTGCAATACTTTATTTGTTAGTTTTTGGCAAATGGGCCTGCAGCCCAAATAATAATAATATATTAAAATGATTAATATTTATGGGTCTACAGCCCCATTCAAAATATTAATTTATTTTAATTCTTTGTTATGAGCCTGTCGCGTCATATTACTAAAATTATAACACTCTTGCATTATTATTAATTTATAGAATATTAGGATTTTTCTAAATATAATTATCTTAAGGATCCTGCGACCGCTCTGCCGTTAGTTAACTAACCTAACGGTGTATGACGTCTCCCCGTGGTCCGAGAGATTATCATATTTTCTAGCCTATTTTTCCATTTAATATATGCCTGTGTTATATACATGCGTGGTTGTTTCTTTTGTGCCTGTGGCATTTATAAATTGCGTGGATGTTTATATCAGCTAAAATGTGATTTTTGGGATTGGCCAATTTGATACCCTTTATATTTCTTGCAATTTTATTTTCTTTTTGAGAGAATTTGTAAGTGAGGATTATATGTATTTATGCCAAAGACCGATGTACCGACAAATGAAGACGGAGGCCAAAATTGGAAAATATAGGGACCCATTCTGGGTTTCCAAATTGTATTTTTCTTTTGTTTATGGATTGTATATTCGGACTTTGGACTTTGTATTTCTTTGGGTATCTGGCCAATCCCCACATTTTACTTATTTTATTTTTAATGTGTGAATTTCAATTTTAATTAATTCATGCTTATTTTAAATTACGTAGATAAATGGAAAAATTGGCAAGCGTCGATTTCGAGGTCCTCGATTCTGCAGGAAAAAATTACATGAGTTAGCGAGTGGACCTGAAGTTCCACTTGCGTTCGATGGCCCTCATTGGCTCCATTTTGGCTCCTCCTTCGGCCCCAGCAGCGGCCGATGCTTCTGCTACATCTAGCAGTAGCACTCCTACCACTGTCTCCGACGTGGACAAGGCGAAAGCCATAGTCTACATTAGGAAACATATAGATCGTACCTTAAAGACTGAATACCTAACGGTAGTGGACCGAATGGAGCTATGGACAGCACTGGAGGCACGGTATAAACATCAAATTGATGTAATATTGCCGCGTGCCAGTTATGAGTGGGAAAACCTCAGACTTCAGGACTATAAGTCCGTCGTTGAGTATAATTCTGCACTTCATAATATCACCTCACGCCTGAAGTTGTGCGGTGAAGAAGTGACAGAACAACGCATGTTGGAAAAGACATTTACCTCGTTTCACGAGAAAGATGCAATCCTCATGCAGCGGTATCGTGAACGCAACTTCACGGAATTCTCTGATCTGATCTCATGCCTACCTAGGGCAGAGCAGAATCGAGATTTACTGCTAGCCACTCATAATTTACGTCCACTGGCACTGCACCTATCCCTGAAGCCCACCACGTTTCTCCCCAGAAGTGGAAAAATAAGAAGAAAGCTAATAATAACAAAGGAAAAGCTGTGATGAAGAATGGACGAGGAGCAGCACCCCCGTCCAACAACAACAATACATGAAAGAGTAACTTCATATGAAAGCAAAAGAACACTAACCAAGTGTCACTTCCTAAGAAGAACTGGGAGGATAAATGCCATAGATGCGGCATGACTGGCCATTGGTCCAGAATCTGCCACACTCCTCACCACCTCCAGGAACTATATCAGGCGAGCCAGAAGTCTCTGCCTGAAACAAACTTGGCGGCTGTTCAGCCACCAATGATGTTCACTGCAAAAGATTTCGAGAACGACGACCTGCTCGATTAAGCTTCATCTTTTATCTATGCATTTAAAATTCAATGTTGCTTCATCTTTAATTTGCTTAAGTACGAACTTTTATTTTGAATGTCTTTTTCATTGACTTAAATAAAATTTCGTTTTACTTATAGATGATGTATGGAATATTGTGGACAGTGCCTCGTTGCACTGGTGTAGCATTGATATTGCTCCAACATACAACGAGACTATAAGATGCAAATTCTCCTCTTAAACATATAGGAAATCTCCAATTTTCAAGGATATTTCTTTTAAATAAAATAACTTGAAAATTGTGGATAATATATATTGAATATCAATATGTAACTCGTCAAGAGAATGGCCAGAAGACCATCTACTTACGATTTCATTGGACCCAAGTCGGGCCCCTATAATTACTGATATTCATCCTATAGAAAGCCAACTCGACTGAGCACCAGAAGTGTCTTTCTTTGCCATAGTTTTTAACTCTGGCAAAATGGACTTGGTCATCCTGGATCAATGATGATGGACGCATCATCAAATGAATCTATTGGAGAACCTGAAGATTCTTCAAAAGGTTGATTTTCCTTGTCCCCCTTTGTCATAAGGGAAAACTAATAGAGAGACATTCCCTCCTGAAAGTGGGTTTAGAGTCTCCTGGCTTCATTGAGAAAATACATGGTGACCTTTTGCGGGCCTATTCACCCCGCAAATGGCCCATTTTCGGTACTTCATTACTGTACTGATATATGCATCTACTAGATGGTCTAATGTATGCCTTTATATTTACTCGCAACCTAGCTTTCTCAAAATCTTATAATATGGGTGAATTTACTACACATATCATTCAAGACTTCTGCCAAGCAACTCGCATTAAAATTGAACATCCTGCAGCATGTTCAAACTCATAACGGGTCAGCAGAGTCTCTGGTAAAGAGACTCCAATGGATTTCACGTCCATTGTAAAATCGTAGTTACATGTTGATGTTTAGGTACCATCACACTGCATTCCGCATCGCTTATCACGATACGACGCTCTTGTTGCCATATCTTATTGCTGATGCTGCTTGCTTATGGTTTACCACCAAGTCTTGATAAATGTGAATTTGATGAGCAAAATCTCATTGAAATAGGCACACAGTCTAAAGAAGCCTGAAGCTTCTGAGACCATATCATGAGACACAAAAGTCCTCATCTCGTTATGATCCACATACTTTTTCTTTGTGAAGTTGAGATCCAGAAGATCCTTCACATTCAGACTAAAGTACATCAATTGACGGATAAATTTGCGGACAACCAGAAGATTGTTCGTTCACACGTCCCTGTTGCCAACACGCCAGCTAGGATTGACATTTCCAAAGATGGATGCAATCCACCGGCAGCAGAATTGGATGTACCTCAATTGAAAAGAGGACGCATGTCAGGTTCAAAACATAAAATTCCTCAAAAGAGGAAGATTCCTGGATATATCAAAATGATCCAACCACAGGATGCTGAGCTCAGACCAGCAACCTCTCCCCTACTAATTTCCTCTGCAGAGGAAACAACAGGAGAAACATCCTTACATTACGTACGTACTGGAGAGGTACTGGACAGATATAGCACAGTCGTCGACGACGGTTTTGCTTTCGCTATTGTCGTTCACGTCGCTGAATACGGCGATGACATCTACCCACTTTTCTATAGCGTAAACGCATAGAATGGCCAAAGTGGGACGAGGCAATAAGAGTAGAGCTGGACTCACTCTTGAAAAGCAAAGTCTTTGGACCAATAGTCCATACACCTGAATGTGTAAAAACCTGTGGAATATAATTTGGATTTCATAAAGAAATTCCTACTAAGCATACACTTCTCTGAAAAAGCCAATACATGCAGCTCAAGGACGTTGTGACTGCATATATATACGACAATATATATATAGATATCTATATAAAAATTCCAGAAGGGTTTACTCTACCCCCAGAGATGAAAGAGAGACGTAGAAACGTCTTCTCCATAAAGGCTACAAAGATCATTAGTTGATCTTAAGCAATATTCTGCCTTTGTATCTTTTTCGAAAGATCGTTGACAGGATTTGTGATATTCGCCGTATATGTGGTCGACTTAAAGCTAATAGGATCTCCTGTAGAGACCATTGAGATATCAGATAGCTTTAAGCATACCTTGGAAATGAAAAACCTAGGTATAACAAGGTATTATCTCGGCTTATATATTTAACACCTTCGTGGTGGAAACCTTTAATATCCTTCATACACCTGGAGTTTATGAAGAATGATGTCCATTTGCAACCTATTAAAAATGGATGCTTATTAATGACACCTTCCAGTAGCTGGAAGAGGGGGAGGACATCCTAGGTCCCGAAGAGCCTAGCTCTAGTGTACTTGTTACACTTCTTTATCTGGCCAACTGCACGTATCTTTGATAGAACGTCTACAGTAAAGTTGTTAACCAGATACAGTGTTGTCCTGGAGAGCAACACTAGACCAAGGATAAGCTGCTTCTGCGCAACTTCTAATGGTCAAGGAATATATATCGCATATGCAGGTTTAAAGATCATCGCAATGACTAAAACACAATAGGCCGGCCACCTCCTAAATATCTACACATCATCCTCCAATGTCTACATCTTCTGAGAAGCTCATCATCCAAGAAGCAAGAATTAGAAACGCTCAGCCAGGTCCAGCAGTACCTCGCGGCTATGTATCTATCCAAACTTCGAAGAACTTTCCACTCCAGAACACCACTGCTTTCCTATAGCCGCTAGATGAGTGAAACTTGTATAGATGAGTGATGATTGTATTTTCTTTCAAAACATGATGGATGTATAGATGAATATGAGATGATTGTATAGATACATAGGAGATCTGCAAGCCTAAAGCTTGTACAGATCAGTGGGAGTCCCTCGATAGTTGTACTCTTTTCCCTTAAGCTACTGGTTTTTCCCACTGGGTTTTCCACAGCTAAGGTTTTAACGAGGCAACCACAGTGGCTCTGGACCAGAAGTATCCACCACATTAGCATACTGAATCCTGAAGTATTCATATGCTTAACCCAAGGTAATGGAGAGATGAGGGGGAGTGTTGTGAGTTGAGGGAGGCCAAATGTGAGTTGAGGGAGGCCTTTGGCCTCCCCCTCAACATCTCACCATTACTCCCCACTAAGTTAGTGAGGAGTCCCTTGGACTCCTATTTTCTCATAATTGAATATATAGAGAGCCATGGCTTGTGCCATGGCTACTCCTTATGAGAGATTGTTTACTCTCTTCTCTAAAATCCTTCAACACAAATTAAATTTTTGTTAAAAAGACAACTTCATCAACATTTAATCCTAATAAATGAAAAATGATTAAAATATGGGTTTCAAGACATTTAAATCAGAATTTATTGATATTTATGTAACAAAATTTTTGCACGATATACATAATTCACCTAATTATAAATATGTAAAAGATGGAAAATCTAAACCCACGTGGAATTGGTTTCCAAAATGATTAGATTAAGTTCAAAACCAAAGTGAGATACCCCAAATAAAACCCTTGGTGTCTCACACAATTAGGGACCATTAATTGCATGTATATGCTTGTTTTGAATGCGTGCATATAAGTTTATAATCACCTAGAAATTAGTTGAGAGATGAGAATTGTGATTGAGCTTGAAATTGAAATTCTTTAGGTGATAGCCGACTGTTGTCAGCACTGTAGTCGACTATTCCCAAAACGATACTTGACTACAATTTTGATCAGCTCTCTGTTCAGAAAAGTAGCCGACTATAGCATTAAAAGTAGCCGACTACAGTATTAATAATAGCAGACTATTCTGCTTTATTATCACGTTTCATTTCGACTATTATACGAGTTTGTGGGTTTTGTTTGAGCATATTGAAGTTGGATCCGACTCTTATTGGACTGTAGTGACTCAAACCCATTTCTTTGAAGAAATTGATGTGCTCCGGATTTAACTCCGGAAACTTATCGCAAGTGCACGGTGTCAATGTTTTGTAGTATAGAAAAATGTCAAACCTATAGGGAGGCAGATGCTTATTAGTCTTAGGTCTATTCAAAGTCTCAAAACGATGGCGCACTCAGAAAGATTGTCACGAATGGTTACTATCTCAATTAACAATAGAATAAAAACTAGGGCAATAGGAGTCACCACTAGGATTGTCGGATGTCAATGCTAGGTTACAATTTCTACGCTGAATTGGCTTTAATAGGGCGAGATTGTCACGTCTAAAATGGAGAACTTATGGGCAACTACTGTTGTGACACTCGTCTAATGTATCACGTGCTTAGCCCCACCACCGTGGATGGCCTTACACGCGATCCGTGCATTACAAACGACAATTATTCTCAATCTCTACCCACGCCACAACCGTGGGTTAGAGCTTCGATATGTGATTTGATGGCTCTCATTGATGCTACTACCGTAGATCATCAATTAGTAATATAGGATGCCGGTGGAAACCATCAAAGTGCGTGCCACTACCATGGATCACGAACTCTAATTGAATTCACTAATGTGATTAATTAAGTTCATAGGATAGCCGTCCAAGATGTGTGCCACTACCGTGGATCACAAACCCTATATGAGATCTCCTACAAACTTGGCTGGATCAACCAAAACAGATCCCTTTTATACAAAAATAACATAAAAATCCTAAATTTGCATCTAAATCCTAAGATCCTAAGGCTAATCCATTAGCCCTAGAAACGACTACTCATAATTCATAGCGATATCGACAAAAGCGTTTAGAATATCAATAGAAATCATGATAGCAATGAAAGACATCGAAATATAAGCATAGAGAGATGAGAGATCGTTACCAAAGCGCTTCAGACAAACAAACAATTGCAGAGAATTAAGATCAAGAGATTCCAAGCAAATTCCAATAATAAAAATATCAACTTTGTCTTCAAAACCATAGCGACAGCTTAAGAACTCTCTAAGAAAAACTAAGAACTTCTAAATTAAAATATGAATAGCCTCCCCTAAAACTAGGGTAAAAAGAGTGCTTAAATACAATGGGGATGGACCCCGTAAAAATATGGAAAGAGTGCTTCTTGGGCCCCCAATTAGTTGGGCTGCGGTGCCCTACTCGATTGAGTAGCGGCGCCGCTCGGTCGAGTGATGACACAGTTAGCCGCTTCCTCTAATCTTGGTCTGGTTCTGATATATGCTGCTCGGTCGAGTCACAGCAGTGCTCGGTCGAGTCACTGAGGGTTACTTATTTAGGCTCAAAAGTGATGCTCTATGATTGATTTTGCTCGGCTGAGTAGTTGCAGTACTCGGTCGAGCGCTGGTCTACTCGGTCGAGTGGATGTAAGCTGGAGAGGCCTTCAAATCTACGTTCTGTTTTGGATTCAGCTCAACCGAGCGACTGCAGTGCTCGGTCAAGTCACCTTTGCGCTCTCCTACTTTGATTAGGAATTGGAATGAGTTTTAGTCAACCGAGTTGATCTGACCGAGTAATGTTCCTACTCGGTCCGAGTGAAGAATATTCCTTATCTGATGGAGCTCTTCTTTTTGTTTGAATGTCAGCTCGACCGAGTGCTGATGCTCTCATTCGAGTGGTCTAGAAAACATCATATGATCTTCTTTTGAGCTCTCTTCTCTTCTTCTCTTCTCTTCTTCTCTTCTCTTCAAATCTTCTACTCCACCTCGTTGAACACCTATCGAACCTCGCCATAGATGTTCTGGATAGCTCGGGTGTGTCCATATGCTATAATTGCTCCAAATCTCTCCAAAGTTCCTGAAAATCCATAATTCTATATAAAAATCGAATATATCATGAAAAGTACGATATTATATATATAAGTGAACTTTGGATGACAAAAATGCTATAAAAACATGCGATAAAAGCATGGAAAATATAGACACATCAAAATCCCCCAAGCTTACATCTTACTCGT
This sequence comes from Scilla litardierei, assembly GCA_030789695.1. Lineage (NCBI taxonomy): Eukaryota > Viridiplantae > Streptophyta > Magnoliopsida > Asparagales > Asparagaceae > Scilla > Scilla litardierei. The sequence continues at coordinate 40,054,154 of CM061134.1, forward strand.
CCTCGAGGAAGACGAATACGAAGCTCACTGGGAGTAAAAATAAGAAAAATGAAAAAGGAGCGCAAGGAAGAGAGGGTCGCTAGATTATTCTCTCAGATCTCATGCCATTCGCCACACATCACGATACCTCGAAAAATGAATCACATGGTAGCAAGAGATTTCATATCTTAAATGAAGATAGTACTTGCAAGCTCAAGATGAACAAAAGGGACTTATCTAAAGCTCATACAATCAACTTACATCTACGTCATGCATTTCATAGTATTGAATATACAAAACATTGGCGATGCACTTTTCAATCAAAAGTTATAACCGAACATAGAGAATTCATACCAAGCATGCAATAGAGAATGGAATAAGAGTCAAGACATTCACATATTCATATCAAATCATAAGAAATCTCCATATGTAAGTTATTTCGCTAAGTTCAGTATTATCAAACTTTCCCATTCGTGTACAACTCCACTCTAACGTCATGCTCACTCAATTGGTCAAAAGAATTCACCCCCAAGCTTAACTTGAGGCGTCGCATCCCAAGGAAATAATTGTGGAATTTTGTCTTAGTTTTCCCAAATATATATGTGGCTCCAAATAATAAAATTTTGCAATCTCCTTTTTTCTTTGGCTTTTGAAACTTTGTTTCTCGTTTTTTCTTTTTGGACTTTTGTAGGAGCAATAGGATTTGTATTTTTGATTTTTGGTTCCTTTTTGTACTTTTTGGAGCTAACTTTTCATTTGTATGGGATTTTTGGGAATGGATGCGGTATAAGTAGCATTGAGAGGTGAACTCAAGTGATATGTAGTGAATAAAAGATATATCAGTTCAATCAAAAGTGTGCACAAACGGTTTAGTAAGATAATACATCAACTAGACTCATTTGTAAACATGTATATTCTTAATCATTTCAACGAGTAGTGAAGTCAAGCAGTAAAGATTTCAATCATATCAGGCATGCAACAAGAATGCGAATAAGAATATAAAAGCGATGCTTCAGATATGCTAATGATGCATGAATCTTGGTGCATTTCCAATGAAGGCACGCTAAACACTACTCCATAAGTTCAGTTTCAATAAGTTTCATGCATTTACTTAAAGAAGTCGTCAAAAGACGTATATTTTGCAAGCACTTATGAATAGCAAGATAATGAAATAACTCTAAGTGGCATGGCATGGAATATAAGTATCGTGATGGCTACGAAAGCAATAAGAGATGTCATCATAAAGTACTCATCTAGCAAGAGAAAGAAAAGAAAAAGTGGAATAAAATAAAACAAGCATGCACGCAAACCAAAAGACGAGAAATATGATGCTAAATAAAAGAAAAAAAATGTGATGGAAATGGATGGAAAATAAAGCGAAAATGATGCAAAGTGAAAGAAAAAATAAATAAAAAGTGATAGCGCTCATTCCACATGCTAAACACAGCAGTGTCCTCGCTGCTAAGAACACTCGTGAAAGATAGTGAATGATGCTAGGGTGGGGTGGGTGGGTAATGAGAAATCCTAAAAATAAGAAAACTAAAAGGAAAAGAAGAAAAAATGAATGATTGCAAATGCATGGTCCTAGTACCTAATATATGAACAAGCATGCAAATGATGTGATGATGTATATGCAGATGGATGAAAATGGGTTCTCCCCTAAGCTATACAGTGCTACGCCCCGTGTGTGTGGACAAATGGGCACAAGAAAGAGTGAGAGTGGAGAACATGAGCAAAAATACAAATCAAGCAGCGACACCACCCTCTGGAGGTGGTGATGGGCCACACTACTGTGGACCAGAAGATGGAGGGTCAACAGGTGGTTCAACAGTCTCGGTAGGTGGTGCTGGAGTGACTGACTGTACTGGTGCAAGTGTAGCAGGTGGTGCACCCCGTGCTCTCAGAATATCTAAGATCTCGCTAGTGTCCTGTCGTTGTGACTGGTGATGGGTAGTGACCTCTGGATGAAGGCGAGGAAGTCACGCCTCAGCCCAGCAACCTCCCTCTACCGACATCAAGCGTGAGTTAGTGTCGCGGGAGCTAGGTGGCTGACGTGCACCACTAGGGACACCTCTCTCTACCTGGACTCGTGCATGGGCTGCATGAGGTCTGAAAACAAAATCAGGAGAGGGTGGCCCAGCATGGATCTCGACAGAAGATGGGACAGGGATGGATGAGAGATCGGGTGCAGAGGTCAAAATGGTTATATCAGCAAGCAGAGCTGTCATGACAACAGACGTGGTGACAGATACCACGATGCTCTCAGTGAAAATAGCAGCGGTGGAGACAGAAGCGCTGCCAGAAGCAGGTGTGGACAGTGTGATTGTGGAGTCAGGAATGGTATGAATGAGAGGAGTGGAGTCCACAGGTGCAGAGACAGTGGTAGTAGAGATAGTGGAGTCGACAGGCTCCGTGCAGACATGCTCAATATATGTGGGCTCTAGTGTAGGCTCAGGAGCAGTGGGTACAGAAATGCTCTCAGATATGGGTAGTGGTGGTAGCACTGACAGAAGTGGGGATAGAAGTGCTTGCTAAAGGTGTGGAAGTGGTGGGGATGGCTGCTCTCTCGTGGTCCTCTTCGGAGCTAAGCTCCCAATCATCATCACCCTCCTCAGCGGTTGGTCCTATGGGCTTCAGGACGTGTATGGGTGGGATAGAGAGAATGCTGGGAAGTAGCCAGTCTAAGTGGACAGGCTCAATGTGTGTAAGTTCATGGCATGGGAGGACCATGTGATGCTCACGCTGGGCGCCTAAGAGGTAGATCTACTGGCGCTCACCATGGGGCCTGATGATGTGCATACGTGCAAGCACATCGGTAGTTAGTGTGGTGGGCCCGGTGGCAGACAAGAGATCGGCAGGAAGGTCTAGGCCAAGCATGAGGGGAAACTGCCACAACAAATCTACATGGCAGAGATGGAAGTGAGAATCAGTTGGCTGCACAGCCAACGGGCCGTGTCTGATATGAGGTAGGGTCAAAGTGTGCCATCATCAACCCGTCTGACGGGTTTGGTCATCCCACTAAGATGTACATGCTCGGGATGTGAGATGGTGCCAACCTCAGGCCTAGAAAAGATAGTTATGGCGAGGTGGTGCTGAGCGTAGCGCAGACACGGGCGAATGATAGATGCGGACTTTGCCCTACTAGGACTGAAATGTGGGAGGCCAGCTATCCGAATCCAGAAACTCTCGACACTAAAGTATGGGAGCTCTGTGTCGGGTGCAAAGGACTAAGAAGGATCTGTGATGGGTGGGAAGCTGAAGAAAGCTCGGATCATGGCGTAGGTGACGACAACATCACAGTCCAAGGGTCTGAACCTAATGCACTGGTCTGTCCATACAATGGAGCTCATCGCCTCATAGGTGAGGCAAACATAGGTGGTGGTGGTCATATACAAGAAGTGCTCCCAACCTATGACCTGGTAACGGCGTTGGACACCCTCAAGCAACCCAAGACTCTAGAGGGCTGGGATGTCTGTGAATCTAGTTGTCACGATGGGGCGACAGGAAATGATCGCAAATCTCTCGCGGTGCACATCGTTCCTGAAGACAATGTCATATGTCTTCAGGGTCCCCTGGGGTGGCTGAGGTGGGGGTGGTGGATCGGATGTGGTTATGGGAATGGCAGAACTAGCCTGTGGTGCCTCTAATGCGAGTGGTGTAGGGGATGGGGAGCGTGAGGGTGATGGGGATGGTCGACGACGTGTCTGGCGAGAAGAAGAAGCGCTGGAGTCATCGGCTTTCCTCTTCTTCATCGGGGATTCCTACTACCTAGTGTCCTAGGTGGCATAGTGAGTGTAGCGTGCGAACAGATGCAAACACAAGATATGGATATGTAAAATATAGCTAGGAACGAGTGTACCCATTCTCGTAGAGCATTGTGATCGCAACGACAATGAGAGCACGTAGCCTCCAAGTGAATCTTCCCCCAAGCTTGTCCCAATCGGTGAAAGCGATCCAAACCCAAGCGTTACCTCCTAACACTTTCAATGCGGCTGCGCTCGGGCGGCACGCACGGCGCTTGAGCAAAGAGGGAGTTCGAGTGAGGGAGGGTTTGAGAGAGAAGCGAGGTGGTGCTCAGGCAGAGGAATAAATTGGGGGGAATTATGAAGGGGGTCAGTTCGATTATATATGGGGCCAACCAAACTAGGGTTGCTCGGTCGATCCGATTACGAATTAAAAATAGTGGGCCCCCTGCTTTAATTTACTGCTCGGTCAAGCAGCTCGGGCTGCTCGATCGAGCTGAATATAAAATTTAAAGAAATTAATCTCCCAAGATTTTGCCTTGCTACTCGACCGAACTGCTTACTCAGCTCGGTCGAGCTGAAACGTTGATGCACTGATCTCGACCGAGTACTATAACTACTCGGTCGAGTCGAATTAATTCCAGAGCGACGTTTTCAGCTGATTTTTGACTGCGGCTGAGCTCGACCGGGTACTGGAGCTACTCGATCGAGTCAAATTAGTTACAAAATGGCTTTTTAGCTCCCTCCTTCAGCTGCTCCGAGCTCGACCGAGCACTGTGTCTGCTCGGTCGAGTAGCTTTCCCTTAATCTTCAATGTATTTTTAGCTTGTCTCCTTGTCTCCTTTCTGTTCCTTCATCGTTTAAGCTCTCCCTTCATTGGTCAACTGCACAAGATAAAATGCGTCAGAAGTTTTTATAATTTTTATATTTATAGTTTTCTAATGAATTAAAAACATTTTTAATTTGGATTTTTAGGTAGAATGAAGAACTAAATAAGAAATAAAACTAAAAATAAATAAAAATTCGGGTTGCCTCCCGAAAAGCGCTTGTTTAAAGTCGTAAGCTCGACTACATATGATCTTCAATGATAATCTTTGATGTTTGGCGCATATGAGATGCGCTCATTGTGTTTTCCTATGAGGCCATGTGGTGGGAGTGGGAGATGTTGGATATGGAAGACGTTAGTACACCCTTGTAGGGGATGTACGAGGGAATACGGACCTCGAACGTCGCGTACACGAAGTCGTGTGCAAAGGGAATATGTTCCCTTGCGGAGAGGATCTCTAGATTGATGGGAAAGTCGCATTATATGTGCATAAGTGCATGCGACATATGGCTAATAAAGGGGTAATATCTTAAGCTTATATTGTACCATGCATATGGTACAACTTAAGCTTATAATATGCCATGTACGATGGTACACCTTAGTTAAATTGTTCCAAAGGAACAATTACTCCTAAAATAACTACCTTGGGGGCTATAAATAAGACCCAAGGGTTAGCCATTTCCTTACACTTTTGCATGGCATTCTTGCATGCATTTTCATTCTAGCGAATCTCTGCCGAAATCCTTCCTCTCCCTTTATCCAAGTTCTTAATCTAAAAGTAGAGATTTAGATTGTGGATTTAGTAGCCTTACTCCATTCGTGAGAAGACTCGATCCGTCGTGGCGAATCCGAAGGCAAAGTTCCGAGACTACCGTGCCGCATACGCAAGCGTAAGTCTCAACTTTATTTATCGATCCTAACTCTGTTTTGACAGGATCCTACAGGTTCGCCTCGCTTCGTCGGTCTTCAAAAATTGTAAAGATCGCGGCCTCCGGTTGTTGATAATGAAGTGTTATACCTGGCACCTCCTCGTCCAAGAACTTCAAGTAATCGGCCAACGCCTTATCATGTATGACGTCGTCGTCATCGTCTATGTCCTTCCTCATATGATCTATTGCCATCTCATCCATGGCATATTATTCGATAGCTTCATCCTCTAATAGCTCAAGATAGCTAGCATATTCGTGCAGGAAGCACTTCTTCATCGGCTTTTGTAGATGGAATTCGATCTCTATATTTCCAATATTCATAGATAACATCCCTTGACGGACGTTGATCAAAACTCCAGCTGTGGCCATAAAAGGACGTCCCAAGATGATTTGACAACTCCCCTTCTCAGGCATGTCTATAATAATAAAGTCCACTGGCACACTAATTCCTCCCGATATATGTAGGATGACGTGTCGTGCGATGCCAATTGGGTAGGTGACGGATTGGTCTGCCAACTGTATGCTCATGCCAGTGGGCTCTAGCTCCGTTTGTCACGCCTCGCTTCCCAAAAATATGGAGGCGAAGCGTGAGAAGGTCCGCTCAGATTTGTAGCTGCAAAGCTGCAAGTCCGATAAGCGTCAATCAAATTTAAAACTGCAGGTCCTTGCAACGCGAACGAAACAAAGATAATAATAACGAAAAGAGACAAGAGATATATCTCAGAATATCCATATAATAAATTTCAACATCGCAGAAAAGCCACCAGGCTCAAATAAAAGAGTCTAAAAGGCCCAAACATGGTCAACAAAAGTACAGCGTACAAAACAAAGGTGCAACGCACCGACATCTAACAACAAAACCTAAAACAAAATAAACTCATCAAAGTCACCAAGAAAGGTCACCGATGTGCACAAAACTCCTCCTGGGCAAACATGGACTAATACTCAGCGTCAGCAAAACACCACGTACTCAGCAACGGTCTCTGGCTCAGGGTCTAACATGTGACACCCAAAAGAGCAAGGGGCACTTGTCAGCAAGTCTACAAGAGACTTGTGCAAGGAAACTGAAAGTAGGCAAAAGTAAAGCAACCTAGCAGTTCTAGCATGAATGCAATGACATGGCAGTTAAAATATGAGTGCAACAAGTAAAGTAAAGTAAAGTAAGGTACGAGCATGGCATTTAAACATGGCATGGATGACAATTCATACAAGTAACACTCACTAGTACAAGACAAGTAAAGTAAGCACCTCGTGCACAGAGATTCCGCCTTCTGGCTAGAGTGGCTGATCGGGCCACTCCTAAGCTCAGGTGACCGTTTATCCCTACCCCTCCACGTGTATCGGGCATTGGTTTTCAACCAACACATGAGTTCCGCTTCTGGATCACGAGCCAGGAAGTGTTTTAAACAAGTATGGCGTAGGGGTGCACCTAGTCGGACAAGGAAGTACAAGTAGTGTAGCGTGTGCTACGAATGCAACAATCACTAGGATGACATGTAAAATGCAATGCATGGCAGTTAAAAGTGCGTACAGATAGAGAAATTAAACGTGACAGATATCAATGCATGATCAAGTTTAAGGGTTGGATCTAGCTTCGTTGTCAAGCTAGATCAATTTAGGTGACAGATCTAGTTTCGTTGTCAAACTAGACCAAACAGGCGTCTAGCCAGCTATCATTTCACTGACTAGTCTCTTTTACGCTAAAAGCAAGGAAGTGGCCTAAAAACATGGCCCTACACAAGAGTTGGCAAGTTTCACTTGCCTGCAAGTACAACGTCTGAGAAACACCGTCCAAGAGAGTCCAAGTCACAATTAACCTACGTGCACAAGTCCGCCGGCCTAAAGTCCATATTATTAATCTTGATTAGTGAATTTAAAACATTTAAAACATTTTAAAAACATCAATTTTAGTCTTGATTAGCAAGCAATGGGTTGGGGGTCCTAGGGGTGCAAAGCGTTACCTCAACACGACGCGAAAGCTACACTGGCGTCGGGTAGCGACGCCAGGGGTTGGAATAAAAGAACGCGCTCCAAGTCCTGATTCCAAATATAGATTCCTCGCTGGAAAGTTCAGAGCAGCAACCGGAGCGACGAATCCAGATTCCAAAGCTAGCACGTGCGACGATGGGCTACGACGTGTCGCAACGTCGTACACGGCGAATCGTCGGAGAGAAGCACCTAGGTGGGGCCCACAGTAGTCCTAGGGACCAATAGGGGACCCACAATACCTCTGGAGAACTTGGGGGGCCCACGGTGGCAAGTGGTGCGACGGGTGCGGGGTTGCGACGAGTTGCTCTCGGTCAGACACGCTTGGTGCGGGCGGTTCCATCGGTCGGGCACTAGCGGGCGGGGCTGTGCAGCGCTTGGGGGTGTGCAGCGGTGCGGGGGTGTGCTTGGTGCGGGGCCTTGCTTCGGTCGGAGCGGGCGGATGCGGAAGGAACGGTCGGTCGGGCGCTGCGGGCAAGCGTTGCAACGTTGCAACGTTGCAACGAGGCGGGTGCGGGCGGGAGCGTCGGTCGGGCACGGTGCGGAGCGGGCGAACGGAGCGGCTTGGTGCGGTGCGGAGATGCGGGCGGGGTCTCTTGGTCTGACCGAGAGGATCTCTCGGTCGAGCATGGTGCGGAGCGGGGCGAACGGCTGCAGCGGGTGGCTGTGCGAAGCGGGGAGCACTTGGTGTGGCGGGGGCTCCGGTCGGTGCGGGGATTTTGGGGCGTTTGGCTCGGTCGGTGCAGGAGCTGTTCGTCGCAACGTTGCGACGATTCGTCGCAACGTCAAATTTGAGTTTTGGAAGCGGCTAGGGTTATTTTCTTGCGAAAATGGGTCTTCCTAGAGGTTGTTTATATAGTGTAGATGGGTTGACTAGGTCTAGGGCTAATCCTAATGGGATTAGGAGTTTAAAATAATTTAAAATTCAAATCTCACCAACTCCAACTCACCCAAGGCTTAGGTGGGGCCCAAATGAGCTGGAAATTGGCTCAAAAATTATTCAAAACGTTTTAAACTCAAATAAATTTTCTTTGGCCGAAATTAATATAAAAATTAATTATTAAAAATATTATAAACCTTGTTAAAAATATAAAAGTGGTCAAATAAACTCCAAAAATTATAAAATAAATATCGGGGTGATCGTGTCGACGAAAGTGAGCTAACTAAGAAGACGGATCTCAATTTCGATGTCAGACGACGAAACTAAAAATAGAAACGTCTCCCATCAAAAGTGAGAATCGCAACGTCTCATCGAATAAGTTTAAATTGTGGGAAAACGACTCGAGAAACGTCGTTCCAAATTAGTGCCACTATTTAATACTCTCAGAGACGTTCACAACGGCATAACACAACAAAGTGTTCACAAACAAACAAAGTCTAAAATAGACACGTGCACGGCCAAAAGCACGTGCACGAACAACGTACAACGAAAAGTGGTCGTTACATCCTCCCCACCTTAGAATAAAGTCCGTCCTCGGACTTTCTAATATATCTAGTCGCTCTAGTAACTACCCCAATCAAGTCATTATAATTCAAACCAGGTATAGTCATTACAAGTGCTTATATATGCACTAGGTATTCAAACATTAACACTACCAACATGTATATATATATATATATATATATATATATATTCACGTACGTTATACACTTATACATATTATAGTCGGTCAATTCTTACACGTATTTCAATCATATATATATATATATATATATATATATATATATATATATATATATATATATATATATACCTATATATATACATATACGTACATCCCTTATATAACTACTACTCACAAAACAATAGTTCAGATACTCATATAAGTATGATCTCATACTAGCAAATACAATCATTGTTCTACGTATAGGTAACTACCTATGCGCAAACAAAACATGGGTATACGACTCCCGAATATTCATCCAATACCAAACATCTCAACAATGTAGTCACACCATACCATTTTAAATCAAGCTTCACTATATTTAATATACATTCACCACTACTATAGTTTCATAATATATAGTCATTCAAATGCATGCAAATAGTTCACCATATATTCTCATCACATACGGTCCTATAACTGTATTTACGACACGCCACATATATCATAGTCACCAATAACTATAACTAAGCACATACTTACTCGTGCATGGTGCACACCCATACACGCTAACATTTCATTCATATATATACCAATCACTCCACCATATATCCAGTACATCTACACACCTAGTTTAGCTAGCACACATACGTTCATACAGGCAAGTCCTTAGTAAATAGCTATACCTCAAGACCAACCCCTATAACTATATACTGGTATAGCGACCCACAATCATGTGTGTAACACAACCAGGCACAAACACTTCTATCACTATACATACATCAAACATTGCTATATTCAAACTACAAACATACTTTCAATATACTTAGAGTATACCCACTCAAGCTTGAGTGGGACTCAATACACATATCAGAATATTCTATATACGTAACACGGCATTCATACCTATAACAATACCACTCCAATATTCATACGCCTACCAATACAACCATATACATTCCATAAGTCAATCACACTTAATATTTAGTCAGGTAATACTCACATAGTTCAATCACTTTATATATGTCATAATAGTAATACAGACATCAACACACGTATAATTATAATACACTCCCTCATACATACGCATTCATCGTATAGTCACACATATGTAACATGTATATTCACACCATAGCCTACTACCTATAATTAGTATACCAACACCTATACATACATAGTTAAGATGTGCAATAGTCGTGTATACCTCACGGTATGCACGCATGCAACATCCCGTAAAAGCAAGCAATACCGATCAAAATTATAATCCTATTACCATATGTATATCACCTATATACTCATGCAACAAAACATAACTACTTACGTCTAAGCACAATACATACCTACATACGAGCACATACTCATACGTACTATTATATGGGTCACACAATAGGCCTACTCGTACACTTATTATTATCACACCTAGCATACACATAGCTTTACCAATCACTTATTTCAACCATTATAAGTATCTCTAACTACATACACTCCATTAGATATTCTAACACTAACTCTTATATACACAGGCATCCTTAGTATGGTATAGCTCACCACACACAAATCTATAAACACTAGCACGCAAACAACCTCATAATATCACGAATAAATCTGATTATATATATATATATATACCACACAATAGGCAAGCATCAATATACTAAGGGGGTATACTCATTCAAGCCCACGTACGCAACTTAGGTACGTGCACTACGACTACCTCACAAGGTCCAAGGGCCTACTAACAACTTAGAGTTGACACAGACATTGACGGGCACTAAAGCCTAAGCAATAAAGGGAGGTCGAGGTCGAAAGCGTGACGAGGGAAAGATCGATAAGCACGAGTTCAGATAGGACGAATACAAGGAGACAGCTTGGTTAGACGAAACATTGACTCACTGGTGAATGTTTAGGTAGAGGAAAGGGAGATGTAGTGATACTTACATAGGATGGAGAAAAGAAAATAGGGTAAATAGAATTAGCTAAAATACGTGGAGTTTGAAAACTGTCGTACTTCAAAAGTTAAAATCCTCGTCTGTATAAAAATATTTGGAGATCGATAAAACGAGTTGTTCAAAATAAGGTTTGAGTCGAATATTCATGATAAGAGAAAATGGTCTATTGATTTATATAAAATCATAATAAGAAGAGTAGATCACTTACACGAATATTAAAGACGTAGTTTAGAAAATATTATACGGTAGTGACTTAATATAAAGCTGGCAAAAGCTTAAAGAATGAAATTAAATTAACTGAAGAATTTAAACTTGTGTTAAATGCTTTCAAAACTTTTACGCTATGTAAAATTTAAAATAATCAATATTGGAACCGCTTTTAGGGGAACCAGGATGTGCCAAAGAAATAAAACTGGTTTACACAAAGCTTTAAAATCAAATCATGGAGGGTCTAAATCAGGAAGTGGTAATGAAATAGTTATTTTGCAAAAATCTGAAGTAGAGAAAACGACGAGCATAAAATCGACTGACTGAAAGCTGAATTTCCAGGTGACTTGAAAAGTATATGAATGGCATAATAAGAAAAGAAAATTATAAGTCGCATTGGACAAAATAAAAAGGGAAAATGTATTTTCATAGGTACGAACGCATAGGCTGGAAAAATATAATAAGCTAGTATTCAAAAAATTTCGCCAAAAGTTTTAAGAATTTAAGTCAACGAAGGAGTATGAAATATATACGATATATATATTAAAATTTTGAACAAATTTAAACTTAGGGAAAGAGGAAATCGAAAAATACTTTCAGAAGATTCAAGGTATGTAACGAAGAGGTTCGAAAATTGATGACGGTCGTCATGAGGCGATCGCGTGAATTGAGGCAAGGAAAATGGTCGAATGATCAATACATACATACGCCTAGGGTATGAATCAGGAGAATCTACGGGAAACTCCTATGGTCGTCCAACTAAAGGTTAAGAAGCTAAGCGCTAAGGCTTTCTAAGGAGCTAGACGGTAATGAAATGCGTTCAGCTTGGTCCGAAATCGATGAACCCAAGCGAACGACTGAAGGAAATTCTAGATGTCAATTATAGTCAGAGTTAGACAAGAACCACTAAGGTAACTCGTACGACGATTAACTCAATTGCTAGAAGGGAGTCTAACTATCAATCAGAGGCCTCTAACTAGCAAGCACAGACGTCTACCTAAGTTTTTCCTACCACCTAGTGACATAGGAAAACGAGTAGACTCAGGGCTTATAACTCGGATGTTGCAATTTATTTAATGGACATTCCGTTATTATCGTTGTTCCGTTAACTCGCAATTGCAAGACGGACCTGCATGGGCCACCAACAAAACCTGTCACGCCCCGCTTCCCAAAAATATGGAGGTGAAGCGTGAGAAGGTCCGCTCAGACTTGAAGCTACAAAGCTACAAGTCCGATAAGCGTCAATCAAATTTAAACTGCAGGTCCTTGCAACGCGAAACGAAACAAAGATAATAATAACGAAAAGAGACAAGAGATATATCTCAGAATATCCATATAATAAATTTCAACATCGCAGAAAAGCCACCAGGCTCAAATAAAAGAGTCTAAAAGGCCCAAACAGGGCCAACAAAAGTACAACGTACAAAACAAAGGTGCCACGCACCGACATCTAACAACAAAACCTAAAACAAAAGAAACTCAGCAAAGTCACCAAGAAAGGTCTCTTTTGTCCACAAAACTCCTCCTGGGCAAACATGGACTCAGACTCAGCGTCAGCAAAACATCACGTACACAGCAACGGTCTCTGGCTCAGGGTCTAACATGTGACACCCAAAAGAGCAAGGGGCACATGTCAGCAAGTCTACAAGAGACTTGTGCAAGGAAACTGAAAGTAGGCAAAAGTAAAGCAACCTAGCAGTTCTAGCATGAATGCAATGACATGGCAGTTAAAGTATGAGTGCAACAAGTAAAGTATAGTAAAGTAAGGTACGAGCATGGCATTTAAACATGGCATGGATGACAAGTCATACAAGTAACACTTACTAGTACAAGACAAGTAAAGTAAGCACCTCGTGCACAGAGATTCCGCCTTCTGGCTAGAGTGGCTGATCGGGCCACTCCTAAGCTCAGGTGACCGTTTATCCCTACCCCTCCACGTGTATCGGGCATTGGTTTTCAACCAACACATGAGGCCCGCTTCTGGATCACGAGCCAGGAAGTGTTTTAAACAAGTATGGCGTAGGGGTGCACCTAGCCGGACAAGGAAGTACAAGTAGTGTAGCGTGTGCTACGAATGCAACAATCACTAGGATGACATGTAAAATGCAATGCATGGCAGTTAAAAGTGCGTACAGATAGAGAAATTAAACGTGACAGATATCAATGCATGATCAAGTTTAAGGGTTGGATCTAGCTTCGTTGTCAAGCTAGATCAATTTAGGTGACGGATCTAGTTTCGTTGTCAAACTAGATCAAGTAGGCGTCTAGCCAGCTATCATTTCACTGACTAGTCTCTTTTACGCTAAAAGCAAGGAAGTGGCCTAAAAACATGGCCCTACACAAGAGTTGGCAAGTTTCACTTGCCTGCAAGTACAACGTCTGAGAAACACCGTCCAAGAGAGTCCAAGTCACAAATAACCTACGTGCACAAGTCCACCGGCCTAAAGTCCATATTATTAATCTTGATTAGTGAATTTAAAACATTTAAAACATTTTAAAAACATCAATTTTAGTCTTGATTAGCAGGCAATGGGTTGGGGGTCCTAGGGGTGCAAAGCGTTACCTCAACACGACGCGAAAGCTACACTGTCGTCGGGTAGAGACGCCAGGGGTTGGAATAAAAGAACGCGCTCCAAGTCCTGATTCCAATATAGATTCCTCGCTGGAAACTTCAGAGCAGCAACCGGGGCGACGATTCTAGATTCCAAAGCTAGCACGTGTGACGACGGGCTACGACGTGTCGAAACGTCGTACGTGACAAATCGTCGGAGAGAAAGCACCTAGGTGGGGCCTACAGTAGTCTTAGGGACCAATAGGGGACCCACAATACCTCTGGAGAACTTGGGGGGCCCACGGTGGCAAGTGGTGCGACGGGTGCGGGGTTGCGACGAGTTGCTCTCCGTCAGACACGCTTGGTGCGGGCAGTTCCATCGGTCGGACACTAGGGGCGGGGCTGTGCAGCTCTTGGGGGTGTGCTTGGTGCGGGGCCTTGCTTCGGTCGGAGCGGGCGGATGCGGAAGGAACGGTCGGTCGGGCGCTGCAGGCAAGCGTTGCAACGTTGCAACGTTGCAACGAGGCGGGTGCAGGTGGGAGCGTCGGTCAGGCACGGTGCAGAGCGGGCGAACGGAGCGGCTTGGTGCGGTGCGGAGATGCGGGCGGGGTCTCTCGGTCTGACCGAGGGGATCTCTCGGTCGGGCACAGGGCGATGCGGGGGTTGCGATGCAGCGGCTACAGCGGGTGCGAACGGAGCGGATGAGCGGGGGGTTTCAGCGGTCGGTGCGGGGATTTTGGGGCGTTTGGCTCGGTCGGTGCGGGAGCTGTTCGTCGCAACGTTGCGACGATTCGTCGCAACGTCAAATTTGAGTTTTGGAAGCGGCTAGGGTTATTTTCTTGCGAAAATGGGTCTTCCTAGAGGTTGTTTATATAGTGTAGATGGGTTGACTAGGTCTAGGGCTAAACCTAATGTGATTAGGAGTTTAAAATAATTTAAAATTCAAATCTCACCAACTCCAACTCGCCCAAGGCTTAGGTGGGGCCCAAATGAGCTGGAAATTGGCTCAAAAATTATTCAAAACGTTTTAAACTCAAATAAATTTTCTTTGGCCGAAATTAATATAAAAATTAATTATTAAAAATATTATAAACCTTGTTAAAAATATAAAAGTGGTCAAATAAACTCCAAAAATTATAAAATAAATATTGGGGAGATCGTGTTGATGAAAGTGAGCTAACTAAGAAGACGGATCTCAATTTCAACGTCAGACAACGAAACTAAAAATAGAAACGTCTTCCATCAAAAGTGAGAATCGCAACCTCTCATCGAATAAGTCTAAATTGTGGGAAAACGACTCGAGCAACGTCGTTCCAAATTAGTGCCATTATTTAATACTCTCAGAGACGTTCACAACGGCATAACACAACGAAGTGTTCACAAACAAACAAAGTCTAAAATAGACACGTGCACGGCCAAAAGCACGTGCACGAACAACGTACAACGAAAAGTGGTCGTTACACCGTTACCGTATTCAACCTCTTGAAGATGGAGAGCGGCATCAAGCTAATGCTCACCCCCAAGTCAATTAGCGCTCTATCGATGTGGACGCCGCCTATGGAGCACAGCATCGAAAAGCTCCCGGGATCGGGCAATTTCTTCGGTGGGGTGTTCTTGAGGACCGAAGTGCAACTATCTGCCAACTTTACTGCTTCTTGTCTTCTCTTCCCTGCTATCAAATCTTTCAAAAACTTTGCATATGTGGGGATCTCTGTAAGTGCGTCCATGAAAGGGATATTCAAGTGAACACCCTTGAGAAGCTCTATAAATTTGGTGTATTTCTTCTCGAGCTTTGCCATGGCTAATCTTTGCGGATAAGGAGGTGGAGGATGGTTTCCCTTGTTTTTGTCGTCATCCTTTGGTATAGATTTCACGGAAGATGGAGTGTCCGTCGATGTCGTGGTGACAGGAATAGATTATGTGGTAGGAGAAGCCTCCTTCTCTTTAGTGGCGGATGGCTCATCTGTAACTCACTCCACGTTCTCTGTACTGATGGGCTCAGAAATAGTGGTGTCTTCCTTTTGTATAGGCGTCGATGATTGTTGATCCACATTCTTAGAGACCGGTACCATGACAACATTGGTACTCTTTCCTCCTCTAGTCATAACCACCACGACTGCATTAACTTCCGCCCTTGGATTTGGCTCGGGTTGAGATGGCAATCTCATTTGAGCCTTCATAAATTGAGTCATTTGCACCGACAAGTTATTGACGATGGCTGAAAGTTGCCTTTGCGTGGCTGATAGTTCTGAATTGGACTTCGTTTGGATGCTCATAAAGGCATCTAATATTGCCTCCGTCAGGTTTTTGTGCAGTTGGTTGTTGGTATTGTTGTTGTTGCTGCTAATATGGTTGACGATTAAAATATCGCGGCGGTCTATAAGGCCAGATGGCCTGAATCCGTAATGCTGCTGTTGTGGAGGTGGTGATTGTTGTTGAGACGGCTGGGGTGGCCTCGGTTGGAATGGTGGTTGTAGAGCTCCGTTGGGGTTGCTATAGGAGAATCCAGGATGTGACTTCCATGCTGGATTTGACCACTGAGGTCTAGGATTGCTCCCCTCGCACGCTATATAATTGACTTGCTCCGCTGATACGCTCGTTCCTTCACAGGACCCTTCTATTGGAGTGTACCCTTGCTCGGCATAGTCTTCATAGGTAGCATATACCGAAGCCTTGGAAGTAGTTGGAATAACATCCAACCTTTGCTCAATTCTTGCAACTTGCTTGCAAAGGGTCTAAAGTTGCCCATCAAGATGTGTAGCTACCTTTATCTCAGAATGGCCCGAACCGATGCCTCTAGCTATTGAGCGTTTATCACTCCATTGTTGATTATTGGAGGTCATCTGCTCCAAAAGTGACGTGGCCTCCTCAGGTAGCTTAGCTAATAATGCGCCATTTGCAGAGGCATCAATGATCATTTTTGTGTCGGGCTTGAGGCCATTATAAAAGCTCTGAATGAGATCCCAGTCTTGAACACCATGATGTGGGAATTGATGTTGAAGATCCTTGAAGCGTTTCCAAGCTTCATAAAGTGATTCATGTGGGAGCTGTTTAAAGATGTGATGGTGTTCCTAATCCTCACCATCTTGGATGGTGGATAATATTTCTTCACAAAGGCTTGGGCTAACTACTTCCAAGTCTTGAAAGTATTGGTAGGATGCTTCCTCAACCAATATGCTGCTTTGTCCTGAAGAGTGAACATGAACAGACGGAGTTTGATAGCATCTTCACTCACATCTTTAACTTAGAAAGTGTCACACTTTGCCAAGAAAAGATCTATATAATGATTGTGGTTCTCATGAGGATGCCCATGGAAGGGGTCCTGCTGCATTAAGTTAATTAAGCTCGTCTTCAATTAGAAGTTGTCCCCTGCCAGTTGTTGTCTTAAGATAGAAGATATGCTAGATAGATTGGGCTTCATGTAATCCAGAACATTGCAAGAACATGGAGGAGAATTGGGAGGAGTCCCTGCCATTTGATCCTATAAAGTTTGATTTCTCCTTTTTGCTTTGAGCTGTCTCACTGTCCTTTCAATCTCGGGGTCAAATAATAGATCATCGGATCCCACAAGGCAGGCGTTCATGCACAAGAGACAAACTCGGAGAAGATGTCAGTAGCAAAGGAAAAAGAATAAAATTATGGATAGATAAGAGATGGTAAGAGTAACTACCAAGTCTTTCAACAAAGAAAGTAACCCAAGTAAAAACCGTTTGCCTCCCCGGCAATGGCGCCAAAAGCTTGAGGCGCTCCAGATTTAACTCCGGAAACTTACCGCAAGTGCAGGTGTCAATGCTTTGTAGTATAGAAAAATGTCAAACCCACAGGGATGTAGATGCTTATATAGTCTTGGGTCTATTCAAAGTCTCAAACTGATACTAGTCCAACGTACTCAGAAAGATTGTCACGAATGGTTACTATCTCAATTAACAATAGAATAAAAACTAGGGCAATAGGAGTCACCACTAGGATCGGATATCAATGCTAGGTTACAATTTCTACGTTGAATTGACTTTATTAGGGCGAGATTGTCGCATCTAAAATGTAGAACTCATGGCCAACTATCGTTGTGCTACTCGTCTAACGTATCACATGCTTAGCCCCACCACTGTGGATGGTCTTACACACAATCCATGCATTACGAACGACAACTATTCTCAATCTCTACTCACGCCACCACTGTGGGTTAGAGATTCGATCTGTGATTTGATGGCTCTCATTGATGCTACTACCGTAGATCATCAATTAGTAATATAGGACGTCAGTGGAAACCATCAAAGTGTGTGCCACTACCGTGGATCACGAACTATAATTGAATTCACTAACGTGCCTAATTAAGTTCATAGGCTACCCGTCCAAGATGTGTGCCACTACCGTAGATCACAAACCCTATATGAGATCTCCTACAAATTTGGCTGGATCAACCAACACACACTCTTTTATACTAAAACAATGTAAAAATCCTAACTTTGCATCTAACTCCTAAGATCCTAAGGCTGATCCATTAGCTCGAGAAATGACTACTCATAATTCATAGCGATATCGACAAAAGCGTTTAGAATAGTAATAGAAATTATAATAGCAATGAAAGACATCGAAATAAGCATAGAGAGATGAGAGATCGTTACCAAAGCGCTTAAGACGAACAAACAATCACAGAGAATTAAGGTCAAGAGATTCCAAGCAAATTGCAATAATAAAAATATCAACATTGTCTTCAAAACAATATTGACGGCTCAAGAACACTCTAAGAAAAACTAAGAACTTCTAAATTAAAATATGAATGGCCTACCTAAAACTATGGTAAAACGAGTGCTTAAATACAATGGGGATGGACCCCGCAAAAATCTGGAAAGAGGGCTTCTTGGGCCCCCGATTAGTTTGGCTGTTGGGCCCTACTCGATCGTGTAGTGACGCCGCTCGGTCGAGTGATGACACGGTCAGCCGCTTCCTCTAATCTTGGTCTACTTCTGATATATGCTGCTCAGTCGAGTCACAACAGTGCTCAGTCGAGTCACTGAGGGTTGCTTATTTAGGATTAAAAGTGCTGCTCTATGATTGATTCCGCTCGGCCGAGTAGTTGCAGTACTCGGTCGAGCGCTGGTCTACTTGGTCGAGTGGATGTAAGCTGGAGAGGCCTTCAAAATCATCATTTTGTTTTGGATTCAGCTCGACCGAGCGGCTACAGTGCTCGGTCGAGTCGCCTATGTGCTCTCCTACTTCGATTAGGAATTAGAATGAGTTTTAGTCAGCCGAGTTGATCTGACCGAGTAGCGTTCTTTCTCGGTCCAAGTGAAGAATATTCTTAGCTGCTGGAGCTCTTCTTTTGGTTTGAATGTCAGCTCGATCGAGTGCTGATGCATTCGGTCGAGTGGTCTGGAAAACATCATATGATCTTCTTTTGAGCTCTATTCTTTCTTCTCTTCTTCTCTTCTCTTCAAATCTTTTTCTCCACCTTGTCGAACACCTATCGAACCTCACCATAGATGTTTCGGATAGCTCTGATGTGTCCATATGCTATAATTGCTCCAAATCGTTCCAAAGTTCCTGAAAATCCACAATTCTATACGAAAATCGAATATATTGCGAAATGTGCGATAATATATATAAGAGAACTTTGGATGGCGAAAATGCAATGAAAACATGCCATAAAAGCATGGAAAATATGGACACATCAGAAATCTTAGCCTTCATTTAATATCTTATGTCTAGGATCATCGTATTTCACTTATGACCCTAAAATTTCCCTCAAAACTCAAATTCTCACCTTTTGAACCCTAAGTTGCAAAAAAATTTCAAACTCTTCATCCCAATTTAGATCTCAGAAAGTTTAAGGAAGGATCAAGGTGTTGATTTTAGTTCTTGATAGGTAACATACTTTATCTCACATATTTTTATACTCTATTTGCATCATCTAGTTGCATCTACACTTGTACTTGCACCATGAGCAAAAGGGACATCCCTTAGAAGAAGTGAACATGAGCCTCATCTTCACAACCCTCACAATCCACTCCTTCACAACCCCTTTCAGATAAAAATCTCATTATTCCTTATTTGAATCATGCCAATTTACTCCCTCACTACTAACACAAGGCTGATAATGGCATCCTCATGGAGAGATTTGTCAAGTGTGATGATTTCGGAGGGTTAAGATTAGGGAAATTCTAGCTTTTCAAGGGCATGAGGAATTAATTTCCAGTGAAAGTTCTTGCAAATGCTACTCGAGACTTGTAAATTTGTTTTACACAAATATGAAAGTCAATTCCACTTCACCTAAGCTCAACTCAAATGTTTTGCATAAACACATTGGACTAGATGTACGCACAGTAGGTAGGATTCTGGGCGTTCCTAGCAAGAGAACAACACTTACAGAGATTTTTATGAATGACTCAAAAGTCATGGAAAACATGTTCTGTAAGGGGAAAAGATTAACTCCTCGCACATCAACTAGCTCATTAGTGACAAGGGCAAGGTTTCTTGCATTAATACTGTCCTATAATGTCTTCCGAAGAGCTGGAAGCTATTTTGTGCTATCTGAGGCATATGCTAAGAGTGACTACAATATCATAGCAGGAATAAAATTAAACTGAGCAGATTTTATCTATGAACACCTGATACATAGCACATCACAATCACTTCATCATGGTCACTTTCTTACTAAGATCTTTAAGCATTTTGGTGTCAACTTTACTAGTGAGACTCATTATCTCACCCTTTGATAAAAGTGTATTAAATATGATGAAATTACAACAAGATCCATCTTTGAATCCTGAAGAGGAATAAGAGGAAGAGGAAGATGATGAAGATGACTCCGATGATGAAGCAACCCCCTCCACTCAACCCACTCAACAAGCTCCACCTCCATTTAATCAATCCATCTTGCTTGCCAAGCTTGAAGAGTTAAAGCTAGAGCTCAAGCAAGAGATGAACCAAGCCTTTGCTAGAATTGACACTAAATTAGATAGGCGTTATGATATGTTTGATGTCTCAAATTATAGGATTGATGAGCTCCAAGAGGAAATTGCAGACTTAAAGGAGATGATTAGAGGAGGAGTTCCACCAAGTTATATTTCATCTTTTTTAGTGAGCTTGAGTGGGGATGCTTGGATGTTTGATGTTTTTTTATGTTTTCTCATGTATGTTTCATTTCAAACTATGTTGGTTGTAATACTATGTTGCTACACTATAGTTATGTGTGTTGTAATATTTTGTTTCTACTATTGTGTTCCTTGATACACAATTTTTGAATATGTAATATTTGGTGTATCAAAATGTGTTGATCATGTATGCTTTGTGTTATGACGTTTCATATTTTGGGATATATGTTAAAAACTTCATTATTTATCTCTTGAACATTGTTGAAATTATGTCATGATGAACATTATATTAACAATGTTGGACTTTTATGAGTTTAAGAATGAAAGTTTTGGATTATTGGATATATTGGCTCATTTGTGCAAAATGATGGATTTATCCCATTTTGAAAGTTATTGCCACTTCATTGGACTTATGTGCTTATAATTGATGTACTTATGACCTTGTGTCATATGCTTATGCCATGTTGGAATATGGTGTTATCAATAAGTTTGAGTTTATGTTTAATTTTTATGGATATCTAATGCTTATAATCTTTGAGATTGTCTTATTGATATCTTATTTATGCTCACAACCCATGTCGATCATATTCTTTATTCTGTCGATAGCAAATGATAAAATAGAAGCTTATAATTTATAATTTTTATAGTCTTTGATAAGATTAAGAAAAATAAATAGAGTTTATGATATATTGATGATAGCCGACTACTATAGTCATGATAGTCGATTACTGCTTGTTATTTCTCAAAAATGTTGTTCTCATTGAATATTTTCCTTGACACATGGATTGTTGTCATATCATCTTCCATTTCTCTACTCTTTTTGATGAGGCAAATGGGGAGAAATATAGTAACGCATATAAAATACTCATGGTGTTATATGTCATATATCTCATGCCTTGATGTCTCTCATGATTTGATTGGATTTTTATCTTTGATGAGACTTCATGCTTACCATGCTTCATATTTTGAACTTCATGTTGGATTTAATGCTTCTTGAGCCTAATGAATTACAATTGACTTTTATATGTGACTTGAGATTTGTATCTCACATATGGTAATATGATACGAAATTGTGCTTTAAATACTTATCCTAACATGCAAAGATACAAAGGAATTTTTGTTAAACACCATGCATCATTCTAGGAGTAAATAATTTCTTTTGAAATTTCATATTAGTTTGGATTTTATATCATTTGTTGGCATCATCAAAAGGAGGGAGATTGTTGGATATTGAGTACCCCTAATGATGTTTTGATGATGATTAATAAGTGGTTATTACTAATCTCATTTACCAAGTATGTAAAATTTATAAAGTCTATCAAATATGCCTCAAAGTCAAGAAGTCAACAAAAGTCAACAAGACACAAAATTGAAGACTCAAAAGGTTGATCCAATGAAATTCAAGCCAATGCATTCAATGAAGATTAAAGAGATACGTGAAAGCTCAAACCAAGGCCAAAGAAACAAGAGGAAGCTAAGGCATGAAGATGAAGCTATGGAATGCATCAAATAAGCCAAGATATGATATTTTTGATGTAGTTTTCATTCATGCTCTTAGATTATTTGTAGGCCATTGGATTGAAGCTACACACACAAAAGTTTTTAAAACATCATTTAAACTCATAAAATGATTTAGAATAAGTTTTGAAATATTTTTGAAATGATTTCAAGTTGATTTTGAGCAAAAGTCTCACGTATCATAATTATATCCAACTAGTTCTAAAGCAACAACCGACTACTTTGATTGGAAAAAATGAGCATATGCTCTGTTGTTCAAAATAGTCGACTATAGTAGTGATGATAGTCGACTACAGTATTGAGAATAGTCCACTATCATGACTACGGTAGCTGACTATTTTGTGTTAAAGACAAATTTCCAAATTTTACATGATTTTGTGTTTTCAACCGTTAGAAGGGCAAATTTGAGAACAAATTTGAACGGTAAAATGAGCTATATATATTGAGAGTTGGTTAGAGTTATTAAGAGCTTTTAATGATCATATTTCCAAGTTTTTAAGCATTTAAATCACTCTTTTCTTCAAAATCTGTTCAAGCCAAAATTGTTTTTCAATCAAAAAGCTTTTAAGCAAATTTTTTGGCTAACTTAAATTATCTTATCATCAATCTTCCATCTTGATATTCTTGAGAAGAAATTTGAGTCCCAATTCCTTGATCTCTCTAAGCCAAACGGTTGCTCTCCGAATTTACACCCGAAAACTACCGCAAGTGCACAGTGTCAATGCTTTGTAAAATGTCCAACCCATAAGGAGGCAGATGCTTATATAGTCCTGGGTATTGTCTAGATCTCATAACAATTCTAGCAGGGCGTATTCAAAGATGGTTGTCACGAATGTTATCTTTCCTAAGATTATCAGCAATATATGAGACTAGGGTAATAGGAGTCACCGCTAGGATCGTCGGATGTCAATGCTAGGGTAGACTTCTTACGTTGAATTAGCTTTATTAGGGAGAGATTATCGCATCTAAAATGTAGAACTCATGGCCAACTATCGTCGTGCCATTCGTCTAACATATCACGTGCTTAGCCCCATCATCGTGGAAGGCCTCACATGTGATCCGTGCATTATGATCGACAACTCCTCTTAATCTCTACTCACACCACTATCGTGGACAGAGCTTCAATCTGTGATTTGGTGGCTCTCATTGACGCTACTATCGTAGTCATCAATTAGTGATATAAGACATCGGTGGAGACCATCAAAGTATGCGCCACCATCGTGGTCACGAACTCCGATTGAATTCACTAACGTGCCTAATTAAGTTCATAGGATATCCGTCTAAAGTGCATGCCACTATCGTGGTCACGAACCCTATTTGGAATCTCCTACAAACTTGGCTGGATCAACCAAAACACATCCCTTTTATACCAAAACAACCTAAAAATCCTAACTGTACATCTAAATCCTAAGATCCTAGGGATAATCCATTAGCCCTAGACAAGACTACCAGAATTCATGGAAATAACAATAGAAGATTCAATAAAAGCAAGAGAAATCACAATCGCAATAGAAGACATTGGAATAAGCATATAAAGGTTAGAAATTGTTACCAAAGCGTCGAAGAACAATAGACAATCACAGAGAATTAAGGCCGCAAGATTCCAAGCAAAAGAAATATTTAAAAAATTCAATCTTTGTCTTCTACAAAATAGCGACGGCTATGAAAACTCCTTAAGAAAACTAAACTAAAATTAAAAAGTAAGGAAAATGACCAGCTCCCTAATCTAGGATAAAAATTATGCTTATAAACAATAGGAGTGGAGCCCTCAAAAATCTCAAGTCATGGGCAATTGGGCCCACTAGCAAGTCAGGTCGTAGTGCCCTACTCAGTCGAGTAGCAGCATCATTCGGTCGAGCTAGATATGTGGCACCGCTTTGCAGCTTCTTTGGCTCTAGGCTGATATGGGCTATTCAGTCGAGTAGCCCCTCCACTCGGTCGAGCTATAGTACGCTTGAATTCTCCTCTAAATACTGTTCTGTATGGACCGAGCTCGGTCGAGTTGATGCTCTGCTCGGTCGAGTGGTCTTGCATGCTCGGTCGAGCTACAGTGCTTGGAGAAATGCTTGAAATTGTCGTTTTGCTCAGATCGAGTCCGGTCGAGCTAGCACTCAGCTCGGTCGAGTGGGCTATGTTAGTTCTGTTGAAGCTCTCTACGTGTCAGCTCGATCGAGTGCTGAGTAGCTCGACCGAGCTGTGTGGGAAAACTGCTTCGCTTGCCCTTTGAGCTCCTTTCTCTCATTCTTTTCTCCTCTTCTCTTCCAATCTTCTTCTTCACCTCGGCGAACTCTTGTTGAACCTTGTCAATGATGTTCCAGACGGCTCGGTTGTGTCCATGTCCTATAATTGCCAATTCACTCCAAAGTTCCTGAAAATCCACAAATCTATACGAAACTTGAATATAACGTTAAACGCACGATAATATATGGAAATGTGAACTTTGTAAGGCAAAAATGATATGAAATGATGCGGTAAATGCATGGAAAATATGGACACATCAAAATCCCCCAAGCTTACCTCTTACTTGTCCTTGAGGAAGACAAATACGAAGCCCATGGGGCGATAAAAATAAGAAATAGAAAAAGAATGAAAAATGGAGGGAGTCACTAGATTATTCGCTCAGATCTTAAACTTTAAGCTACATATCACGATACTCTGAAAAGTATGGATCACATGCCATTAAGATTTCATATCTTACTTAAACGTGATACTTGCAAGCTTTTAAGAACAACAAAAGGGACTCTCTAAATTCATGCAATCAACTCATATCCACTTCATGTATTTCATAGAGTTTAATATACAAATCATTGGCGATGCACTTTTCAACCAAAAGCTATAAATGAAGCATATAATAATCACACCAAGCATGCAATAGAGAATAGAAAAAGTCATGGCATTCACATATTCGTATCGAATCAAAAGAAATCTACATAGCTAAATTATTTCGCTAAGTTTCAGCATTATCAAATTTTCCCATTTGTGCACCTCTCCACTCTAATGTCGTACTCACTCAATGGTCAAAAGAGTTCAACCCCCAAGCTTAGCTTGAGGCGTCGCATCTAAGGAATAATAATGAAATTTTTGTGGCTTTCCCAAGTATTTTTGTGGCTCTAGTAATGAAATAAGGAATTTTTCTTTTTTTTACTTTGATTTTTCATTTTTCTTTTTGGACTTTTGTAGGAGGTATATGATATGTATTTTTTATTTTTGGCACCTTTTTGGCTTTTTTGTACTTTTTGGAGATAACTTTTCTTTTGTATGGGATTTTTAGGAATATATGCGGTATAAGTAGCTACAAGGGGTGAACTCAAGTGACATGTAGAGAAATAAAGAGATACGAGGAGAAGGAAATATAATGTAACACTCGGTTCACTCTAAGATGTGCACAAATGGTTCAATAAGATAATACTTCAACTAAAACTCCTATGTAAGCATAGATATTTTTAATCATCTCAACTAATAATGAAGTCAAACAGTAAAGTTACAATCATTTAAGGCATGCAACAGAAGGTGAATAAGACAACAAAAATGATGCTTCAGATATGCTAATGATGAGTGAATCTTGGTGCATTTCCAACAAAAGCATACTAGACACTACTACATACATTTTGCTTCAATACATATCATACATTCACTTAGAGAAGTCATCAAAAGAAATATAACTTGCAAGCATATAGAAAGACAATGAAATACTCTAAGTAACATGGCAAGAGTAAAAAGCATTGTGATAGTTGCTAAAGCACAAGAGATATCATCATAGAGAATATATCTAGCATAAAAAGGGAAAAGAAAGACGGAAAGGTAAAATAAAACAAGCATGCAAGCATACAAAAAGATGAAAAACATGATGCTAAAAATTTAAAAAAATAAAGTGGTGTAAAATGGGTGGATAATAAGATAAAAAGAGGTAAAGTGAATAAAAAAAGATGGAAAATAAAAATAAAAAGCGATAGCACTCATCCCCCAAGTTAAACACAGCAGTGTCCTCACTGCTGAGAACACGCGTGCAAGGTTGGAAATGATGCTAGGTGGGGCGGGTGGTTAATGAAATTGGAAAAGAAAATAAAAACCTATACAATGAAAGAAAAGCAAAAGATGCAAATGCATGTCCTAATGCCTAGAATATGTACAAGCATTCAAATGATGCAATGATGGGTATATGCAAATGGGTGATGATGGGTTCTCCCCCAAGCTATGCTGGTGCGATGCCCCGAAGAGACAGATGGGCACTAAAATGATAGGAGGGAAGAACAGAAGTAATCATATAATTTAAGCAACGACATCACCCTCTGTGGGTGATGGTGGGGCCAACTGATGAGGACCAGATGATGGAACAATAGGTCGGTCAACAGGTGTGAGGACAGGTGTGTCAGAGACTGGTGCAACCGCTCAACAGTAGGTGGGGTAGGCTCCGCAGTAGCCTGAACAATATGCTCAGTGAGCGGTGCAGGTCTGATAGGAGGAGCAGGTGCAATGAGAGGAGCATGTGCAAGTATGACGGGTGGTGCACGATGTGTCTTCAGAATATCTAAAATTGTCCGAATGTCCCGGCTCACTGACTCGTGGTGGGTGGCAACCGAGCGGGTGCCTGAACAATAAGCTCAGTGAGCGGTGCAGGTCTGACAGGAGGAGCAGGTGCAATGGGAGGAGCATGTGCAAGTATGATGGGTGGTACATGCTGTGTCCTCAGAATATCTAAAATCGTCTGAATGTCCTGGCTCACTGACTTGTGGTGGGTGGCGACCGAGCAGGTGAGGGTGAAAAAGTCATGCCTCAAACCAACAACCTCGTCCTCCACCGCTGTCAAGCGTGTGTCAGTAAAGCAGGAGCTGGGTGGCGAACGTGCATCCCTAGGTGCACCTCTCTCAAAATGGCCTCGTGCATGTGTTGCACGAGGTCTGAGAGCAAAATTGGGAGATGGTGGCCTAGGGGGATCTCGGCAGAAGATGGGAAAGGGATAGATCCGAGATCAGTTGTAGAGGTCAAAGCAGGAAAATCAGAAAGAGGAGTCGTCATGGCGACAGAGGTGGTGACAGAGACCACGACGCTCTCCGTGAAGACAACAGATGTGGTGACAGTGGTGATGCCTGATAGTGAAGCTGTGGACTCTGAAATGACCGGATCTGAAGGAATGGGGTCCACAGGTGCAGGTGGTGTACTGGCAAAATCAGAAGTGGTGCGAAAAGGACTGGTGGTGCCAAATAGAGGAGCTGTGGACTCTGGAATGATAGGATCGATAAGAGTACAGTCCACAGGTGTAGACAGTGTACTGGCAGGGAAAGGAGTGGTGGGGACATTCTCCGAAATGGTAGAATCGGTAGGTTCAGGAGCGACTGAAACAGAACTGTCCTCAGGTATAGACAGAGATAACGGTACAGAGACTACGAGGGTAAAGGTAGTGATAGCCCCGAAGGTCTCAGGTAGGGTGGTGGTGGTGGCACTAACAAAAGGAAGGACAGAAGTGCTCAGCAGTGGTGGTGGTGGTGGTGGTGGAAGGAATGGTACTCACAGGCTCCTAATCAGAACTAAGCTCACAGTCCTCGTCGCCATCCTCGGCGACATGCTGGTCACCTGCGGGCTCTAAAACGTAGATGGGTGGGATGGGGCGAATGCCAGGGAGGAGCCAGTCAAGCATGACTGGCTCGACCTGTGTAAGATCGGGGCGGGGAAGATACATGTGATGCTCGCGGTGGGTGCCTAAAAGATAAATCTAGTGGCACTCACCATGGGGCCTAATGATGTGCATGCAAGCAAGCACATCTGTGTCAAGTTTGGTAGGCCCGGGTGGTACCACTAGATCGGCTGGAAGAACAAGGCTGAGCATGGTGGTGAAAATGGTAAAGAATCCATCGCAACAGATCTCCATAGCAGCGGAGGTAGTGAGAAGCGGGCGGTGGCACAGCCAGTGGGCTGTGTCAGACAGTAGGAATGGGCGGAGTGTGCCATCGGGCCACCGTCTAATGGCACGGGTCATCCCCATAAGGTGTGCTAGCTCTGGTATGGAAAGGGTCACGACCCCATGTCTAGAGAAGATGGTGGTGGCGAGGTGGCGATGGGCATACCTAAGGCATGGATGGATGATGGAAGAAGACTTCACCCTACTAGAGCTGAAGCCACAGAGACCTGCTATCCGACGCCAGAAACCCTCGGCATCAAATGAGGCTAGCTCTACATCTGGTGCGTAGGCCCAGTTTGGGTTGGGGATAGGTGGGAAATGGAAGTGGGCATGGATCATAGCGTATGTGACTA
The DNA here is from genome assembly GCA_030789695.1 of Scilla litardierei. NCBI lineage: Eukaryota > Viridiplantae > Streptophyta > Magnoliopsida > Asparagales > Asparagaceae > Scilla > Scilla litardierei. The sequence goes on from CM061134.1 coordinate 40,082,789, forward strand.
CAACGTCACGATCCAGCAACCTGAAGCGAATACCGTCCCCCTCCTTGATGATGGAACTCACCGCCTCGTAGGTGAGGCGAGTTGCATGTGTGCATGCATCGTCAGGAAGTGGTCCCAACCTATGGTCTGGTAGAGCTGCTGGACACCCAGAAGGATGCCCAGGCATGTGAGTGCAGTGATGGATGTGAAGCGGGTGGGGATGATGGAGCGGCGGGATACGATCTCGAATCGTGCATGGTGAGCGGCATCCCTGAAGACAATGTCATATGTCCTCAAAGTGCCAATGGGTGTGGGTGGATGGGATGGAGGTGGAGGAATGGCTGTGGGAATAGGAGTGGTTGTGGTGTGTGGAGCCTCAAGTTCTAGAGGCGTAGGAGATGGGGAGCGTGAGGCTGTGGGTGAGGACATGGTGACGTCTATGTGGTCAGCGGGTGAGGGTGATCGGCGTCGACATCATATAGGCCAAGAAGAGGAGCGATCGGGGTCATCGGCCTTCCTCTTTATGGATGGGGCTTTCTAGGTCTAAGCCTAGGTGTCATCGTGATATGTGGGGTGCTAAGCGATGCAAACAAGTAATATGGTAATAAAAATGAAGTAAGGAATGAGTGTACCGATAAGCGTGAGTCGCGGTAAAAGCAAATGCAAGTATACGCGCAATGGCTCAAAGCTAAATTTCCCCCAAGCTGCTCCCAGACCTAGCTTCTCCTTGGAAAGCTCCAAATGTACCTGCAATGAATAATTAAGATAATATTAGTAGGGCATTAAGAAATTAAATTGGGTTTGGGTTCAAAATTAGGAAAAATTAGATTTAGGGTTTGAAATTGGGAATGATGGAGAGAGGGGGGTGTGGAGAGAGTGTGTGGAGAAGAGGAGGTGGAGGGGTGGAGGGATAGTCAGACAGAGTGCTCGGGTGCGGTGGCGCTCGGGCGGAAGGTGGCGGTTGTCCGGCGAGATGATCGGAACGAGTGGGGTTAGGGTTTAGGTTTTGGAGAGCTTGGGCGCTGGGTGTTTTTGAATCAGGGGGTGATTTGGGGCTGATTTGGATTTTAATAGGGTAGGCCTAGTCGGTTTAGGATTTGAAAGGTGGGCCCCTCCCCTTAGTCATTGCTCAGTCGAGCAGCGCAAACTGCTCGACTGAGCTCAAAAGATATGAAAATTTAAAACTTTAGAATCCCCCAAGATGTGCCTAGCTACTCGACCGAGCTACTTACTCGGCTCGGTCGAACTGAATCAATTACAGAGCGACATTTTTAGCTTGTTTGGACTCTGACTGTAGCTCGACCGTGTAGGGTGGCTACTCAGACGAGTCTGTTTGATTTCCAGAGTGCTCTTCTTGTCCCTTTCTTCAGCTGACTGTAGCTCTACCAAGCAGGGTAGCTGCTCGGTCGAGTCGAAATGATTTCCAGAGTGCCCTTTTTGCTATCTCCTTCAGCTGATTGTAGCTGGACCGAGCAGGGTAGCTGCTCGGTCGAGTGGCCTTCAATTGTCCTCCAAGCTAGATGCAGCTCTCCTCGTCGTTTCTCCTCCTTTCCTTCTCCAAAGTCTCATCGTTTGGCACGCTCTCTCCATTGTTCACCTGCAAAAGGAAGAACACATCAGAAATTCTTATTATTTTTATATTTTTATATTTTTATATTTTTATATTTTCTAACGAATAAAAACATTTTTATTTTGGTTTTTGAATGAAAATAAGAATAAAAAGAAATAAATAAAACTAAAATAAAAGAAAATTCAGGTTGCCTCCCAATAAGCGCTTGATTAAAGTCGTAAGCTCGACTCCCTATGATTTTCAATGACACTCCTTGATGTTGGGCGCATATGAGATGCGCCCGTCATGCTTTCCAACGAGACCATTTGGAGGGAGTTGGCACACCTCGCTTCGTTGGCCCTCAATGGCCATGAATATCGTAGCCTCCGATTGTTGATCATGCAATGGTATAACCGGCAGCTCCTCGTCTAAGTCTCTCAAATAGGCAGCCAACGCCTTGTCGTGTATGATGTCGACGTCATCATCTAAGCTCTTCCTCATGGGATCTCTAGTAAATTCCTCCATAGCATATTCATCGGTGGCGTCGTCTTCTAGGAGCTTAAGATAGCTTGCATCCTCGCGCGGGAAGCGTTCCTTCATTGGCTTTTGGAGTTGGAACTCGATCTCAATGTTGCCAACGTCCATAGATAGCGTCCCCTCACAGATGTCGATCAAGACTCCAGTTGTGGCCATGAATGGATGCCCCAGAATAATCTGAGAAGTCCCTTTCTTGGACATGTCCATGATGACGAAGTCCACCGGCACGCATATCCCACCGGATATCTGTAGAATGACATCCCGTGCGAGGCCGACTGGGTATGTGATTGATTGATCCGTTAGTTGAATACTTATGTCGGTGGGCTCAAGCTCCGATCCCATATTTAGTCTCTTAAAAATAGCGAGCGGCATTAAACTAATGCTCGCACTCAAGTCAATCAAAGCTCTATCGATGGGGGTGCCGCCAATGGAGCCGATACCATGAAGCTTCTGGGATCCGGTAGTTTCTTCGGTCGAGAGTTCTTGATGACCAAAGTACAGATATTTGCTAGCTTAACCGCTTCTTGCTTTCTCTTCTCCGCTATTAGATTCTTCAAGAATTTGGCGTACGTGGAGTTCTTAATGAGCGCATCCATGAAGGGGATGTTCAAGTGAACACCCTTAGAAGTTCTATAAACTTAGCATACTTTTTATCAAGCTTCGCATGGCCAATCTCTACGAGTAAGGTGGTGGAGGTCTGCTTCCCTTGTCCTTGGCGACATCCGTCGGCTTGGATTTGTCAAAAGTATGAACATCCGAGTGTGTTGTAGTGATGGGAGTGGGCGATGTGCTGGGTGAAGCCTCCTTCTCTGCAGTGGCGTGTGGCTCATCAATAATTCTCTCCTCATCCTCAGCGAAAATAGGCTTGGAGATGTTGGTATCTTCCTCTTGAATATGCATCGAAGCTTGTTGATCCACTTTCTTAGAGACCGGCAGCATCACAATGTCGGTACTCTTTCCTCCTCTCGTTATGACCACTAGCACTGCGTTGACTTGGCCCCTAGGAGTTGGCTCAGGTTGGGATGGCAATCTCCCTTGAGCCTTCAGAAGTTGAGTCATTTGGGCGGACAATCGATCAACGGTGGCTTGGAGATTCTTATGGTTGGCTGAAATTTCTGCATTCATCTTAGTTTGGCCACTAATAAAGGCATCCAAGGTCGCCTCCAGATTTGGTTTTTGCACCACCGGTTGCTGATATTAATGATGTTGCTGATAAGGTTGGCGATTATAGTAACCTGATGGTCTGTAAGGCCCAGATTCCCTGAATCCATATTGTTGCTGCTGCCGTGGAGGTGGCCCTTGCTGCTGAGGAGGTTGTGGTGGCCTCGGTTGGGACGGTGGTTGTAATGCTCCATTGGGGTTGCTGTATGAAAATCTGAGATGTGATCTCAACGTCGGATTTGACCATTGAGGTCTCCCCTCACCTGCTATAAAATTGACTTGCTCCATCGGCACGTCCGTTTCATCATAGGAACCTTCATTTGGAATGTACCCTTGCTCAGTGTAGTCCTCATGTGTAACATAAACTAGAGCTCTGGAAGTAGTAGGGATAGCGTCCAACCTCTGCTCAATTCGTGCAACCTGCTTGCAAAGAGTCTCAAGCTGGCCTTCAAGCTGTGTAGCTATCTTCACCTCAGAACTTGTACCTCTAAGTATCGAGCATTCATCGCTCTATTGGTGGTTGTTGGAGGCCATTTGTTCTAGCAATGAGGTGGCCTTCTCTGTTTGCTTGGATAACAGTGCGCCTTGCGCAGAGACGTCGATGGTCATTTTGGTGTCGGGCTTGAGCCCATTGTAAAAGCTCTGAATAAGGTCCCAATCCGGCATGCCATGGTATGGGCACTGTTGTTGTAGGTCCTTAAATCTCTCATAAGCTTCATATAATGACTCATGTCGAAGCTGCTTAAAGTTGGTGATCGTCCCTCTGATCCTCACCGTTTTGGACGATGGATAGAACTTGTTGATAAAGGCCAATGCCAAATGTTCCCAAGTCGTGAAAGTATTCATTGGGTGCGCCATCAACCAATAAGCGGCCTTGTCCCGCAGAGTGAACAAAAATAGTCTGAGTTTTATCGCATCATCGCTCACATCCTTCACTTGGAAAGTGTCGCACTTTGCCAAGAAGAGGTCTATGTGATGGTTGGTATTCTCGTGTGTATGCCCATGAAAAGGGTCCTGCTGCATCAAATTTATCAGCCCCGTATTCAATTCGAAATTTCTAGCCACCAGCTGTGGTCTCAAGATAGAGGATATACTGTATAAGATGGGTTGCAAGTGATCCCAGATGATGCCATTACGCAGAGGAGTATTAGTAGCTTCTGCCATTGATTCCTAAAAATTATGGCTCCTCTTTTCTGCTCTAATCCGCCTTGCTGTTCTTTCAATCTCGGGGTCAAATAATGATGGATCGTCAGAACCCCCGAGGCGAGTGTTCATGCATAAGCAACAACTCAGAGAAAATTGTTAGTAGCAAAAGAATAAAAAGAATAAAATATGGAAAGATAGGAGATGGTAAGAATAGCTAACAAGTACTTCAATAAAAAAAATAAACCCAAGTATAAACCGTATGCCTCCCCGGCAACGGCGCCAAAAGCTTGATGTTGAATATACACCCGAAAGCTACTGCAAGTGCACGGTGTCAATGCTTTGTAATATAGTAAAATGTCGAACCCGCAGGGAGGCAGATGCTTATATAGTCTTGGGTATTGTCTAGATCTCAGAACAATTCTAGCAGGGTGTATTTAAAGATGGTTGTCACGAATGTTGTCTTTCCTAAGATTATCAGCAATATATGAGACTAGGGTAATAGGAGTCACTGCTAGGATCATCGGATGTCAATGCTAGGTTAGAATTCTTATGTTGAATTGGCTTTAATAGGGAGAGATTGTCGCATCTAAAATGTAGAACTCATGGCCAACTATCGTCGTGCCACTCGTCTAACGTATCTCGTGCTTAGCCCTACCATCGTGGATGGCCTCACACGCGATATGTGCATTACGATCGATAACTACTCTCAATCTCTACTCATGCCACTATCATAGACAGAGCTTCAATCTGTGATTTGGTGGCTGTCATTGATGCTATTATCGTAGTCATCAATTAGTGATATAAGACGTCGTTGGAGACCATCAAATTATGCGCCATTATCGTGGTCACGAACTCCGATTGAATTCACTAACGTGCCTGATTAAGTTCATAGGATATCTGTCCAAAGTGCATGCCACTATTGTGGTCACGAACCCTATTTGGAATCTCCTATAAACTTGGCTGGATCAACCAAAACACATCCCTTTTATACCAAAACAACCTAAAAATCCTAACTTTACATCTAAATCCTAAGATCCTAGGGCTAATCCATTAGCCCTAAACAAGACTACTCAGAATTCATAGAAATAACAATAGAAGATTCAATAAAAGCAAGATAAATCACAATCGCAATAGAAGACATTGGAATAAGCATATAAAGAGTAGAAATTGTTACCAAAGCGTCGAAGAACGATAGACAATCGCAAAGAATTAAGACCGCAAGATTCCAAGCAAAATTAATATATAAAAAATCCAAGCTTTGTCCTCTACAAAATAGCGATGGCTATGAAAACTCTCTAAGAAAACAAAACTAAAATTAAAAACTAAGGAAAATGACCAGCTCCCTAATCTAGGGTAAAAATTGTGCTTATATACAATAGAGGTTGACCCCTCAAAAATATCAAGTCATGGGCAATTGGGCCCACTAGCAAGTCAGGTCACGACGCCTTACTCGGTCGAATAGCGACGCCCCTCAGTCGACCTGGATACGCGGCACCGCTTTGTAGCTTCTTTGGCTCTGGGCTGATACAGGCTACTCAGTCGAGTAGCCCCTCCACTCGGTCAAGCTACATTACGCTTGAATTCTCCTCAAAACATTGTTCTGTATGGATCGAGCTCGGTCAAGTTGATGCTCTGCTTGGTCGAGTGGTCATGCATGCTCGGTCGAGCTACAGTGCTTGGAGAAATGCTTGAAATTGTCGTTCTGCTCAGACCGAGTCCGGTCGAGCTAGCACTCAGCTCGGTCGAGTGGGCTGTGTCAGTTCTGCTGAAGCTCTCTACGTGTCAGCTCGGTCGAGTGTTGTGCAACTCGACCGAGCTGTCTGGAAAAACAGGTTTGCTTGCCCTTTGAGCTCCTTCCTCTCATTCTTTTCTCCTCTTCTCTTCCAATCTTCTTCTTCACCTCGGCGAACACTTGTTGAACCTTACCAATGATGTTTCGGACAGCTCGGATGTGTCCATGTCCTATAATTACTCCAATTAGCTCCAAAGTTCCTGAAAATCCACAAATCTATACGAAACTCAAATATAACGTTAAACGCGTGATAATAAATGAAAATGTGAACTTTGGAAGGCGAAAATGATATGAAATGATGCGGTAAATGCATGGAAAATATGGACACATCACAAAGCAATCTTCTTAGATATTAAAGGACTTTTTCATTTTTCACTTGGCCACTACAAAAGCTTCAATCCCAAATTTGGCTATATGAAAAGTATTCAACTCACCATCTTCCAAGGAAGCTAAAGTGTAATACCACAATGTGTGGTGATAAATGCTCATTGTATATTTGTGTTGTAAAAGCCTCAAGGGAGGTCCTCTAGAGTAGAGGTGTTTGATTGTAACTCATGCGTGTGTGCAAGGTTTATTGCTTTGTGAAAACCCTAGCAAGAGAAGCTATGTGTATGTTGTAGAAGCCATCAATTGAGGCACTGTTACTCTAATTGGTGAGAGTGTTTAGTGGAAAATCCTGTAGGATCCATATATGCTAAGCAACGAACTAGTCGGGGGTGAATAGTGAAATGGCAACTAAAAATGCTACAAAAAATTTTAGCAATTAGGGAAAATTAATTGCAATACAATAACAAATAAGAGATACGCCAATGCATACGCAAACAAAGAGACGTATTCTGCTTCGGATCCCTAACCAGTGATCCTATTCCAGCACCACTCTTTTAACCTAAGATGTAGTTTTTCACTAATTCTCCCTAACTAGGGCATGAAGAACTCTAACCGAATATAATCGCTAACCGAGATACAATCCCTAACCGAGGCACAAACGCATACAAGAGTGGAGACCCTAACCGGGTACATAAGAGAGACCCTCCTAAGGAGTAACCCTCCAAAGTGTGGAGTAACCCTCCTATTTGGGGTAACCCACCAAATTACTCTCACAACCTGAGAGTAGGTTAAAAACAAAATGTAAAACAATTACACTTACCTATGCCTTGATAAATCTTACCATGTATGTGAAGATGAAGGCATGAGTGTAATGATCCAAAGTGCTTGAGATGGACTTGGTTGCACTTGGATAAACTTCCTCTCTAATGCAATATCAATGCATAGATTTATAATGAGAGAGAGAGAAGGAAGAGAAAATGCTCTTGGAGTTTTGGACTCAAGAATATGAGTTCTTATGATCAGCAATGGATGCCCCCAAAATCTCCCCTTAAACACAGCATTTATAGGCTCTCAACTCTGCACAAAAGACAAGAAAACAGCTCCTTGAAAAAACGCAGCCAACGGCTATAAATGGGCAAAGTGAGATTGACCAGGCGTCTGGAGTTCATGTCCCGGTGTCTGATAAACTGCTCAGGTATCTGGGAACATAGCTACAGTCGTTAAGCAGAAATTGTCTGGACAAAATAATGAAAAGTCCAAACCACGCATCAGACATCTGGAGAACACTTACCAGGCGTCTGATCCACTTTGCAGATGCCTGGAAAGTTTTCACCAGACGACTGCAAAATTAAAAGACAGAGAGCACTGAAAAACTATCTCTTCTTATACAGGCACATGTAAGACATATGACAGGCGTCTTGACCACTGTCCAGGCACCTGGTGATTGACCATTAGGTGATTGACCCAAACGACAATGTATGTAGATCAGATATCTGACCAGACGCCTGTCCTGCACCAAACAGCACACCGAAGTGTGTTTTGTGCAAAGGACCAAATGGAATGGGTTCAACAAGATTCTAAGGAACACTATGATGGAATATGTGCATATATGAGTGTGATTTGTGCATCTAATCAACGCTACAAGTAATCTATGAAAGAAAGATAAGGTTACATGAAGATGAAACATAAATACAATGAAGTCCAATATCAGCATGAATAACCTTGCTCCATAGCCTTGATCCATCATCCCATACCTATTGCTTTGTCTCCTCATCAACATAATCATCAAAATAAATCTGAGACTAAAACAATGAGAGTCATTAGCAATCAACATAATTAGGTGATCATCATCAAAATAAAATAAGATGGGAGTGGGCTAATTAGCCAATACTCAACATTCTCCCCCTTTTGACGATGACCCCCATTATGTGAAAATGATAAGCATTATCAAATAAGCACATGTTAATGGCTTCCCCTACTTATATGCATACCCATTAATAATGTAACATACACAACTATGCATATAAGGGGAAGTATGTAAAATGATGCATAATGAAATGAATATCATTTGATAAGCATACTTATGCATACAATTTCACATACAAATATGTCTCCCCCTTGTCATTTTAAAAAAGGTGGACAAATAATTCTCACCATGGAAAAGAAAAATAACTCTCCCCTCGGAAAAAGAATAATACCAAACAAATGACAACTGACAATGAGAAAAGAAAATGTTTAATACCAAATGAAAGATATATAAGTGGGTACAAAATCACTCTACCATGCTCCCCCTAGATCAATAAATAGGTCAAACGTTGACTCAATGATCTCAAAACAAATTATGGAGTCATGTGACTTATCAATGCAAAATCATACAGATTTAAACTTAGGCATTGAAAAATTGACATTGTTATTGAAATTAAGCACATACAAAGAATCAATGTCAAATGATGAATTTTGAGGCAATATCCAACAACATTGATTGGAGAATTCTCAAACTCATCAAGCGGAGTAAACATATGCTTCAAAGTAGAAGTTTGATAATACATAGCATATAAACTCCACCTATGTCATACACATGGTTAAACTTTTGCACGTTAGATCCATTTCCCAAATAATTTGAAAATAGTTTTTGAAATCAAGGGAAAAATTACACATACACATGTTGGATGCAAAAGAATTATGCAATATATACACATCCAACCAAACAAATATGTGTGTGTGGGGATCTAGGCATTAGGCCACCAAACCCATGAAGAGTTTGATTTCCTAAAGTAATCACTAGAGCAACTAACTTTGTTAACTAGTGATTGTACATAGGCGTCCCTCTCATGTGGCCCTATATTGGTAGGAATCCAAAGTTTCAAGGCATTCATTGATTCCTTGCAAAATTTCCTTTTAGGACAATGGTTAGCAAAATGTCCTAACATATGGCAATGGTAGCAAGTTAAGCTAGGATGAAACTTGGCCCTAGAGGGATAAACATGCATTGGTGTAGAAAGAATTTTCTTTGCATGTTCAATATGGATGTATTGCCTCTTAGCAAAAAATGAATCATTGTGATTCGTATTCACATAGCCGTGTTTTACATGCTCTTTGTATGGATTAGTGTTGTTGTACAAAAAAGCATGGTGATTTTTCTTAGGTGCTTGAGAGAATTTATGTTTAGCACTTTTAGAAGAAATGGTGGGTTGGGAACCAACTTTAGAGTAGTAACACAAACCCCCATGATGATTTGCCGGTTGTTGTTTTTGTAGCAAATCATTGAGTCAATCCCCAGATGTCACAAACTTTCGAATTTTTTAGGATTCCTCTTCGCATTTCAAAATTAGGGTAGAAATGCGAGATTCTAAATCAAGATTCTTGGCTTTTAATATGTCATTCTCTATGCCAAGTTCCTTGATTTTAGACAGAAGTGTTTCTTTCTCGACATCACCTAATTTTTGTGTAGCAAGCCTAGGTGGATCACTAGAATCAATAAAGGGAGTGTTCCCTTGACTAACTAACAAAGCATCATGCTTAGATTTAAGCGAATTTAAGGCTTTGGATAGTTTATGAAGAGATGCTAACATTACCTCCTTGTTTTCACAGAGGTCCTCCATGGTTCCTCCTTCTCATCTTCTTCATCATTCTCCTCGTCGCTTTCCTCCTTACTTGAACTCGAGCTTGATGAGTCATCCTCAATCGCTATGAGAGCCAAATTTCCGCCATGCTTTTTGCTTTTAGCACCACACGGAATAAGCAAATTCGAGAAGACATCATCGTGTGCAACGGATGTGAATGTCTGTTCATTATCTTCAATACTCTCACTCGAGTCATCTGATGTGGTCTCATCCCAAGTTCCTATGAAAGCGGTATTCTTCTTCTTTCCTTTCCAATGCTTATAGCTCTCATTCTTCTTATTTGGGCATCGGTTCGCATAATTTCCTAGCTTACCACATTTAAGACAACTTACCACATTTTAGACAAGCGACGGAAGTACGGTTAGAATTTGAAAATAATTTCAATGCTTTCTTACATTGAGATGGGTTCATGATCATCATGAGTTTGTTGGCAAGCTCCATTGCCGCTCCGTCTTCGTTGTCACTTTCTTTATCATCATCTTCTTCATCGCTAGAGATGTTCTTAAGCTTCTTCTTCTTAAGCCTCTCATCGTTGCGATTGAAATTCTTTCTCCATTCAATCTTCTCACCAACGGCCTTGAAAGTGATTCCCTTTTGCTTCTTAGTCTTGGAAGGTTGTCTTTCCTTCTTGTCATGCAACCTCACCTCATAGGCCATCAAATTTCCAATGCAAACCTCCACGGTATATGTGCTCAAGTTATTGGATTCATCAATTCCATTGGCCTTAGACTCCCACTGAGGTGTAAATGAGCCTAGGATTTTCGTCACACGATCCTCTTGAGATATCTCCTTCCTTAGGCCTTCCAATGCTTTCACAATCTCGGTGAACCTAATGAACATCTCGGAGATAATTTCTCCTTCCTGCATTTTAAACATCTTATATTTAGAAATAAAACACTACGTATTGATTTCTTTACCTTTGAGTTACCCTCATATGTAACCTCCAAGAGATGACATATCTCGTTTGTCGACTTGTACATTGAGATGCGGTTGAAATTGTTTGCATTGAGAGTAGAATGAGCGTTCATGGATCTAGCGTTATACTTTATCGAGTCCTTCTCCACCTTAGTCCTTTGAGCTGCGGGTGTGTCGGGTTTCACAAATCGAGACTCAGTGATGTCCCAGAGCTCTTGACATTCAAGCCAAATCATCATCTCGACCTTCCAAGATGGGTAATTGGTCCCATTGAAGAATGGTGGTTGTACGGTTAACATTTCATCTTCGTGAGATTGAGATGAAGCTCTAAATGCCATTTTCGTTGATTAAGCAAAAGCAACCCGCTCTAATACCAATTGTAGGATCCATGTATGCTAAGCAACGAAATAGAGGGGGTGAATGGTGAAATGGCAATTAAAAATGCTAATAAAACAATTTAGCAATTGCGGAAAATTAATTGCAACACAATCACAAATAAGAGATACGCCAATGCATACGCAAACAAAGAGACGTATCATGGTTCGGATCCCTAACCGGTGATCCTACTCCAGCACCACACTTGTAACCCAAGATGTGGATTTCCACTAATTCTTCCTAACCAGGACACGAAGAACTCTAACCGAGTACAATCTCTAACTGAGATACAATCCCTTACCGGGACAATGCTCCTTAACCGGGCACAAAACTCATACAAGAGTGGAGACCCTAACAGGGTACATAGGAGTGACCCTCCTAAGGACTAACCCTTCTATTTGGTGTAACCCACCAAATTACTCTCACAACCCTAGAGTGAGGTTAAAAACAAAATGTAAAACAAATACACTTACATATGCCTTAATAGATCTTACCATGTGTGTGAAGATGAAGGCATGAGTGTAATGATCCAAAGTGCTTGAGATGGACTTGGTTGCACTTGGATAAACTTCCTCTCTAATGCAATATCAATGCATAGATTTATAATGAGAGAGAGAAGGACGAGAAAAATGCTCTTGGAGTTTTGGACTCAAGAATATGAGTTCTTATGATCAACAATGGATGCCCCCAAAATCTCCCCTTAAACCCAGCATTTGTAGGCTCTCTGTTAATGCCCAAAATAACCGAGACAGTTGTCAGGCTGGCGTGGGCTCTTTGTGCTGAGTCAAATCCTTATCAGCCATTGAAGTGGGACCCTATGTTGGAAGAACTTGGGTCGAGTGATGATAGTTGTCGATGGTGCGGAGCTCAATCAACCTTAGAGTAGCTGTAGCATCGATCATTTGAGACTAGGAGGCTCGGAAACGACCTTCGATGCTGGATGATGACAGTCAATCTGCACCACAAGGATACGTTAGGGGGTTCGGATCTGGGTTTCGACGCAAATCCCCTCCGATGCTTAAGTTAGTTTGGGAACTTAATAAAGAGAGGGAGCTAGGAGCAACTGAGATCGACCCACGGAGGTTCGCTTCAGATATGTCGTCGCTAGCTCTATAGTGTAAGAAATATCAACTGAGAAAGTAGAGTTCTATGTCTTAGATCTCATACCTTGGAAATGGAACCCCTTTACATTTTTCCTTGTGCCCATTTATAGGTTGTTCCTCTTTCATTGCGTGTAACTGTCCCTCATTGATTCAGGCACGATCTACTCCAGGATTCGAGATAACAGCTGCCCATTTACTCGGCCCCATTAACCTCCCCCTGAATATCAATGCCAGCCTAACGGTCGAACGATCCATTCGTCTGACTCGGTAATACCCCACTATGACCGATGGGTATCAGGTTGCGGTTGCCAATGGGTCGGGTATGCGGATACTCCAGCAGGATCCATATCTTTGCACTAACAATGACCCCCATCATTCGTGCCTCAGAAACTATGCTGATTGAGACCGAATGATGAGTAATCTCCTTAAATGCGCACGGTTTTCGAAACATTCGATGTGATTTGTGCTGCTAAAACCCTTCCGTCTTTGAAGTGATATCTGCCGTTTCTGGAAGCTGGCTTCAGATACGTGTCGTTCATCAAACGTCAGTCGGTTGAATTCCTTCATATAAAAAAGAAAAGCGAAGAGGAAGAAGAAGAGATCTTTCTACGTCGCCTTCTTTATTGTTTTGAAAGCTTGCTTCTAGCAAAGCTTTCTCAGAGATTGCCCGTTCTTCTTAAGGTATTCCCCCTGACCGATTTTGATTCTCTTTAGATCTGTCAGGTATGTTTGCTCAAGACATAATGAAGGAGCCATCCAACGAGGAGCTCATGGCATGCCTTCGGCCCCCTCGATGTGAGGAAGTTCCTGGGAAGGGAAAAGGTGTTTGGATTGAACCAGACCTTCCCATTCACCGGAAGGATATGAGCTTGAAAGTTCCTGAAGTCATCTTTGATATGGCTCCTAGGTTTTCCCTTGATCTGACTGCTGAGGTCTGGCGAGGTTGTTTTTGTCATCATTTTAAGGTTAGCGTGCCTAATTCAAATGAGAGAGTGTGTTTTCCACGGAAGAGTGAGGTTGGGGTGTATCTTAGAGCCTTTCATCTAGGACTCTGATTTCCTCTTTATCCTTTCATTATAGAGGTTCTGTGCTCTACAGAGCTTTCTATTTGTAGACTCGCTCCCCAAGCTTTTCCCCCCTTGGTTGGTTTCGTCGTACTTTGCAAGCTCTGTGGGGTTCGACCATCCCTTGGACTATTCAGGTACTTCTTCCAGATAATACCTGACCCTAACCGAGTGTGGTACCATATCGCCGCTCACCCGAGGGTGAGGCTCATATATGACCTTTCGATCTTCGACCCTGGGTGGAAGGACACCTTTGTATGTGTCGTTCTTCCCGACTTGGGTCCATTACTCAATAGTTGGAGTTCTTCGAATCCTGAGCTTGTGGAAGAGTCTCGGTTATCAGAGGAGGTCAGAGCCAGGTTGTCAATGGGCGAGGCTGAGGCAGGAAGCTTCTTCTGGGTCGACCGAGGCGAGACAGGTCGACTCAGTATCTGTTGGATGATCATACGTTGAAGACCCTTTTGTGGAGCCCGGGTAATATGTTTTGACTCTAAGTCTTTATCTTCACCACTCACGGTAATTATATCCGTTGTCTGTAGATATGACTAACGAAAACCAACAGAGTGGTTATTCTGGAATGGACCGAGTCTGGGGGAGCAGTGAAAGAAAAAGAGGAGCATCGAAAGGTCGAGTGTTCATGCTGAAAGGTCGAGTGCTTATGCTGAGGGGTCGAGCTCTCGATCTCCCCTCACAATCAACCAAATCTCTTCTTTCAAGGGAGGCGAGGTTAGGCAGACCTCGAGGCCATCTTCTCAAGCCTCCTCAAGAGAGGCTTCGAGCCATGCCCATGTGCAGTCTGATGTGCCCCTGACCTCCGTTGTGGTTTTGGAGCCGCCAATAGTGGTCGACGTCGATGCTATCGATGTTACTGAGCTGACTGAAGCTGTCGGCCAGAAGAGTGAGATGCCCTCCCATGGGGAGGAGTCAGGAAAGAGGAGGCGAGTGGTGGTGGAGGATCCCTTGGCGAAGGGTATGGGGGTCGCTCCTCTCGAGCCTCAGGGTGGTGGTGAAGACTCAATCGGTGTCTCAGGCTCCCGTGATGCCTCTTCTGGATCAGTGGCCCTGGGGCGGCATTGTGTCGCCCGTTCCTTTGGTCGGCCCGATCACTGCAGAGTTCGATCGAGCGTTACTGCTCAGTCAACTTTCTCGATCCTCTGGGCCAGTACAGGGTGACTTTCACCTACCTCCCTTCTTCAGTGGAAAGGAGGAGTCGACCTTGCTAGATTTTGGGACGACTGCTAAGTTGGTGGAGAGCTCGATTCTCCACAGGGATCTGGAGTTTCTTCAGAGGTTAGACCTCGAAAGGGTGGCCAAATTTTTTGTGGGGAGCGGATACCAGGTACGTCATCTGCCTTTCACCTATTGATGCACGAGTTAGTTGTCCCTGGCTAACCTTTTCTACAGATGTCTGTTATCGGCGTTGTGTTGTGCCGTCAAGCCGTCGACTTGATCGAAGGATGTCGGCAGGTGGCAGATGCAGAGTGCAAGGCATTCAAGCTCGAGGCTCAGATGGATGAGGCAGAGGAGGGCCTGAAGAAAGCCCTCAAGGCTAAGGTGGCAGTTGAGTGGGCAGCTGTGGAGGCAAAGAATAATCTGTCATCCATGTCGGTCCTCTGCAAGTCCGTCGAGCTCCGGTGGAGGACGGAGAAGGCTCAGCTTGAGACAGAGCTTGATGCTTTCAAGAAGGAAGAGTTCGAGCTTCGAGCCAAAGCTTCCGACTCTGAGAGGTGGGCAGATGCTTGCAAGGTGGAGGCCGCAGAATCTCGGGCCAAAGTCACCGAGCTCGAGGAGGCTGCCGCGAAGGAGAAGGCGGAGCTCACGGCCAGGCTTACAAAGGCGATGGAAGCTTTCACCAGCATCTTCACATCCGGGGGCGCTCCTCCTCCCTCTTAGGCCGGCAGGCCTTAGTTTACGTTTCTTGTAATCCTTTTTCACTTCTATTTCCTTAGAAATGAATAAAAATTGTTGTGACTTTTTCTTATCTAATATCTGAATACGTGTGTGTGTGTGTGTGTGTGTGTGTGTGTGTGTCCCTTCAACGACTTAACTTTCGATAGATTAGAGATTGATGATAAGTTTAGTCATTGGTAAGTTAGGTGTATTCAACAGATTGAACACAACCCTTTAAAACATAAATCATATTTCGGTTAGTAGCAAGGCGCAATGCCCCTTAGAGTCAACGAAAGTCGGGGGTCGTTTGGTGGCAAGGGGCGAGGCCTCTTTTACTTACGGCCGTCGACCGTCGTGGGTCGTTCAGTGGCGAGGGGTAATCCCTCTGCCAACTGGATGACGACTAAGGTCGTTCAGTGGCGAAGGGCAATCTCTTGGCTTACGGCTGACTACTATGGTCATTTGGTGGCGAGGGGAGAGGCCTCTTCGACTTATGGCCGTCGACCGTCATGGATCGTTCAGTGGCAAGGGGTAATCCCTCAGCTTGCGGCTGGTGACTAGGGTCGTTCAGTGGCAAGGGAAAATCCCGCGGCTTACGGCTGACGACTAGGGTCATTCGATGGCGAGGGGAGAGGCCCCTTCAACTTACGACCGACGAGCGTCGTGGGTTGTTCAGTGTAAGGGGTAATCCCTCAGCTTGCAGCTGAAAACTAGGGTCATTCAGTGGTGAGGGGTGATCCCTCGGCTTACGGTTAATGACTAGATTCGTTCGATGGCGAAGGACGAGGCCCCTTTGACTTACGGCTGACGACCATGGTTAGAATAATTATTGGATAAATATTGAAGGACGATCGACTATGTACGTATCATGAACAGGCATAAGATAAAAGACGAAGATAGATTTCAATCATTTGCCCATGCTGGTATAATCATTTATTATACTTCGGTAAGTACTCAGTGTTCCAAGGATGAGGAAGTTCTCAATCATCCAATGTAGCAAGTCGATAGGTGGCAGGACTGAGTACATCAATCACTGTGTAAGGTCTTTCCCACTTCGCAGTGAGCTTCCCTTGCTTGAGAATCTCGGTAGTGAAAGCAGTCTTACGCAGCACTAAGTCGCCTACACAGAAGTTGCATTTGCGGACCCTTGAGTTGAATTAGCGGGCCATGCGTCCTTTTTGTTCGATGAGGGTCACCAGAGCCTATTCGCGGACCTCGTCCACTAGTTGTAGGTTGAGCTCGAGGCCCTCTGAGTTTCTTTCTTCATCATAGTATTAGAGACGAAGCGGTCGCTCATTGACTTCCACTGGGACGACAGCTTTGCATCCGTAAGCCAGCATTAATGGTGTTTCCCCCGTCAAGGTTTTGTGGGTTGTTCTGTATGACCATAGTATGCCAAGGATTTCGTCCGGCCAGGTCCCTGCGAGCCCGGTTATTCTCTTCTGAAGGGGCCCGAGTATGCTTTTGTTGGCTACCTCGGCCAATCCATTCGACTGGGGATGGGCGACAGAGGCAAAGTGCAGCTTGATCTTCAGCTCTTAGTAGAAGTCTTTGAAGCCGGCACTGTTGGGTCCCATTGTTCGTCATAATGGATTGTTGGATGCCAAAATGACAGCTGATGGACTTCCAGATGAAGCTCCGAGCTTCCTTCCTGGTGATCCGGGACAGGGGCTCTGCCTCGATCCACTTTTTGAAGTAGTCAATCGCCATTATTAGGTATTTTCGTTGCCCGCTCGCTTGTTTGAATGGACCAAGGAGGTCTAGTTCCCACTTGGCGAAAGGAACTGGACTAATAGTGGGGATCAGATTAGTTGGTGGGGCCTAGCTGATCTTTGAGAATTTTTGGCAGGTTGAGCACCTTCGAATGTATTTGACGGCATACTTGAACATCGTTGGACAAAACTACCCTTGCCTCACGGCCTTCAAAGATATAGATTTCCCCTGCAGTGGTTTCCGCAATTGCCCTCATGGATCTCTTAGATCACATAGTGCGCTTCTTGTGGTGTTAAACATTTAAGGTAGGGGAAGACGTCATACTTGGTCCATCGCCTTTTGTACAATGAACCATCTAGCAGGACGAATTGGTAGGCCTTCCATTCTAGCTATCGTGCCTCCACTAGGTCGGTTGGCTTCTCTCCTGTGTTCTGGTAATGGATTATGGTATCCATCCAAGTGATTCCTTGGTCGATGCTTAGTAGCTCCTTCTCTAACCCGATGGCGTGTGGTAGACGTTGTACATACACTGTCCGATCGAGCCCCGCGGAGGAGGATGATGCGAGCTTCGACAAGGCGTCGGCTCAATGATTCTTCGACCTTGGTACATGATGGATTTCCATGCATCTAAACTTAGCGAGCTCCACCTTTGTGATTTGCATGTAACTCTGCATTGAGTCTTTGCGAGCCTCAAAGGTTCCGTTCAGTTGGTGGATGACGAGGCTGGAATCGCTGAGTAGTTGGACCACTTTTGCTCCTAGAGCTAGAGCCAATAGGAATCCGTTGATAGCCGCTTTGTACTCAGCTTTATTATTTGTGGTCTGCGAGTCGAAGCAGAGAGCATACTCGAATATATTGCCTGCTGACGTTTGGACAATTATTCCGGTCCCGCTTCCAGCTTGAGTGGCCGAACCGTCAACTTGTACGATCTAGGTTCCTCCATCCTCCATTGTATCATTTGGTGAATTGATACCTGTCAAGGGGGAGGGGGTTGCCTCAGAAAGCATGTTAGTAGCACATACCTCCTCTTTTAGGCCTTTGTCGTAAGTGAGTTCGACAATGAAGTTGGCGAGAGCCTACCCTTTGATGGTGGTCTTTGACTTGAACTGGATGTCGAATTCACTTAGCTCGACCACCCATTTGGTCATTCTCCCTGAATGATCAAGCCTCTGTATGGTCTGTTCTAGGGGAGTGTCGATGAGGACTAGGATGGTGTACGCTTGGAAGTATGGTCGCAACCTCCTCGCAGATTGGATCAGTGCAAAAGCCATCTTCTCTGTCCTCAAATAGTTCATCTCTGTGCCTCGAAGAACCTGACTGACATAGTTGATGGGTCGTTGTATTCCTGAGTCTTCTTTGACGAAAGCGGAGCTTACGACCTCCATGGTGGCGGCCAGATAGATGATGAGTTAGTCACCTTTATCTGGCTTGGTCAATAGTGGCGGGCTGTGGAGGTACTCCTTTAACTCGAAGAAAGCCTTCTTGCAATCTGTGTCCCACTCGATGACTCTTTTGCCACTTGATGTGGATGCTATCGCCTTCCTCGGTACTTTGAAGAAGGGCAATGACCTCTCGGCTGATTTAGACAAGAATCGTCCCAGAGCAGCTACTCTTCCGTTCAGCCTCTGGAGTTCTCTGAGGATTGAAGGCTCCTTCATCGTAATGACCGTAGTGATCTTGTCGGGGTTGGCCTCGATCCCTCGATTCGTCAGCATGAAATCGAGGAACTTCCCCGATCGAACCCCGAAGGTACATTCGGCAGGGTTCAATCGAAGGTTGTATCGCCAGATCTATGCGAATATCTCGGAGATCTGCAATGTGATCCGTTGGCTTCTTCGACTTAACCAACATGTCATCGATGTAGACTTCTAGGTTTCGACTGATTTGAGCCTCGTAGACTCCGTTCATCATGCATTGGTAAGTAACCCCTGTATTCTTCAAACCAAATGGCATTTTGGTGAAATAGAAAATACTCGATCAGCAACGAAAGAAGTTTTCTCTTCGTCCTCCGGTGCCATCTGGATCTGATTATATCCTGAGAATGTGTCCATGAAGCTGAGGAGTTCGTAGCCCGAAGCACTGTCGACCAGGTGGTCGATTCATGGAAGGGGGTAACTATCCTTGGGGTATGCTTTGTTGATGTCGGTAATGTCGACGCACATCTGTCATTTGCCGTTTGCCTTCTTGACCATCACGATATTCGAGAGCCATTCAGGGTATATGACTTTTCGATTGAAGCATGCTTTTAGAAGTCGATCCACTTCTTCGATCGCAGCCTTCATTTTTTCGACCCCATATTTCTCTTCTTTTGCTTCATGGGTCTGGAAGTCGAGTCGACCTCCAACTTGTGGGATATTACCTCGGGGTCGATGCCGGACATATCTTTCGGGGACCATGCAAAAATGTCTACATGCTCTCTTAGGAGAGTGTTCAAATGTTCCCTTAGATCGAAAGGGAGCAGCGATCCAATAGAGACAGTTTTCCTTCTTCTTCGGAGATCCGGATGTTCTCTGTTTCTTCGACTGCTGCAAGCCATCGATCGTCGACTTGGGGGGTCGACTGGATCCGCCTGCTCGATCCTCCTCAGAGTAGTGGACAGTATATAGCACGATCGTGCCTGTTTCTGATTCCCTCTTGCCTTTCCAACTCCCTCGGGGGTCTAGAATTTGTTCATCTGATGGAAAGTTGAGCCCACCACTTCTATAGCATACAATAGTGGTCTTCAGATGATCCCGTTGTACTCAGAGTTGATCTTCACCACCATGAAACTGGTTAGACGAGTGATTTGTCGAGGATACGTGCCGAGGGTCACCGGTGGGGTGATGATGCCTGCTATTAGGGTGGAATATCGGGTGAATCTCACCAGGGGCCCCGCACAAGGCGTCAATTCCATGGATGACAGCCTCGTCCTCTCCAACGTAGTGAAGAAGAGTATGTCGCACGAGCTTTCGGTGTCGACAAGTAACCTTTTTACGTCGATCTCTTTGACGGTAGCCGTGATGGTGACGTCATCATCATGTGGTAGTTCCACGCCCTTTAAATCTTCATCTGAGAAGGAAATATGAGGCGTAGAATCTCTGGGGTGCTTTCGTCCCACAGATACCGTCATTAACCTTCCGGCATATGAGCTTTGGAGAGAGGTTGATAGTTCTGAGTGCGGGGGACCTCCCATTATCATGTTGATGAGGCCAACGCTAGGAGATCTTGTGGCATCCTCGGAGGATGTTGATGGGTGAGTCAATATGGTCGAGCAGTTCGTCGATCGGGATGTCGACTCGTTTATTTTACACAGACGGCGCCAAACTGTTTAAGGCCAAAAATGACCGAGACAGTTGTCAGGCTAGCGTGTGCTCTTTGCACTGAGTCGGAGCCTCGTCAGCCGTTGAAGTGGGACCCTAGGTTGGAAGAACCTGGGTCGAGTGATGATAGTTGTCGATGGTGCAGAGCTCAATCGACCTTTGGGCAGCTGTAGAGTCGATCGTTTGAGGCTAGGAGGCTCAAAAACGACCTTCGATGCTGGGTGATGACCATCGATTTGCACCACAAGGATACGTTAGGAGGTTAATATCTGGGTTCCGATCCTAATCCCCTCTGATGCTTAAGTTAGTTTGGAAACTTAAGGAAGAGAGGGAGCTAGGAGCAGCTGAGATCGACCCATTGAGGTTCGCCTCAGATGTGTCGTCACTAGCTCTATAGTGTAAGAAATATCAACTAAGAAAGTAGAGTTCTATGTCTTAGATCTCATACCTTGGAAATGGAACCCCTTTACCTTTGTCCTTGTGTCTATTTATAGGTTGTTCCTATTTGATTACGTGTAATCGTCCCTCATTGATTCGGGCACGATCTTCTCTGGGATTCGAGATAACAGTTGTCCATTTACTCGGCCCCATTAACCTTCCCCTGAAATCAGGGCCAGCCTAACGGTCGAACGATCCGTTCGTCTGACTCGGTAATACCCCGCTATGACCGACGGGTATCTGGTTGTAGTCGCCAAATGGGTCGGGTATGAGGATACTCCAGCAGGATCCATACCCATGCACTAACACTCTCAAATCTACACAAAAGGCAAGAAAATGGCTTCTTGAAAAATTTAGCCAATGGCTATAAACGGGCAGATTTGAGATCCACCATGCACTTGGAGTTCATGTCATAGGTGTCTGATAAACTGCTCGGGCGTCTAGGAACATATCTCCAGTCGTTTGGCAAAAAATATCTGGACAGAATAATGAAAAGTCCCAACCACGCATCAAACGTTTGGAGAACACTTACTAGGCATCTGATCCACTGTGCAGACGCCTGAAAAGTCTTCATCAGACGACTGTAAAATTATGGTCCAAAATGATAGAGGGCACTAAAAATAGTCTCTTCTTATATAGGTGCCTGTAAGACATATGCCAGTTATCTGGACCACTGTTCAGGCACCTGGTCATTGACCATCAGGCGCCTGACCCAAATGGCAATGTCAGTAGATCAGATATCTGACACGTCAGGCGTCTGTTGACCCTTCACCAGGCAACTGTCCTGCACCAAACAGCACACCCAAGTGTGTTTTATGCAAAGGACCAACTGGAATGGATTCAACAAGATTCTAAGGAACACTATGATGGAATATGATGCATATAGGAGTGTGTTTTGTGCATCTAATCAAGGCTACAAGTAATCTATGAAAGAAAGATAAGATTACATGAAGATGAAACATAAAATACAATGAACCCAATATCTTCATGAATCCCCTTACTCCATAGCCTTGATCTATCATCACATACCTATTGCTTTGTCTCCTCATCAAGATAATCATTAAAATAAATCTAAGACTAAAACAATGAGAGTCATTAGCAATCAACATAATTAGGTGATCATCATCAAAACAAAACAAGATGGAAGTGGGCTAATTAGCCAATACACAACAAATCCCAACAGGAAGATCGGGGACTGGAGTAGCCCAAGGTGGGTGACCAGAATAAAATGCTCATGTTTCCATTGTGATATTGTCTCCATTTCATTATATGCATACTTGTGTTGTTTAAATTCCGTTGCATAACTCTCTCTCTCTCTCTGTTTCCATTGTGATATTGTCTCCATTTCATTATATGCATACTTGTGTTGTTTAAATTCCATTGCATAACTCTCTCTCTCTCTCTCTCTCTCTCTCTCTCTCTCTCTCTCTCTCTCTCTCTCTCTCTCTCTCAAATGCAATTTAGATTGTTGGTTAAGTACTTGAGGATTTAACTCTCTCAGGAGACTTAGGAGGCTAAATTTAGAGGGTCTAATTTCTATTTGTGAAATTCTTTTTGAAACACTACCCCCCTAGTGTTTAGCATGCTATCTCACGGTATCCAACATCCACCATTTTCAATGTGCTAAAATTGGAGCATTTAAGCGTTAGTGGTCGAGTAATAGATTGGCCCTCTGGGAAGTGAGATGTTGCTGCCATCTTTCAACACTAGCTTTGGTACCAAATGTTGGGATCCTGGTGATGGCAAGTAGAAACACTAGAGGGAGGCAAATAATGTTTTATAAAATTTAATACAATCTCTAGCTTTCTAACTAAGAGTTCAATTAGAGTTACCTAATTTAATCTTAATCAACAATTATATGTGCAAGTATAAAGACAGATAGCGAAGCAATTGCAAGAATATAAATAAATCACAAAGAAACAGTAGCAAACACGAAAGAAATATCATGGTTCAAACACCCTTGTCCTACTCCAGTTCCCAAGCCTCACCTGATCTTACTCACTATTACCTTTCAATAGAAAGAAACTTACAACTCTACAACACACCTCGATGCAAGGAGAAAAACACCTCGAACAAGCTCGATGCCAAACACCTCTTCTCTTGAGAGAATTCTTCTCACACACAAGTGATAGATACTTGCAATGCTTTTGAATACAATTGACATATAGTCACGTTGAAGCTTGTGTTGATAAAGTTTGGCTATAAGCAGGTTGATCTCTAGATGATGTAGAAAGACTAAGCTTAATGAGATCAAGAGTTGGCAAAGAAAGAGTTTGAAAACTTTTAAGAACAAGGCCAAGAAGATGGTATTTTTTTCTTTTGAAAGAGTTTGAGCACAAGAATGATTTATCTCTTAAAAATATTGAAGTTAATTGTTGTAAATAAATTCTAAACAATCCTCAATATATCTGGTAAAAACGTGAGAAAACAACTTACCAAAACACCCTCAAAATGGTATAAAATGGCTAGTTACGGAAATCACGATTAGAGCCAACGGCTAGTTCCTAGTCGACTAGAGTACTACAACACCTAGTCAACTTGTCTCAGCTAGTCAACTAGGAGAAGAACTATAGTCGACTCGTGCCAGTCTTGCCAAAAAGTTGTTGCTTTCTGTCTGCTTTTAGTCGACTAGTCCATTGATTAGTAGACTAGTCATATTACTCTAGTCGACTAATGATGAAATTCTAACATGGCTTAATTTCCAGGTATGCCAGTCGACTAGGGGCATATTCTAGTCGATTAGTCAACTATAAAAACATAGTTTTTGACCAAGAAAACTTAAGAAATGATTTTAAAAACTTTTTCAAAAAATTTTAGAAAATTTTGTTATGTTTTCTTAAGTGAGAGAGAGCTTCAACTAGGCTTTACCAATCTAATCAAAACAAAATAAAAATAACATCAACTTTACATTTTGCAATGAAGCTCTTTAATGTATTCTTGACTTTCATCCTCATTGTCTTGATTCCTTTATTCCTTAAGTCTTAGATGACTCCACGTAGCATTGATTTTCTTTCTATTTTATACATGCACTTATAGGTCATTAGCATACAATATGGTTGCTCATCAACGAAACATATATACATTCGGTGACTCAATATTCAACAAAGAATACACTGGTACAAATTGTAATAACTAAATAGCTTGACTTTTTTCAACAATCGCATTTACTCCATATTTCATATTATGTCTATGTCAAAATCATCAATTACACATAATTGCGTGTACGCGCGCACGCACACACACACACACATACTTTTCCTCTTTGCTTTACTCTTAAAGTCATCATGTTGACACACTTATATAAACATTGCACCTCTGTGCAAGCAATAGTACATTGACACAAATTGCAAATAACTACAAGAAGACAACAGTGGGTGCCTACACAATTATATACAAGTGCACATAATAACAACTACTAATCAAATGACCATGCTTAACAACTACAATACACTCACATTAATGTAAATAAACACAAACAAATCCAGTCACATTAATACCAAATATACATAAATGTTTACCATTTACAATTACCAAGCAACCAAACGAGTCTTCATGAATTCCGTTGCTCGATTACTATTCGATTAGTCACGATCACCCACACACAAGTAAATTACATTGTTTCAGAAGGATTAATAATAATGTTAATTACCAAATAAACTTTTAATTAACAACTGATACATCATTATTTTACCCAATTAAATAACATAATACCATAAGTATGCTAATACCGAGAGAATCTTGTCACTCCCCATCACTTACATTGTATCTTTTTTCTTCTCAAAGCAATGAAAGTGGTCCCAACACCCACCAAAAACACATGCTATCATATGGGTGGCAATTTTTGACTTGGTACGATAGCCCGATGCGATAAGATCGTGCATGTGATGGCAATTTTGGCCCGAAATCCTTATCGGACTCGGCCGGGTCGGCCAGGTTTATTTTCATTCCGAGCCTGGGCCAAGCTATTAGCCCAATGGACGACCCGGCCCGCCACGTAATCCTTTTAAGTTTGATTGATCGCACCACTATATACATTTGCCCAAACTACAAACCTCCAACTACAATCGAAAGATTCCTACTCGTTTTGATATGGTATATTTATGGATTTGGAGAAGGGCTAAGCATTTAAGAAGTTCAAAGCAAAAGTGGGAATTACAAACATATATAATAATCAAAGTAATAAATAAATTTTGTAAGGACTGTAACTCATATGAGGTTGTCCATGCTAACTGTTGAAGAACCTGATGACTGCAACACGAATAAGCAAACGACTTCATGAATAAGAAACAAGATATCTACTGCTGCTGTCAAACATCTAAACAGATGGACGAATATACAGAATAAATAAACATGAGCATGTATTTTTATTCATGGGATGAAGCTTTAATTTATATAACATGCAAATCTGCTTGTGTGTTTCCTCATTACTTCATGTGACAACAAAATTCCCTATTAAAGATCCACCGATGTTCTAACCCCCATTACAGGCTCCTTGACTACAAAATGCAACGCAAATGCCGAATTCACAATTCATACAAGCAGATAACAACCCGAATGGAAAAGCACCTAACAGCTTCCTTGCCCAAACCCAAAAAAAATGAAGCAAATGATGATCTGCAATACTACAGCTACATAAATTCATAGATGGACATAATTCTTTCAACCATATCAGGCTAGGCCGATTAGCCCGAATTTTTATCGGGTTATGCCCGGGCCGCACCGGAATGGCCGGAAGTCTTATCAGGCCGGCCCGGCCCGATCCTTTAAGGAAACCAGACCGAATCGGACCGGCCCGATAAGACCGGACCGGCCCAAATTGCAACCCATATGCTATCATATGTCATTTTCTCTATGTCCATCTACACTATGCCCATCATGATAGGTAGGGATGTCAGTAATGGCCTGACCCGACTGACCGGACCCGGCCCGACCCGGTTTTGACCCATCCTGCCCCGACCCGCAGACAGGGCGGGGAAAGCTTGGGCTTCGTATGCAACCCGGCCAGCCCCGGTAAACTATATAAGTTCTAAAAAGCCTTACTATTTTGATGCGGACCATGCCGCCAGTTCATAACCCATAACTCATACTCTGTTCCACTGTACTCCCAATTGAGCCAATTCCCAATTTCAAATTACCAAATATATCACAATTCTCCCAATTTTGAAATAAAATTTTTGTTTTGGATTCATAGAGATGGTCGTAATGACCTGACCCGTTTGGCCCGATCCGGCCCGACCCGGTTTTGGTAGGAAGTTACCCGCCCCGACCCGAGACCCGCCCTGCCCCGACCCGCAGACGGGACGGGGCAAGCTTGGGTAGTTAAATACCCGCCTCACCCCGCAATATTGCCATTCCTAATGATATGGGCATCTTTCTTACCAATAACACCACCAAAACCACCAAAAGACTGTTCTCCTTTTCAATTCAGCAAAAAATGATTCAAAACTTTTTTCACTTCCCACAGAGAAATTTGAACTTCAACAATTTTAATACATGAACTTCAACAAATTAAATATGGTAAATTGCAAAAAAATACCCTCATGTTTGGGCCATTTTTACGTAAATACCCTGACGTTTATTTTCATCAAAATATATACCCAAACATTTTCTGACGCTTTTAAGTTGATACCCTTTTTTAATTTCCGTCCAAAAGACAGAAATTTGGACAAATTTACCCCTGAATGTTCCTTTTATAAGTTAATACTCTCGCGTTTGGGCCTTTTATAAGTTAATACCCTGAATTGGGTGTGTGTGTCCATTGGGGTGGGTGGGTGCATGGGTGTGGGGTGTGTGTGCGCACGCATTGGGGGGGTGTGTGTGCATGGGGGTGGGTGTGTGTGCGTGCATGGGGAGGGTATGTGTGCGTGCAAAGGGAGGGTGTGTGCATGGTGTGTGCGTGTGTGTGTGCATGGGGTGGGTGAGTCTGTGCATATGTGGATGTGTGCATGGTGGGTGGGTGTGGTCATGGGGGGTGTGCATGTGGTGGGTATGTGTGTGCATTGGGGTGGGTTTATGCGTGGGTTTGTGTGTGGGTGTGTGCTTGCATGGGGTGTGGGTGTGGGCATAGGTGTGGGTGCATGGGGTGGGTGTGTGCATTGGGTGTGTGTGCATGGGGGGATATGTGTGCATGCACATCAGGGTGGGTTGGTGCATGGGTTTGTGTGTGGGTGTGTGCGTGCATGGGGTGTGGGTGTGGGCATGTCTGTGTGTGCATGGGGTGGGTGTGTGTGCATGGGGTGTGTGCACACGCATCAGGGTGGGTTGGTGCATGGGTTTGTGTGTGAGTGTGTGCGTGCATGGGGGGTGGGTGTGGGCATGGGTGTGTGTGCATGGGGTGGGTGGGTGTGTGCATTGGGTGCGTGTGCATGGGTGTGTGGGTGTGTGCATTGGGGTGGGTTGGTGCATGGGAGGTGTGTGCATGGGGTGGGTGTGTGTGTGTGTGTGTGCATTGGGTGCGTGTGTGTGCATGGGTGTATGCATTGGGGTGGGTTGGTGCAGGGGTGGGTGGGTGTGTGTGTGTGTGTGTGTGTGTGTGTGTGTGTGTGTGTGTGTGTGTGTGTGTGTGTGTGTGTGCGTGCGCGCGCGCGCGCATGGGGTGTGGGTGTGGGCATAGGTGTGTGTGCATTGGGTGGGTGTGTGCATGGGGGTGTGTGTGCACGCGCATCAGGGTGGGCGTGCATGCACACACACCCCATGCCTGATGCGCGTGCACACACACCCCCATGCACACACACAAACCCACCCCAAGCACACACACCCCATGTATGCACACCCACCCCATGCACACAACCCACACACCCACGCACGTCCACCCCACACAACCCCGCCCCCAACCCAGGCACACACTCACCCAAAGTACACACCCCATATGCGCACAAACCCATGCACACAACCCACCAACCCATGCTGACATACCCACCCCACGCACACGCACCCCCAATGCCCACACCCACCTACCCATGTGCACACACACATATACACCCCTTAAGCACACACACCCCACCCACCCCACGCGCACACACCCACCCTACGCACACACCCTCCAACCACACCCACACACCCCCATGCACACACACCCCCATGCACACAACCCACCCATCCTCGTGCACCCACCCACCCACACCCATAAACACACCCACCCACCCATGCACACACCCCCACCCCAAGCACACACCCCCCCCATGCACACACACCCCACCCACCCCACGCACACCCACCCACCCATGCACACACCCACCCCCAAGCACGCACACGCACGAACACACCCCACCCACCCACGCGCACACACCCCACCCCAGCCCCCCAATGCACACACCCACACACACAACCCACCCACCCCACACATGAACGCACACTCACCCACTCACTCACCCCATTCACCATCCCACCCAAGAGAGAGAGAGAGAGAGAGAGAGAGAGAGAGAGAGAGAGAGAGAGAATTGGGGGAGATAGAAAGAGAATCCGTAGAGAGAGATTCGGTGTAGAGAGAGAAAGAGAGAGAGAATCTGTAGAGAGAGGAGAGAGAATCAGTAGAGAGAGAGAGAGAATAGGTAGATATATATATATATAGAATCGGTAGAGAGAGAGAGTCAGTAGAGAGAGAGAGAGAGAGAGAATTGGGGGAGAGAGAGAATCGGTAGAGAGAGATTCGGTATATAGAGAGAAAGAGAGAGAATTTATAGAGAGAGAGAGAGAGAGAGAATCGGTAGAGAGAGAGAGAGAGAGAGAGAGAGAGAGAGAGAGAGATTCAGTAGAGAGAGAGAGAAGAGACCTCGGGTATTTACGTAAAAATGGCCCAAACGTGAGGGTATTTACACAAATATGATAGAGGGGCAAAATGGTCCAATTTAACACCGTCAGCCCATTTTCCGTTACAGGGTATCAATTTGTCACAAAATGAACATGAGGGTATTTACGTGAAAATGACCCAGACGTGATGGTATTTTTATGCAATTAACCCAATTAAATACTTGCACTTTTTTGGGGGGTTTTAATTTTTTCTATTTGGTTTCGACTAGAGAGTGGGCAAGGGGGAATGGGGAATGGGGAATGGGGAATGGGATAGTAGAACTAAAGGTATTATGGTTTCCTCCTATGTGTAACCAACACGATGAGATAGTTTTGATGAATACACAAATTTTGACGGAGGATGTTGGGTATGATACAACCCTCGAATGGGTCGGAGAGAAGCGAATCGATCTCTCGGCCTAACGTCCCCATGGGCTCTAGGCCGAAGGCCTCAAGAGCAGATCGAGGCCCCTTGGCCCAAGAGCAGAGCCCGGTGGACCATCGGCTCTCTGCGATTGAGAAAACCCCTCCCTAAAACGAGATTGATCGTCATTCACGCCACCATCAATACGGGCGGATGCGACGGCAGGAGCAATAAATGCCATGAACGCAAGGGCGTATCAGGAGGAGGCGTTGACATGATGCTCTCCTATAAGTACCCAACAGGAAAAAGGCCAAGGGAGACGATTTCTGTATCTGACACCCAGGTATACCTTCTCTTTACACCTACTCCCACCGCATATTTCTTCCGCCATAGTTCAGCTCGAGAACTCGTGCACGGTCTCTCAGTCAGCCGGGCTCGATACCACCGATCACGCTTTAGTCAAGATCTGACGTAAGCATCTAAGGGGACTTGGTCGGAGCCAAGATCCGAACCCCCTGACGAGTTACTCATTTTGCAGATCGAAGGGGACATCATCCAGCCGAAGCTCAACTTCAACGCCCGATCGCTTGGCTCCGAGCATCCGCGCACCAGAGTCCACTCGGTCGACCGATCCCGGAGGTCATCATCCGACCAAAGCCCAACTTCGTCACTCCATCGCTCGGCTCCAAGCATCCTCACATCAGAGTCTGCTCGGCCGACCGGCCTCGAAGGTCTTCCTTGTCTTCCACATCAGCGACAACCTTCGGACCTCCGTACTACCAATCTGCGGTGAGAAAACACCTCGAAATATCTGGCACCGTCTGTGGAAAAGAGATCATCATCCACAACACCTAACATGGAACATCATAACGTTGGAGGGCCTTACATACCGCTTATCCTGGAGGACGGTAGCTACTCGCCACCCGACGTTGACTTCGACCACTCGACTGAGGGGACGTCCAAATCACATCCAATAACCAGCAAGCAATTCCACATGTTCATTAGGGAGATGAATTCCAATATTCAAATGCTGGCAATAGTAGTGCAGTAACTCGCTGGTCCGCAACACCCGCAGTTGGGGGATCCTTCGAGATTCCCAGACCACTTGTGGCAGCGCCCCCACATTGCGCTTTGTCGTGGTCACGAACCATGATGGAGGGTACCTGAACCTAGAGCAATGGTGCGGTCTGCCCTCCTTCTCTCCTCGGCGATCCCGAACCCCCGTTTCCCCCCGACGCGAGGGGAGACAAAGAAGCGGGCAAACCCGGGAGGAACCGTCCGTGGCCACATCCAAACGGTTGCAGTTAACCCGAGAACAATAAAGCAACCACCCAACCACCGATGACCGACGAGGGTGGAGTAAGAGTCCCCGTCGAAAGAGACGAGCATGTCGCAGAGAGCAGCGTCGAAGGGAGACATCCCAACCGCCAACCCCAATGCCCGACTCGGGCGGTCGTGGAGGCGAACCCTCCCATACCTCCGCCGACCAGCCCAGGCAACCCGAACTCTGGACTGACTGTTGGGGGATGTATGTCCTCAGTTCATTTGTATTGGATGCAAATGGATTTTATAAGTCGCAAAGAGTTTGCGACATAAGTTTAGAGCATTAAGGATGTGGAATTTTGCATATGATGCAAAATAGAATTAAATGTGTCGTAAAATATTTATGTACATATTTAATATTATAAATTCATTGAAACAGTTACCTGGATGACAACATCGTCCCGGTCTATACGCAGGTTTCAACCACGTCGAAAACAGACTCCAAACATGCGAAATAGAGCCAAAACTGTGCCAGTTGCCCAATCTTGGACATTGCGGGTTTGGCACCCGCTAGGCGGGCCCCCGGCCCATCTGGTATGCGGGCAACCCGAGCCCGCTAAAGGGGAGCGACCAGCCTGCTTGCAGTTGGGCGCCCTACCTGCCCTTTGCGGGTGGGCGCCCAGCCCGCCTGCGGGCGGGGGTGCCCAGATCGCCCATACGGGTGGGTGCCCAGCCTGCATGCAGCTGTCTGTTGGGCCACACAACTTAGGGTGTGACCCTAATCTGGCTTCTTTTTTTGGTAGCTATTTTTTCAACGAAAATTTGAGTTTTGCCCAACTTTGAGACAGCGTTTGAGGGGTCAAACGAAGTCAGAATTAAGTGTCGTTGGAACTTACGTGTTCACCGTTCAACCCTCTACTATTTTATTGGTTGTATCACTTGCGAAGCCCAACGATGAGGAAGGAACCAAAGTTTGGCCTTTGTGAAAGGCAAACTTTAATTAATTTTTCTCCCAAATCTTTTAGTCCCACATCGGATATGGAGTAAAAGGGAGAGGTCGTCCGCCTATATAAATAGGGGCCTACTTCCCTCCTTGAAACTCGTCCCAAGCTCCAGATCTGAGTAGCTCCATTAAACGTGAGCAAGCCCATATCTGAGCTTAAATTAAATATTCTCTTTCTCCCTAAATTTCTTCTGTGCTCCTTTTCGGGCTCTATCAAAGCTACGAAGGAGCTCGGATCGGATCCAAAGTCTTGACGGAGGATCCACTCAAGGTGAAATCTTCTTGGGCATGTGGTTGGCTTAACGACAAGGGTGTTACTCCCCTTGGGATGCGGTTTGGTTCGGGAAGCGGTACGGCTTGGGACAAGAAGCGGCTCGGGACGCGATTCAGCTCGGAGAAGCGGTTCGGGGCCAAAGAAGTGTTGCTGAAAACTATGCTTCGTATTCTGTGGAAACGAAGTGAAATGTATGTAGTTTAAATATTCATGCGTTTATAAATTGCAACTATTAGATAGATCTATCCTTAGGGATTCGTCGGACCCGACCCCGGGATAGTAGAGATCTTGACTAGGGTTTGTTCCCTTTAGGGCTAGACTTAAAATTGTTTAGTTGTTTTTCCGCTACTGTTTTAATAACTTCGCCGTCCGACTTAGGCCAGACGTCGTATTTATAGCCCTAAGGACCCAGAAATTCCTACAGTGGTATCAGTGCTATGGTCTACATAATCTATGATTTGTAGTTTATAAAATGTATGTGATACAACATGTTTTCTCCATGAGATGGAGGTTTTGATTTGAACTTTAAAAATGCCGTTTTAAAGCAATGTTTTTATTTTCGAAAATCGTTTTTGAAAATTAGATTTTATTTTATTTTAAAATTAAATCTTGAAAAAATTATGTGAAAATTTTGATGTAACTTAAAATTATGAGATAATATTTACGTTGCATGTTTAGCAAGAAATTTTATAAGATAAATTTTAATTTCTTTGTTATGCCATACTAAATTGTTTAGTTAATGTTTTTAATGGTTATATTAGTTAATTTTGATTATATGATAATTCAAGAAAGACTATTATGATAGTCATTAAAAACTTCCAGAAAAATTATGAGATAATTTTTGGACATGCTATGATTTAAAAAATTGTTGCAACAAATTAAATTCTTGTTTAGGGTAGCCCTCTCCTAATTATTATTTTAATTGTTCTAATAATAATTTCGAACAAAAGGCTATGATTTAAAATTGTTGCAACTTGAATTTTAAATTGCCTAATACATGATTATGATAGCACCTTAAAAATCCTTATAGTTGATAAGGACATTTATAAAAATTATTAACCAATCATAATAATTTCGAATTTTAGGATTCAACTAGTTGATAGGATAAACTAGTTTTAATGAAGCCATTTCTAATCGAACGGGACACATATGAATAATAAGTTTCCTTCAATGGAACATGATCCGGTCTAGAGTGTTTTGACTAGTGTTGAGGATTACCCTTGCTCGACTTGGGATAGTGTGATCCTGGCCTAGCCAAATCCCTAGCCGTGTACCGCTGGACCGCAAGGATGCGAATTATGATTATGTGACATCGTTGATTATATCTTGTCAATTATATTAAAAATCTTCTTCAATGTTAGCCGTAACCCTCCTTGTTTTAGAGGTTGGCAACTATAGGTTCTTTCTCATAGTTGTTGAGCACACTCAAACTATGTCATAGATACTTTATGGAAACCAACTTCTCAATACATGAGATGTAGTCTAGACTTAACCCAAACCATCGTGTCGTGCTCATACACCGAGCGTCGGTGTAAGTTAGGCTAGACACGAAACAAGACTAGACTAGTCATTGTGATTTGGATGAGCACACTCATGATCATAAGTGACTAGGGGTAAAAACCAACAAGAGAATCATATATGATATGATTGATAAAGAATCATCTACCAATCGTAGAGTCAAACAATTTGTTGAGCACACTCAAGGTTGTAAGGCTCAGTGTGGTTGGATCTCTTTCCTATTAAATTTAATTAAATCGTTCATTATTATGGCTAAAATGATCGCAAAATAGTAGGATGATATAGTTAAATAAAATACATTCTATCTATATTTAAAATTGAACATATGCAAAACTAGGCTAGTTCTATGTTTGCTAATGGAATCAAAATCATAATATCATCAGAGAATAAGTTAACTGGTCCAAATGGTTGGTTAAAAGAATATCAAATCAAATTGTAATTGATAGACTAAACTATGTTCTCATCGACATTAAAATGACCTTCTTAGCACAGGCTTAAGGACAATGATTTCCATCAGCTCTGGGTCCAACAAAATAAATGCACGCTACCTGTCACTCACCTCTATGAGGGGCAGCTTGAACATACTGATGTTCAAAGCATGTTTCTTCATACAATTTGTTGAGTCAACTCAAAGTTGTATGTATGGAAAACGGTTTCGATCTGCAAAGTTCGAAACTTCGATAAAATTGTTTGAATCGAAGATGAGTGCATGAGCGGTGTAAGACTATGTATTCCAACCGGATCTTGAGACGAGCAACTTGTTGAACACACTCAAGGTTGCAAAGATCAAGCGTTTGGATACATGAGATGTTTGCATGGCTATTATTTTTCTTGAGACGCGTAATATCTGAATGAGATTTAGAAAAGGAAGAAGGCATTAAGGAAAGTCAATTGAGAAAGAAAGTTTTATCTATCGTTAGTGAAGGCAAACGTAGGAGGGACTGAAAATGTGACATATTTGATGTCACGACTTCAGGATAATAGTAATACAAAATAGATTGTCATATGTGTTAGAAAAAGGAGCAATTTTTGTTTCTTGGACCATAGAGGACGTCTAACATTTTGGCGAATGTCGTCATCTTGCTTCTGAAGCAATAAGTAATTTGTATAATGATAATGTATTAAATGTTAATACATGAATACGCAAGATAATAGCAAAACTTATATGGTTAAATAGACTAGGCCGTACCAAAGAGACTAAGCTTCACAAGTCACATAATGAGGGGGTCTGACCTCTCGTATTATGAAGTCAATAGGCACTTGTGAATCTTGTCTCAAAGGTATGATGACTGAAATTCCCTCTGTAAGGCAATGGGAGAATGAGTTGGTGAACTCGTAAGTCTGTACATACGGATGTACCCGGACCTAAGTCTAAGTTAGCCAGGATAAGGTATTCTTATTTTATTACGGCACATGTTCTTGATGAAACACAAGTCTGATAAAATAGAGAACACAATGATAGAAGTATTTGAACTGATTCAATAGGATCGAAGAGTCGAATCCTTAGCTGTATAAATCTTGCGTAATTAAAAGAAAATGTGAATCGCACTTTGATCGAAGAGTCTCTTAACACATCGATGTGTTGGAGAGCATGAATCACACTTTGTTAGACATGGTGTGATGCGTGGCAAGTGACTCTGAGTTATAATTCTCCATCTGGGTTAAGTCCCAGATAGTAATGCCTAGGTTCTTAATAAGGCTCTATGAGGACCTTATCAATAAGATATTCATTAAATCAATCGTTAGGAAGTTAAAGGATTACTCGAGTCTCGTGAGAAGAAGAATTGAGTAAGACATCATAGTTGATGATGGCCTAGACAACTTCCAAGGTGCCATTCGGAGTAGTGACTCTATGAAATGGCTTGATGCAATCCGAAAAGGGTCCATGCACGTAAATAAAGTATGGACTTTAGTTTACGTGCCCAAAGAAAGTGTTTCTTATTGGCTGCAAGTAAATCTTCAAGACAGAAGATTGGTGCAGAAAGAAAATAGTGAAGTACAGCTTATGTTGGTTGAGAACGGCTATCATCCTAACTCCTATAAACGGATAATGATGAAAATTTCTGGCCAACAGATGTCTACAGATCTACTCAGACCGAACTCGATGTAAATGCTCATGATGACCATGAAAACTGGAGCATTCATGCATAATCTATTTTCTAAATATGATTTAGAAGAACGAACTTATATGAATCGGCCAGAGAGTTTTCAAGGTCATTGGGAGCGAATATAAAACATGCGAGGCATCAAGGAGCGGGACATATATTTTGACAAAGTGGTCAAAGAGTTTGACACTTTATCAGAAATGATTATGAACCGTCTAAATGACCAGTAACTTATTTGGATTCTTCTTGTAAGGTACGATGAGCTGAATGATATCCAGGCAAGACATTAATTATGGATTACAAGAGACCAAGGAAATAATTTGGATGAGATCCAAATGTGTGGTCTGAAATGTACATAGAACCCCTTAAGTCTATACAGTAGACGGTTTAGCAGATTCACTCACGAAGGCTCTGTCACATAAAGTCTATAGAGACTTATGTGTAAATACAGTATGAGATACCAGGATAAATGGGCCTGAGTGCAAGTGAAGATGTTGGAAGATAAGCATGCCCTCGAACTCAAGGCAATTTATCTCTGTGTAAGTGTACAAACATCTTGTTCAAAATAACAGTAAGCTGTTTGGTAAGAATTTACCTAAGTTTAATAATAATGTAGTCGACATTAGAACTTAGGTAAATTCCTAAGACTTAATGCGAGGTTAAACAAGTATCAAAATGAGGATTTCGATCATATAGAATTTTTTGACCATTAGTAGCATAAGTATGAAATCGTCAGTGGTCATAGATGTTTCGAGAAAAGGATATCGAAACATTGGATAGACCATTGTGTCTTAGTCTTCACCATGTAATGGTGACGATGATCTCATGGTCGTTCGACTTGGCAAAGTCGAAGACGAGACACAGGTGCTCATTGGAGAATGAGATCACTGAACGACCCAACAAGAGTTATCATATGGTTATGATTGACCAATCTGTCAATGATAACTCTTAGTGATGATAGGTTAGTTGGTCTTTTGACTTGAGGTCATTGTACGAACCTGTGCGTGAACGATGTCACTGAGATCACTGATCTAGCCTCAGGAAAGCCCCGTTGAAAGATTTTTGGTTGGGTGACATTTGAAGCGTTCGAGGAAAGTATGACCAAGATAGGATTCGTTTCTCCCGGTCAATGGGAGTTTGTGCCGCGGTGTTAGTTCCATCTTTTAATGAAAACTCTGGCCAAAGTATGTTGGAAGAAGTCCAACATTATTTGACTAAAGATGATGGAGACTAAACAAGTTCAAGCTGGTAGGGTTGACAGTTGACCATACCCTAGGCTTGACTAGACGACATAGTTTTGATGAAGAGACTAAAACTGCTGTATTCATCATGGACACAGTCAGGGTGGTCCCGACAGTACTCATGTCAATGAGTTTACCACATAAGTATAATACCAAAATAGGGACGTCACCTGCTGCTCGTGGTCACAGCCGTTTGGGGTTTCGAGCCCCACCTGTAGTAGGGTCAGTCTGTAGAGTCTCACACAGAGTGAGACCTTCGTCAAGTAATAGGTGAAAATTAGGGAGAATATGCATTTGATGCAAGGGATAGAAAACTGCAAAGAGTTTGCAGTTAGCTCCTGCATTCGGGATAAATGATCTTGAGTGCAAGTAGGAGATGTTGGGGGATGTATGCCCTCAGTTCATTTGTATTGGATGCAAATGGATTTTATAAGTCGCAAAGAGTTTGCGACATAAGTTTAGAACATTAAGGATGTGGGAATTTTGCAGATGATGCAAAATAGAATTAAATGTGTCACAAAATATTTATGTACATACTTAATATTATAAACGCATTGAAACGGTTACCTAGATGACGGGATTGTCCCGGTCTATACGCAGATTCAAACCACATCGAAAACGGACTCCAAACGTGCGAAATAGAGCCAAAACACTGCAAGTTGCTCAATCTTGGACATTGCAGATCTGGTGCCCGCTAGGCGGGCGCCCGACCCGCCTGGTATGTGGGCAACCCGCACCCACTAAAAGGGGGCACCTGGCCTGCTTGCGGGTGGGCGGGCGGGCCCGCCCTTTGCGGGTGCGCGCCCGGCCTGCCTGCGGGCGGGAGCCCAGCCCGTGGGCTGGGGTGCCCAGCCCGCATGCGGCTGGCTGGTGAGCCTCAGAACTTAGGGTTTGACCCTAATCTAGCTTCTTTTTTTGAGGCTGTTTTTTCAGCAAAAAGTTGAGTTTATCCCAACTTAGAGACAACGTTTGAGGGGTCAAACACAGTCGGAATTGAGTGTCGTTCAAACCTACGTGTTCACTATTCAACCCTCTTCGATTTGATAGGTTGTATCACTTGCAAAGCCCAACAGTAAGGGAGGAAAAATTCACCAAAGTTTGGCCTTTGTGAAAGGCAAACTTTAATTAATTTTTCTCCCAAACCTTTTAGTCCCACATCGGATATGGAGTAAAGGGGAGGGGTCAGCCGCCTATATAAATAGGGGCATACTCCCCCTCTTTAAAACTTGCCCCAAGCTCCAGATATGAGTAGCTCCATTAAACATGAGCAAGCCCGGATCTGAGCTTAAATTAAATATTCTCTTTCTCCCGAAATTTTTTCCTTGCTCCTTTTCGGGTTCTAGCAAAGCTACGAAGGAGCTCGGATCGGATCCGAAGTCTTGACGGATGATCCACTCAAGTTAAAATCTTCTTCGGCACATGGTTGGCTCAACGACAAGAGTGTTACTTGCCTCGGGACATGGTGCAGTTCAGGAAGTGTTTCGGCTTGGGACAAGGAGCGGCTCGGGACGTGGATCAGCTCGGAGAAGCGGCACGGGGCCAAAGAAGTGTTGCTGAAAACGATGCTTCGTATTCTACGGAAACGAAGTGAAAGGTATGTAGTTTAAATATTCATGTGTTTATAAATTGCAATTGTTAGATAGATCTATCCTTAGGGGTTGGTCTGACCCGACCCCAGAATAGTAGAGATCTTGGCTAGGGTTTGTTCCCTTTAGCGCTAGACTTAAAATTGTTTTAAGTTGTTTTTTCTGCTGCTGTTTTGATAACTTCGTTCGACCTACTTAGGCCGGATGTCGTATTTATGGTCCTAAGGACCCAAAAATCCCTACACTGACGACCAACTGCACCACTCTCCTTCGGGAGCTCACGGGGACGACTGCAATCCGCTGGTGAAGACTATCACTTTCGCACGAGTGACGTCCAAGTTCAAAGTACCAAATTTAGAGAAGTACGATGGCACCGGAGATCCCCAAAAGCATGTCAAGGACTACAAGTGGATCATGGAGTTCCAGAGGGCCAATGACCCCCTGCTCTGCTGCGGCTTTTAGACCACACTGCAAAAATCAGCAATGGAGTGGTATAGCGGCCTCCACGATCAATCCATCGGAAGTTTCTGAGAGCTATCCCAGGCCTTCTACCGATAATTCATGGATGGGCAATGAAGGAAGAAGAGCTCAGACCACCTGTTTGATGTGATGCATAGGCAAGGTAAAATGCTAAGAAATTATATGATGCGCTTCAACGCCCAGAAGCTGAGCGTGGAGAACTATGCCGCGGAGATTATCATAGTGGCTCTGAAGAAAAGGGGTCTGGTACAAAGATCTCAAGAAATATTTGCACCACGACCCGTCCAAGGACCTAGACCAGCTCATGACCCAAGCAGAGTGATTCATGCTGGCAGTGGAAGCCCTGGTCGTAGAGGAAGAAGGAACCTGCAAAGCTCCTACCGAGATAAAGAAGAACTCAAAGCACGTCAAAGGTGCACACCGCGATCCAGAGGATCGCAAGGGGGGGAAAGAATCCCCGGGGTGATCATGCAAAGGTGAAGCGGCTCCCATCAAGCTGAATGCCCTACATGACGTTATACTGACCCAGGACCAGAGTGAAGGCCACATCAATAGGCCGCCCTCGAAGATGAAGGACGGCCGAAAGGATGAGGCAAAATACTGCAAGTACCATAAAGACTGCAGGCATGACACGAATGACTGCTGGCATTTGAAGAAGTATATTGACAAGCCGATCAGCTGGTGGCACCGAAAGAATTTCGTCGACGCTCCGAGGACAGGCCCGTGAGAAGGCCCTTCCAGGCCAGCGGACAAAGGAAAGGGGATAAACGTTGTCCGGACTCCTCTCCGAATCATCGAGTGAGCAAGGAGCCGACAAGGAAAATAAAGGGCGGCATCACATTACTCCTATCGGGCAAGTAACACATGCACATCTTTATATTTCCTGTTTAAATTCATTTGTAAAAGATTGTACCTTCCTCGTTCGAATAAAACACCGACAAGTGCTCCTGTACTTGATCATTTCTCTTCTAATGCTCTTGCATCACTTGTTAAATCGGGCACCACCAAAAGAGACTAGGTCCTACCGTAAGGCTGGGGGCAACTCCCACAAAAGGCCGATCCTAAACCCGATCGGCCGTAAGGCTGGGGGTTATCCCCCAGCAGGCTGACCACCCGATCGGCCGTAAGACTGGGGGCCACTCCCCCAGCATGCCGATCATAAACTTGGTTTCACCATAAGGCTGGGGGCCACTCGCCCAACAGGCCAACCACCCAATCACCCGTAAGGCTGGCGGCCACATCCCCAGCAGGCCGATCATAAACCTTGATTTACCGTAAGGCTGGGGGAAACTCCCCCAGTAGGCCGACCACCCGATCGCCCGTAAGGCTAAGGACCACTCCCCCAGAAGGACGATCATAAACTTGGTTTGTTGTAAGACTGTTGTCACGCCCCGCTTCCCAAAAATATGGAGGCGAGACATGAGTAGGTCCGCTCAGACTTGAAGCCGTGAAGCTGCAAGTCTGATAAGCGCCAATAAACTTCAAATGGTAGGTCCTTGCAAATGCGATATGAAACAAAGATAATAATAAAGCGAATGAGACAAAAGCGATCTCAGAATATCCATAAAATAAGTTTCAACATCACAGAAAAAGCCACCAGGCTAAAAGAAAAGAATCTAAAAGGCCCCAGCATGGCCAACAAAAGTACAACGCACAAAGTAAAGGTGTCACGCACCGACGACTAACAGCAATCCTAAAACAAAAAGAAAGCTCAGCAAGGTCACTAAGAATGGTCACCAGTGTCCACAAACTCCTCCTTGACAAATATGGGCTCAGGCTCAGCGTAAGCAAATACCACATCTTCAGCAGCGGTCTCTGGCTCAGGGTCTAACATGTGGTGCCCAAAAGAGCAAGGGGCACATGTCAGCAAGTCTACAAGAGACTTGTGCAAGAAAACTGAAAGTGAAAGTAAAGCAACCTAGCAGTTCTAGCATGATGCAGTGACATGGCAGATATAGCATGAGTGCAACAAGTAAAGTACGAGCATGGCATGGCAACTGGCATTTAAATCATGACATGGATATCAAGTTTTGCAAGAACAATCACAAGGACAATGACAAGTCTAGTAAGCACGTCGTGCACAGAGATTACGCCTTTTGGCTAGAGTGGCTGATCGGGCCAACGCCTAAGCTCAAGTGATCGCTTATCCCTACCCATCCACGTGTATCGGGCATTGGCTTTTGACCAACACAAGTAGCCCGCTTCTGGATCACAAGCCAGGAAGTGTTTTTCAATATGGCATAGGGGTGCACCTAGCCTGAACAAGGAAGTACAAGTATTGTAGTGTGTGCTACGAATACAACATTCAACTTGGATGACATGTAAGATGCAATGCATGGCAGATAATAGTTTAAGTGCGTACACATAAGGAATTTAAACGTGGCAGGCAACAATGCATGAATGACATGGCAGGGTCACAGATCTAGCTTCGTTGTCAAGCTAGATCTTAAAGTTGCGCCTAGACAGCTATCATTTCACTCTCTAGTCTCTTTTACGCTAAAAACAAGGAAGTGGCCTAAAACATGTCCCTAAGCAAAAGTTGGCAAGTTTCACTTGCCTGAAAAGGGGCATACTAATAGACACAAGATCAAGGAGTCCAGTTCTGCCTATGTGCCCAAACACCAATCATCACACCAACCTACAGTCCCGTATTCATTATCTTCAATTAGTAAATTAACCAACATAATAAAATTACTGTTTTTATCTTGTTAACATGCGATGTGGGTTCCTACAGAGAGAGACTTAAATCAACACGACGCGAGAGCTACTCTGACGTCGGGTAGCGACGTCAGGGGTTGAATCCCGGTTTCGCGAATGATACGGAACAACGGGTTCTCTGTCAATAAAATACGCAGACAAATAAGTTTGTGACGATGGGTAGGATAATTAGACAAGTCCTAAAACGTCTAGTGACCCAATTTTAATTAAGTTCTCTGTCCTGATACGGGGTTCACATCAACATTAATGTTACAGCATGCCAACATCATCGTACTAAGTTACCGCTGTTCGTTAACACGTTAATAATGATTCTAACTTGTTAAAAAAGTCAATTTACCTTTCACATCACAATATTAATGATCATAGAAATTATAAACATTATAGTTACTACACATTGCTAGTACGGCAATATACACAATTTAATTAAACAACCTAGGTTACAAATTAACTAAAATTCATCTACGAGTTACCGATCCCAAAAATTATCAAGTTAATGACGTCATAAAATGCTACTAGCTTGCAAGCATCTTTCCATTAAATTACTAACATGCTAGTTGGGTTAAGTTGCCAACAATATCATCATCTAAGCAACCTAGACTAATGTTAAGTTAACTAAAAGTCGCCAAAACTAGTTATTAATCCTCAAAACATCATTAACAACGTTATAACAAGTTTACTAACAGATCTAGGTCGAAATGATAGTCCACAAAGTAATTGGCAAGTTAATCTTAGAGCACAAGAACGTTTACGAACCGAATCGAAGAGGTGCTCTCCCATGAAGCTATGTGGGCTGCGCGTCGCTGCGACCAAGGAGGCCGCTGCCATGAAGAGCCGCAGCCTGCTGCTGCGTCTGCGTCGCGGCGCACGGAGGAAAACGCAGCTGCCGGCGTCGGGATAGTGCCTGAGGGCGCTACCGCGCTTGGAGGAGCAACGTGTGCGCCAGGGAGATCCGGCTGTCGTTGCCGACTGTCAGCGGTGTTGCAACACCGCTGAGCGCTGGCGACCACGTTGCGAGGAGCAGCACATGCTGCTGCTACGCTGCTGGCTTCCAGGAGCGCCGCCGAGCCTGATCGGAGAAGATGGCGGCGGGGTCCGGTCTAGGTCGGAGAGAGGAAGAAGACGACGTCGCATGGGGGTCGAAGGTCGAAACTTGGAAGGGGGTCGAAGGTCATGGTTGCACGAAGATGGCGCTGAGAAAGCTCCGTGCGAAAATATTGAGTGGCGGCGGCTTGCGTGAGTTTTTGCTGTGAAAATTTCTAACTTAGGGTTATTTCAATAGCATGTGGGCTTTAGGCTGCACGAATGGGCTAGGGGTTGTAAAAGCTATGTTTCCTTAGGTTATGGGAATAGTGTAGGGGCTTACAGCATGTGAAAAGCCAAGGCCCAAGGGTTATCATATTATTATAAGGCCTAGGCTAAAACTATATAGAAAATAGGGAGTGTTGTAAACTTGGCGGCTATGGAGACCATAGCCCTATATTTATAGTGGTAGGGTTACATAATGGGTGGATACCCACTAACGGGTAGGCCCACCAAGAAGCCCGTTTATAACACTTCCCCTTATCCATCCATTGTTGTAAGCCATGGTGAACACTTCAGGGTTCATGAAGCTTGTTTGATCATGGGGTTGGAGATACTTCTGGATCTCTAAGTTTAAGAGTGCTTGCCTCATTAAAACCTTTGCCAAGGAAAACCCAGTGGGAAAAACCTGTGGCTAAGGGAAAAGAGTACAAGTCTCTGTAACTTCCCCTGATCGATGGATAACATCAGTGGTGGATACTTCTGGATCCTGAGTTAATGTGGCTGCCTCGTTAAAACCTTTGACTGTGGAAAACCCAGTGGGAAAAACCAACAGTCAAGGAAAAAGAGTACAGCACTACGTTAACTCCCCCTGATAAGTTCAAGCTTCAGGCTTGTACATCTCTCAGCTGTCTCATCCCAATTCCTAGTACAAGTTTTCTAAAGGTACTGCGAGGCAAAGCTTTAGTGAATAGGTCAGCCAGGTTGTTGCAGGACTGGATCTGCTGGATGTCGATCTGGTTGTCCACTTGCTGTTCATGCGTCCAGAAGAGCTTGGGGGAAATGTGCTTCGTCCTGTCACCTTTGATGTAGCCACCTCGTAGTTGAGCGATGCATGCAGCATTGTCTTCGTACATGGTAGTAGGCCCAAGATCTCCCGTCTTCAGGCCGGTGGTCTTGAGGATGTGGTTGATGACTGATCGAAGCCAGAAGC
Organism: Scilla litardierei; assembly: GCA_030789695.1. Lineage (NCBI taxonomy): Eukaryota > Viridiplantae > Streptophyta > Magnoliopsida > Asparagales > Asparagaceae > Scilla > Scilla litardierei. The sequence goes on from CM061134.1 coordinate 40,126,273, forward strand.
ATTCTCTGCTAGCTTCGTGGATCGCGATGAGCTCAGAGTGGTTGGACGAGGTCGCTGTGGATGTCTGCTTCACGGATCTCCATGAGATGGCCGTCCCACCGTATGTGAATACGAAACCGGTCTGGGACTTTGCGGTATGTGGGTCGGACCTGTATCCCGCATCTGCGTAACCGACCAGGTCGGCGGATACACCTTTCTTGAAGTATAGTCCCATGTCTACAGACCCTTGGAGGTAGCGCAGAAGTTGTTTCACTCCGTTCCAGTGGCGCTTTGAGGGCGCTGAACTGTATCTGGCTAGTAGATTTACTGCGAACGCTATATCGGGACGCGTGCAGTTTGCCAGGTATAGGAGTGCTCCAATTGCACTTAAGTAGGGTACTTCAGGACCCAGTGTTTCCTCCCCCTCTTCCAGCGGTCGGAAGGGGTCTGTTTCAACATCCAATGATCTGACAACCATTGGTGTGCTAAGCGGATGACATTTGTCCATAAGAAAGTTCTTCAGCACTTTCTTTGTATATGTCGATTGGTGTAACAGGATTCCTCCGCTTAAATGTTCAATTTGTAGCCCTAGGCAAAACTTCGTTTTGCCGAGGTCTTTCATCTCAAAAGTCTGTGTGAGACTTTTGGATATCTCATCTATCTCTGCAGGAGATCCGATGATGTTCAAGTCGTCTACGTAGACGGCGATAATTACGAATCCTGTTCCCTTTGCTCGTATGAAGATGCAAGGGCAGACTTCATTTGTTGTGAATCCTTGTTGCACTAGGAATTCACTCAGCCTGTTGTACCACATTCTACCTGACTGTTTGAGACCATACAGTGATCTCTGGAGTTTGACAGAATAGACGTCCCGAGGTCTTTCTGTCATTTTTGTCGGTAGTTTGTATCCGTCTGGGATTTTCATGTAGATGTCCTTATCTATATTTCCGTATAGGTATGCAGTCACAACGTCCATGAGCTGCATATCCAGACCTTCCTTCGTGGATAGGCCTATGATGAAACGGAAGGTGATCGCGTCCATGACCGGAGAATAGGTATCGTCATAGTCTATTCCTGGTCGTTGGGAAAAACCTTGTGCAACAAGGCGCGCTTTATAGCGCACGATCTCATTATTCTCATTTCTTTTTCTCACGAATACCCATTTATATCCCACAGGTTTAACACCTTTTGGTGTTAGGACTACAGGTCCAAAGACTTGGCGCTTCGAGAGTGAGTCCAGCTCTACTCCTATTGCCTCGTTCCACTTTGGCCAATCCTCTCTGCGTTTACATTCTGCTAGAGAGCGTGGATCGGTCTCATCGTCGTATTCAGTGACGTGAGTGGCAATAATGAGCGCGAAGTTATCATCGATGATTGTGCTTTTTCTGTCCAGTACCTCCCCGGTACGTACATAGTTTAATGAAATTTCTCCTATATTTTCCTCTTCAGGGGTTGTTAGGAGTGGAGAGGTAGCTGGGCTGAGCTCAGCATCCTGTGGTGGTATCGTTATTGTTGCTCCAGGATTTTTCCTCTTTCGAGGATTCTTATCTTTGGAGCCTGGGGGTCGTCCTCTTTTTTGTTGAGGTACGACCGCTTCTGCTGCAGGTGGATTGCATCCATCTTTGGGTATGTCAATCCTAGCTGGCGTATTTGCAGCAGGGACGTGTGATCTGACAATCTTCTGGTTGTCAGTGAATTTATCCGGTAAAATGTGAACTGTGTTCTGAATTTGAAGGATCTTCAGGATCTCTTCTTCACATTGATTTGTGCGCGGATCAAAATGGGATAAGGTCTTTGTGTCCCATGTAATGGTCTTTGAAGCTTCTGGCTTCTGTGTGTTAATGCCTAGTTTTGGAAAAATGCTTTCATCAAACTCACAATCTGCTAGACGCGCTTTAAAGGCGTCCCCTGTAAGGGGTTCGAGGTATCTAATGATCGATGGTGAGTCGAAACCAATATAGATACCAAGACGCCGTTGAGGACCCATCTTGGTCCTCTGCGGTGGTGCTATGGGGACATAGACAGCACATCCGAATATCCTCAAGTGAGAGATATCGGGCGGGTTCCCATATGCAAGTTGCATCGGAGAATAAGATTGACTACCTGACGGTCGTAATCTTATCAGCGATGCAGCGTGCAGTATGGCATGTCCCCATGCACATACCGGCAACTGGCATTGCATTAACAATGGTCTAGCGATCCATTGTAGTCTCTTTATGAGAGATTCGGCCAACCCGTTCTGGGTGTGAACATGAGCTACAGGATGTTCAACTTCTATGCCGGTTGCTTGGCAGTAGTCTAGGAAGACTTGTGAGGTGAATTCCCCAGCATTGTCCAGACGCAATTTCTTGATCTGGTTGTCTGGGAAATGTGCCCGCAATTTTATAATTTGTGCAAGTAGCTTTGCAAAGGCTACGTTGCGGGTGGACAAGAGGCACACATATGACCATTTTGAAGATGCGTCGATTAGTACCATGTAGTACCTGAATGGTCCACTTGCGGGGTGAATAGGCCCGCAAATGTCACCATGTATTCTCTCTAGGAAGCTTGGAGACTCAGAGTCCACCTTCAGGGTGGATGGTCTCGTAATCAATTTCCCTTTGTAACAAGGGGGGCAAGGATTTGCACCCTTCCGAAGTAGCGTCAGGCTTTTCGGATTAATTCCACGGGATTGGGATATGATGCGACGCATCATATTCCTTCCAGGGTGTCCTAGTCTATCGTGCCAGAGTTTGAATTCTGGTTGATTTTGGCACTTCTGGTGCTCCAAAGTGTTTGCTTCCATTGCTCTGATCCTTGTGTGGTAGAGACCCGACGGGAGTCCCTCGAAACGTTCGACGGTGTTTTTAGCACCGTTTTTATGGAACGTTACATCAAGGTATTCACTGTTTCCTTTGCTCACCGTTTCTAGGTGGTATCCGTTTAAGCGGATATCTTTAAAGCTCAACAGGTTCCTATGTGAGCTAGGGGAGAGAAGGGCATCTTTTATGAGTAGTTTTGTACTATTGGGGAGCATAAAATGTGCTTCCCCTGATCCTTCAATGATACTTGATGGACCGGAAATCGTATTTACGGTGCCATCGTATTTATTAATGCTTTGAAAAAAGCAGATGTCTTGGAGGATCGTGTGCGTAGAGGCACTGTCCACTAGGCATTTAAAGTCCATCTATTTTAAAGAAAAGTCGCAGTATAAGGAAAAAACACAAAGGTATATACTACGAAAATTAAATTGATGTCTGAAAAAGTACTTAAAACATGCCAGAGATAAGCAGATAAATTGTTTCTCAAAAGGAAAAACTACAATGCATATAAAGTAGATAAATGTCCTCAGTCGAGCAGGTCATCGTTGGAGAAGTCCTCGGCGATGAACCTGATTGGTGCCAGGTTTTCTTGAACCGCCAGGTTTGTCTCAGCTTGCTTCTGGCTTGCTTTGTACAACTCCTGAAGGTGGCGTGGAGTACGACAATTTCTGGACCAGTGTCCAGTCATGCCACACCTGTGGCATTTATCTTCCCAGTCCTTTCTGGGGGCAGAAGTCTGGCCGTCGTCTTTTCTCTTCCACACATTTTTCTTCTTCCCCTCTTGGTTGTTTCTTGGAGGGGGTCCTCGAGCCTGCTTCTTCATGGTCTTGCCCTTCTGGGGTTTGCCTTTGAAGTTGCCCCTTTTCTTCTGGAAGGAGCTGTGGTGCGCTTCAGGCGCAGGAGCAGTGCCGGTAGGGCGTGAGTTGTGGGTGGCCAGAAGGAGGTCACGATTCTGCTCTGCCATCAGAAGGCATGAGAGAAGCTCAGAGTATTTTGTGAACTTTCGTTCACGATACTGTTGCATCAGTATGACATCCTTCTCATGGAAGGATGTATACGTCTTCTCTAACATGCGTTCCTCCGTCACCTTTTCACCACACAACTTCAGGCGTGAGGTGATGCTAAAGAGTGCCGAGTTGTACTCGGCAATAGACTTGAAGTCTTGGAGACGGAGGTTCTCCCATTCATATCGCGCTCGAGGTAGGATAACATCCCTTTGATGTTTATACCTGTCCTCGAGGGCGGTCCACAACTCATACGAGTCCTCCACCGTTAGGTACTCGGCCTTCAGGGTCCGATCGATATGGCGTCTGATATAGATAATTGCTTTCGCTTTATCTATGTCAGAAACCTTATCGCCTAAGGCGATGGCGTGACTCAATCCCTGTGCTCGCAGATGGAATTTTATATCCAGCTGCCAGCTTAAGTAATTCTTTCCTGAAGCATCCAAAACGTCGAAATCGACGCTCGCAATTTTGGCCATTTATTACTCTAGCATGTAAAAAGATAGCATTAATTAGATATTTTGCGCAAAAATAAATAATCAAGCACATCAGACATAAATATTTGCTGCGTGGATCGGCTAATCACCATAAATAATTACAGTCCATTACAGTCCCAAAAAGAAAGAAAGTACAACTCGGGAACCCCCGTGGGGCCCCTATTCTTCTGGAATAGTCCTTCATCTTCTTGAAGCGTCCGCCGGGCTTGTAATTTTACAAAATTATCCTCACTACATTTTTCTCTCAAAAGGAAAATAATGCATGAAAAATAAAAATGGTGATAAACTAGCCGATCCAAAACCACAGCAAATATTAACCATTCATCGCAGGCAGTTATAATGCAGCAGGCATTATCACAGGCAGTTTATACATCGCAGGCAATTTTATTTATTCATCACAGGCAGTTTATAATGGAAAATGAAATCTACCGTTTAAAAATTATTGGACCACTAGGCAACGTCATGCACCGTTAGGTTAGTTGACTAACGGCAGAGCGGTCGCAGGATCTTCTTAATTTTTAAACGTTTTTTAAAGAAAATCATAAATCCAAATATAATTTGCGATGAGTAAAAATCACATGCATTTTGGTCCAGATTTTAACGAGAAAAAAATCGCAATAAATCTGAAAAAATTTTGAAAATTCGAAAAAATTTTCTGGGTCAGAAACCCTAGTTAGGGTTTTGGGGTACTCACGCCGGGCCCGTACCCGCTACTGGCGGGCGGGCCCGTTTGCCGCAGCAGGCGGCGGGGAGGGGGGGGGCCCGCCGCTGCAGGCGGCGGGGAGGAGGGGGGGGGCCCGCCGCGGCAGGCGACGGGGGTTGCCCGCCGCTGCAGGCGGCGGGGAGCCCCCGCCTGCGGCGGCGGGGGTTGCCCCCGTCGCTGCAGGCGGCGGGGGTTGCCCCCGTCGCTGCAGGCGGCGGGGGTTGCCCCCGCCTGCGGCGGCGGGGGTTGCCCCCGCCGCTGGCGGCGGGGGTGCCCTGCCGCTGCAGGCGGCGGGGAGCCCCCGCCTGCCGCGGCGGGGGTTGCCCCCGCCGATGGCGGCGGGGTTGCCCCGCCGCAGCAGGCGGCGGGGGGGGGGGGCCCCCGCCTGCCGCGGCGGGGGTTGCCCCCGCCGATGGCGGCGGGGGTGCCCCGCCGCTGTAGGCGGCGGGGTTGCCCCCGCCGTTGGCGGCGGGGTTGCCCCGCCGCAGCAGGCGGCGGGGAGCCCCCGCCTGCCGCGGCGGGGGTTGCCCCCGCCGGCGGCGGCGGGGGTGCCCCGCCGCTGCAGGCGGCGGGGAGCCCCCGCCTGCCGCGGCGGGGGTTGCCCCCGCCGGCGGCGGCGGGGGATGCCCGCCGCTGCAGGCGGCGGGGAAATCCCCGCCTGTAGTGGCGGGGGGGTTCCCGCCGCCGCAGCGACGGCGGGAAGGCCCCCGCCGCTGCCGGCGACGGGGGGGGGGGGGCGGTGAACCCTATTTCGGGTTTGGGTGATTTTTGGGGAAAAACAACGGGTAAAAATCCGATTTTTAGTGGAAAAAACCCAATTTTTTCTTCCAAAAATACGTTTTTTAATTGAAAAAGGGTGATTTTTAGCGATAAAAACGGTGTTTTTAATCGATTGAGCCAAAAAGAATTAAATCACCACATATGCGCATATACAAAATTTAGATCTAGAGAGAAAGTTACCTCTAGATCCTACCCGCCGGATCTAGCGACGTTCGGTGAAGGAAGCCCGTTCGCGTCGCGTCCGTTCGTCGCGTCCGTCCGTCGGCAGGGGTTCGGCTTAGCTTTGAGCGTGCTGATAACGTGTTGTAAACTTGGCGGCTATGGAGACCATAGCCCTATATTTATAGTGGTAGGGTTACATAATGGGTGGATACCCACTAACGGGTAGGCCCACCAAGAAGCCCGTTTATAACAGGGAGAGGGTTTTGGCAAGTATAGTTGGGTCTCTTAGGATTAGAAAAATGAGAGGCCTAGGTTTTAATAATAAAAGGAGCAAGACTTGACGGCATGAGTTGTGACAGGGTTAAAAGTATGGGCTTGACCGGGCTTTAAAAGTGTAGGTTCCTCTATATTATATTATTATACAAAGGCCTTACTCAACACAACCGTGTGCGTGAGTGCTCAACTGAGTTCGGCCCTGAGGTATAGAGACTAGGGTTTAAATAAGATGCTATTAGGATTATAAGAATAATGAGTGGGTGATACAACATAAAGAACTTAGGGTTACCCACAATTTAAACTGGGAAAAAGTGAAAGTGGGTCAAACGGAGCCCTAAAATTATGAAATAAATACCGGAGCGACCGCGAAGACGAGAGAAACAAAACTAAGAAGACTGATCACGGCTAGGGCGACGAAAAACGAAACTAAAAATAGAAAGGGCTTACGACAAAAAGTGAAAGTCACGATGTCTCTTCAAACAAAGTCAAATTGTGGGGGAACGACCCGTGAAATGACGTTCCAAATTAATTCCACAATTTAATATTCTTCGCGAGAGTCACAACGGCATATCACACAATAGGGTTCGGATACAGACAAGGTCTAAAATAAATACGTGCACGAACAAGACTACGTACATGACAAAGCGTACAAAGGATACTGGGTCCAAAGGCGACAGTAATACCAAGTTGGGCACACATCGGGGGGTCGGCTTGCTAAGGATGCAACCAATGTGCTACGGCCCTATCAACTCAACAACACGACTCACATACAAGGCAACAAAACCAATCGGGTACCCGAAATTGCTATACGCACAACCGTATAACGAATAGTGAGTACCGGCCGTTACAACTGTGTTCAACTGCCCCAGTAGGCCGAGTGACCAATACTATATTGCCCAGCGATTCGGCCCTAAACTCCAAAATCCCCCAAATCGAGTTCCGATCGCTCGAGCATCCCATTAATCGCCCGAGCACCCTCTCCCTTCGACCGAGTCGCCACTGCTGCACCCGAGTGGCACAACCCCCACCACCCGACCACCGTCCGACTGCCGTCCACCGCCGCCTCCCTTGCTGCCGACAGGCCATCCTTAGCCCCAAAAATCCCCTTTTCTCCTAATCTCCATTTCGTAAGCCCTATTTCGCCACGAATCAAAATTAAAACACGTTCACATCTATTTCTCTTGATTTTCCCTTAAATTTTTTGATATTCATTGCTAATCAATCAATTTTGTGTTTCAGGATAGCTTGGGGGAGATCAAGGGCAGATTCGGTGCTTCTCAGGGGAGGCGTTTCTTTGCTCGCATTGCTTGCTTGGAGTCGCATCGTGCTCGGTATATTCTTTCCTTTTTATTAGCACTTCGCATTGGTTGGCGCGTCGCACGGCATTCCATGCCCCCACATACTAGCTCCCGTGCATGGGCGCCTGCTCCCAAGCGGAGGAGGCCTAGAGAGCCTAGCTCTTCCTCTGCTAGATCGGGCTCCCCACCGCCTAGCCCACTACCACCTACACTTCCGCCTCCTACCGCACCCATTCCACCCCCACCGGCACAGCTAGTCCTGGCTTTCGACACGATGGGGATCACTTTTCGAGATGACGCACACCGCGTCAGATTTGAAAGAATCTCCCATCGATCGATTGTCCCCTCTAGGTTTGCACATATTGCAGATTTTGAGGCCTACTCCAGTTATATGACAATGTGGGGGTGGCGCAACTTTCTGTCGGTGTCGGCGGACACCTATGTCCGATCGACACTTGAGATCCTAAGTTCTATCCATAGGACTCCTAGGGGTTGCACGTTTCGTTTGATGGATCGTGAGTGCGAGATCACTCTCGATATGCTCCGAGCCTTTTTCCAGTGGCCCCATGTCCCGAATATCGACAGCGCTTTTGCTCCCACGCACATCACCCCTCCCTCATTTGATACACATGCATTCTGGACGTTGATCACAGGATCCCCTCTCGCTTTTAACCCTAGCCGGGCCAAGGCCTCCTCTATCGTCCACCCATGCCTCCGCATTGGTCAGCGCCTCATGGCGACAACTTTTCTCGCGAGGTATGAGCCTAGGATGATGTCCACGCCTGAGCTTTTATGCTCTACGCGATGACTAGAGCGAGTGCTTTTGAGGGCACCACGGACGTATTAGTCCTTGCCGTTTAGATTGATATTGCTAGCAGGTATCTAGACCGCATTGTTTCTTCTGCCACCGCCAGGACGACGATCTGTTGTGGCGGTCTGATTACCTTGCTAGCTCCTTTGTGCGGAGTTGAGATCCCAGCTGGTTTACTTTGACCCACGGGCCCTACTTTCCTTTCCATAGATGTTATGGCCCGCATGAGGATGTTGCATACTCATGGTTAGCACCACTAGGTTTAGCTACACGGTACTTTAGCTACAGATTATATGGTGCTTTCGAGGCCCGCTCAGACCCACATTGGACCCACAGGAGGGGTATGGAGACCAGAGATGGACCTCCTCATCCCAGCTGCATACGTGCTTGAGCCCGAGGACGCTCAGCTGGAGCCCCTCCTCGACCCTCTAGCCCGGGAGATCCGATCCCTCAGCCTGCACCTAATTTGACCACTGCTTCTGCCACTTCTATCCACACTTCTGCCAGTGTCGGGAGCACCATTGCTGAGTCCACCACCTCCTCCTCCTCCTCTTTGCCATTGACTGCCAGTCCCATTTCTTTTGAGAGTTTGCCTTCCTTTATTTCGATAGCTGAGACCATGTCCTCACCAGATTTCTCGACCCCCGGGGAATCATTTTCTATTGATTTCATGACCTCCCAAGTCGTCGACCCTCACGTCTCTGCTGTCGCTATTTTCACCGAGAGTGTCGTGACATCTGTCCCCATTTCTGTGTCAGCGACCTCTCCACCCTTCTTGCCCTCTGTCACCGCTTCATATTCTGTCGCTACTCACACTTCTGAGAGCGTTCATGCGTCTCAGCCTCCCACTGAGGCTGAGCATCTTTTAGCGAGCACAGCAGCACACCCTCACCCAGCAGTGGCCCCACTTGTCTAAGGTGGCCGTGTGCATCAGCCCCAACCTCCACTAGTGCGACCCTCTGCACCCGCTCCCGACGCTCTCGTCCAGCACCTTCGTGCTATCGAGGGGTCCGTGAGTGGCCTCAGATCAGATCTTCGGGCTCTCTCCACCACCGTTAGCTCTGTGCAGCAGCGTGTTGCCCTTCTGCCTAGTATTCAGGTCACCCTGAACCAGATTCTTGCGCGCCTGCCACAGCCTCCACCTGTCGCTGCCCATCCCATTTCACAGCAGCCGCCACCCCCCTCCACCACGCCAGGGAGGTGCTGGCAACCCACCACCTGCTTAGGCACACAATGGTTGCCTCTCATATATTTTTTGCCGCTGCTGTGATTGTTACTATATTAGCTTATCTCCACACATTTTGGCCACTTTTTGCTGAGATTTGTTTATAGCCTTCTGGGAGAGAGGATGTATTTCTGGGACCCTTACGTTGCACCCCCTTGATCTGTGCACTCATGACTCGCATATCCATCACATTTTCTTCCTTTTTCATCCTTTATCCTGCATGCATCCTCACCCCCCCCCCACCCCTATCATATATCTCCTTGTGCCACACTTAGCACATTGAGGACATTGTGTAGTTTAGCTTGGGGGAGTGAGTGTCTCACGCACTTTTCATTTCTTCATTCGCATCCTCATTTTTCCTACCTTTCTTTATTTTCCACTTATTTTCACCCACTTTTTCATATTTTCCTCATGCATCACGTTTTCTTATTTTTTTTGTACTGCATTTGTATAGTAGTTTTTATTTTTCCTTTATCCTTATTTCTTTTATCCTTTTTGCTAAAAATGAATTCTCTGTGATGACGATGACTTGGAGTTAGCCCGCTCTTATTTGCATATTCTCTTGCCATGCCATCGTTTTTATTTCAGATATCATATGCTATACATTGCCATGCATTTGAGGATAGTTACCTGCATCTTTATTATATGATTGTGAATGTAATTCTAGCATTAGCTGAGTCTGAAGATTTATATCGTATACTTTTCGTAGAAAACACTCCAAGCTTCACACATTGATTACCTAACTTGGAGTACTGCTTTGTTGTCTGCTATCACTTCCATTTGGATGAAAGTATATGCTTGACTTCCCGGTTGATTGAATGTATGTCTTTTTGATATAACTGGATTAGTTTACTTTATGTAATCAAACTGAGTAGATTACATTACCCTGCTGAAAGTTGTCGTACACATACAAAAGAGTGAACTGAGCGTTGCATATTTTCTTTCTCCACATATCTTGAACATCATTTCTATACTTAAAATCATTGGTGAATTTCTCCTTGGTAAATCTTACATTGGCATCTTCCCTTTGCTATTAAATCCAAGCTCCATTACCCCAAAATCAAAAGAAAAAAGGAATACATGCATATCTCTCTATCTTTGATTCGGGATTGTAATTGTGTATATTATTGGTATCAAAAAGAAAAAAATCAAAAAGCAAAAAGAGAAAAAGAGAAAAGAAAAACAAAAAGAAGTTCGTCTATATATACACGATCACATTTCTTTCTTTCTTTCTTTCCTCTTTTATTTTCCTTGGAGCTTCAAAAAATGGGAAAAGTCGTATTATTCTATTTGATGCCACCATGCTTATAGATAAGCTTGGGGGAGATGATCCAATGATGTGTGAGAGAGTGACCACTTATTTGTGCATGACGACCTAAGCTAGGTAATTTTTGATACTCAGGGAGATTACTTGGAGTATTACGAAGCCCACGAATTGAAATTTGGCATGCATTTCATGAATACCATCTCTTTCTATTCTTGTTGCTTTATAATGTGTGATGCCTCTTATACTCCAAGTAAAAAAGCGTTTAATTGAAAAGTGTGCAATCTTTGATTACGTATACTACTTTGAATGCCTCAGACGATGCTAATTCTAGAATGATTTCATATTTCATATCGTTTTGACGTTCTTGGTTTCTATATCGAATGCACTTATATATGATCATGATATCGAGGTGAAAATTGGCATGTTTTTATTCATCGTGCACTATTTGAGTAAGCAGCTCCACGTCCTGAGAAAATGATCTAGCACCTCCCTCTTTGTTCTCTATTCTATCTTCCTTTTTTCCTTTTTTTCCTTATTTTTATCCACCGGGTTCACCTTTTTACTCATCTTCCTCGAGGACGAGTAAGAGGTAAGCTTGGGGGATTTTGATCGCTCCTTATTTTACACCTTTTTTCTGCATATTTGCATGGCATTTTGATCGCACATACCGTGTTTTTTACGATTATTCGACGATATCGCGTTGCTTTTCACTATTTCTTGTTTTTGTGGGATTTCAGGAAATATGGAGCGATTTGGAGCATAAATGAGATCAAGGGACTTGCACGCACGTTGGAGCATTGAATATGACCCTATCGAGGAGCTAGCAGCACTAGATGATGATCGGAAGAAGAAAAAGTTTGATAGAATCGACGAGGAGGTGAGGATGAGAAGATATGACTCCAGAAACAGGCCACTCGGCTGAGTACGCAGTTCACTCGGTCGAGTGAAGGAACGTACTCAGCCGAGTACAGTGGATACATGAGCGCCTGGAGTCAAAGTCCACTAGGGCGAGTGAATGAACTCACTCGGCCGAGTGAAGAACTTCACTTGCCTGAGTGCGTCAGAGCTTCCCACAGGAAAATTTGGCCGACTCTTTAGAATTTGGGGAGGATCAGCAGAAGACTCACTCGGCCGAGTGAGAAAGTCTACTCGACCAAGTGACATACTCTACTCGGCCGAGTGATGCAGAGCGACAGACCCCCAAGACCCCCCAATTCTCTGTTTTCTTTTGGGTCTGTCACTCGGCCGAGTAACATACTCTACTCGGCCAAGTGGCGCAGTCTGCCTGTATCGCAAACTAGGATTCCGGGTGCGCCAGGGGCAAATCTGTCCGGATTTTTTGGCCGACTTTGGCTTGTATTTAAGGCTAGTTTTCATCCTAGTTTAGGGAGAGGCCAGAAATTAGGTTTTAGCATTATTCTAATTGTAATTCCCAGCTGGAGATTGAATATTGGAGATCTGGTTTGTTCTTGTTATTAAAATTTCTAGTTTTTGTGAATTGCTTTCTCTCAACGATGAATGGCTATATGTTTTTATTTGTTTATTCTGTTGTTGCCATGATTAATCGTGAGTAATTCCGCTGTTCTAGGGCATGGGGATGAACCATATGGATCCGATTTTAGAGTTGTGATGAACGAATTCATATGTTGCTAGAATTGATAGAAGTTTGGGTTGTGATTGATTTATTACAAATTGCTAGGGATTTCCATCGATTGGGGTTTGCAAGAGATTGGATTCTAATCGATGGAAAGGCCTAGATATTCGATTTAGGTTTATAATCGAGATTATTTAGACTTGGTTTGCAAGAGATTAGACCAAAGCTGGGATTTTTTATTATAAATCTATACCCATATTCATTTGCAAGAGATTTGACGAATACGAACTATCATAACCTAGATCGTGACTCAAGTTTGCACGAGAGTGGGCTCGAGGAGCGATTGGACGATGATGTCGATCCTAATGCTAGTGGCTTAGGTTAGGGTTTGCACGAGAGTGGGCCCTAATCTAGGTTGCTATAGACCGGTAATAGCGCGAGAGCATGAGCTTGGTTATCTATTCAGTTACGACTAATTCACCTCAATTCAAGTCTTGCAACATTGAGATTCACGATTCGCAAAGATAAATAACGATCTGTAGTGGGGATTCCCTAGCCCTAGATGTCTTTATTATATTGAATTCAAATTGTTAACTGAACGATCGTGACAATATTCTCAAAACCATCCTTCCACCAATAGCTAGGTGATTAAAACGGAGTACCGTCATTAGTCCTCCTCGTGTTCGATACCCGCTCGCCACTACACCATGCGCTTGCGGTAAGACTACAATCGTGCTCCTCTGGGTGTGTATTCGGGGGCCGATCAGTTATAAGATCTCACCGCCTTGCCTGAACTTGCCAAGTGCGGTCAAAATGTGTAATTCCAAATTGGCCGCACTCGACGAGTACGACCAAGTCGGACCAAGACCCCTCGCACCCAGTCAACGTGGCTAAACTTGGTTAATTTTGCTAAATATATTTTCTGGGTCACTTTTGTTAATTATTTTTAATTTTTGGCTTTTTCTCAAAAATTGTCCTTTAGAATATTATTATTGAAAGCATTGGTAGTTTAGTATAGCTTAAGTGTTATGAATAGGGCCCTATGAGCCAATTGGGTATCCACCCATATTGTATCCAATAAGAAGTATACATATATGAGGATAGGGGTTTCCTAGCCCTCGAACCCTTCACAACACGTTATCGGCACGATTCTCCAAATTTTTTTGAAGATCCGATCTTGCGAGAGCGACGAGGATGATGTAGATCCACCACGCACAGGCGTCATCTTCGACACGTATGCTTCGTCAACCGTCGCTAGATCTGGAGGACGGATCTAGAGGTCATCACACAAAAACTTGATCTAAACCTATTTCTCTTCGGAAAAATATGTTTAGATCTGCTAAATCTTGGACCAAAACCGATGTTTTTAACAATAAAAATCAAATTTTTATGACAAAAACATTGATTACAAAGATAAAAATCGGTAAAAATCGGATTTTTTGACAACCGAAGATGATTTCTATATACCGAGAGGAGTTTCCGCTGCCCCGAAGGTTTCTATATACCGAGAGAAGTTTCCGCTGCCCCGAAGGCCACAACCCCCATGTGAACTGTAAATTGTAAGTGTGTGTCATTACATGTAATTACTTGTTATCTACAAGCACAAAGAATGAATAAGTATGTGCACATATGCTAAATCGTGGAATATGCCTTTTAAAATGATTTGTGCACACATTTGTGCACATATTTGCAGTTTAAACTTGTAGATGAGAAAAGGCCATAAAGAATGAGATAATGACCAAACAATTATTATGACCTACCATTAATGTTCATCACCCCTTCACGCTTTCTGACGTATTCAATGCGGAATGCGTGCCCACTTCTTAATTCAGACATCTGATGTTTTGTGTATTGAACTTGAACAACAGATCAGAATGGTATGATTGTAATTATACGATATCTAGGAGGGCCCTTTCGCTCAGTCGGAAGGAGGGGCCCCGACCCTGACAGCCGGGCCATCCCGCAATGGGCTCTGCCGCCCCGAAGGCAGTGCCCCCACTGCTCGCCGAGCTCTGCCGCCCTGAAGGCGTCACCCCCCTGTACCGTTACTCTGCGTCGCTCAAAACTCTAGCAGAGGTTGAAGGCCGCCACCATGTCCTCGCGCCACCCTCCGCGGCTCAGACGGCCATCGCCGTGCTAAGCACGTGAATACTTACCCGAACCCTAATTAGGGTCTTGGGACGGCCATGGATGACGGGGACTCCTAAATTTTATATGGGGCTTTTCGGGACATAAAACTAATTCTCCCTTTTACCATTATATGTCTGAAGCATACTTAATGTCTGTGATTCAAATTTTAATGCCCGAAGCAAATATGTGATTAAAATTTTAATGCCTAAAGCATATATGTGATGCAATTTTTAATGCTCGAAACATATATGTGATGCAAATTTTAATGCATGCAGCATATATGCGATGAAAATTTTAATGTCTAAAGCATATATGTGATGCAAATTTTAATGCCTGCAGCATATACGCGATGAAAATTTTAATGTCTAAAGCATATATGTGATGCAAATTTTATTGCCTGAAACATATATGTGATGAAAATTTTAATGCCTGAAGCATATCTGTGATGCAAATTTCCTTATATCTCTGTGATTATGCACGTGATGATAATATTATTATTTCCATGCATATGTGTTCATAGAGATAATTATAATTATGTTTATGGCATACATATAGTTTTCAAAATGGCAAAGTTAAACATGAAACTCAAATAATACACCAATACCCCTTATTCCCAAAAATAATAAAACGTCGGAATCATGCAAACATCATTTATGTCATCTTAAAGATGAGCAACATGCGGTAAATAGATCTTGAAAATCTATGGTCTATACGGACCAATATGGACACCAAAAAAGAATGCCATAACACCGCTAACTCTTTAAGAGTTATCTCACTACACGGCAGTATTCTTGTATTTGAACTTACGCATAATATAAGATCACGCCCGAAGTCGTGACTTAAGTGAGAAATATATTCGCACCCATGTAATTGCTCAACTGACTTATGTTTCTTCTTCAACAAATACTTAAAGAAACTTACAAAGGTTCAAAGGATATTCGTTTAAACGAAATCATTAATGTTTGTATAGCATACTCAAGAGAAAGAAAAATGGCATAAATGGCATTAAAGCCATACTTGAGTACTTAAATAGACATTCAAAAGTTTGAAGCTATACAACGAAATAAATATTGAGTGGAAAAGTGGAAGAATAAAAACAAGGTCTAATACAAAGGGAAAGGGAAATTGTTGCGTAGTTCGAATAGGAATAATAATGGCAAAAGCCATCCACTGCCACATGGACAAAACTCTGAAATCAGAGTACCTCACTGTTGAGGACCCATACAAGTTATGAATGGCCTTTGATGAACGATATAAACATCAAAAGCATGTTACGAGTGAGAGAACCTGAGACTGCAGGACTTTAAGTCCATAGTTGAGTACAACTCGGCCCTTTTTTAGCATCATCTCACGCCTGAAGTTGTGTGATGAAAAGGTCTCAGAAGATCGCACGCTGAAAATGACGTACACATCTTTCCATGTAAAGAATGCGATACTGATGCAGTAATACCATCAACGAAAGTTCACTAAGTATTCTAAGCTGATTGCCTACCTATTCATGTTAGCAAAACAATAGAACTTCTCCTTACAACTCATAATATGTGTCCACCTGGCAAAGCTAGTCAAATATAAAAATTGGCACAAACCTATCTATTGTTTACTTAGCTATTCCTCGAGCATACATCAAACTATAAAACTTGTTGTCATAACATAATTATCAGGAGTATTTTATTGCAGTATATATGCATTTAAATGCATTATCACAATATTTCTTATTGATGAATATCATGCTTTTATGTATTTTATTTTACTGCGAATGGTTTGTTATAAATAGTTGCCAAGCGATTATGGATATTTTTAAGTATCCAAATTATACCTCATGACGTATGCTATAGAAAGCATTTTTACCCCTATGATAGTCAAAAAGATCAATTTGGGACGTTTGAAATTGAGGATCAGGAATAGCAAACTTGAATACTCCTAAAAATAAAATGAGGATGCCATGTACTCTCTAAAACTTATAAAGTTTCAAAGGATATTCGTCAAAACGAAATCCTTAATAGCATAACTCAAGAAAAATGGCATGAAGACCATACTTGAGACTTCAAATAGACTTTCAAAAGTCATATGCTATACAAAGAAAAATTGTAATGGCCAAGTTGCCTTGTACGGTAGGGTATATGTTTTTGTGGGACATGTAGTATAGTATGGCGTTGAGGTTATTATTATTAGTGTTGTGGGGTAAAACTCGCGTACAATGAATTTGTATTAAGGGGAACCAAGGGCACGGTGGTTATGATTAGGAGGTGATTAGGGTAGGTTATTTGACAGGTGATGAGTGTAGTGACGAGGCTGAGCGCACTACGAAGGCTGACCACGGAAATGATTCCGCTGGGGGGTTAGCTCAGCGATCGCACAGCCTGAAGTGGGAACAGAACACGATCCGAGACGACGGGCTGGCCTGCACAAGGAGTAGCTCGTCAGAAAGGCCGGGTTGGGGTCCAACCCTTAGCCTCTCTGATACCTAAGTTAGTAATACGACTTAAAGCGAGGGCCAGGCACGCAGGTCGGACTAGGAGTGAGTCCGCCGTATGTGACAAGCTATCGGTGAAAGAACAAAGATATGAAAGACCTTTGCCCTTGTGTGTGAGTGATAAGATTGAGAGTTAATTGCCAACCCCCTTCCCGATGGAGGGAAAGGGGTATTTATACCTGAGGGAGGTGGTTAGGTGAGGCTGACCTGGCGTGCTGAATCGACGTGCTGAACTGGCCTACCTGTCGGCAGAAGCTTCGGACGAGGATGTCAGGGTCTGGGGTGTCAACCATGCTTCTGTCAGATGGCGCAGCAGCCATGGGGCACTTTGTCAGGTTGTCGAGCGGCGGAAGTGTCAGTTGTGTCCGTGTACTAGGTTGTTTGTCGTGTCTGACGTGGCGAAGAGTCGACGGAGAGCGTCTGAGGGGCGAGGCTGTCGATGGGTCGTTAGGTCGCCCCTGACCGAAATCAAGCAGGCCGGTCGTATGCCTTGCGTGCTGTTCTCAGCGTGCTCGGAGGGAGACAGACGCGCAACTGGCGAGGACCTTGGCGGAGCACGCCCCTCGCACCAGGCATGGCGGGATGTGCCCCTCCACTGGTCTAGGTGGAGTGCGCTCTTCCCCAGATCGTATTGGGCCTTAGGGTCACCGATCGCCTAGCAGACCAGGGAGATGAGTGTGCGGCCTATAATGACGGGATGAGGAGCATCCTACCGCTGGCCCAAGTAGGCTTCACGAAGGAGGGGAGAGCTGGCAAGGTATCCGACGGGCTTCGACGGAAGGTCGGACTATCACGATCTTTAGGTCGTAACAAGTGGTATTATTGTAAATGGTGGGGAGTGTGTATGCATAGTAGAAAGAGGTGTAAAGGAATGGCCCACTTGTAATTAAGAATGGGTCGTGTGTATAGAAAGGGGAAGAGTGTAGAGTATGGTAAACTTGTAAATGAAGGGACTTATAAGAGATAATTTCTAAAGAGATCTTGTATGTCATTAGCAAGCCATACTAATTAAATAAATAATTAGATATTTTATCTTATGCTAATACTACCATGCCACATGTCAACACATGAACCATTGGGAGGAATGTCAAGCTTGTAAATATGTGGGATTCTAGAAGAAATATTCTTATTTGAACTAAGCCTACACTTTTCTACACACTTCTACCCCTTTCCTCTCCTTTCTACACTCTCCCAAAAATATCTCCCCTTCATTTTGTTCTTGTTTTCATTAAGGGGTGGCTGAAAATTTTTTAGAGGAAGAAAGAAAAAAAAGGAAAGAAAGAAAGAAAAAGGAAAAGGAAAGAAAGAGAGAAAGGAGAGAGGAAGAGGAAGAGGATGAAGGAGAAGTAAGGAGGAGAAAGAGAAGAAAAGCTCTCTCATCCTAAGATTGAGGTAGGAATCCAATTTTCCCTAGTATGCTACTTGATTGTCATTTGTAAAATTGATACATGTTTAATTTTGAGCTTAATACATGATTAATTTTCATGGATCACTTTTGTTCTTGATACTGAAAGTTTTATCCTAAAAAGCTGAAATTTTGACTAATTGTTGGGCTTAATTTGCTATTAGGAATGCTTTGGAAATTTTATATGTTATGTATTTCATAGTTATGAACAACTTTCATGTTCACAACTTTTTCCAATTCAAACTGAAAGTTAGGCTAAAAATTCGATTTTCGCAACATGTCTGGAATTATGTCACACTGGACACAGTTTAGAAACATGGAGTTTATTACATGCACACTCTATAGAATTTGCTACTCTTAGTCTTGTTGGAAAGTTAACAAATTTTTCTCCAACTTCATCTTTAAGCTTAATTTTTGAAATTCTGTCAGCAATAGGCCCAAAATCAGCAACCAAGACAAACTCTGAAATCTGTCTAGAAAATAGATTTGACAGACTTCACGAAATAATTCATCATAAATCGCCTGCTTAATATATTTGCCTGAAATTTTACTTGTGAATCCAAAACTATCATACCTACAACGTTCATTTACATTGCAGTATTATGTCCCATACAAAAATATGGATAAAAAATGCCATTCAACCTGACTGTTGTGCAATTTTCAGCATACTGGACTGTTTGGGTGAAACATTGAGTTGTAAACTCATGTGTATTGAAAAAAAACCATGGGTGAAATGCATTTAATTTCATGCTTGAAAGTAATGAATCCCCTTTCAAGTTATATCAGGCTATTAGAGGCCTTATGTTGTGTTGGTGGAATTACTTGCATGTAGTCAAGTATGAAATTAATCATTTCACTAAAAAGTTTATATCTTGCTATTGGTCATATGTTGGTTTCAATTGAACTATGGATTATGTTTATTATGCCCTCCAAGTATGTGGGAAGGGCTATTGCATATTTAGGCTATGTTGGAATGTTGTGGATGGAAAGTTATATGTGTTAGAATGAGAGGAGGTGAAAATGGTGGTTGTCATGTGATTCCTTTTGTTACACGTTAATTTGTAATTGAAACGCCGATAACTGATTAAGTCCTCTTAAATGAGGGTGACATGGGGATTGAGGGACACTAAGTTGTGGGGAAAACATGAGGGCTGGACTGGTGGTTGGTGGCCCTCCTGTTCTTGTCCGAGTGGCGGGGAGTGGCAGAAATGAGGAAATGGGAGAAAATGTGAAGGGGAAATAAGGGGAAAACAGGGCTCCTTTAATAAGAGCATGTCTCGGGGAGTTTGCCTGTTCCACCCCAACTGGGGGTGAGGTCCAGTCCCAAGAAGGTTTACCCACTACTTAGGGTCCAAATCACTATTAAATAACTTTTATTACTTTTGTAGCATTATTAAATGTTGCTTTCTTGTACGTTCCTTACTTGTAGCTTCCATGTTGTATACCCTTGTTATATGCATCACCTATTGTAGTTCATGTCGCTTGCGTTTATTTTACTTATGTTGTTGCACTCTTTTATTGTTGTACTTTCGTTTATGTCATGCATTCATTACCTTATGTCATACACATGTTCCCTTTAGCTCATTCCATACTTCATTTGCACCTTGCTATGAATGCATGTAAAGTAGTTGCATTTTCATAATATCATACTAGAGGGAGTTTGCATTCCTACTGGGTCACGCGTTGACGTGCCCTCGTTGACTTTTTCAGATGTGGTTCCTGGGGATGGCAGTTAGAGCTGGAGGTTGAGTTTGGAGTTCTGGTGTTGGGAGTTGGAACTTAGGTTGGATGGTGAGGGGTGAGGAGAGAGCTATGTATACTTTGGGTTTTCTTTTGGGGTGAGAGATACTTGTACTATATGAATTGATGCAATGAGATGTTTGAGATGTATACGAAATTGTTCAGTGTTTGGCTTTCAGTATTTCTCTCTGACCTTGTGTCGTTCTGTGTTTTTTGGTTGGCTGTTTGTTGAATACTACATGTACTATTCCCAGCAATGCGCAGTGGACCTGCAGATACGTTTTAGTTCTCGTCGTGTACCCTGCCTCCCTGCGTATCCCAGAGAGGCGGACGTGACAAAAATAAAAAGAGGAAGCATATATATTGGAGCTTCTAAAGTGACCAGAAACGACCAATTTTTTAAACTTTGGTACGTTATAATTGGTCACCCCTGGATTAATGATGCAAGATATCATTAACCAATCCTATAAAACTGAAGAACCCAAAGATTATTCAAAAGGGTGAAGCTTTAATTGTCCCATTCAAAAGGAAAAAATGATTACGAGATCATCTCCATTCATGTGGACATTAACTCTCCTCAATTCCTCAAAATAATTTAAGATGATATATTTACTATCACCATAAAAATAATAAGACCTTTAGGTCTCTTGAGAGTATTTGAGGGATAAAAGTGGCCTTATCCACTCCATACATAGGGCTGATGATGTACATTAGAGTACTCATACTTATATCCTCTAAATATGGTCATTATCAGACCTATTATCCAACTGCAGTCAAGCTTTTTCAAATCAAATGGGACACATTACCAAATGGTGGGAACATTGGATAACACTGGAAATCAAACAATATTTGCAACTGAAATAACGTCGAACACCCTGAAGTTTGTGTTCACACCCAAAATGGGTTATATAAATAAATCATTAAAATGATTTAAACGGATTACTCGTCCATTAAAAATCCAGTTGCTGGTGACTACATGGAGGACATGCAATTACAATGTAACCCATCAAAACACCCTCTTAGAACCTATTTATATGAGCATGATCACTTCATATAAACAGTTTCCGAGAACCCCTAACGGGGAAGCATTTAGAGCACATCTCATAGATTGTGCCTTGATTGGTAATCATATAAAGAACAGATAGTGAAGATTTGATCCTAAAGATCCTTCACATTCAATTCTCTTTAAATTCCCAATATTAGGTCCAATATGGTTATTACCATCATACCTGAGCCTGAAGCTCAGTTGACCATTTCAAATAACATGATATGTGATGAGATCTTGAAGATCCACACTTATGAAATTGTTAAACAGTTCTCATACATATTTTTGACAAAATGAATATTGTCAGAATCACACAACCCTGCGTCTAAAAATCCAGTTAGGATTGACATACCAAAAACAATGGGTGCAGTACAATAGCAGCAGAAGTGGATGTTCCTAAATTAAAATGAAAGGTCATACCACGAGGCTCCAAAGAGATAAATAACTCTTGAAGACCCTAAACAATACCACCACAGGAAAGTCAGCTCATCTCCATATCCTCTCCCTTTCCAGAACATCTAGCAGAGATGAATCTGGAATAAATTGAAATATTGTTGAATAATGTACATACATTGGGAGGTCTTTGGATAAAAACACACACTTGTCGACAATTACTCACATTTCATTTTGCCGTTTAAATGATAATTAAAAATATTGTTCCACACGCCGTTTCCTGAAGCTCACGTAGAGATTGGCCAATAATGTGGAACGAGACAATAATAAGTTGAGCTTGAATCACTTATGAAATGTGAAGTGTTTGGACCTGAAGTCCTGATATCAAAAGATATCAAACATGTGGGCTAAATGAGTATTGTATAAACACAAATATAAATAAATAAAATCGTATGCTATAAGCAACACGTTGTAGCTAAAATGTTTATTTCACTAAAACTAGGAAGTACTCAAGTAAGATGAGCTTGACTCACTTACAAAATTATTAAAACTAATGCATCAGGCTCCCTAGTTATGTTTGCGAAATTTCCTGTGATATGTTAAAAAAAATTTGGTTTTTGCTACTATGGATGTTGTGCCAGTATAATCTTATGGATTTATTCTTAATTTCTTCCATTTCCTGAATAGACT
Source organism: Scilla litardierei (assembly GCA_030789695.1). NCBI lineage: Eukaryota > Viridiplantae > Streptophyta > Magnoliopsida > Asparagales > Asparagaceae > Scilla > Scilla litardierei. The sequence continues at coordinate 40,148,546 of CM061134.1, forward strand.
TTGAGACGTCTATTATATAAAGATATAATAAAATAAAAACCAAGAGAGTTCCTTAAATTAAATAAGGACTCCTACTAAAGGTTGCTTTTGCATCTTTAAAAAGAGCAAAGAAAATGATTTGAGATTATATTTGCAAATGACTCAAATCTCATCGGATATCCTGAAGAGAAAACCAAAATATTTGTTTAAGCCTAACTATCAAATATGATATGAAAGACCTCGACAAAAATCTTGGCTTACAGAATTATCATCCAGAAGATGAAACCATCATTCAGAAGATGAATAATCATCCAGAAGATGGAAACATCATCCAGAAGATGAATAATCATCCAGAAGAAGATTTATCATCCCGAAGATGAAAAACATGTGGCATTAAACTTCATACACCCAAAGTTGATGAAGAAACATGGACTATTGCAATCAACTAAATACACCTACTAGTTGTGTGGATGCACATTAAGACCTTTTCCGTTTGTTGGAAGAAGGAAAGGATATCCTAGGTCCTGAAGTGCCTTACTTAAGTGTTTTAGGTACACTCCTTTATTTGGCCAACTGTATGCGTCTCTAGAGAGCGTTGGTAGTAAATCTGTTAGCCAGATACAATGCAGCGCCTGCAGTGCACAACTGGACCGCAGATATGTAGCTTCTGCGCTACCTCTAAGGGTCAGTGATCATCCTCCATGTTAAATGTATTTGCAGATACAAGTTACAGATCATCGCGATGACCACCACAAAGGAACAACCAACTCCTGCAGATCTGCAAAGCATGCTACTAAGGCAACATCAATCCTACCATTCCGAGAAGCTCATCATTCAAGAAGCAAATCAAGAATATGCATAGCTACGCTCTGAAGTACTTCGTATACACAGTGATGACTGGGTCGAGACTAGAGACGTGAAGCTATCTACCGAGTCTGTAGACCACCCCTATTCAGAAGAGCTCCATTAGATTCAATAGCTGTCGTATATAAGCGATACTTGTAAAGATGAGCGATGCTTTGTATTTTGTAGTTATTCTCAGAATGTTGTAAGATGGGATTGATGTATAGATGCCTAGGAGATCTGCAAGCCTGGAGCATGTACAGATCATGGGGAGTCAAATGTAAGGTTGAACTTTTTTGCCTTGTTTATTGGTTTTTCCCACTAGGTTTTCTATAGCTAATGTTTTAACGAGGCAACCTCATTGACTCTGGATCCAGAAGTATCCACCCCTAAATACTTCCACAAATCAGGGAAAGTTATGGAGAACTGTACTCTTTTTCCTTGGCTATTGGTTTTTCAGACAGGGGTTTTATAGCTAAAGGTTTTAACGAGGCAGTTATCTCTAACTTAGGATCTGTAAGTATCCACCCCCTTATGATACTTATAAGCACTATGTATCCTGTAATATTCATATGTTGAGTATACAACGATGGTTGGATAAGGGGAAGTATTATGAATAGGGTCCAATGGACCTATTAGGTATCCACCCACATTGTATCCAATAAGAAGTATATATCTATTATACATTTGACAACATTTTTTGAATTCTAGGACGGATTAGGACAAGATAAAGAGTGGCTGCGATTTGATCTTGGAAAATGGAAGGTTGCGATGAAGCTTTGAAACCATGAATGTGAGCTTTGAAATTTGGTCCAACTTTGAAATGAAGGGAGCTTTGAAACCATGAACGTGAGCTTTGATATTTGGTCATACTTTGAAAGCAGCCAGTGAACCAGTTTCGCACCAAAGGCACCCGCGAAATTTTTTTATGATAATTCGTTCTGCACAGAAGGCGTTCGTTCCACTAAATATTTTTACGCTAATTTGTTGTTCTTTTAAATTTTAATAATTTTTGGGAAACAAGATTTCACAGAGGAAAATCTTCAATGAACCGTGCCCGCAAGCACGAGGTTTTTTACGCTAATTTGTTGTTCCGCGCCGAAGGCATCCGTGTCGAATTTGTTCCTGACGAAGGCGCATGCGCCGAATTTATTATTCTGCATCGAAGACACCCGTGCCGCTAAATATTTGTACGCTAATTTGCTTTGTCTTTTAAATTTTAATATTTTTTGGGGAACAAATATTTCGCAAGGGAAAATCTTAAATGAACCGTGCCCATGGGTACGGGGTTTTTACACTAATTTGTTGTTCTGCGCCGAAGCCGCCCGCATCGAATTTATTGTTCTACGCTAATTTGTTGTTCCATGCCGAAGGTGCCTACCCCGAATTGTTGTTCCGAGTCGAATGTGTCTGCATCGAATTTGTTGTTCTGCGCCGAAGGAGCCCACGTCGAAGGCGTCCGTGCCGCTAAATATTTTTACGCTAATTTGTTGTTCTTTTAAATTTTAATAATTTTTTGGGGAACAAAGATTTCATGTGAGAAAATCTTAAATGAATGGTGCCTGCAGACACGTGTTTTTAATGCCAATTTGTTATTCCGCGCCAAAGGCGCCTGCGCCGAATTTGTTGTTCCGTGGCGAAGACGCCTGCGCCGAATTTGTTATTCCACACCGAAGGCGTCCACACCGAAGATGCCCGTGCCGCTAAATATTTTTACGCTAATTTGTTATGCTATTAAATTTTAATAATTTTCTGGGAAACAAAAATTTGGGGAAAATCTTAAATGACCCGTGCCTATGTGGACGGGTTATAACTAGTACATATATATGTGTGTGTGTGAGAGGCTAGGTGTTTCCAAGGCCTAAGAACACTTCACAACATTAAGCCTAAAATTTAAATTGCAAAATCTCAATAGTCGCTTCATTCTTCTCAGTCCTCACACGTGCATGACACGTGCCGATGCTCTCGGCTTATTAGCCGTCCGATGAAGATGGAATTCAGGCCTGTTCTTTTGGCCAGAATGGAGATGAGAAAGTGAAATTTATCACTATTCATCACCTGTTCATCCCTCCCCCCCTTTTCCATCTGCGTGTTCTTTTGGCCATTTGATAAAAAAATTGGAAAGTAAGCTGACGTGGAGTCAAAAATAGGGAATCCCAAGGCCTTTTGTATTCCAAGCTTTTTATTGGGAAAGCTTGGGAAAGTTGGGGTAGGTGGGGCCCACTCTCTCATCTCTTTCTCCTCCAGCTCACAAACTTTCCACTTTCTCATTCCAACTCTCAAAACCCAAAAGAACACAAGAATAGAGAGTGGAGCCCACTTTACTTTCCAAACCCCATTTTTCATACAACTTTCACCCAGAGCCTATTCCACACGGGTTTCTTTTGTTTCTTTGGGACGAGAAAGTGTGAATTTTGCACTGTAGCGGTCTTGTCTGCTTGTATTTTGGGGGAATCCTCGCGACTTTCCTCCTCCCGTGTTCCTTTGCAGAGCTCCTCGTCGTCGCTGCTTTCACCCCTCTGGTTTCTCCTCTCTCCTAGCTGTCAACCCCAGCTCCTCGGTCTGAAATCGCCAGATTTCGCGGGGATTCCACCCTTTCCCCGTGATTTTTGGGCCCCACTGCTATGCTCACCCATCCTCTCTCCTTCTTTCTGCGGGGTTCAGTTGGGTTCGGGGAAAACCCTAGCTATGGCTGCGGGTTTGTGTCGGAGTTGAACCTTGGCTTCGATTGCTCTAACGGAATTATTGGTCGGAGGTGATGGGGGTGTGCCGAGCTTGGTCGGATTTCAGTACCGGCAACGCTACGAGCAGAACCCTAGCTTCGATTTGTTCCCAAATTTCTCGCTGGAGTCGGAGCCACCTCGTATATGCCTCGATTGGCTGCGAGGGACTGGAATCTGAGGCAATCGGCATGATCGGTGAGCTTTACCTTAATATTACTAAGATATTAGCGTCGAGGTATATTTTCTTCATCTCTAAATTAATTGTTGATGACATTTGATGCTGCCATGTGTTCCTATATGCGATGATCATTTAGCAATGGGTGTTATTGCCTTCCTACCATGCTGTTGTGTTGTGCATGCTGCTAGGGTTTCAAATTTGGCCCCTAGGGCATATGCGGATATTATTGTGAGATTGGGGTTATTTGGTTGTATGAATTCTTTGTATGATGATTTATTTGTATGATGAATGTAAAGAATTGTGCATTCTAAAAAAGCCCAATGATGATAAAAAAAAGTAGGAACGAATGACATTTGCACACGGTGGATGGCTTGCTAAGATTGTTCCCTTGAAGCCCTATATTGATTTTTAAAATGTCTGATCTCCATGTAAGCTGAAAGTTAATGATTTTATTTGTGTTAAATATAAAATATGTAACCTTAAATTTTCATTGAGTTTTTGTGTTTTTGTGGAGTGAATTGAGGATCATTGTATCAGATTTATGTGGCAGGGCTCCTTGTTGCAGTTAGGGTTTTTGTTGATGTTATGTTTGGCTCAGTGTTTAATTATTTGGGGCATGGCCCCTTCAGTCTTTTGTTGCTGTTTTGTGATGGGAAGGTAATGGATACTTGAATCAGATTTTTGGGGCATGTCTCCTTGTTGCAGTGTGTGATTTTTTTGGATATCATTGTTGGGGCATTGTATCAGATTTTTGGGGCAATGCTCCTTGTTGCCGGTGGGATGTACAGGTTGTTACTTATGGCTACAGTGCAAATTTTTAACTTTCTCGGACGAAATCAACAAAAGAAACCACAATGGAATAGGCCCTTAGTTTTTGGTGCATGGATCCTTGTTGCAGTATGGGATTAAGTGGTTTTCTTTTTGGCTCATTGTAGCATAATTTTGTGGGAATACAAAAAATTTGGTTTATGGGCCAAGGCACCTTGTTGCAGTTTTGTTTTATGAGGTGTTATATTTGGGTTATGGATCCTTGGTGCAGAATGGGTTTATGTGATTTTATTTTTGGCTCATTGTATCATATTTTGATCATAATACAAAAAAATTTGGGTCCTTGGTTTATGGGATTTTTTGGTGACATTTTTTGGTGATTTGTATCAGCTTTTTGGGTTATCGCTCCTTGTTGCAGTTTTGGTTAATAGGGTGTTATTTTTGGGGTATGAATCCTTGTTGTATTAGGGTTTTATGTGGTTTTCTTTTTGGCTCATTGTATCATATGTTGATCCTAAAACCTAAAATTTTGTGTGCTTGGTTTTTGAGTTTTTTGGTGATATTTTTTGGTGTTTTGTATCAGATTTTTGGGTTTTTATGGCTCCTTGTTGCAGTTTTGGTTTATGTGGTTTTCTTCTTGGATCAGTGTATCATATTTTATGGTGCATTTTATGGGGTGAAAATGCAGGAGCAACGGCAAAGCAACCGCGTGTGTGATTATGATTACACATTATATCTTAGGGCTAATGATTTGGATATGCACAATTTTATCTGAAATGTGTTATTCATATGTATTATGTTATGTATATAATTAATAGTAAATATATGTGTTATTCAATTAAGGGTGACATGAATATACAAGGAGACCATTCGACTTGTGATTTTTGTACCACTACAGCGGCTGCAATAACGTTTGTCGTAGTAGCCTTACAACTTCACGCAAATGCTAGGGCTGAACCTATACCAAGAGAGCCCTCAGCTATACGGGATATGCATAGAAAATCCCACATGCGGAGAATTCTGTGGGGGTCTGAAAGTAGCTGTTTGGACTATTTACGGATGCGAAGACATGCTTTCATGAATCTTGCAGCGATAATGCGTCAGCGTGATCTTCTCAAGGACACTATACAGGTATCCATTGAGGAGCAGTTGGCCATGTTCCTACATATTGTAGGGCACAAGTCAAAGAATAGAGTCATGCAAGTGGATTTTGTTAGGGGAGGGGGGATAGTGAGCCGGTAGTTTAACAAAGTTATGGGGGCAGTGTGTTCAATTCGGGATATGTACATGAAGCAAGCTACTAATGAGACGCCACCAGAGATAGTCAATAATCCAAATTGGTTCCCATTTTTTAAGGTATGTGTGATTATCTGTATATGTGTCAGTCTAATAAGTATCGTCGTGTTGATTCAAAATTGGTCTCATTGATTACGTTATAGGACTGCATTGGTCTCATTGATGTGACTCACATAGATGCCATGCTACCAGCCAATCTCGTATCCCGCTTTAAAGGTCGTAAAGGGGTTACGCAAAATGTGCTAGCAGCTGTTACTCCAAATAAAATATTAACATACATGCTGGCCGGGTGGGAAGGATCAGCAAATGGTTTTACGGTCCTGAAAGATGCATTGTCTAAACCACCCCCCTGAGGCTGTGCGTGTATGAAGGTAACATGCATAAATTTACATTTACATACGAAATACTTCTCTCAGAGATCGTTGGCTCATAAACTGGGTTTATTTTTCGAATGTAGGTAAATATTACCTTTGCGATGATGGGTATACTACAATGCCAGGTTTCATATCTCCATACCGGGGCGTTAGATACCATTTGAAGGACCATACTGATCAGATTACTAGAAACCGAAGAGAGCTATTCAACCTACGCCATTGTACATTACGATCAAAGATCGAGTCGACATTTGGTATCCTAAAGAACAAGTTCAAAATAATGACAGTCAAGCATCACTACTCATTCAAACGTCAGGTCGAAATCGTACTTGCTTGCAGTGTTTTGCATAATTACATCCAAATTGAAGATCCGCATGACCCCCATCTAACTGAAGATGGAGATGGGGTTGAGGAGGCTGTAGATGGTATCGATGACTATGATGATGATGTTATGGATATGTCCCAACAGGTGCCAGTTCGTGAACAAACCGAACAACGTGATCAATGAAAAATGCGTAGGGTGCAGATAGCTTGAGATATGTGGGTGGACTTCTGTAACAAAAATAATAACGGGAACACTATATAGCATGGGCTATGAGGGGTTCGGCGTATATTATTGCCTCCTATGGATGAACATTTTATTCATCTATCGGACATATTGTATTAATGTTGCTTTGTTGCTTGTGCCAAATTTTATCATGTCTTTGCTTATCTACTATTTGCTTTACACTTATGCAATTTTATACCCGAATGCAGTTTAGGTTCATGTTATATGATGGTTGGATGTTTATAGCCACAATGTTGCATTTTCAATTTAATTTGATTGATGTTGTAGGGATGGAAGGCTCGTCAAACTCTGGTCAGGGGGTGAACCAAACCGGGCTGGGAGTGATCCCATGCTCCCCAGCTATGATAATGTATATGGGACACAATGGGTAGAAGCTGACAGAATGGTTGATCCCATTGTCAACCGCCCAATTCCCATGAGGATGCCAACGATGCCCTATCACATGCATGGCTTCCAATCAAGTGGGCTTGTGTACCAATCAGGTGGGCATGGTATGGGATATCCCGAATATCCAAATTTCAACATTCCTATGCAAGTGACAATGCAGATGCCATCGTCACCTAGAATGGGGTTTATGAATATGCTGCAAGGGGGAGAGCCACCCTCTTACAGAAGCCCAGTGTCCCCAGGTGCATTCGCTATGCCTACGCCACCTAGTGGCAATGAACGAACACCCAGCAGTGACTCTTCTAGGAAGTCGAGCCGTCGTAGCAAAGATGCTGACGGGTCTGTTTCAAGCCCATGGAAGAAGTCTAAGCAGCCTTCATCTTCTGCACAACAGAACAAACTTTGGACGAATGCTTACGATGAAACCCTCATTCCATTCCTTGATGAGCTTGCACGTCAGGGGTATAAAGCCGATAAGACTTTTAAAAATACAGCCTTCAATGCCGATGCAGCAGAAATAAATAACATCCATGAGACTTCATTCTCAAGTGTTAATGTGAAGAATCAAATGAAATCGTTGAGGAGCCGTCTCAAAGACGTAAAGGAGTACATAGAGCTTAGCGGAGCTGGATGGGATGAGGAGAGAAAGGTCATTCAGCTTGATCCCGAAACGTATGCTACGTGGGCGGTGGTAATTACTCCTACCTTATAGATATGCTATGTGATACTACATTAAATATAGCTTTGCATACCCTTTATCGTATTTGATATTCTAATCGTTCAGGCTAACCATCGGCTGCGGGCTTATGTGAACCATCCACTTCCATGGTATGACGATCTTGTTATCATCATTGGTGATGATGCTGCGAAGGGGGATTTAGCAATGGGTGTTTTTGAAAGGTTTGGTGGAGAGTTTCATGAAGGCGAAGGCGAGGGAGAGCTTGTAAGTCAAGAGCTGATACATATAGATTCACCACCACACAATGTCACGGAAGAAATTCCCACCCAAGCTTCGACCGGGCATGTTAATCAGGGAGGGCCAAGCCATTCAAACCCACCTGCGATGGGTAAAAAGAAACAACGAAGACGGGGCATGCAGCAAGATCCCGACATCATGCGAGAAATATCAGAAAATATGAAAGAGGTCGCGGATGCTATAAGGTCCGCACACTCTCATTGGACTGAACCACTTGCCCAGCATGTCTACGAGTTTACTGAATTTACGCCGGGTATATTGTTGAAGGTCTTTAAGGTCCTACGAAAGGATGAGATGGAGGCACGAAGCTTTTTGGCTTTGCATCAATCGGCTAGGAAAATGATGATTGAAGAGATAGCAGCGGGGTTAAATTTGGACTAGTAGTACATCATGCTGGGAGGTGAAGATGATTGTGAGGTGGAGATGTCATGTTGGTGGCGATTCATTCATAAGGGTTGGATTTGGATTCAGTTTGTGTTTATGGTGGATTTTGGTGCAGGGCTCATTGTATCAGTTTATGTGGTATTGCTACTTGTTTCAGTATGTGTTTAAGGGGGGTTTTGGGTAATGGGTCAATGTAGCAGTTTTTGTGGTATGTCTCCATGATGCAGTTTGTGTTTTTGTCTTGTTCTTGTTTGATCAATGATTTAGATTTTTGGGGCATTGCTCCATGTTGCAGTTTGTGTGTATGGGTTGTTAATGTTGGTTCACGGTATCAGATTTTTGGGGCATTGCTCCATGTTGCAGTTTTTATTTATGGGTTTAATTTTGGATCATGGTATCAGATATATGGGGCATTGCTCCATGTTGCAGTTTGTGTTTATGGGTTGTTAATTTTGGTTCAGGGTATCAGATTTTTGGGGCATTTCTCCATGTTGCAGTTTGTGTGTATGGGTTGTTAATTTTGGTTCATGGGGATCAGATTTTTGGGGCATTTCTCCATGTTGCAGTTTGTGTGTATATGTTGTTAATTTTGGTTCATGGTATCAGATTTTTGGGGCATTTCTCCATGTTGCAGTTTTTGTTTATGGGTTGTTAATTTTGGATCATGGTATCAGATTTTTGGGGCATTGGTCCATGTTGCAGTTTGTGTGTATGTGTTGTTAATTTTGGTTCAGGGTATCAGATTTTTGGGGCATTTCTCCAGGTTGCAGTTTGTGTGTATGGGTTGTTAATTTTGGTTCACGGTATCAGATTTTTGGTGGCATTGCTCCATGTTGCAGTTTGTGGGTATGGGTTGTTAATTTTGGATCATGGTTTCAGATTTATGGGGCATTTCTCCATGTTGCAGTTTTTGTTTATGGGTTGTTAATTTTGGATCATGGTATCAGATATATAAGGCATTGCTCCATGTTGCAGTTTGTGTTTATGGGTTGTTAATTTTGGTTCATGGTATCAGATTTTTCGGGCATTTCTCCAGGTTGCAGTTTGTGTGTATGGGTTGTTAATTTTGGTTCCTGGTATCAGATTTTTGGGGCATTGCTCCATGTTGTAGTTTGTGTGTATGAGTTGTTAATTTTGGTTCATGGTATCAGATTTTTGGGGCATTTCTCCATGTTGCAGTTTTTGTTTATGGGTTGTTAATTTTGGATCATGGTATCAGATATATGGGGCATTGCTCCATGTTGCAGTTTGTGTGTATGAGTTGTTAATTTTTGTTCAGGGTATCAGATTTTTGGGGCATTGCTCCATGTTGCAGTTTGTGTGTATGGGTTGTTAATTTTGGTTCATAATATCAGATTTTTGGGGCATTGCTCCATGTTGCAGTTTGTGTGTATGTGTAATCGCTTGTTTTCTTCAACACAACTATTTACGTGTTTAACCTATTTCTAAATTTTTTTAAAAACTATTTTGTAATGGTTTGTCATGAGTTTTAATGATTTCAAAATTTCTTATAAAAATATTTTGAAGTACCAGACTAGTTATGGAGTATTTTAGTAAGATCGGATTTCATCAAATGCCTCTAAAATATCTGATAAAAATTCATTTTCAGATATTGCTGTTTTGGCTTAATGAATTTATTTTCTACTCAAACATCTTCAAAACTTTTTCAAACTTCTACCGTAGCATCCTATGATTGTTTAGTGCTCTCCACATTAATTTCATCATTTTCTGATATCAATTCAACCTAGAACCCGCAAACCCGCTTTCTAAATGTTTGGGCCTAAAACTAGTATCTCCGTAGCTCAAACCCTGAAACGGACTTCGTATTCACAATCCTCGTGACGATACGATCTTGTTGGTATGTTTTCGTAATTTTTTGGACACATTTACTAGTAAGGGCAAAATCGTAATTTCGTTTGTGTATTTTACTAATTACCTTTCTAATTACCCTCCCATAATTACTTTAACTGCCCCCTAATTGCCTTAATTAACTCCCCATTACCTAACCCGTAGCTACCCACATCCCCATCCAACTCTCTCTCTCTCTCTCTCTCTCTCTCTCTCTCTCTCTCTCAGCTAATTTCTCAACCCATCTAACTCCCTCATTCGCTCAACCCTATAAAATAAACCCCCAGGGCTCTCAAATTAAACCCACACAATTATTTCTCTACCTCTCTCTCTCTCTCTCTCTCTCTCTCTCTCTCTCTCTCTCTCTCTCTCTCTCTCTCTCTCTCCCCCTCTCTCTCCCATTCGAAATCTCTCCCTGAAACCCATTCTCTCTCTTTTTTTGTTCGAAACAAGCCCACCGAAGAAGCAAGCCCGAAGAGCCCGCCATCCACCTCATCGGAGCACCGCCGGCGAAGGCCCCTTCAGCCCCTCAGCTCCACCCACAGACTCGCTGCCATCGAGAGCAGCGACCCCCTCCCCGCTATAGACAACGACGACGCCCGACGCTCTTGAAGCCATGACAAGCTGTCCACCGTCCTTCGGACGTCTTCCCCACTCCGTCGAGGCCGCCTTCCCCCTGAGTGTCCACCAACGTCGAGAGCTTCCTCCTCCGAGCTCTAGCTTCCCCGCCTCTCCCCCGTCGACAGACAGCCGTCTGCCGCGACCCCCACTTCTCCGCTCGAAGCCCCACCCATCCCCCAAGACGTCGTCCGCCCTCAGCCCACACGAGTACGCCGTCACCACTGCCATCTTCCCACCATCACATCAAGCACCGCTGGAGCTCCGACAGCGTCCGCCTCGCTGCCGTGAACATCCCGCCGCCGTTCGCCTCAGCACCGCCCGACGAGCGCCCTGACGACGCCCCGAAGCTCACTACCGTTGTGCGCCGCCTCGATGCCGCCGCTCCCTCTTCCTCCGGTCACCGTCCACCGCCAACCCCTCGCCATAGCTCCGCCCTCCTCCGACGTCGGAGAGCGAGCAAACACCCCCCCCCCCTCCGCCATGCACGCGTACGTGGGAGATAGGGTGAGTTATTTTTGTGGGTTTTTAATAAGAGATACGTGTATATGTATCCGTATGCAAATAGTATTTCGTATTTTATAAATTACTATATAAGAATAAATAGTTTTAAATTCATAACTAAATATATAAGCCCCAGAAAAATGTGAGAGTAGCTCCAGAAAATCGGAAATAATATTCTGGATGTAACGGCCTGTTTTCTTCAACACAACTATTTACGTGTTTAACCTATTTCTAAATTTTTTAAAAACTATTTTGTAATGGTTTGTCAGGAGTTTTAATGATTTCAAAAATTTCTTATAAAAATATTTTGAAGTACCAGACTAGTTATGGAGTATTTTAGTAAGATCGGATTTCATCAAATGCCTCTAAAAGATCTGATAAAAATTCATTTTCAGATATTGTTGTTTTGGCTTAGTGAATTTATTTTCTATTCAAACATCTTCAAAATGTTTTTAAACTTCTACAGTAGCATCCTATGATCATTTAGTGCATCTCATATTAATTTCGTAATTTTCTGATATCGTTTCAACCTAGAACCCGCAAACCCGCTTTCTAAATGTTTGGGCCTAAAACTAGTATCTCCGTAGCTCAAACCCTGAAACGGACTTCTTATTCACGATCCTCGTAACGATACGATCTTGTGGGTATGTTTTCGTAATTTTTCGGACACATTTACTAGTAGGGGCAAAATCGTAATTTCGTTTGTGTATTTTACTAATTACCTTTCTAATTACCCTCCCCTAATTACTTTAACTACCCCCCTAATTGCCTTAATTAACTTCCCATTACCTAACCCGTAGCTACCCACATCCCCATCTATCTCTCTCTCTCTCTCTCAGCTAATTTCTCAACCCATCTAACTCTCTCTTTCACTCAACCCTATAAAATAAACCCCCAGGGCTCTCAAATTAAACCCACACAATTATTTCTCTACCTCTCTCTATCTCTCTCTCCCATTCGAAATCTCTCCCTGAAATCCATTCTCTCTTTTTTTTTCTTCGAAACAAGCCCACCAAAGCAGCAAGCCCGGAGAGCCCGCCCTCCACCTCACTGGAGCACCGCCGACGAAGGCCCCTTCAGCCCCTCAGCTCCACCCACAGACTCGCCACCGTCGAGAGCAGCGACCCCCTCCCTGCTGCAGACAACGGCGACGCCCGACGCTCCTGAAGCCATGATGAGCTCTCCACCGTCCTTCGGACGTCTTCCCCACTCCGTCGAGGTCGCCTTCCCCCCCGAGTGCCCACCAACGTCGAGAGCTTCCTCCTTCGAGCTCTAGCTTCTCTGCTTCTCCCTTGTCGACAGACAGCCGTCCGCCGTAACCCCCACTTCTCCGCTCAAAGCTCCACCCATCCCCCGAGACGTTGTCCGCCCTCAGCCCACGCAAGCACGCCGTTGCCGCTGCCATCCTCCAACCATCACATCAAGCACCGCCGGAGCTACGACAGCGCCCGCCTCGCTGACGTGAACATCTCGCCGACGTTCGCCTCCAGCACCGCCCGACGAGCGCCCTGACGACGCCCCGAAGCTCACTGCCACTGTACGCCGCCCTCGAAGCCGATGCTCCCTCCTCCTCCGGTCGCCGTTCACCGCCAACCCCTCGCCGTAGCTCCGCCCTCCTCCGACGTCGGAGAGCGAGCGAACACCACCCCTCCGCCATGCACGCGTACCTAAGAGAGATGGTGAGTTATTTTCGTGGGTTTTTTTAATAAGAGATACGTGTATACGTATCCGTATACAAATAGTATTTCGTATTTTATAAATTACTATATAAGAATAAACGGTTTTAAATTCATAAGTAAATATATAAGCCCCAAAAAAATGTGAGAGTAGCTCCAGAAAATCGGAAATAATATTCTGGATCTAATGACACCAGTTTCATCTCAACCTGATGCTTAGTTTTTTCAGAATTAATTTTTAAGCCAAAAACTTAAATACGTTATTTTCATTTAAAAATACGTAACTCTTTATTTTCATGTACACTGATATGTGATAAAAATATATGTTATAGTAATCTTCGAGACGGTCGTTTTGACAGCTCATTTGCAACTTTTTGATACAGATTGCACCCAGAATAAATTATTGAATAATTACGTTACTAATTGAAAAATAGTTTTAAAATTGATTTTTGAGCTTCTAAAAATTATAAAAATTAACAAAGACTTCTGAAAAAATATTTACTCTTATAGTAAAATTATTTTTAACATATCTAGCCTACAAAAAAAATTTAGGACGTTTTTCAACAACGTTTCAATCGGTTTAAAAATCAAAACGATCAAGTTTAATAAATAGAAAATAGTGTATTCTTTAACCAAGTATTTTTGTGATTACAGGTACCAATCCTCGTGCACCAGCTTCTCTAGCTCTAACCTTGTCTTGCCACGACGAGCTCAAAATTAGTAAGTCACAGTTAATTCTACATTTGGAAAAGTAGATAGTGTCCTCGTATGAAATTTTAAAATAACAGTTTTTGCATTCCATGTTTGTTGGACTTGTTTTTATCCTCAAATTTGCTAGCGTCCACCTTGCTTTACTTTAAGAAAGTCGACCAGTGAACCTTGCTTAACTATCATCGTAAACAAGGAACTAATGACATCATGTGGCACATCTTGTGGAATGTTTGATGGAATATCTCGTGGTTTTTATGGAATATCTCGTGGAATATCTCGTTAAATTGCTAAAGGAATATCTCGTAAGAAAGCATGTAATCGATACACATGACACTTGGGTTTGGGGTAGCTCATTGTAGAGAAAGTGTGGGAGCTATGACCGGAGTCACTCTCTCTCGTCTCGTCTCGTCTCGTCTCATTTTCAAAGTATGTTGTGGTTGATACCCGGGATTTGCTCCCCGTGGCAATGGAGATGACCCATGGTTGCATATTATACTTTCCTACATGAGTCACATCACATAGTGTAGTTAATTAATGCTGACACTAAGATAACCATTGGTTGTACATCTTATTCAATAATTTGCATGTTTATTATCGTTACAGTTCATGCCTGCTAGTCTCACCATTGCTATCACCATGTTTGCTCTTGTACGTTACTTTTCGTACTTACATGACCACCTTTTACTTTATGCACTACACGTACTTTATCTACCACACTTGTGCAGTTACCAGTACTTCACTTCACTTGTTTTGCCTGCTTTACACTTGCACTACCACAGTACCGTTTGTTCTTTTCGTACAGTTCTGTTTACCTTTACCTCCAACTATGTACAGTCATTGCTCAGTACTTTACTTTTCACTCTAGTTTGCTTGTACGTAGTTACTTTTTGCCGTACTTGTACACTGCTTCTTTTTTGTGTTTAGAATTGTTGTGACTTACCTACGGTTCCATCTCTGTGACACCGCAGACGACGTACATATGGAGGCAGATGCTCTTGAGTTGATAGCGCCAGAGTTTCGACCCTGAGACCGCAGTTTTCAGTTTTATTTTCGCTTATGTACTTTCTTTCTTTCAGGTATATCTGTTGGGACATTTGTACAGTATGGATTGTAATAATTGGACACTATTTGGGTATTTTTGTACATCTCTGCATCGTGGCTATTTTGGTTTCACTGGTTAACTGCAGGACCTGCGCAAATATCAAATAAGTAACTGGCCTCCGAGAGCGGGTCGTTACAGTATGGATTGTTAATTTTGGTTCAGGGTATCAAATTTATGGGGCATTTCTCCATGTTGCAGTTTTTGTTTGTGGGTTGTTAATTTTGGTTCATGGTATCAGATTTATGGGGGCATTGCTCCATGTTGCAGTTTTTGTGTATGGGTTGTTAATTTTGGATCATGGTATCAGATTTTTGGGGCATTGCTCCAGGTTGCAGTTTATGTGTATGTGTTGTTAATTTTGGATCATGGTATCAGATTTTTGGGGCATTGATCCAGGTTGCAGTTTGTGTGTATGGGTTGTTAATTTTGGCTCATGGTATCAGATTTTTGGGGGGTCATTTCTCCCTGTTGCAGTTTTTGTTTATGGGTGGTTAATTTTGGATCATGGTATCAGATTTTTGGGGCATTGCTCCATGTTGCTGTAAGGTTTTATTGGGTGTTCTTTGTGGATAATTGTTTCAGAAATTTGGGGCATGGTTCCATGCTGCAGTGGGTTTTTTGGGTTGTTAAGTTTGGTTGATTGTATCAGATTGTTTGGCATGGCTCCTTGTTATGGTTTACATATAGCCCAATGATGACGATGATTATTTGATCCCTATATCCCTTGGTTATGCATAAATAGTTGGTATTAGGCATGATGGTTTCATTACTCCCCAATGATGTATATTCGTGAGATACATTGAAAATCATATGAAATGATATGGACTATATGCATCGGTATATGAGATGGGTGGATGTTAAATGAGGGGGTGATATGTGATGGAGCAACTGCCTATTACCAACTATTTATCATGATATAATTAATTTCTTCGTGAGAGCTTATATATATTTTGCATACAACCAGCAACCAGGAGTCATGCCACAAAAATTTGATACAATGATCCAAAATTAACACCCCATAAACACATACTGCAACATGGAGCTATGCCCCCAAAAACCAACTTACGCCCGATGATGATGAACAATTAATAAGAAAATTGACCCTATGAAAAGAAGATATAGGGGTATTTGGCTGGAAGGTTCATTTATAATGAGCAACCGCCATATACCTTCTGCTGTTCACGCTACAAAACATGTTTACATGAGGGCACAAGTCAAATAATTTTTATTGGACTTGGGTATGGACCAAGTTGGTATGGTGCAATTTCATTGTGGG
This sequence comes from Scilla litardierei, assembly GCA_030789695.1. Taxonomy (NCBI): domain Eukaryota; kingdom Viridiplantae; phylum Streptophyta; class Magnoliopsida; order Asparagales; family Asparagaceae; genus Scilla; species Scilla litardierei. The sequence goes on from CM061134.1 coordinate 40,164,757, forward strand.
GATTGTTTGGTTTTAGCAAATGTTAATTTTTTCAGTTTATTTCTGGGTTTTTATGGATTTATCCGTTTCTTTTTTGGGTTCATCATTTGTCTGTATCAATTTGAGGTGTTGCTTCTTGATGCAATTCTGTATGTAGCCTTGAGACTTAAAATTGTTTTTTAATATTTATTTGTATATACGTTGCATGCCTCTGTAATGCCCTACAAGCTACTGCACAAGTACTAGAGGGGGGGTGAATAGTACTTTAAAAATAACAAGGAGTATAATTCCAAATTATAGTGCAAACAACTACCAAATCAATTTGCGGAAGCTTAAATTGAATGACAACAACAAAATTAACAAAGCTAACAAATGATGTTAATGGGTTCGGATCCACCCAAGTCTCCCCGACTTGTTCCCGGTGATCCTACGTCCCAACCACCCGGATCCCCTCCGGATACTTAGGTTAGAAACCCTAACCCAAGATTTCCACTATGAATATCTTGTGAAAAACCTTCACAAGATCAAATCATACATGCAATGGCAATAGTGAATCCCACAACCCGGGATCACAACCTTCTCTCACAACCGAGAGAACCAATAAGCAAAATAAAAGAGTTTATATGAAATAAACAATCTTACCACAAAATCCTATACCTTGAGTTTTTCTTACCCAATAGGTGAAATGAGGGATTTGAGGAAGATGAAGTCACCAAGACCTAGCACCAAGGAAAAGACCAGCAATAGGTGCCTAGGAGAGATTTGGAGACTTGATTCAAGCTAGGGCTTGAAGGGCTCACCAAGAACAAGCTTCTCTCATGATGGATTCTAGATCTAGAATGTGAGAGAATGGGTTTCTTGTGAGGAAGAGAGCTTTGGAAAAGAGTGAGAATGGCTATCTCTTTTGATCTCAATGAATCTCTTAATGGCAGCTCTCACCTAGATAGAAATGACCTAGGTTCGTATTTATAGGGTCCCATAAAAACAAGTTAGGTCAAATTCCAACGGATAGAAATCTGAGAAAATTAGTCGGTCAAAGAACAACCACTGGCCGACTAGTTCATCAACTAGTCGGTCAGTCAATCAACATGGACCGACTAAGTGAGGAACTGAGAAGAGATAGAATTTCAGACCTAGAAATCTAGTCGGTCCAAGAAGACTTTCTGACCGACTAGTTTCACAACTAGTCGGTCAGTCAGTGAACGTAGACCGACTAAGAGGCAAAGGTGAAATAGTCTGAATACAAATTGACTTAGTCGGTCCAAGAACAAAAGTTGACCGACTAGATTGTCAACTAGTCGGTCACCAAACGTTCTTAGACCGACTAACGATAAACAGTAGCTTAGGAGAAATTTAGTATGAACAGTAAGTCACAACTAGTCGGTCAAAGAAGCATCACTGACCGACTAGTTCACAAACTAGTCGGTCGGTGAGTCAACGTAGACCGACTAACTGTAAACAGTAAAGTCCAAGAAATTAAGGAATCAAACTAGTCGGTCCAAGAAGAGTTGCTGACCGACTAGATCACCATCTAGTCGGTCAGTACTTCTTCTTGTACCAACTAACATGCACAAATAAGTCCGAATCGAAGCGCGACGCTTCGAGGAAGTTAGAATGAACTTGTACTAAGATCCTAGAGCTACAACATGAGCGTAATGAAGATAGAAACGTAAGATATACTCAATGCTTAACATTCTATAGATCGAAGCTTAAAAGACTATAAATAAACCTTAAAGAACGGTCTTCGAAAGCTTCGATTAAATCTTCATGACTTCCAAAACGGCGCAAGAGCTTCAACGAAGCTTTAGGCATGAATACGAGCTTTGAGAAGTGTTGAGATGTCGCTTTGAATGTTCTCGTGAATTTGGCGACGATGTCCAATACTGCGCTCACAAATTGTTAGTTCATGAATTATTTATGTTTGCTCATCATCAAAACCAAATCCGGGGAGTCCAATATTCAACATTCTCCCCCTTTTTGGTGATGACAAACCAACATAAATAATAATCAAAAATAATGATTCAAATGAAAAATACTTACTCCCCCTGCATTGATGACACGTTAATTCCAAAATGAATATATATGAATTGCATCAATCAGACGAGTAAGATATATAAAGAGAATCGATTTTTGAAATTTCGGATTTTGAAAATCCTTATCTATATCTTAACTCCCCCTGAATCTAACATATCAAATTAGATTCTTGGAAATTGAGTTAAATTTTCATTTGCCCTATTTATTATCATTATCTCTCCCCCTTTGGCATTATCCCAAAAATGGGGGGCATACAACGACAACAACTAGGAAATGGAAAATCCAACATCGGGAGTCGTAGACAATGACGATGGACCAAATTGACACCAAGGGAAAATGTGGAAATCAAATCAAGGTGTGCCAAAATGTCCATTATAAAAAAAATGATCAAAATCATCAAAAATACCAAATAATTATTCATTTCTTGAATGAAGAAACACACTCTTCAATATTCAATATTCTTGGTTAAATTTGCGCATGGAAAACAATTCTATACAAATATAGAAATATAATCTATTTAACCAAGCATTTAAGCGTCGAGCCACGAAATCACATTTCATAAGCGTTGAACGAATATTAAATGTGCACGACGAATTAAGACAAAGAGAACGACGATGTATATATATATGAAAACATCATGAGTACATCCAAAAAGATATATCAACTACATCAAATGCAACATACCCATCAAAAAGAAATACATCATACATCAATGATACAACATCATCAACATCCAACAAAAAGCACAACACATACACCGACATCCAACATATCAAAATACATCAAAAGAACACTCAAACTCCATCCTAACCCAAAATACTCTCAATAAGATATATCATCCAAAGAGTAGTGGAGAGTCCTCGGAACAGACGATCACGAGGAAGTGGCTGGATCTGCAGTCTCCGTGGGTCCAGTCGACGGAGTGGACTCAGGCTCTGCATGGAGGAGAGGCGTGTCAACAGACGGGATCGTCGGGGCAGGTGTGGAAACGACGGGCTCAACAGCAGGGGTCGCAACAGTAGGGGTCTCAACAGCAGGTAAGACAGGAGCAGGCTCGTCAACAGGGACAGCAGCAGCCTCAGAAGTCTGGACTACTGCAGCAGAAGTCTCTGGAGCACCGAAAGAGGTGCCAACTCCAGGAGCAGAAGTGGTAGCAGCAGCAGCAGCAGTGGCCTCATCGCCACGAGCCAAGGAAGTGACAAGCTCGTCAATCTCCTCATCGTCCATCTCCTCGGCCTCAGAAACTGAAGGATGAAGATCAATCCCCATCATACGAGCCATACGGCAGACGACCTCCTCGGTACGAGCCAAACGTGACTCGTGCCGACGAAGAAGGCGTACGACATCATCTAATGTAGCAGGAGGAGTGGGGGCTGCAGCAGCTGAGGGAGTGGCCTGGGAAGCAGATGTGGTCGACCTCTGCACGTGACGAAGCGCCGCAAGAGATTTCTTAACGGCCGTCGTGTTCAGAGGAGGACCCAAGGGACGCTCATCGTCAGGAGGGAGAGGGACTCGGAAATGACGGAAAACCAGGGTCAACAGACACGGATAAGGGATATGCGCAGATTTATTGGTCTTGCGTATACACTCGAAAGGGTCCATCTTATCGAGTATAACGCGAGCCCAATTAATCTCGCAACCCAAGAAAAGAGCGAAAATAAGCTTCAAAAATGGCTGGGAAGGAAGTGAAGATGAGTCGTACTTGGGAAGCAAGCACGACTTCAGAATGAGATTCAGCACCCATGCATTAGGTTTGAACGACTTCGAAGGAACACCAACGATGGCAGGAGGGATCACATGGAAGATGTCAGAAAGAACGGACTGATCCAAGGAGGCGATATCATCGACTGAAATGTCAGAAGGAAGGAGACCAGACGACGAACAGCCAAGTATCTCCCCCAAGATTTCTGCCGTGAGAACTATAGGAGTTCCCAAGACAGTAGTCTCGATGGAGTGACTCGCATCGTACTGGCCTCGGACACGATTGGCATAGAACAATTTTACCAGGCGAGGATATGGTCTAGGATTCGCCTTGGGGTCATAACGAAGATAATCCAATAGGCCACTATAGGAGAGAAGATCAGCTAAGCCAAGGAAATCTGAAAACTGAACATAGTGCTCCAATAGCATCGGGCAGTGTTCAATACGGTTGTAGGCCGCGATACACATAGGGTCGTCGCGACACAACGATATGTCAACACCACCCGCTGGCATTGGGCCCTTTCCCTTTGGCTGGCGAGTCCTAGGACGAAGTGGAGGAGTGGGTTCCCTATGGCCAGGCTCGTCCTCAGGGATAAACTCAGTATCGGAATCAGGAGGAGTAGAGGGAGAGTGGAGTATGGGCTTTTTAGACTTAGATTTTCGGGGTTTGACCGTCGCCGTCCTCTGCTTCTTCAGAGGAGGCGAAGACGGAGAAGCTTGGGTAGATTTAGCACGACGCTTGGGCTTAGATGGATTCCTAGAGTTAGAAGGCTCTACACTCATTGGGGAAGCCCCAGATGAAGTGATAGGGATCCGCGTCTTTGCCATGATCGTGGCACGACGAGAACAAGCAAGCGACGAAGATAGGTTCAAATACCCTAAGCACAAACCTAAAAATCGAGATCAAGCAAGCACCAAGCCCTAAGAGTGAAAAATCCGAAACCCTAGAACACCAAGATGATGAAATGAAGCCTAGAACAAACCCTAGAAAGATAAAACACGATCTAGGAGAGGGGTTATACCTAGGAGATAGGGCGACGGCGATCGGACGGCGGGGATGGTCGGAAAGATGGCCGGAAAGACGTCGGAAGCCGAAGGGGTTTCGAAGGAGGAGAGGGTTTTTCGGGCTGGAGATGGAATGAATACCGACTAAAACAAGTTTTAGTCGGATAAAACTGAGATAAGTCGGTCTGGGAAGCGAAAAGACACATTTGCCCTAACCCACTTAGTCGGTCACAGTTCAAGCACTGACCGACTAGATTACGATCTAGTCGGTCGGTCAATGAGCTTGAACCGACTAAGTCGAAACAGAGGCAAACAGGGATTTTTAGGGCCAGATTTAGTCGGTCGCAGTATACTCACTGACCGACTAGTTTTCATTCTAGTCGGTCGGTAAGTGTACTGTGACCGACTAAAGAAAGAAAATGATAAGAGATGGATGAAAGCTTGAACTAGTCGGTCTGAGCTCACTAGCTGACCGACTAGATGAGCATCTAGTCGGTTGACTAATGAACTGAAACCGACTAGAAGAGTCCAAACATTGATAAATGATTTCTCTTCACAAACCACTTGGATGAAACATCTTAACACTCTCATTAGTCATCTAAATTACCCCATAAAACGTCGAAATCTTAAATACGACATTCAAATACGAATTCGAGCACAAATTCAAACATATCACATAAAATCCCAAAAATTCAATAAATCTAGCATGAACAAATTATCGCGAAATCGAATAGCATGCAAGACAATTGAATGAAACATGAATCCTATATCTCGGATTCACCCATAATCCCCAATTCTCGACGCAACCGCACAAAGGAGTCCTCCTTTAGGGGTTTCGTGAAAATATCGGCGATTTGCTTTTGGGTTTCAACGTACACTAATATGATGTCCTTTTTAGCAACATGATCATCTAAAAAGTGGTGTCGGACATCTATGTGTTTTGATCGGGAATGGTGCACCGGATTCTTTGAAAGACAGATAGCACTTTGGTTATCCACCATGATAGGGCTAGTATCACAGTGAATACCAAAATCCTTCAGTGTGTGTCTCATCCAAAGAACCTGGGCACAAGCGGCACCGGCGGCAATATATTCCGCCTCGGTGGTTGAAAGTGATACGGAATTTTGCTTCTTGGAAAACCAAGAGACAAGAGAATTTCCTAGAAAATGGCAAGTGCCACTAGTACTTTTCCTGTCGGATTTGCATCCCGCATAATCGGCATCACTATATGAGACTAACTCATACGTGCTAGATTTTGGATAAAGTAATCCAAAATCAAGTGTATAACTTAGATAACGGAAAATACGTTTTACCGCTACTAAGTGAGACTCCTTAGGTTAAGACTGATAACGAGCACATATGCATACGGCAAACATAATATCGGGCCTACTTGCGGTAAGATAGAGTAAACTACCTATCATACCTCGATATAGACGAATGTCTACATCCTTACCGCCCGTATCCTTGTCAAGATGCGTAGTCGTGCTCATTGGAGTCTTTTTCCCGGAAGCACTCTCCATTCCAAATCGCTTAAGCAACTCCACCGTGTACTTCGTTTGGTGGATGAAGATTGCATCGTTCATTTGACGAATTTGGAGACCTAAGAAATATTTGAGTTCGCCCATGTGGCTCATCTCAAATTGTTCCTTCATAACATTAGAAAACTCTTCGCAAAGAGTGAAGTTAGTAGCACCGAAAATGATATCAACAACATAAATTTGAACTAATAAAATATCATTATTCGCATGCTTAACAAAAAGTGTAGAATCGGCTTCACCCATTTTAAAATTCAAATCCAAAAGAAAATTCTTTAGGCGATCATACCAAGCTCGAGGAGCTTGTCTCAAACCATAAAGAGCTTTCTTTAGTTTAAAAACATGATTTGGAAATTTTTCATTTATGAAGCCCGGAGGTTGAGAAACGTAAACTTCCTCAACAACATCTCTGTTTAAAAATGCACTTTTAACATCCATTTGAAATAACTTAAAATTTTTATGGCATGCATAAGACAATAAAAGTCTAATTGATTCTAATCTAGCTACCGGAGCGAAGGATTCTTCGAAATCGATACCTTCCTCTTGGCGATAGCCTTGAGCAACTAACCGAGCTTTGTTCCGGACGACGACTTGATTTTCGTCGGATTTGTTCTTGAAGATCCACTTTGTCCCTATGACGGTGTGGTTCTTTGATGGCAAAGGAACAAGCTCCCATACCTCATTCCTCTCGAATTGAATGAGTTCCTCAACCATGGCAAGGATCCAAGCACTATCTTCGCACGCTTCAACTATATTCTTTGGCTCTATTGATGATACAAAGGCACTATTGGCGAAGTGGTGGACTTGCGATCTCGTCTTGACACTATCATGAATATTGCCAATGACTTGCTCATGGGGATGGTCGCGGACGGTATGAAGCCGCTTGGGAATACCTTGATCACTAGGCACATTCTCAACAACTTCATTAGTCGGGTTAGTATCAATAGAATCAATTGAATCAATAGACTTAGAATTTTCAAACGAATCACATAAAACATCCATAGAATCATTATCATTTGAAATTCTAGAAGTAGTAAAATTCTCATTAAAAGAGACATGAAGTGATTCCTCGATCGTAGAGGATCTTTTGTTGTATATCCGGTAGGCTTTGCTACGTGAGGAATACCCAACAAATATCCCCTCATCCGATCTCGGATCAAACTTGTCCAAATTATCATATGTGTTTTTAATAAAACATTTTGCGCCGAAAACACGAAAATGTTTAACTTGAGGCAATCTACCAAACAACAATTCATAGCAAGTTTGTTTGGTGCCGGGCCTCAAAAGTATTCTAGTAAACACATAGCAAGCGGTGTGTACCGCTTCCGCCCAAAATTGATAACCAAGTTGACTATCTTCGAGCATAGTGCGAGCACACTCCACAAGCGTTCTATTCTTCCTCTCAACAACACCATTTTGAGGAGGTGCACGAGGGAAAGAAAACGTGTGAGTAATTCCAAGATCATCACAAAAATTTGAGAAAGACTCATTCTCAAATTCACCCCCATGATCACTACGAATAGTGACAATGGTGGTTCCGATGAGATTTTGTACTTTCTTCACAAATATTGTGAAGTTTTCAAAAGCTTCATTTTTATTACATAAGAAAAATACCCATGTAAATCTTGAATAATCATCAACGATGACTAGTCCATATCTTGCATTTTCTAAGGAAGCAACTCTAGTTGGCCCAAATAAATCTAGATGTAATAGCTCTAGTGGCCGTTTCGTAGAAATGCTTTTCTTAGGTTTAAATGAAGATTTAGGAAGCTTGCCACGTTGACAAGAATCACAAAAACTTTTCTTTTCAAAAACGAGTTTCGGAAAACCTTTAATGGAATTTAATTTCGAAAGCTTATAAAGTGTTCCAAAGTTCACATGTCCAAAGCGTCGATGCCATAAGTGTTGTTCACTTGTGTTAGCAACGAGACATTGTTCATATGACTTAGGAAGATCCAAAATATAAATATCTTTATGGCGTGTGCCGGAAAATAATAATTTATTATTATCATTTGAAATATGACACAATCCTTTCGCAAAGCTAACTTTGTAACCTTTGTCACAAAGTTGACTTATTGAAATAAGATTATGATTTAAACCATCAACTAGATAAACATCACTAATTAAGGGTTTAGAAGGGTTACCCACTTTACCAACACCGACGATGGTTCCGCTCTCGTTGCCTCCAAATACGACGCGATTTCCATTTGCAATGGGAACCACTCCGGAGAGCAATTGAGCGTCACCCGTCATGTGTTTTGAACACCCGCTATCGAGTATCCAATTCCCTTTGGAGCTAAATTTAATTTTTTTGCTCCTCTTCTTTTTCTTTTCCTTGAGTACCTAAAGATAGAAACATTCATATCATGGTACCCAAGGTCATTGGGTCCTCAAAGGTTAGACCTTTGGAAGCCAAGTCCAATTGGACTTAGACCTCCCCACATAATTTCTACTATGCACAACATCCGAAAAATAAGCTTTCATATACACTTGTTTTTCATCCATGCTTGGTCCTTTGGGCTCCAAATAGTGAAAATTTTGGGAGCCATCATCCTATTGGGTGCATGCATGCGACGTTGATTTCTATGTGATGCATGTCGTGGATAGGCATAAGGAACATGATGGAATGGTGCACGACGAGAATTATTCATATGATGAGGTGGGTGAACATATGCATGTGTGGGAACACGTGCGTGAGGGTGTCTCACATGGTGTGCACGTGCCCGAGAATGTGTTGCATAAAAATCATCATATGTGTGAGACGGTGGAGTAGGACGTGTGTTCCTACGTGGCATGGTATTGGTGTACATATAAGCATGCCCCTTCTTTGGAGGTCCACCCAAAGTGGGTTTCTTTCCAAAAGAGGGTGTGGACGAGGTGGAAGCACCATTGGTAGATGAGCTACCAATAGAGTGTTTGCTACCACTCGTAGAGTCACCGGATGTTGGCCTAACAAAAGTAGTGGCCGCTTTGGATGGACATCCCATCGTATACCCCAAACCAATGTGGTGATTGGCCGGAAGTAAGTCACTTAGGATTTTATCCAAATGGTCCTTACCCTTATTGAATCTATTGATTCGGCCTAATGTGTTCTCATATTTCTCTTTGAGAGAACGCATAGAAGTATCTAATGTGGATACTTGCGATGTGAGCACATAAACACGAGATTTAAGATTCTCGTTCTCAATACTCAAAGTCGAGTTTTGAGAAGTTAAATCTGCTATCCTATGTTCTTCCGGATCATCAATGCTAACATGTTCAAGTTTAGATTTGAGATTAACAATCTCATTTCTTAACTCTTCAACAACGATGTCGTTGTTGGTGATGATAGTCTTAGGCGAGGTTTGAATGCTAGCTAGGTCATCTTTTACTTTAGTATATCTATTTACTAACTTAGTGTATTTAGACCATAAATGAGAGTTAGCATCCCTAAGATCATCCATAGTTACCTCATCGCCTTCATCGTCGCTATCATCGGAGGAGGAAGATCCTTGATCATGCTCCTCTCTTGCCATGAAGCACATGTGCGCTTGCTCCACTTTCTCATCGTCCGACTCTCCGCTTGAGGAATCCTCGGAGTCGGTGAATGTTGTTCCGACAAGTCCCTTTTTGTACCCCTTTTTGTACTTCTTCGACTTGTCGAACTTCGGCTCCTTCCACTTCTCCTTTTGCTTGTTTTGAGGACAATCCGCTTTGATGTGTCCTGGCTTATTGCATTTAAAGCACAAAGGTGGAGAGGCGTTAGTAGAAGGAAATTTAGATTTTTGTTTGAAGTTACCCTTTCGGAAGAAGCGATTGAACTTCTTTGCCATGAGTGCAATGGATTCCATGTCCATTTCTTCTTCCGAGTCCTCATCATCGGTAGAGGTGGATGAAGCCGCCTTGAATGCAATTGCCTTTTTCTTAGGCACGTCTTGGTTCAAATAGGACTTCATCTTTTCTTGTAACTTCACCTTGCTATCTTTGCGTACCTCGTATGACATCAAAGTACCCATCAATTGAACTACGGTATATTTATTCATGTCATTACCTTCCTCGATGGCGAAGGTACGTTTCTCCCAAGAAGAAGGAAGTCCTTCGATAAGCTTTGAGCACTTCTCCTTTTGAGTGTAGGACTTGCCGAGGGCCTCTAACTCGTTTATTATGTCAACGAAGCGAGCGTAATATTCTTTCATCTTCTCGCCCTGTTGCATATGAAACATTTCGTAATCTTTGTTTACGACTACGAGTTTAGAGTCTCTTACCCTCCTCGTCCCTTCATGAAGTATGAGGAGGGAGTTCCAAATTTGATATGCACTCTTACATGTGCATATCTTATTGAAGTCCTCGGGCTCCAATGCGCATTGCAAGGCGTTCATTGCCTTGGCATTACTTACCTCCGCGGCGACCTCCGCGGTAGTCCATTTCTCAAAGTCTTCTTCTTCGGGCTCGATGTATTCCTTCATTGTAGTCCTCCATAAAGATGCACTCCGGATGAAGGTTTCCATCCGGCATTTCCAGTACCCGTAGTTGGTACCGTTGAAGAATGGAGGCCTCGTAGAGGAATGTCCTGTTGGATCTGGATCGTAGCCTAGAGGGGGGGGTGAATAGGCTAATAAAAATATTCGTGCAACCCACGAACAATCCCACGCAGTTATAAGCACAGACAGGGCAATAAAATAGCAATCACAGAATACGCACAGATATACCCTGGTTCGGTCGTCCCCACGACCTAATCCAGCCCCCAAAAGCAACTACTAGATAGATATGTAATCAAGTACAGCTACAATGAGTCAAGATCCCAAATCTACTCTCACCTAGCTCGTACGCACACCACGTGCTCTACACTATCAATCTAGTCAGATGCTCTCCCTCCGTGACGACTCCCAAAGTCGTCAGGTCCCCAAAAAGTAACAAGTAGCGGTAAAATTTCCCCTACGAGGATCTAACACAACAACTACACAAAATAATAATAAATAGAGTTTAGGAATCTCAGTTTGTGTAGCGGCGATGTCCTCGTCAATCAGCACGGGTCAGATCTCGTCTGACGTAGATGTAGTCTCTGATGTCCCCTCAACAGTCTGAGACTTGCGCCCTTCGCCAAAGATTGAAACTTGCGGCCTAGGAAGAAATATTTGAAATGCGCCTGTCTCTTCAATTGTTGCGGCCTGTCCCTTAAAAAAATACAAGTCAAATCGATCTGCACTTGGGGAAATAAAAATAGTGCGGCTGCTTTGAAATTTTCGTTGCCTACAAAAAACCGTTTGCAAGTTCAATAAGATAATACATCTGATAACAAAATGTGGGTGCCTTTCAAAAATATGATTTTGAAAACAAAAGTCCAGCTCCTCTTAAAAACTTTGTGCTCTAAAAAAACTGTAAATTTTTTTTAAAGAAAGCAAAAGGAAAGCATGGGCACGTGAGCTCTTAGGGACTTATTCCTTTCTCAATTTTTTGTGCACTCGTCCTTTGATGACATTGCGGCTGCCCCTTCAAGATTGCACAAAGAAATTTCGGCAACTTGAACAAATAATTGTTGCATGCGCCTGATCTTCTGAGAATCAAATCTGTATGGCTCTTGGGGATTAAGGTGACAGCGCCTCTCTGAGCTTCGAGATCTCCAAGGATGTCTCACAGAGATTTTTTTTCGGCCTTGCCCCTTCCCTGAGAAATTCGGCTGCCTTATATCATAAAAATGTGTGAAGGGTGCGGTGCCTCTTAGGTTTTTTTGATGATCAAGCACAGGGCCGGATAAAAATGAAAGCCTCTGTTTGAGAAATGAATGAATAAGAGGCCTTTTAAAAAAAATCGGCAGGCTTTTCATTTTATTTTTTTTGAAACCTAGGCCACAGGTTAAAACTTAAAACACAATGATGGGCCCCTTTTTTTGATTTAATAGCCTAGCACACAAAAGAAACTGAGTGCTATTTCTTCAATATAGTGCTCAGGCTTTTAAAAAATATAGTGCTAACTGAGTGCTATTTCTTCAACAAATCAAGTTGATTTGGTATTTAAAAAACTGAGTGCTCTCCATTCACCATTTTAAAACGTGAGTGCTCATTCCCATCATATTGTAAATATGAAACACTCATCATATTGTAAATATGAAACACTTATAAATATATGAATCAAACCATTTTATTGTCTCATCATTCCCATCATATTGACCAAGTCCTTCCGTGGATTAGTCGCACGTTCGCCGTTCCTGAAACACTTAACACACACGTTAAAACGTTCACATACGTTTGTTATCATCAAACACGAAGTTCATAGATCGTTGTTACCAACAATCTCCCCCTTTTGATGATAACAAACTAAGTATAAGATTTGAACATTAGCCTTCCAAGTAGTGTGTGTGAAAGTATGACAATAGTGGGTGACATGCAATAAGATATAATGATGTGCAAACACCGATATGCAAAGTTAGCAACATGCATGCTCCCCCTATTTTAATGCTTCCCCAATATTCCTTAATGCTCCCCCTTAATCAAATAATCAACCAAATAGCACACCAACAACAATTACCACAAATGCAACCAAATAGCACACCAACAACAATTACCACAAATGCAATTACCACAATGCAATTACCACAAATATCAAATCTTTCTATTTCTCCCCCTTTGTTATCATCAAAAGTTGAAACACGAAGTCAAAACATACACCATGCAAAAAGATAGCATTATAAGCCAGTACCATCAATTGCATGTATACACTCATAGAACAATCAAGTCAAAATCCAATGAAACGAAACAACGAAGAATTCAACACCAACGTGTACGTGTGAGGATTAAAATTGAAGCACATATGGAGAATCATTAAGAAAGTCAACCGGAACCAATCCACATTTTCCAAATAACGTTCTATCACCTAGGATTGATTTTTCCCACCTCATTAAAAATGAGTTCAAGGTACCACACCCCAAAACATAGCCTATAAGGACGCTTAGATGTAGGGTTGGCATTGCTTGACGAGTAAATACACCAACGCTAAAGTTTACCCATAAAGCTTATGTTTGATACTCGTGGGTAATACCTTTGCCAAGGATTGTATCCATTTTTCATACGGAGCAATTATCTTTTGTTTTCATTTTTTTTCAAAATACTCATAACAACACTTTCTTTTGCTCAATTTTTATCCATGGCAAGGTATATCATATCCCTTAGATATTCGGTTAAGTTTTCCTCCTACATTCACATTCCATACTTCATAAACGATGTCTCCATAATGTGCAACAATAATAATACATGTGGAAGTGAAGAAGGTGGTGTAGAAATCAAGTTATTTTCATTCATTGAATATGCCGTGAATATTTAGAAAGATGAACATGCGCATGTGGCCCAAGCAATAATACACCAATTTCTACATAGATATGAAAATCATTCGTGCATACTTCAAAGATGAATCACAGAGAAAAGATACACATTTAAGCACCAATTTTTTATTTTCAGTTTTTTTTTATAAATGCATGAAGTACTAAAGCAGACATGAGATGCAATCACACAAACAAAAAGAAGTCATGCACACAATGCAACTACTAGCACACAAACAAAGAGAAGTCATGCACACACACACAAAAACTATGAAGATATTCATTAAGATCAAAGAATGAGATATACCTTCGCGTCGCCGTTTGACTAAGGAGCTAAAAAGTAATGAGACATTCAATTTATCGCTCCTCGTCAAATTTCCATCCACCTACAAAAGAGGTGTCGTGTGTGACCTTGGAATCCAACAAGGTCCACTCACGTTAGTCATCAAAGATTTAGGAACCCATATTTGTTTGAACTTAATGTTTTTGTTCCTATATTTGCAATGATATGAAGTGTGACCAACGCATCCACATGTAAAGCACTTAGCATGAAAATTTCCAACCTTTGTTGATTCAATGTGAACTTTTCTATATTTTGATTTTTCAACATTTTTAAGACCATATCCTAGTCCTCGCCTATTATTGCCATAAATTTGATTTCCAAGAATAATGTCCAAATTTTGTTTTCCAATGGAAAATCTCTTTATTGACAATTCAAGGGAGGTGACTTTGGATTTCAAGATATCGTTTTCATTCACAAGCAAAGTGCATTTACTAATGAAAGCTTGCTTATTTTCCTCTTCTTTCTTTTCAAAATCCCTCATTTTTTCTTTAAGTTCAAGATTTAGCATGTTAATCTTTTCAGAAAGCAATTCATTTTCAACTTCAAGCTTTGTCTTATCTAGTTTATACATGCTAATATCCTTTAATAAAGAGGGACATGAAAGACAATCAGTTTTTGCAGGCATGCTAGCTTTCTCTTTTTCTAACATGGTAATGGTAGATTTGCATGCAACAAGCTCTTGTTTAAGATTTTTCATTTCTATAGACATGTCATACTCAGTTTGTTGCATATCAAAATTATCATTTCTATAACTATCCACATCAGCTTCTAGTTCATCAATTCTATGTTGCATTCCTTTACAGATTTCTAAAAGTTCAGCTTTAGTGGGAGATTCTACCTCATTGTGTTTGGCCATCAATGCCATGCAGGAGTGAGCTTCATGTTCCTCATCCTCCTCCTCAGCTTCGCTATCCATGTCCCACGTCAGCACTTTCGTTTTTCCTTTTGCAACTTGAGCTGTGTGTTGCTGTGGGCAATCTTTAATGTGGTGCCCTTTCTTCCTGCATTTAAAACATTCACTTCTATTAATAGCTTTCTGATCATAGGAATTTCTACCAAAATTAGAATTATTAGAACGAATGAACCTTTTTCCAATCTCAGCTCTTCCTTGATCAGTCTGAATGTATCTCCTGAAGTTTCTGACCATTAGGGCTTGCTCTTCATCAAGATCGTCGTCGTTAGCTTGAAGAGCTAATGGTGTGGAAGCTTTGGTCTTCTCTTCAGGTTTCTCTCTGGCTTCTATACTCTGCAACTCAAGCTCGTGTGACATTAGGTTGCCTATCAAGTCCTCCACTTTCATTGTTAATAAGTCATTAGCTTCTTGAATAGCGGTGACTTTAGGCCTGAACGAGCTTGGTAGCGCCCTTAAGATCTTTCGTACCTGTTCATGGCTAGAGTATGGCTTACCGAGGGAACTGGATTTGTAGACAATGTCCGTGAACCTCGCAAACATCTCTTTCACAGATTCTGTTGGTAGCATGCGGAAGCTCTCATATTCTGTGGAAAGCAATGCAAGTCTGGATTCCTTCACTTGTGATGTTCCCTCGTGTGTCACCTCCAGAGTATGCCAGATTTCCTGTGCAGTTAGACAATGTGAGATACGATTAAACTCAGATTTATCAAGAGAACATATAAGCGCATTCATAGCTTTACCATTAAGAGTATAAAGTTTCTTATCAGCTAAATCCCACTTGTCTTTAGGCTTAATCATGATAGTGTCTTCAATTTTAATAGTGGGTAGACTATAACCATTTTCAACAATATCCCACACATCATAATCTACAGACACTAGATAGATTTTCATCATAGCCTTCCAGTATGCAAAGTCTACACCGTTAAACTTAGGGGGACGGGCTATAGACTGACCTTCAGCAAAAGCACAATCAGATATATTCATGGTCAACTAAAAATCTAGACTAGATCCTCTAAACTTGGCTCTGATACCACTTGTTGGATCTGGATCGTAGCCTAGAGGGGGGGTGAATAGGCTAATAAAAATATTCGTGCAACCCACGAACAATCCCACGCAGTTATAAGCACAGACAGGGCAATAAAATAGCAATCACAGAATACGCACAGATATACCCTGGTTCGGTCGTCCCCACGACCTAATCCAGCCCCCGAAAGCAACTACTAGATAGATATGTAATCAAGTACAGCTACAATGAGTCAAGATCCCAAATCTACTCTCACCTAGCTCGTACGCACACCACGTGCTCTACACTATCAATCTAGTCAGATGCTCTCCCTCCGTGACGACTCCCAAAGTCGTCAGGTCCCCAAAAAGTAACAAGTAGCGGTAAAATTTCCCCTACGAGGATCTAACACAACAACTACACAAAATAATAATAAATAGAGTTTAGGAATCTCAGTTTGTGTAGCGGCGATGTCCTCGTCAATCAGCACGGGTCAGATCTCGTCTGACGTAGATGTAGTCTCTGATGTCCCCTCAACAGTCTGAGACTTGCGCCCTTCGCCAAAGATTGAAACTTGCGGCCTGGGAAGAAATATTTGAAATGCGCCTGTCTCTTCAATTGTTGCGGCATGTCCCTTTAAAAAAATACAAGTCAAATCGATCTGCACTTGGGGAAATAAAAATAGTGCGGCTGCTTTGAAATTTTCGTTGCCTACAAAAAACCGTTTGCAAGTTCAATAAGATAATACGTCTGATAACAAAATGTGGGTGCCTTTCAAAAATATGATTTTGAAAACAAAAGTCCAGCTCCTCTTAAAAACTTTGTGCTCTAAAAAAACTGTGAATTTTTTTTAAAGAAAGCAAAAGGAAAGCATGGGCACGTGAGCTCTTAGGGACTTATTCCTTTCTCAATTTTTTGTGCACTCGTCCTTTGATGACATTGCGGCTGCCCCTTCAAGATTGCACAAAGAAATTTCGGCAACTTGAACAAATAATTGTTGCATGCGCCTGATCTTCTGAGAATCAAATCTGTATGGCTCTTGGGGATTAAGGTGACGGCGCCTCTCTGAGCTTCGAGATCTCCAAGGATGTCTCACAGAGATTTTTTTTTGGCCTTGCCCCTTCCCTGAGAAATTCGGCTGCCTTATATCATAAAAATGTGTGAAGGGTGCGGCGCCTCTTAGGTTTTTTTAATGATCAAGCACAGGGCCGGATAAAAATGAAAGCCTCTGTTTGAGAAATGAATGAATAAGAGGCCTTTTAAAAAAAATCGGCAGGCTTTTCATTTTATTTTTTTTGAAACCTAGGCCACAGGTTAAAACTTAAAACACAATGATGGGCCCTTTTTTTGATTTAATAGCCTAGCACACAAAAGAAACTGAGTGCTATTTCTTCAATATAGTGCTCAGGCTTTTAAAAAATATAGTGCTAACTGAGTGCTATTTCTTCAACAAATCAAGTTGATTTGGTATTTAAAAAACTGAGTGCTCTCCATTCACCATTTTAAAACGTGAGTGCTCATTCCCATCATATTGTAAATATGAAACACTCATCATATTGTAAATATGAAACACTTATAAATATATGAATCAAACCATTTTATTGTCTCATCATTCCCATCATATTGACCAAGTCCTTCCGTGGATTAGTCGCACGTTCGCCGTTCCTGAAACACTTAACACACACGTTAAAACGTTCACATACGTTTGTTATCATCAAACACGAAGTTCATAGATCGTTGTTACCAACATGTCCTTCCATCACCGAAGATGCTCCTTCACGGTTCCTGAAGGTGTCATAGTTGGAAGGTGGATGCACGGTCTTGTTGTCGTTGGCAGACATAGCTAAGTATCTGGCTCTGATACCAAATTTAATGCCCTACAAGCTACTGCACAAGTACTAGAGGGGGGGGTGAATAGTACTTTAAAAATAACAAGGAGTATAATTCCAAATTATAGTGCAAACAACTACCAAATCAATTTGTGGAAGCTTAAATTGAATGACAACAACAAAATTAACAAAGCTAACAAATGATGTTAATGGGTTCGGATCCACCCAAGTCTCCCCGACTTGTTCCCGGTGATCCTACGTCCCAACCACCCGGATCCCCTCCGGATACTTAGGTTAGAAACCCTAACCCAAGATTTCCACTATGAATATCTTGTGAAAAACCTTCACAAGATCAAATCATACATGCAATGGCAATAGTGAATCCCACAACCCGGGATCACAACCTTCTCTCACAACCGAGAGAACCAATAAGCAAAATAAAAGAGTTTATATGAAATAAACAATCTTACCACAAAATCCTATACCTTGAGTTTTTCTTACCCAATAGGTGAAATGAGGGATTTGAGGAAGATGAAGTCACCAAGACCTAGCACCAAGGAAAAGACCAACAATAGGTGCCTAGGAGAGATTTGGAGACTTGATTCAAGCTAGGGCTTGAAGGGCTCACCAAGAACAAGCTTCTCTCATGATGGATTCTAGATCTAGAATGTGAGAGAATGGGTTTCTTGTGAGGAAGAGAGCTTTGGAAAAGAGTGAGAATGGATATCTCTTTTGATCTCAATGAATCTCTTAATGGCAGCTCTCACCTAGATAGAAATGACCCATGTTCGTATTTATAGGGTCCCATAAAAACAAGTTAGGTCAAATTCCAACGGATAGAAATCTGAGAAAATTAGTCGGTCAAAGAACAACCACTGACCGACTAGTTCATCAACTAGTCGGTCAGTCAATCAACATGGACCGACTAAGTGAGGAACTGAGAAGAGATAGAATTTCAGACCTAGAAATCTAGTCGGTCCAAGAAGACTTTCTGACCGACTAGTTTCACAACTAGTCGGTCAGTCAGTGAACGTAGACCGACTAAGAGGCAAAGGTGAAATAGTCTGAATACAAATTGACTTAGTCGGTCCAAGAACAAAAGTTGACCGACTAGATTGTCAACTAGTCGGTCACCAAACGTTCTTAGACCGACTAACGATAAACAGTAGCTTAGGAGAAATTTAGTATGAACAGTAAGTCACAACTAGTCGGTCAAAGAAGCATCACTGACCGACTAGTTCACAAACTAGTCGGTCGGTGAGTCAACGTAGACCGACTAACTGTAAACAGTAAAGTCCAAGAAATTAAGGAATCAAACTAGTCGGTCCAAGAAGAGTTGCTGACCGACTAGATCACCATCTAGTCGGTCAGTACTTCTTCTTGTACCAACTAACATGCACAAATAAGTCCGAATCAAAGCGCGACGCTTCGAGGAAGTTAGAATGAACTTGTACTAAGATCCTAGAGCTACAACATGAGCGTAATGAAGATAGAAACGTAAGATATACTCAATGCTTAACATTCTATAGATCGAAGCTTAAAAGACTATAAATAAACCTTAAAGAACGGTCTTCGAAAGCTTCGATTAAATCTTCATGACTTCCAAAACGGCGCAAGAGCTTCAACGAAGCTTTAGGCATGAATACGAGCTTTGAGAAGTGTTGAGATGTCGCTTTGAATGTTCTCGTGAATTTGGCGACGATGTCCAATACTGCGCTCACAAATTGTTAGTTCATGAATTATTTATGTTTGCACATCATCAAAACCAAATCCGGGGAGTCCAATATTCAACAGCCTCCGTTGCCAATCTTTATTTCTTACAAGGTACAAATGAGCACCGGTTCCAGACAGTCTATTCAATCCAGACCCAGACTTCCTACAGGGTCTCAGTTGGATCCAGATGAAGATGACAGCAGGTTTTGCCATTGTCGGATACGGGTTCGAGGACATCATGAACTAGAATAATCCTAGCCGCCGCTTTTGGAGCTGTCTAGTGCGAGGGAATAATAAATGCAACTTCTACGAATGGAAGGATCCACCTCACTCAGAGTGGTCCACTTATGTGACACTACAGTTGCTTGATGAGCTTGCAAGAAGCCTGACCCATGCATCCTCTTCCACAGCGGTATCTGATAGGCGGCTTTTGAAGATTGAGGGGCGGTTGGCGTGGAAAATGGACACTATTCTCTCCGAATACAATACCATTAAGTTGGTTTGTATTCGATCTTAGGCTTTCTGCTATCTTTGTTACTGTTGTTTATTATCGATATGAAAATGTAAAACTTTATTACTGTATGTTGGGATATCAAATGATACTTGTAATATGTATATTATATGTATTTTGGGTATGTTGACCTATTATGGAATGTGACTTTGGTTTGTGCTCTCTGATATGAGCTCTCTGACATGCATTTAAAGAGATACAGATTTTTTGCTTCCAGTTCATTAAATTGTATTTTTATTTCTGTTGATTGTGTTGCTAGTCGTTCTTGCGTTTCTAATTATTCGGCCTTATTCAATTAAATATTCCTTTTTTAAATTCGGTCTTTTAAAATTTAATTATGTAATATTTAAATATGCTTATTTAATAGTAATTTATTTAATATTTAATAGTTAATTAATTAATAATTAATTAACTCATGGGTTTCACAAGTTAATTGCCCAAATGCGGTTGGGGTAATCTCACCACAAATCACCATAAGGGCTTGTTCTTTTGCCAAGAAAGCTGCTGGGAAAGTGAATTTTTACACTATTCATTAACTTTCCCACCCAACTTTCCCATTTCTTGTTCTTTTACATGAAAGTTAAACTGGGAAAGTTTGCCTACGTGGCGCTTGAATTGACCGGTTTTGGGAAAGTTTGTAATCCTCAAGAATTGTTGGGAAAGTTGTGGATTCCACATTTTTTTGGGTCCCACTATCCCTTCTCTCTCCCCCTCCAACTCACCAACTTTCCACTTTCTCATTCCAACTTTCCACTAGCAAAAGAACACAAGAAAGTTAGGTGGACCCCACTTTACTTTCCCAACCCCACTTTCCATACAACTTTTACCCAAAAGAACACAAAACTCTATTTTCTCTCTCATCTGATTCCAAACTTTCCCATTTCAACTTCCAAGCAAAAGAACAAGCCCTAACCAACTTTCTCACTTTCATCAACCAACTTTCCCAATACCCCTATAACCAAAGAAACACACTACTTTACTATGAGCTCCACAAACAAAACTCCTCTCTACTTTCCAACCCAAAGCAACCAAAAGATAACTCACCAAAAAAAAAAAAAAAAAAGCAACCAAAAGATACACACTACTCATCTTCTCTCTCTTCAAAATTCTTCCTGTTGTGAAGGGAAAAGTAGAGTAATAGGTGTAAGGGGTTAAGAGCCCACTACCCTCATATTTATAGCTTTCAAAGATGGGCCGGATACCCAATGTGCCTCATGGGCCTATTCATAACACTTCCCCTTATCTAACCAACATTGAATAAGAGGTGGATTCTTCAGGATCCGAGTTAGGATAATTGCCTTGTTAAATAAAGAACAATTAATCCATAACTTTCCCTGTTTTAGGGATGTGTTCAGGGGTGGATACTTCAGGATCCAGAGTCAACGAGGTTGCCTCGTAAAAACCTTGACTACGGAAAACCCTGTGGAAAAAAACCAGTAGCCATGGGAAAAGAGTACAACTCTGCAGTTGAATCCCCCTCATCTGACCAAGCTTCAGGCTTGCAGATTTCCTATAAATCTATACATCAGTCTCCTAACCCAGTTTACATTTCTTCACTCTCCTCATCCCAATCCCATATACAAGTTTCTCAAATATACTAGTAGGCAGGGATTTGGTAAGCAAATCCGCCAAGTTATTACATGACTGGATTTTTTGTACCTCAATCTACTTTTGCTTCTAAAGGTCGTGCGTCCAGAAGAACTTGGGGAAGATATGCTTCGTCTTGTCGCCTTTGATGTAGCCGTCCTGTAGCTGGGCTATACATGCTGCATTGTCTTCATGGAGAGGAGTAGGCGCAAGGACGTCGGTCATCAGGCCGGTGGAGGTGAGAATGTGATGGATCACAGAGCGTAGCCAGAAACTCTCCTTGCTTGCTTCATGGATCGCTAGAAGTTCTGAGTGAGTGGATGAGACGGTTGTCATGATCTGCTTTACAGATCTCCAGGATATGGCGGTGCCGCCATAGGTAAACATGTATCCGGTCTGAGACTTCTCTGTATGAGGATCAGACCTGTAACATGTATCAGCATAACCAACTAAACCAGTTGATGCCCCTTTCCTGTAGAATAGACCTCAGTCTATGGACCCTTGGAGGTAGCGCAGAAGATACTTAACTCCGGCCCAGTGCCGCTGTGTAGGTGCAGCACTATATCTGGCTAGTAAGTTGACTGCAAATGCTATGTCAGGACGAGTGCAGTTAGCCAGGTAAAGGAGTGCACCGATAGCACTTAGATAAGGCACTTCAGGGCCTAGTACTTCCTCCACCTCTTCCAGTGGCCGGAAGGGGTCTTTATGCACATCCAATGATCTGACGACCATTGGGGTGCTGAGGGGGTGGCACTTATCCATTTGGAACTTTTTCAACAAGTTCGATGTGTAAGTTGACTGATGTAACAGGATCCCATCGTTAAGATGCTCTATTTGAAGACCTAAATAGAATTTTGACTTTCCGAGGTCTTTCATCTCGAAAGTTTCTGTCAAGCTTCTAGAAATCTCGGCGATCTCTTCAGGAGATCTGATGAGGTTCAAGTCGTCCACATAGACGGCTATAATGACAAATCCTGTTGCCTTTGCTCTTATAAAGATGCAAGGACAGACGGGGTCATTTGTAAATCCTTGTTTTGCAAGGAAGTCGCTCAGTCGGTTATACCACATCCTTCCAGATTGTTTTATACCATACAATGATCTTTGCAGTTTCACTGAGTAGATTTCACGTTGTCTCTCTTTTAGTGCTGCAGGCAAGGAATAACCGACAGGTAATTTCATATAGATTTCTCGGTCTAAGTTTCCATATAGGTATGCAGTCACGACGTCCATAATCTGCATATCTAAATCCTCTTGGGCTGTTAAGCCAATAAGGAATCGGAAGGTGATCACGTCTATGACCGGGGAGTATGTGGCTTCAAAATCCACACCTGGACGTTGGGTAAAACCCTGCGCTACAAGCCTTGCTTTGTAGCGAACGATCTCATTTTGTTCATTTCTTTTTCTAACAAATAACCATTTATAACCCACAGGTTTTACACCTTTTGGTGTCTGGACTATAGGTCCGAAGACCTTGCGTTTGGTAAGTGAATCCAACTCCACTCCTATTGCCACTTTCCACTTTTGCCAATCATCTCTGCTTTGACATTCTGTCAGAGAGCGTGGTTCAATATCGTCGTCGCAGTATGCGACGTTGCTGGCAACATTACACGCAAATGTGTCATCTATGGTTGTGCTCTTTCTGTCCCAGTACTCCCCAGTTCGTACATAGTGTATTGAAACTTCATTTTCTCCCGGTTTTTCCTCTGTTTGAGAGTTTGGGAGAGATGGAGTAGCAGGACTTATAGTAGCATCTTGTGGTGGTATTGTTTTACCATTGCCAATGGTCCTACTCTTTCGAGGGACTTGGTCCTTGGATCCCGGTGGTCGTCCTCTCTTTATAAGAGGTCCAACCATTTCTGCTGCAGGCGGATTGCATCCATTTTGCGGTATGTCAATCCTAACTGGAGTGTTAGCAGCAGGGACGTATGATCTGACAATCTTCTGGTTGTCAATAAATTTGTCCGGCAAGAGATGGACAGTGTTTTGGATATGGAGAATCTTCAGGACCTCCTCCTCGCACTGGCTTGTGGGCGGTCAAAGTGACATAGTGTCTTTGTATCCTAAGTGATACAGTCTGAAGCTTCGGGCTTCTTTGTTTGTGAGCCTAGTCTTGGGAATGATGTCTCATCGAATTCACAGTCTTCTAGAAGTGCCTTGAAAACGTCTCCCGTAAGGGGTTCTAGGAATCTTATTATGGAGGGGGTGTCAAACCCAATATAAATGCCTAGGCGACGTTGTGGACCCATCTTTGTCCTTTGTACTGGTGATATGTGGACGTATATTGCACAACCAAATATTCTCAAGTGTGAGACAATTGATGGGGCTACAAGTGCTAGTTGCATTGGAGAAGATGACTGACCTCCAGAAGGTCTTAATTTTATTAAAGATGCAGCATGCAAAATTGCATGGCCCCATGCATTCACTGGCAGCTGGGATTGAATTAATAATGGACGAGCAATCCATTGCAGTCTCTTAATTAGAGATTCTGCTAACCCGTTTTGGGTGTGAACATGCGCTACAAGATGTTCGACTTCAATGCCATGTGCTTGGCAATAGTCTAGGAAGACTTGTGATGTAAACTCCCCACATTATCCATACGGAGTTTCTTTATCTGGTAATCGGGGAAGTGGGCCCGCAACCTGATTATCTGAGCTAAAAGCTTAGACAGAGCTAGGTTACGGGTGGACAGTAGACACATGTGACTACTTAGTAGATGTGTCTATCAGGACCATAAAGTACCTAAACGGACCACTTGATGGGTGTATATGCCCACAAATGTCTCCGTGGATTCTTTCCAGAAAACTTGGAGACTCCAGGTCCACTTTTAGTGGAGAGGGTCTCGTAATCAGTTTACCCCTGTAACATGGTGGACATGAGATTTTACCTTTTTGGAGAATCTTCAGGTTCTTCAAATCTATACCCCTTGAGCTTTTTATGATGCGGTACATCATAACAGATCCAAGGCGTCCCAGTCTACTATGCCAGAGTTGGAATTCTGGTGTTTGGGAGCACTGCAGGTGCTCCGCCATTGATGTTTCTGGAGTTTGAATACTTATTTGGTAGAGTCCCGAGGGGAGTCACTTGAAAACGTTCCACAATGGTTTTTGAACCATTTGTAAGAGACGTTACAAGTAAGTATTCCCTTTCATTTTCCTCGACCGTCTCTAAGTGATACCCGTTTAAACGGATATCTTTAAAGCTTAGGAGGTTTCGGATAGATTTAGGGGAGTATAACGCATTTCTAAGTGTGACTAGTGTGTTATCGGGGAGCAATATGGTTGCTTCCCCTGATCCTTCGATTATATTAGCTGGCCCTGAGATTGTTCTCAGTGGACCAGAGTAGCTACATATGCTCGTAAAGTAGTCTATGTTTTGAAGGATTGAGTGCGTCGATGCACTGTCCACAAGGCAAATAGATTCCATATCTATATTAAGAAAGACATTTAAGCAGTAAATAATATGAAAAGAAGAAATCTACTTTCATTTAAGATGCTCAAAAATGTTTGACATGGAATAAAAACTAGGTACGATGCATAAAGAAGATACATTGCTAGCAAATAAAGATTGTTTATATGTTCCATAACTAGAGAGTGTCGTCTCCCATGAAATCTTCAGGAGTCCATGTGGTCTCTGGAAACGCTGCGCTCTCTATCAGGTTTGTCTCAGCTCGAGGCTTGAGGCTTGCCTAGTATAGGTCCTGTATGTGTTTCTGGGTGCGGTAGATTCTGGACTAGTGGACGGTCATTCCGCATTTGGAGCACTTATCCTCCCAGTCTTTCTTGGGAGTACCACCTTTGGACATCCACTTTTGCTTCTTTTCCACGAACTTCTGGTTCTGAGGAGGGGCTTGAGGAGTGGCCTTCTTCCGCTTCTTTTGTTCTTTCCATTTCTGGAATTTAGCCTTCTTGTCCATCTTCTTCTTCTGGAAAGATTGGAAGTGTGCCTCTGCAGGAGGTGGCAGTGGGGCGGAGCCAAGAGGGCGCAGGTTGTGAGTGGCAACCAATAAATCTCTGTTCTGTTCAGCCATTAGCAGGCATGAAAGCAGATCAGAGTACTTCGTGAACTTCCTCTCACGGTACTGTTGCATAAGGATCATGTCTTTCTCGTGGAAAGACGTGAATGTCCTTTCCAGCAACATTTTCTCAGTCACAGTCTCGCCACACAACTTCAGGCGTGAGGTGATGCGGAAAAGTGCTGAGTTGTACTCCGCTATGGATTTGTAATCCTGTATGTGGAGATGAGTCCACTCGTACTGTGCACGAGGGAGTATGACATCCCTCTGATGCCTGTATCTCTCCTCAAGTGCGTCCCACAGTTCATAAGGATCCGTTACAGTAAGATACTCGTCCTTCAGGGTCGAGTCTAAATGTTTCCTGATATAGATAATGGCTTTCGCCTTTAGTATATCGGAGACTTCTTCTGTAAGAGGTGCTTCTTTAGAAGCATCCTTTTCAGCTGTGGCAGTACTTGTTGTTGCCTTCTCAGTGGGTGTCAGACTGAACCCATGAGATCACAGATGGAACTTTTGGTCCAACTGCCAACTCAAGTGGTTCGACCCATCGACCTTCAGGACCGAGAAGTCGACATTCGCAAGTCTGGCCATTAAACGATCTAGCAATATAAAAATAGCATGTATTATTAAACTGTGTAAAATAGTCATCCACGCATGCATTTTTAACATTTTCATAACGTGAATTATCTAAGGAAATAAACATCCACGCATGTTTTATACCATTTTCATAACGTGAATTATCTAAGGAAATAAACATCCACGTGTGCTTTTTGACATTTTCATAACAACATTAAAATAGCATGAAATAGCTAACATCCACACATTTAATGTATAAGTAATGAAAATAAATTAGGACTATGAGGATCAGCCAGCCGACACCAACAGAAAAAGACAGTCCGAAATTACATCAAAACGTGCATGAAAAAGTAAATACAACGCGGGAACTTCAAAGAGAAGCCCCTATCTTTTTTGTGCAGACGCCTTCAGATCCTTTTGGTGTCCTTCGGCTTCTTTTTACATGTATAACCTCACTTACAAATTTCTCTCAAAAATAAAAAATTGCAGAAAAGTAAAGGTGTCGGAAACCTGGCTGATCCCTAAAAACATAGCCTAATCGCACATCCACACAGATAATATATCATAAATATACAACCACACAGATAATCATTTCACATGCATGTAAAGATTAATAAATAATCTAAATTGTGTGTGACGTGCTAAAAATTATTTTCAAATTTTTTTTACCTTGATCCATATAATTTATATTTTATTTTCCGCTTTAACCCTTATTATAAAGTTAAAATTTCTTTAATTATTTTGGGCTTTTGGGGCCAAAAAATAAAAAAGAAAAATTAGAGGTAAATGGGCTAATTTTCAGGCTTTGGGCCAAGAAAACAGCCCATTATCGTTAATTGGGCCTCCCCTAAAAATTTGGCCCGTTAAGGGCTAGAGTTTCCGAAAAACCCTAGGTGGGCTCGCGGCGCTCCGCCGCGATGGCTGGCCGCGGGGCCGCCGGCCGCCGCGGCCTGTGGCTGCGGCGCATGCCGGCGGCGGCGCTTGTGGAGCATCGCTGTTACGCCCTTCGGGCGTGCGGGATATGGATCGAGTGGGGATAAAAAACTGGTTTTTCAAACATTTAGATCTCTAAAAAATGATTTTTATTGTTTTTAGACATGCAGATCTAAATAAAAATGTGATTTTTACCGTGTTTTCAAACCTTTTGATCTTAAATCATGCAGATCTACGGGAAACACAAGTTTAGATCTAAAAGTTTTGAGATTTACCTCTAGATTCGACAAGGGAATCTAGACGACGGTTGGTGAAGGATGCCCTTTTCGCTCCCCGTTGAGAAGATTACGATCTTCTTAAAACTGAGCGGTTGATGGATCTCTTTCCTCGAGGGCCGTCGTCTTTTCCAACGAGCGTGATCATGCTGATAACGTGTTGTGAAGGGAAAAGTAGAGTAATAGGTGTAAGTGGTTAAGAGCCCTCTATCCTCATATTTATAGCTTTCAATGATGGGCCGGATACCCAATGTGCCTCATGGGCCTATTCATAACGCTTCTTAGGATTTACTATTGAAAACAGTAAATCCTGTACCAAAAGAAACTCATTGGAACAGACCTCCAAAGAACACAAAACTCGATTTTCTCTCTTCTAAGGGCCTGTTCTTTTGCGCGGAATAGGGGTGTGAATGGGAATAGAGACACTGTTCATGCACTATTCACCCTATTTCAAGGTTGTATTCCAAGCGGTTGTTCTTTTGGGCGTGGAATAGAATCCTACGTGGCTATTCCAATTTGGTAATGATGACTACTTTTCTATTCCAAGATTTTTGCTTGGAATACAATGGAATCCTTGGGAATGGTGGGCCCCAATCTCTCATCTCTCTTTCTCTCCCCTCCAACTCATCCCCTTTCCACTTTTTCATTCAAACTCTCCAATCCCAAAAGAACACAAGAATAGAGAGTGGACCCCACTTTCTATTCCAACCCCTCATTCCATACTCTATTCCACCCAAAAAAACACAAAACTTCATTTTCTCTCTCATAGGAATACAACCTTTCACTCTATTCCATTTTTCCTATTCCTGGAAAAGAACAGGCCCTAATACAAACCTTCCCAACTTTACCGCTTTTCCATTCCGGCAAAAGAACAGGCCAAAAGGAAGCGCCGGCGAGATCAGCACGCGAAGAACGGCGATAGAAGAAGAAAATGGCCGGGCGACTGAGCACCGCAGCTTCTCGGATCCTGGGCGGTAGCGGATTGGTTATCCGATCCGCCGCCTCATCGATCCGCACCCGCGCCGGCATGGGCCTCCCCGTCGGCAAGCACATCGTCCCCGACAAGCCCGTAAGATTCTTCTTTTTTCCCCTTCTCTATCTATCTATCTATCTATCTACATTATCTTCCAATTTCTATCCTTTTTAAAAAGACCTCCATCATCTCGAATTTCTCAATTTCCCTATCGATTTCCTATTGTTTAGCTCCCTGTGAACGATGAGCTAATTTGGGACAACGGCACTCCTTTTCCCGAGCCCTGTGTCGATCGTATTGCTCCCACAATAGGAAAGGTACAATTTTTACGGGTGTTTTCATCTTCTTGTTTTCTTGGCCTATTACGCCCAATTACTTTGCTTAGCATTTTCTCTTATTTATTTATTTAAATTGATGCATTCAGTACGAAGCATTGGGGTGGCTATGTGGAGGATTGAGTTTCTTTGCGTCTCTAGGGCTGCTCGCTGCGTGGAATGACAAAGCCTCAAAGATCCCTTTTGTGAGTCTCCTTTGGATTCTTTTTATCTTGAAATTCTATGCCTGGAGGTGGATAGTGGATTAAAGTTACTGCGCTGTATAATGCTTTCGTTTTTGATGTTATATTGGTGGAAAGCAACAATTTTTTATTAGGTTTCTAGCTTGTATTGATCTTTTTATGATCTAGTCCTTTGCGTCGAGGAAATCTTTAGTTCCTAAAGTCAGTGAGCACCTCGTACATTATCTGTTAGAAGTGAGGTGTTAGACATGCCACTGAAAAAAATTGTAGTTTGAATAAGATAAAGCTGGAATTAGCATGCGTTATCAGCACAAACTATTTGGTGTTTAAGGACATTTGTGGATTCCAACAATGGCATGTGCTATAAATACAGTTTATTCTAAATGGTTATGTCATAGTAGATGAGTGAGCATGATATCTCGTAGATCGCCATATCAAAAACTGTCTACACAACTTCATATGACCTTTTACTATGGTTTGGTGTTTAAGCATCCCATTACAAGGATGAGTGCCTTTTCTTTTTTACTTTTATGGTTTTATTCTTATGGTGATCTGATAGTTGAAATGCTTAAAGGACGATATAAGTCTCACATCACCTTAATATAGAAAGTACCTTAAGAGAATAAATAGGTGACTCTATTTGTCAGTTGGCCCCTTAGGTTACAATGAAGCACCTTATCTTGGCGATTGTTGTTTTGAATTTGATATCTTAAGGATTGCCAGGTTGATAGTCGCTTGTAAAATCTTGTTATGCATGTTCCATATATAAACATTCTAACGAGAAAGGAATCAAAGGATGAAGATGACAACTATTATGGTAGTGTTTACAATGATAATGATCTTGTAATGGCAACGAGGTTTGTTATTTATTTGCAACCTAGCTGCTGGAAGGAATGCAATATTTGTTGATATATTAAGTACTGTTTTAATAACTATTTCGGTTTCTCAACAAATTTCATATTTGATTGATGATCTATTTTTGCATTTCGTGGAAGTATTTTAGTTATATGGCAAAGATGGGATAAATATTCTGTAATTGTTTAGATAAGCCATCAAGATCATCATCACCATCATTTGGGTAGATGCCAGAGGGTTTATAATTTGCAGGAGAGTAGCAAACTATATGGAATTTGACTTTAGCAACCTGTCTCTTCCAACTTTGGCATATGTCTGACCTAATGATCTTTCATCACTAAACTTTTCTCACGATGACTGGCTTGTCCGGCCAAGTTCTTCGTCTCTTCCTCTTCCATCCTTACCATCCCTGTTACCATCCCTGTTCCGTTCTAAAGAGCTCTGATGATATTTAACTATATAATTTGTTAATTTGTTGAGCATTTCTGTTTGCGAAGTGTCTAATGGAGTCCGACATATCCAACCATTGAATTGCGATAGTGCTTAGTCTCGATGATTTTCCTATCCAATTGAAAATCAAAGTCCACAGACACAAGTAAGTTTTACTAGTTTTTCTTTGGCATCTGAACTGGTTTATCTTACCAGGGCTTAAAGTCCGTAGTCAAACCCTTTCTTTGACATTGAACATGATTCAGTGCCTGTGCAATGGCTTGACATGGTTGCGGGATCGAATGACAGTATCTTTGGAAAATGTTGTAGTGGCGGTGAACCATGGAGTATGGGGATGAAATTGAAGGATCATACTAGATGATTTTTTTAGATATGAGGTGCATTTGTGTGGATTTTTTTGATGTTCATATGGTATCTTGGTGCTCGATGTCTAGTCAGAGCATCGGTGAGCGGTTTCCTATGGGGGTAAATGATTTTTTGGAGGTTGCCTTCAGGCGACACGTCAATAGGTCTGGGTAGGACCCAAACTTGTAAAGCATTGGACCTATTTAGGTAGGTCTGGTTTGATTCCAACCTGGATCCAGACCCGATTGCCTGATTGATAAATGTGTCAAATTTGGGCTTAATTGTCTTGAACTTGCATAAGACCCAATCCCATTTAAATTATATCATGTTTAAATACTATGTTTTATATATAACACATTATGTATAGCGATTTTCCTAACCATTAGATGGAGATCGAATTGTCATACTTATGTGGACCTTAATTTGCAATAAACTTTTTATTACATAATGTAGTATTTTTTATAACACATGATTTTTACTTATATAACATGTTTTTATAATTATTGTCGGTTATCAATATCTTGGTTATATATTTTACTATTAATAAGTCATCATCAATACAAAAAATAAACTCAAATAAAATAATAAGGAAAAAAAAAGATTAATGGAGTAAATAAATAGTAGACAAATGGGACTGGCAAGTAAACATGTATGCTTAGGAAAAGAAAAATAAAAAGAAAAAAAGATTAACGAAGTAAATAAATAGTAGACAAATGGGACTGGCAAGTAAACATGCATGCGTACCTGAATTAATAGGATGTGTATGGTGCATGGATTATAGACCTGTGGGACAACGGGAGGGATATATGTACATAGAATATTTAAACATGTATGGAAATGGGTCTAGGATGTACTGGACACACCCTAGACCCGACCCCTTGATATGCCCATCCGTAGCATGTTTGCATTTGGTTCATGCATGTTTACCAAAGTGACGTGTGAGGTTGCTTATTTCTTGAATTAAGGTGGTCATTTGTACATTTCTTAAGCATTGATGCATCGTTTCTTGTTTGAAGCTTGCATGGAATTCATGGGCACATGGGTCGATGGGATTGGATTTATCTTAAGTTTGCGCATGGTGGGTTTAATTGTTAGGGTTTAATATGAGTGGTTAAGGATGAGGGTAAGTTGGTCATTAAGAATTCTTTATATATACTAGCAAATAAGGGAGTACACCCTTTTAACTAATAGAATGTGGAATTTCAACATAACTTAAGCTGCTATGGAGGTAAATTATTAGATGTGAAGGTTGGGGGTCAATTTCTAAATATAATTGATTTTTATTTTAATTGTTTTATTTATTTATTTTGGATATATTATTATTTATATCAAGGTTGAGTAGGATCCATTCGAGTTGACCAACTATGTAGATCTAACCCACTCATATTTAAAATTGGATAACTTAAATGAAAACCGGTGACCTAATATGTCTAAACTATTTACAAATAAAATATTGATTTAGATTTGTTTTTACATGTGGTTGTGAAATCAATATTACATGGATTTCATAAAATGGACTCATTTGTCTTCACTTGATGCATATGTAAACTATGTTCAAATCATTTATGATTGTATTTTTATGTAGGTTAGATATATTAAATCGCATCCAACAGAACATATTTTTTATTTGAGCTGTCTAATTTTAAATTTGAATAGGTTGGATCACATGTTTGTTCTACTTGAATGGACCATAGTCAACACATACACACATATATATGTTAGAATACGGGTATCACATGATATATGAACATCTGTGTCATACGATGTGTCATACGATACCTGAAAAGTTTACTCCACTTTTCTTAGCGATCGGCTCCATTCATTTTTTGATCTTCGTGTTCTAAAATCCAAACACCAAAGATTCCGTGAACTTAAGGTTTTTTTGTTTGTTAATCTAGAGATAAAAAAAGTTCTATTGTCATGGAATGTTAACTTACCAACAAGTAGATCAACAAACAAAAAATTTTGGGTTCTTAAAAGCTTTGGTGTGTTTGAATTTTAGACAATGAAGTTAATTTAGAGATAAAAAAAGTTCTTTTGTCATGGAATGTTAACTTGCCAACAAGTAGATCAACAAACAAAAAATTTTGGGTTCTTAAAAGCTTTAGTGTGTTTGAATTTTAGACAATGAAGATCAAATGAATGAAGCCAATCATCAAAAAATTGTTAAGATTGGATTTTTGGGACTATTATATGGCATAAGTGCTCATATATCGTATGACTAATCATAATCTGTGATCACAGGTCACATGCCATTTAAATATTCTCTTAAAATTTTTAGCCTATTCAAAGCCTCAACACTCAAAATAAAATTTACAGCCTCTTCAAAATCTTTCCTAAAAAATTTGCAGTCACCTTCAAAATATTCCACCAAGAGTTTATCCACATTTAAACTAAAATTTAGTTTTTCCTAGAGAATTTAGTTTCTCCAAAAATTTTAGTTCCCCTAAAATTTAGTTCTCTTTTAATATTAAAATTTTGTTCACATATAGAATTTAGTTTCCTTCAAAATTTAGTTTCTCCAAATTTTAAATTTTAGTTCCAACCAGTTTTATTTCCCCCAAAATTTTAAATTAAAATTTAGTTCCCATCATAGAATTTAGTTTCGTCCAAAAATTTTAGTTTTTTCAAAATCTAGTTCCTTTTAGATTTAGTTTCCTCCAAATTGAGTTCTCACCAAAATTTAAAATTTTAGTTCACTCAAAATTTAATTCCCTCCAGATTTAGTTCACCTTAAAAATTTTTAAAGTCTTCCTCACAAAATTTTTACAAACTCTCATCCTAACCGTTAATTCCTTAAGATTAAATCTTAATCGTCTTTCTATCCATCTCGTTGTCTAAGTAAACCCATTCAAAACAGCCCTCATTTGTATAATAGATACATACCAGTCATAACCCGTGCCCTCAGGCATCGTTCATTTAAAATCTTTGTTTCACCAAAAATTATTTCCCCTCCAAAATTTTGGGACATAATATTACACTTCACAATTTAAAAGAACAAAAATTTAGCAGGCACCGTCGGCGCGTGCGCCTTCGGATTTAATAATTAAGTTTAATATGTTATGCAAGTTTCATGATGCTACTTAATTTAATAAATGAACCTAATAAATATAATCTCAGCACCCCTCTTTGGATTGTGGTTTGAATTTAAAAAATACTTCCTCATTAAACATGATATGCTGCTGTTGCTATTTAGGCGAGCGCCTACCGCTGTAGTGGTGGCCTCTTGCCGTGCTTTTGGTGCATGTTCATTAAATGAAGTCAGCACATTCTGACGCTAACCCATGGTGGGCCCCTGCATTCATTCCCACCCGTAAAAGCAAAGAGAGACTAATGGGTGCGTTTTTCAGAAAGAATAGTATGTGGTATTGTCATCGTAGCAAGGGGAGGTACTTAATCTAATGATGATACCTTGCTTCTCCCAAGATTTTTCCCAAAATACAAACCAGCCATGGTGCGAATGCAATCCAAATTTTTTAACAAACACTCCAAAATGCAAATGGCAGACTTAAGTGGAAATGCATTAAGTACAACTGGCAGACAAATTTTTTCCCCAATGCATGTGAATGCATTAAGTGCGCGAATGCATTAAGTGCAAGTGCCCGCCAAAATTTTAATATTAATGTTTTCCCCTCGAGAACTTTCCACAAAAATCTCATCCCAACCATTTATTCCTCAAGATTAAATCTCAGCCGTCCTTCTATCAACCCTTTTGTTCTAGTCAGCTTGTCCTAGTCAGCAAAACAATTCAAAAAGAGTCTTCAAATGTATACTAAATTTTTTTTCCAATATGCTTTACACCTCATGGATGATCATTACACCAAAAATCAAGTGATCTCAACACTTTTTGCCCATCGATCCATAAAATCAAGGGTCACATAACGTAGAACTTTTTGCAATGGGGGATCGATGGGCAAAAAGTGTTGGAATTACTTGTTTTTTGGTGTGGTGATCATCCATGAGGTGTAGAGTATATTGGAAAAAAATATGAGAGGGGCTTGGCCGTGGGTGTCCACCTGACGGTTTTCCTCCTGACCCCCATTAACCTCATATATATATATATATATATATATATATAGTCAGATTATGGTACACTCGAATCAAACATGCAATTCCTACCAACCTTAATTTATAAATAGGCAACACGAAGCAAAAATATATTTCGTTAGATGTGGTATAATACATATAAACTACTTACTAAA
Organism: Scilla litardierei; assembly: GCA_030789695.1. Taxonomy (NCBI): domain Eukaryota; kingdom Viridiplantae; phylum Streptophyta; class Magnoliopsida; order Asparagales; family Asparagaceae; genus Scilla; species Scilla litardierei. Next base: position 40,199,339 of record CM061134.1, read on the forward strand.
TTTTAAATGATTTGAACATGTTTTACTTAAACAAAATGTGGCGACAAAATCAACATTTGAAAATGTTATAAAATTTACATTCACTTGATGCATGGATAAAATATATCTAAATCATTTAGTTTGTAGGTGTTTAAATGTGTTAGATCATATCTAATTGAATAGTTTTTTAATTTTAATTGTTCATTTTAAAATTTGTGTTGGCACGATCCACTTATTTATCCATCTGAATGTATTATAGTCTAATTATGTATATGAGGAATATGTGCATCAGCTATCCAAAAAAAATCCATCATATACTATCGTTAAAAAGGTGACTTATTTTTTCGATGATTGGAACTAATCATTTTGATTTTCATGTTATAAATATAACAAAAATATAGTAAATCCAAAGTATTTTACTCATTAATCTAGTCGTCACAAAAAGTTCTATTGTTGCAAAACTATTAAATTTATAATGACTAGATTATTAAGCAAAATACGTTCATTAGATCCTTTGATGTTTTCAAATGTTAGAATATGAAGATTAAAATAAACGGTTCCGATTATCGAAAAATAATGAAGAGTGGGCTTTTTTACAAGCATATGACTAATTTTCTCTTTAGGTGGTTGATGCCCATTCACACACACATATGCGTATGTGAATAATGGGTATCATACACCATATGAGGCAAAGCCCTCTCACATAAAGGGGGCAAGTACAAGCACACATGGACTTGTACTTGGTTGTACCCGCCCCTTTATGTGAGGGCATATGATGCTTTGCCTCATATGGCATATGATACTTATTATTCTATATATATAAATATGAATATAAATATAAAAGTATTTCAAAGTCAACTCTTTAGATAATTATCTCAGGAGTCGATCTAAAATCATGTCATTAAGCAAATCTTTGGATGATCCACTCCATCCATTATGACATCTATATTTCAAAATAATTGTCTACGATAAAACATGCGATTTGAAGAGTTTTGGATCGTTGATCAAATGATGTCATTTATTCTTTTGTTAGGTCATTGTTTATTTTGTAACCACTTAATGCATAGTTAAAACATAAGAGAAATGCACGACTTCTTGTAAACAAGCATTTGTGGACATAAAGATCATAATGAACATAGTGAATTATCCATAGAGAGGGTGTGTGAGTTTACCAGTTATCTTGTCAATGTAGGAAAATTTCTACATTGGTAGCACAAATCTAGAAATTTTATTTTATTTTTAAAATTCTTTTGTTTGGGTTTTTGTATACATTTAAAAAACCCAAAACTAAAATAAAATGGGTGAAGCCTAGGGGGATTTGATCCCCGATCTGCTTATTACAAAAAGTTTTATTATTCTGAAATAGGTGAATTTGTAACAAGCGGATCGATGGTCAAACAACGTCGGATTTACTTGATTTTTGGTATATTGATAATCCATGATGTGTAAATCAATTTCAATTTTTTAAAAATAAAAATAAAAAAACAATGGAAATGACTGTTATGATAGGAATTTCCACTATTTTCTCTCTTGTATATACATATTAAGTCGACTCTTTAGATAATTATATAAGGAGTCACCTTAGGAACATCATGTTTAAATATTCACTCTATTCTTGTTCACAAAAAAATCATGAACTTTTAAAGCATTTTAACCATGCATTAAGTGGTTACAAACTGAACTGTTTTTTAATAATATAAGAAATCACGTCATTTGATCAACGATGAAACTCTCTAAATGATAGGATTTTTATGGACAACTATTTTGAACATGGAGACCATGATTGTAGGAGTGGATTATCCACAAATTCGCACAATGACAATAATTTTTAGTAATTTTTGGTCAACTTATATAATTATCTAAAGAATCATCCTAGGAACACTTTTCCCTACACACATTTGAAATTTGCTCGTTTCTCTTGTGACCATTGAATCTGTAGTTATCCCCATAACCTACACATTGTGATTGCACAATCACATATTATGATACTGTTACATGTATAACCTGGATTCTCAGTGCTGGTGGCTTAAAACATTGTTTCCACATACAGCCATGGCTCAAAGCTAGCATAATTAATAGTCTGATACGAATAAAGCAAATCTGAACTGAAATTGATAGAAGTAAAAATAAAGTTGATAACTTGGCTAAAATTAAAGGGGCAACCACCCGTCCAACACGCCAAAAAAGCGAGGACGTCCGCACTCTCCTAAGAATTCCCTCAAGAACAATTCAATAATCAAGCATCCTCATAAATGACGGCTAGCCCTAGCTTAAGAATAAATTCCACATTTAATCAATTACAAGTTGGTCATTAAAATATAATTAAAAGTAGAGGGTCGAAAACGCCCCTAGGGTGAGCCCTCCTCATGCGCGTGCGGCTGGCCACAGGTCCACCTCTGCGTATATACGCGGGTCCCATCACTACTCCCTTCCCAAAGAGCCACCTTGTCCTCAAGGTGCAAATCTGAAAATTGCTGTGCCATTACGTCCATGGACTCCCACGTACTCTCGTGCTCTGGCAAATCATTCTACTGCAGCAGAACCTTGCGCTCTCCAGTGCTCCCTCTACGGACCCCTTTCAGCGCCTCAGGCTCTAACCTTACCCCCATATCATATGTCAATGTCTCTGAAAGGGTGGACGAAGGTGTGTGGTCTCCGATAACCTGGCGAAGATGCGACACATGGAATACCGGATGAATAGCAGATCCTGGGGGTAGTCTCAACCTGTAAGCAACTGGTTCCACCCTGACATCGACCTCGAATGGTCCAAAATATCGCGGCGCTAACTTCTCATGTCTCCTGTGGGCCAAGGATCTCTGCCTGTAGGGTCTCAGTTACAGGTATACCATATCTCCAACTGCGAACTGCACATCTCTGCGGTGAAGGTCTGCCCTTGTCTTCATAATTTGCTGAACTCTAGCCAGATGGAGCTTCAGCTCCTCCAAAATCCGATCCCTCTCTGCCAGGTATTGCTCCACATCTGATACTGATGTCGTCTCTTGTCCATAGTGCGGTAAATGTGGAGGATCACGACGAGGATCACGGCCATATTGGATCCTGAAATGTGTCGTCTGGGCTGTAGTGTGATAAGATGTATTATACCATTTCTCTGTCCATGCTAGCCAACGAGCCCATTCCTTGGTATTTTCTGAAATAAAGCACTGCAGATACACCTCCACACTCCTGTTGACGACCTCAGTTTGGTCATCTGTCTGCGGGTGGTAAGCTGTGCTCCGTCTCAACACTGTATCCTGACGTCTGAAAAGCTCCTGCCAGAATCTATTAAGAAACACCTTGTCCCTACAGAGACAATGGACTTTGGGGGCCCATGCAAGCAAATGACCTCTTTCAAAAATACTTCCACCATCGGCCTTGCGCTGGACGGATGTCGAAGTGGTACAAAGTGCACATACTTGCTGAGTCGGTCTACCACAACAAATATGACCGTATGTCCTCCAGACTTCTGCAGCCCATCAATGAAATCCATGGAAAGGTCCTCCCACACACACGATCGGGCAAGGACAACGGCTGTAGTAATCCCCATGGAGCCATCGCCTGGTACTTGCGACACTGACAAACGTCACACTCTGCAACCATCCTCGCTACATCCTTCTTCATTCCCTTCCAGTAGATCTCCCTGGTACTTGCGACACTGACAAACGTCACACTCTGCAACCATCCTTGCTACATCCTTCTTCATTCCCTTCCAGTAAACCTCCCTCGTCAGCCTCTGGTAAGTCTTGAGGACCCCAGAATATCCTACTGCGCTGCTATGAAACTCCTGGAGTATGGTCGGAATATATGTAGAAGTTCGCGGCAGAACTAATCGCCCCCAATGTAGCAGCCGTCCGTCCTGGATATTATACCCTGGGTACTCTGTGGAACCCTGCAATAATGCCTTCAGTATGTCTGCCAGGTCATGGTCGTGCTCAACCTCCTGCTGCAGTGGCTCCCAGTCCTGTAGTACTGAAATCGCTAGTGCCGCCAACTCTACCTCATCCTCTCGCCGTGAAAGGGCGTCAGCCGCCTTGTTCTCCAGTCCTGGGCGATAGTAAATCTCAAAACTGTATCCCATCAGCTTCCGCAGCCACTTCTGATGCTCCTCTACTACCATGCGCTGCTCTTATAAGAATTTGAGACTCATCTGATCTGTGCGCACCAGGAAACTCCTCCCCAACAAATACGGCCTCCACTTCTGGATAGACATGACAATGGCCATCAACTCCCTCTCATAAATAGACCGCAGTCTGGCTCTAGTGGTCAACACCTGACTGAAATATGCTATGGGCCGCTGATCCTGCATCAATACCGCTCCCAATCCACGCCACGAAGCATCCGCCTCCACCACGAAGGGTCTGGAAAAATTTGGCAACACCAGTACGGCACTGTAGTCATGGCCTTCTTCAAGGCCTCAAACGCGACCGTCCCCTCCTCGACCCAAATAAACTGGTCATTGAGTAGCTCGGTGAGTGGCCAGGCGATCGCCCCATACCACTGTACAAATCTGCGGTAGTATTCTGTCAACCCTAGGAATTCCCTCAGTCCCTGAGAGTGGTGGGGCGTGGCCAGTCTAGGATCGCCGCAATCTTCGACCTATCTACTGCCACCCCATCTGCAGATACCACATGCCCCAGATACTCCACCTGTGGCTGTCCAAATAAGCACTTCTTGTTCGCGAAGAGATGATGGTACTGCAGCTCCTGGAACACGATCAACAGGTGGTCCAAGTGCTCCTCTAAGGTACGACTGTACACCAATATATCATCGAAGAAAACTAGTACAAATCGTCGCAATTAAGGGTGAAATACCTTGTTCATTAAGGCCGGGAAAGTAGGTACGTTAGTCAAGCCGAAAGGCATGACTAAAAACTCATAGTGGCCCTCATGCATCCTGAACGCTGTCTTGGGCACATCCCCCCGCAACCTGATCTGGTGTTAGCCCGATTTAAGATCTATCTTGGTGAATATGGCCGTCCCATGCAACTCGTCCAGAGCTCATCAATTACTGGTATGTGAAATTTATCTGGCACTGTCTCCTTATTTAAGGCCCTGTAGTCCATGCAGATGCGCCAGCTCTCATCTTTCTTCTTCATCAACAACACCAGACTGGAAAAGGGACTCACACTTGGCTGTATCACCCATGCTTGGACCATCTCTGCAACCATCCTCTCGATCTCGTCCTTCTGATGCTGAGGGTAATGGTATAGTCTCACGCTGATGGGGGACACACCCTCCTGCAGTACTATGGCGTGCTCGTGATCTCTCGGCGGTGGAAGACCCCGGGGCTCCTGAAAGATCTCGAACTGTCCCATTAGCTGCTGTACCTCTCCTGGAATGGGCTGCTCTCCATTGGCCTCAACGCCTCTCTTTCCCGTCAATGAATATAACTCCACTAAGTATCCATCGTCCTCTGTCTGAATGGTCATCACCATGGTCTTCAGCGAGACCAATACTCTGCATAGGCTGGGGTCCCCCTGTAATGTGACTGCTCTCCCCTCCTGAAACTCCATTCTGAGCAGTTTCCAATTCACCGTCATCTTCCCCAACGTCTGTAGCCACGTCATGCCCAAGATGACGTCGGTGCTCCCCAAGTCTAGAGGCAAGAAGTCCGCTATCACCTGCACCCACGGTAATGTCAGCACTAGTCTGCAAAACCCCCCTGCTGCTCTTATTCTTCCACGTCCCCATCATGACACTGAAGCTGCCACAGTCTGTCAGCGGGAGCTCTTATTGGGCCACCACTCTATTGGAAATGAAATTGTGGGTTGCTCCACTGTCAATAAGTATGGTCACCTCCTGGTCGCCGATATGCCCCTTCAACTTCATGGTGTGGTTCGGTGTGAACCCTACCACGGAGTTAGGGAAAACCTCTGCCATGTCTAGCTGGTGGCCCTCAGACTCCTTTAACTCATTGGTCTCGTCCTCAAGCTCAGCCTCGTCATCCTCATCCTCAAGCAGCAGTACCTGGAGCTTGCGTTTTGCACATCCGTGGCCTAGTGTGAACCACTCGTCGCATCTAAAGCATAAGCCCTTCTGTCGCTTCTCCCTCATCTCCGCGTTAGTCATCCGCCTGAACTGCCCCTAGCCTGCGGTGCACTACCCTTCTCCCCACTCTTCTCCTTGGTGGCCGGATCAGATCCCGTCGTGGTTCTCTGTTGACCTCCTGTCGCTGTCTGATTGCAGAAAACTGGGCCACTCCAACCATCCCTCACATTCCTCTCTTCTATCTGCCAGACCTCCGCCATCTGAGCGTACTCCATGGCCTCCATCAGACTCTGGGGCTTCTGTATTCGCACCGCTGCTCGAATAGTGGCCTTCAACCCCTTTATGAAGGTGTTCTCCAATGTCTCATCCATCACCCCGTGCACCTGCCCTGATAGGGCCTCGAACTTCTCTAGGTAATCTCTCACTATGCCCTCCTGCCTGAGTGATAACAGCTGCTCTCTTACGTTCCCCAAGTGGGGATCCCTGAATCTCTCCAGTATCTGGTCCCTGATCTCCTCCCATGAGCTAAAAGGACACCTCACATCATTCCACTGAAACCAGGCGAGTACCTTCCTATCTAGACAAATCCCAGCTGCCTCTAGCTTTTGCTCCTCAGTCATGCTAGACACTCTGAAAAATCTCTCTGCTCTGTTGATCCACGACACTGGATCTACCCCATCGAATACTGGCATCTTTAGTTTCCGCAGCCGGTCCATATTGAATGTGCCCTGGTCTCCTCGTCCCCCGCCGTATCTGTGCTGATGGTAGTGCTGCTATCTCTCCTGGTGAGTCTCATGTCCCTCCTGTGGCCCTCTCCCACGCTCTCCGTAACCCCCTCGTGGCCCCCCTCCATGTCCTCCATAGCCTCCATCCCTGCCCTCCTGCTCCTCCTGATAGCCTCTGTACTCTCCCCGCTGTCTCCGGGGCGTCCCTCATAGGTGTGGGGGTGGAGGACGCCATCTATCATCGCCATGTCGAGGGTCGGGAGGGTCATGAAACCACCCTCCGTCATCATCGTACTCCCGAAAATTTCCGAGGTCAAATCCGTCGTCGAAACCACGTGCCGGGTCCTCCAAATAGGGCCGAAACTCACCAAACCGCGGCGCCTCCTCCTGCTGAGCACCCCACCCCCACGGGCGGGGGGGGGGGCGTTGATGGTCGGCGGGCCCCAGCGGCCCCGAGGAAGGGCCGTGGGGCCCCGGCGAAACTGTTTGGGGCCCCAGCGGCCCGATCGCTGGTCAGCGGAGCCCGTCGGGGCCCTGGGGGCCTTCGCCGGCCCCGAACGGGGCTGGGGTGGCGTCGCCCCCCCGGCTGAAATCATGGGGGGCCGCGGGGGCCTAGGGAGGAACCCGCGGCCCCTAAGGCCTTGTCGCGCGTCATGCGGGAGGCGGCTAGGGCCGCCATCCCCTCTTTGCTTCCTCCGCTTTTCGACGCACCGCTTCTCGATAATCCTCCTTCCATGGCCCCTCGCTTCCTCCTCGTCATATTCCTCCTCTTTGTTGACGGATTCCGCATCAATTTTCTTCCTTTTCTCCTTCTCCTTGTCCAAAGGTTGTATCTTTGTTGCCGATTTAGGGTTTTCGTCACCTCCTTTAAGATGCGTCGAGATCTCCCCGAGTTGGAAGATGATCTTTGCTAGGGCTTCAGCGTGTTCCTTCAATTGTCCACTATGATCTGCTAGGGTTGCCGTCACGCTTGCTACCTTGCCCTTGATGCCATCGATCCCCCCGTCAATTTCTCCTCTACCGCATCGATTCGATCTTTGGATCTCGTAGCCGCCGCCATGGATCGGCGTGCTCTGATACCAAATTGATAGGAATAAAGCAAATCTGAACTGAAATTGATAGAAGTAGAAATAAACTTGATACCTTGGCTATAATTAAAGGGGCAACAACCCTCCCAAGACGCCAAAAAAGCGAGGACATGCACACTCTCCAAAGAATTCCCTCAAGAACAATTCAATAATCAAGCATCCCCATAAATGACGGCTAGCCCTAGCTTAAGAATAAATCTCCCCTCTAATCAATTACAAGTTTGCCATTAAAATATAATTAAAAGTAGATGGTCGAACACGCCCTTAGGGTGAGCCCTCCTCATGCGCCCGTGGCTGGCCGCGGGTCCGCCTCCGCTTGTATACGTGGGTCCCATCACTGTCTTGGCATTGCATTTCTATTTTTATATTGGATGTTATCTATCATAATTAAAAGCTATATTTGCTTTCTGCTTCTGTTTTTATATCTGATGTTTTCTGAATGAGTAGCTTGGGCTAGAACAGAAGTGAACCCCGTCTGATAAAGAATCACCTTTTCTGCCAATTGGCCTGCAATTTATTGCTTAATTTGGGTTCTTGCAATATTGTTTATTGTGGGTGTCATAGTTGTCTGAAGACTCATGAAGCTATGTTTTGGTGTTTTGCTGAATGGACGCCTTCATTTAGACACCGAACAATTGCATTCTTTTTTTATTAAGAACAGAGATGTTTGTTTATAAGCCTTCGAGTATACCTACCATAAGTAATAATTTTGATTGCGACCGATTTCTAGTTTTTAGGTATCCAGAAAACTCATGCAGAGGAACGTCAAATCTAGATACAGGGACATGCTTATATCTCTTTCGAGTTGTGTTGATCCATTCGGATACATGAGCAAAATAGCATTGGAACATCAAAACTTTAGATGCAGGGACATGCTTATATTTCTTTAGTGTGTGTTGATCTGTTTGGGTGCTCCTGTTTGATAACCGCGCATTGGCAGAGTGGCTCCATGGTTTCACGAAATGCATTAGAACTTTTGCCTGACGCAAATACTGGCAATGCCTGTCATTTAAAAGCATGATGTTTTCCTCGGGAATATTGTTGGCTTCGTTATTAGATCATTTGCAGTGCTACTGCTGTGAAATGCAGGTTTATGAACGTATAGAAGAATTCAAGTACCTAAAAATCTGAATTTCCTGTTAACGTTGCCAATGTTGACATTAAATTGTGCAAACTAGGCTACTTACTAGGCTGCGCCTGCATTCACAAAGGGTGTTTATTTTGATTACTAGTGATATTCTGTTAACAGTTACTGAAACACGTACGCAAGCATGCACGGCCTTGCTCCCACGGTGAACCCTCTTTAAACATAAAGAATATATTATTTTGTTTTTCCGACGTCATTCAGCCTCCAGACATTTAATTTGTGTTAAAACGTAAGTTCCAATTTCAAATGGGCAATTTTTGGTAATACGACAAAAATTAGAAATGATTTTAAAATTCGACCAAAAAAATCGACCAAATCTGGCCATGTAGGCAACGAGGGGCGCTGACTGGGCGCCCCTCTCGACAGTGACGGGGTGATTTTGGATATTACCGCACTTGACAAGTGCGGCCATATCCCCTCTTTACTAGCCGCACTTACGTAGTGCGGCCAGTTTGCCTGCTATATTGGCCATCTTGCCAGAGAGTTGTTGCCCATTCTGCGAAAAAACCCCCTGCGAAAAACAGCCCCCACTCCCCACTGTGTCGAAAAATCTTGGGTTTCCTATATTCGAGAATTCCTCCAAAAAATCTAGGGTTTCATCATGTATCAATGACGCAAACGTACTAGAAAATCGACTATTACCCTTGCGAAAGCCATTGCGTTATCTAGGGCACGTGAACCAACTCCACCCGAAAATCAACCTAAATCATCTACTCGTTCCCCGCCATCTCCTCCACGTACTGAGAACCCATCAACTACTGGAACTCACGATGATAATCTGGCTCATTCGGCTACTCGAGCTCATGTAGACCCTCTCATGGACATCAAAAATAGCTTATATTATTTGCAAAAAGGTTTTAGTCATATGGAAGGTCGGCAGATTGAGAACCGTGCCAATCTTGAGAGACTCGAGTCTCTCGTTATTGATATTGGTGTGGACCAAGCTCGATTCATACTTCGTCGTGTCGAGGAGAAACTGGATTTGGTTATATATGGTCCTCGAGACATTGCCCCTCAGGATGCTCCAGGACCCAGCGGTTCACGTTCACCACCTCCACCTGTAGGTTGATGATGTTTAGGACTGTATCTCTTGAGACTCTCACATGCTAGTGTAAATGTATTGTTGTGTTTTGTTTGAGAGTTTATCGTGATGTTGAGATATTTTGTATTTTGGAAGTATGGTTGTTTATGTATATGAGCAATGTATTTTGGATACTTTTTATATCATCGCCACACTTTATATATATATAGTCATGACCCGTGCCCTTGGGCACGGTTCATTTAAAAATATCCACTCAAAATCTTTGTTCTCCCCAAAAACTATTTCCACCTCAAAAATCTAAACGAAAAAAATTCTAGCTTCGGCGCCGGTGCCTTCGGCGTATAAACCGTGCCCTCGGGTATGGTGCATTTAAAATCGTTGTTTCCCCAAAAATTATTTCAACCTCCAAAATTTTGGGACATATAATATTCCACTTCACAATTTAAACAACAAAAGTTTAGCAGGTGTCGAGCGGATTATTTCCCCCTCCAAAATTTTGGGACATATAATATTTCGCGGGCCCCTTCGGCTTATTTCGCCCTCCAAAATTTTGGGACATATAATATTTCACTTCACAATTTAAAAGAACAAAAATTTAGCGGGCGCCGCGCCTTCGGCGCGGACGCCTTTGACGCGAAACAACAAATTAAGTCTAGGTTAATTTTAAATTTATTTTTTCTTTTAAATTATAAATTTTTTTGCCTCCTTTTCTATTCATTATTATGTAATTATTCACATCAGCTCGTCACCCTCCATTAAAATCTTCTCATCAATATTAACTGCGACTCATCTCTTGTCCATTGAAGTAGGGTAAGATCACAACAAGATAGGGGAAGAAACCTGAGCCGCCAATTATGACTAATCCTACACCATATGTCTCTATCACGCCACATTGGCAGATTGCATTAGATGGGCCTAACCCAATAATTATAAGAATACAATTCGGCGTTATTTCATTAGACAACACTCGGTGCTCAGAGAACCAGTCATTATTAATTAATATTATTAATCGAATAAATCAAATTAAAAATTAACTCGCATCGGTGAGATTTGGTGAATCGCAATTGGCTAAAGTAAGTCCTAACGCCAGCATGGATACCCTCTTCTTTCACATTCTCTAATACTTCAGTGGTTCAGACCTCACGCGCCCAAAGATGAGCCTGTAGAGCAAGTTATCGGGACGCTGATCATTTCTCGTGCGAAAAGCATGTCCATGAGTTACGACAAACAAACCGAAATTAAAAATGACTTAAGCATGAGTGCGGAGGTCTGCAGCGTTTTCCATACTAAAAATGCACCCATTCCAACGCCATCCTTTATCTTTCATCTCTCTCTTATTAATACCGGCCTCCTTTATATGATGAGATCTCAACCTTTTTAAGATATCAGCGTTTTCCAAGATTTCAAGTTCCCCAAAATCTTTGAATTAAATCTCAACCTTCCATTCCCTAAGATTTAATCTCAGCCGTCTTTTATCTTGTCCTAGTCAGCCCTAGGATTCAAAAACCTCTGTGTTTTAATATATAGATATAAAATATAGAATTTTATTATCATTGGAATTGTGTTGATATATATGAAATATGTGAAATATGTGGTTTGGGTGATATTTGGATGATATATGTGTTGATATACATGTGATATATGTAGTACCCCTCATAAAAATTTCACAAACTTGGCAACCGAGTACTCAGCAGCAGCAGCTGAGAGGTTTCAGCAGTAGCAACAGCTGAGAGGTTTCAACAGCAGCAGTAGATGCTGAGAGTTCTCAGCTGAGGGGTTCAATATGGCCAAACTTGCCAAGTGTGGCCATTTTGAACTCGTGACTAGCTACTGGCCGCACTTGTCAAGTGCGGTCAATTTCTTACTTATTACCCCCAGCTCTAACCTGAGCATGACTAGTTACTGGCCACACTTGTCAAGTGCGGCCAATTTCTTACTTATTACCCCCAGCTCTAACCCGAGCTGGCACTTCTGCGAAAATTTTCCCCAAATTCAACCTACCTCTCCGGCAGCTCTCCTACTCGGCCGCCCCGAAGAAAGATCTCCCCAACTCGGCTGCCCATTTGAACGTCGACGTCACAACATTTAATCCCGTCAGTCCCCCCGCTTAACCTTGAGAGTATTTCTTAAATCCATGAGAATGTAGTTAGGGTTAGGGCTAGTAATGATATGATTGGTTTAGAGATTTTGAGATCTCATGGCATCAACTGATTTTATGCAAGTGATTTTGAGATGTAATTTATGAGAAATAATTTGAAATCGTTTGTTGGTATGAGCATGTGATCAGATTTATTTGGAAATTTGTGCATGGTGATAACCATGGCAAGTGATCATATTTTTATCATATGCTATTATGAAGAAAATTTAATTATTGGTGACAATCACGAATCGAGATATGTCGGAAGAAAAGTTAAATCTATTATACCGAGGAGACCGTTAACGTATACCGAGCCAGTAAATCGGATATACAAGGCCACAAAGATCAGACGCCATGAGTATGATTTGAAATTGGTGTGCAACTGGCCGGGAATGGAGGGCAGGACTATAGCTGTGATGATCTCTGATGATGACGATATGGAGTGCTATTTAGCTTGGGGTAAAGTCAACGGTCAATTGAAATTTATGTAGAGATTGATGCAATTATCAACACACAATTGACTTAAGAACACAGAACATTCGCTCGTATGCTTGATTTGGAGAACAACTCGGCGTGATTTATGTCTTCTTCTCCAACACAAGAGTATCAGCAGCGTGAGAATGGTACATGAGAAGGGTGTTCGTACTACCCATAAGAGGATGATAATATGGATGCGTAAGTATCGAAATCGTTCAAGTATTACGAACTTTTATATGATATCTTCAAATAATAAATGAGATTTTCTAAAAATTAAATGTTTTCGTATGTCCTTAACAGGTGGAATGTTGCGGGGCAAGAAACATACCCAACATACATGCAAGGCCCATGTGTACGGAGTCGATGCCCAATCAGTCGAGTCGAATGTGAGTCTGAAGATATTGGCATACCACCCCATGTTGAAGCATCCACTTATATGGCGAGACATGAGGATGAAGATAGTGATGACACGATGTCCATGACTGTCCAAGAGATGATAGCATGCATTATGCTGTAGATTTAAACAAAGATGATACCACATGGATACAATAATCCAGTTACGAACACAAATGTGGCATTTGAAGAGCCATTTGCCAGATGAAGCGGAAGAGGATCAATGGGTAACTGCATCAGTTATGAGAAATACTCTAGAATGGTGTAAGGAAGAGCAAAGAATTTATAGGGATAACGGAGTGTTTAAAGTCTGTGATCTTTTTGAAACAAAGACGGAGTTGATAAAAACAATAACGGGGTGGAGCATCAAGCACAATGTTACATTCAAACCAATCAAGTTAAACAAGACATGCTATTCTGTGATATGTGGCCTAAATTCTGAGATGAATCTGCATACCCAAGATGAGGCGAGTTGTAATTGTTCGTGGCGATTCATGCAACAGTGTGGAAAAACCCAATGGGAGGTTCAAGATATCAAAAGTTGGCGCAGAACATACATGCAATAATCACACTTTGACGACAAATCATAATAAAGCTACATCAGGGTTCATTAGTAACTTGATTATACCAATGGTGAAGACAGCTTGATATGACACCGGCAGAAATCCAGGATGTACACACGATGTTAAGAATTAGAATTTCATATCACATCATGGAGGGCTAGATCGAAAGCATTATCACAGATATTTGGTGATTGGGAGGAGTCCTATCAGAGGCAGCCACAATATTTAGAGGCCATTGCAGAAAGTAATCCTGGAACCGTTTACAAGATCACATATGACACTCTCGGGCCATGAGTGGCAGAGTTTACAGGGGTGTTTGTTGGATCTGGATCCTAGCCTAGAGGGGGGTGAATAGGCTACTAAAAAATTCTCGTGCAACCCACTAGAAATCTCACGCAATTATAAACACAAGCAGAGTAAATAAGAGACAATCACAGAGTACACACAAATTTACACTGGTTCGATCGCATCAACGACCTACGTCCAGCCCCAAGCAAATACTAGCATTAATATGTTTCTTCTGTACACCTACAATGGGGTCCCAGCTTCAACTCTCCACCTAGACTGTATCACACTTAACAAAGTGCAGAACCTTATCAACATAGTAAATGCGTATTTTGACTGCAACAACACGTCATGACCCTCTTGTCTAGCCCAACCAGACAAGTCCAAAATAGTCACAAACTAGGTAAAAGTTTCTCCTACAGAGATCGTTACACTAAGACACGAATATAAAGAGTAAATGGTTTAGAAATGCTCAGTTCGTGTCTGTATAGTCGTCTCTGTCAATCATCACGTCAGCTCCAATCTGACGCAAACGGTGTCTCGATCCGACTCCTGGATCTCAATCAGGCTCAAATAGCACTCTGGTCTGTGCGTTAAGTAATCCCAGTTCAACTCAAATTATAAGCGGTATGTGCGCACAACAATCCCCTTAAAAATACGCCACGTCAGCAAAACTTTCGCTTGTTTCGTTTTCACGTGATCCTCGACGTCAGCATGCTGCTCGCTCCTTTCCTCCGTCGACTCACCTTAGGGCATGCAGGCGTCCTCTTCGAACGGAGACTGCGTACGCTGGCTTTGGACAACGGCAACCTAAAGTGACGTCGATAATGATCTTCTCCGGTGATGGGTCGACGACAACGACGACGTCTCCGACTCGACGTCGATGGCTTCTCAACGAACGAGATGTTGACGGCGACTTGAGGGAGACGCTCCGACGACTCAACGGCTCCTCTCGAACGGCGTCCGGCAGCGAGCGACTCGACGGCGTTTGCAAGCTTCGGCAGCGACGACTTGTCTCCAGCGGTGCTTCGCTCATACGACAACCTTTTCTCCTCTTCACGGCGATAAGTGCTCCGGAGAGATCTTCGATCAACGACGACGTCGATTTCGTCTTCGTGGGCTTTGACAGCAATTCTCTCGACGACGGCGACTCAACTAGACGGCGTCTTCTCCACTTTGATGGCTGGCTGCGGTGGCGACAGCTTCGGACGGTGACGAAGATAACGACGAGGAGCTCATGTTGATAGCTTGAGTTCGGCGACAGGCGCTACGACTTCTCCTCTACGGCGACACTCCGATGGTGGGCTTCTTCGTGCAGCAGGCCTTGAGGATGTGGACTCACGGCAACTGGAAGGACGACGTGGGCTTCGAACTTTAGCGACGAGCAGACAATGGAAGCTTATCCCTTGGAGTTGTTGCGAGAGTATGTGCTTGGCCTTGGATAAGGTTGTGAAGACTTGTGGGTGAACTTGCAGCAATGTATTAGAGCTTTGGGTACGGTGGCTGCTTGGTGCGGCAACGGTGGAGTTTAGATGAACTTTGTTGCGTAAGCTCTCCTGCTTGAGTTTTAGCTTTTGGAGATTGCGGCAGCTTCGACGGGCTCTTTGGCAATGGAGACTTGATGTATAGGGGTGATGCAACCCTTGGGAAAATATTGGTATAGCCGCACAGAAAAATCTGAGAGGGTTTTTAGTTGCGTGAATTTGCCTTGGAGAAAAAAAAACTTGGCCGCACACCCTTTCTCTTTTGTTTTGGCTGGCCACCCTTTTTTGTTTGATGCCGCACACATTTTATCAGGGTTGTAGATGAGTGTTTATTTAGGGATTTTGGAGATTGAATTTGTCTCAAAAAGAATCCCACAATATAAGGGATTTGAGGTTTAATTTAGAGGAAAAAAGGATTTGAATTTAGAGTCAAAATAGGATAGGAATTTTGAATATGATATGGAAGAGGTTTGAATTGGGAAAAATATTTTGGCTCAATCTCTAATTGATTTGAACAAATCCAAAGTGATTCTCTCCATCTCACCCTATATTGGACTAAGTCCAAATTGCTTTGAGTATGGCTTTTTGACCAAGTCCATTAGCTATGTGAATCTCAATTCCTCCATCTTTTGACTTAGTCAACATTATCAAGAATTACGTTCTCGTCATTCCTGAAAAACACTTAGCACTCACGTTAAACAGCAACACACGTTTGTCATCATCAAACTAAACATTCTAGATCGTTGCGTCCAACAGTGTTCTGGCATTAGGACATTTAATTGAAGGTTTCAAGCATTGTCGGCCGGTCTTGAGTATTGATGGCACACATCTGTATGTGAAATATGCTGGTTGTTTACTTGTAGCCACTGGAGTGGATGCAAATGGTGGGCTATTTCGTTTAGCATTTGCTGTTGTGGCGACTGAGACCCAAGAAAATTGGAAGTAGTTTTTCACCAGGTATATTACAATATACCCTGTGATCATCGTCATCGAACCATTACATTCATTTCCGATAGAATAAAAGGAATTCCTAGAGCATTGCGAGAGGGATGGTCAGCAAATAGGCACCATATGTATTGTCTTTGACATATCAAATTTTAAGTCGAAGGGATACCAAACAGTAACCTTGGAAATGAAGTTCGGGGGGAGTAATGCATTGGACTTGCTTACATATAGTGCACACCGTGCAAATATTAGAGCAGAGTCCATTACAGCAGATGCGTGGATTTATGCAGACTTGGAGGGGGGAGACCAGAAGTTGGGCTATGAATGAAGATGGTGGGAAACACTATTGTCTCATGACAACTAATTGTTCAGAGAGCTTCAATGGCATTCTCAAAGGAGCAAGAGCGCTACCGATACAAGCGTTAATTGCAAAAACCTTTTACAGGTTAAATAAATATTTCTACCATCGTCGGCTTGACGGACATGGGTGGAGTACAAAATTCACTCCAAACACAGAGAAGATTCTGAGGGCACGTGTGCAAGATGCACGGTCTTGCTACATCGCACGATTTGCTGATTATGAATGACTGGTTTTGGATAAGCACGGTAACGCTTACGCCGTGAAGTTACACGACAAAAGTTACAGCTGTACTTGTAATATTCATATGCTTCAGCACATGCCATGTGTCCATGTGATCGCCGCAATGTCCAGATAGGAATATGGTGCAGACATATCATGGTGGCCGTTTTGTTCTACATGGTATAGTGCGGACAAATATCGCCATTGATATAGCCTGGAATTTCACCCTATACTTGATGCACTTTATTTAACGGAATGGGATGGTCCAATGATAAATCCCCCTGCAAAAACAAGACATCCAGGTCGGCCTCGTTTGTCTCGGATTCGTGGGGCCATGGATATTCCTCGTGAGGGCAAAAGTTAGAATAGATGTATCAACTGTCATCAGCTTGGGCATTACAAATCACGATGCTGAAATCCTCTCCACACTCACGCGTACGTTCATTTTACAATTGGTGTAGTTTATATAACTTGTGATATAACTTGGATTTTAATTTATTCAACTCCAATGTTGTAAGACTTCATCACATGGAAGCGGAGGTTCCCGTGCCTGATGCATATATGTGGTGTCATATGAAGAAGATCGAAGAAGCAAATGTCACTCCTTTCAATGTTGGAATGAAGATCAACTTTGAGATTTTGATGTAATCTATAAAAGATTTAGATTTGAGTTTAAATTTTGCGATTATATGGGTAATGTATCTGTGATGATGATGTATTGTTTGATGTACTTGATATTTGATTTATTGTGTGATGTGATATGTGCGATATGAAGAATTTAAGTTTTGAGTTTTTATTTGAATATATATGTGTTCATTGAAGTACCCCTCCAATGTCTGACTTGGCAAAACAAACTCTGGAAAAGAACTCAACTTCTGCTGAGTTCTCAGCAGCACCCGAGCTCTGTTTTAGGGTGTCCAAAATGGCCGCACTTGCCAGGTGAGGCCATTTTGAGCTTCTTAAAACTGGCCGCACTTGCCAATTGCGGCCAGTTTTGAGGACCAAACGAAATTTCTAAACTGGCCGCACTTGACAAGTGCAGCCAGTTTTAAGAAGCTCAAAATGGCCGCACCTGGCAAGTGCGGCCATTTGGACATCCTGCAACAGAGCTCACCTGCTGCTGAGAACCTCAGCAGCAGCTGAGTTCTCAGTAGCAGCAGAGTTCTTTTCCAGAGAACAGTTGCCACGTAACACATATAACCCCAAATCAGCTACATTCAATGAAAATTTTCGCATATACCGGAACTCAGTTGCCAAGTTACACATATAACGCCCATATATCATCTAGAACACATATAACACTTATACGCATTCAATGAAAAACACAGATATCAACCATAAGCATTTCACATATATAAACACATATCAACACATATTTCACATATAGCAACACAAATTTCACATAAAAACTTAACACAAATTTCAATGCGAATTCGTAACTCTTTGAATTTCACTCCAAATCACATATATTACATATAACACACTATGTATCACGGGTATCACATATATTACATATTACACACCATATGATATATGTGTCATATGTATGTATTGGATGCGTGATATATGAGAGATATGCTTCAGATCTGCGTCATATGTCACATCTCCGTCTTCTTCCAATTTGTCAATGGCTTCCTCAATAAAGCATTCATCCAAAGCTAACATGAGAAAGCCAGCTACCCAACCGGCCCCGAATGCTACCCAACCGGCCCCTAATGCTGCAAAGGAGCACGTAGCTGGTATCACCGTGTGTCACCTAGGTCGACACTGATATAGTGGCAGCGTGGGCTATACATGGTGATATCTGCGACATGCTCCTTTCCAGCATCAGGGGCTGTTTGGGTGAGTTGTCTTTCCTCCTATTAGTCTTGGATGACTGCTTCGTTGAGGAAGACATTGACAAATTGGAAAAAGGCAGAGATGTGCCATATGACTCATATCACATTTATCTCAATCATATATCACACATATGACACTTATTTAACGCATCATCTCACCATGTACATGTGATATTTCATAAACATTACATTTTCAATAAAAAACTACGGACGCCAAATTCATTGCAAGGTTGATCGCGCACGACGGTGTATGTATGCAACTGTGCTTATTGTGTTGTGTCCCCTTCCATTTTTGGTTGTGTATGTTGCTGCGAATGGCCAGCTTCATCCACTGCTGTCTGATGCTGCTGAGTCTGTGACGGGCATGGGGTATTCCCTTCTGGCTGCTGCTGCTGCGAAGTTTCGGCGACATCACTCATATGAAATCGCCAAATATAACTCATGTCTGCACCTTCTGGACGTCGTTGTGTTTGCTTCATCACATCCTCGACCATACTCTGAATGGTTATCATGTACGGCTGATGTGGGTCCTGTTGTACTGCAAGCCCCGCCGTATGGTGAATGTTAAGTAATGCATCACCATGTAAAACAATTTGATAAAGCAGCATTTAAGAATCATATACAATTAAATTTTTAGCATGACTATAGTATTTACCATTCGGCGCTTGATGGGACCACGTGGTATGTACGAGAACGGGCCTGCCTAGTATATATCCATCGCCTGGTGATCCCCCAATACCATTGCATATAATCATTTAACGACACTACATCCTCCACCTCAACAACAAGGTCATCTCTGTGTTCCCACGTCGCGAGAGGCTCCACGATGGCATCATCTCATTATTGAGGGGTCCTACATGTCTTCACCGGCATTACTGGGAATACGCTTGGGATGTGCTGAGCTAAACCAAATTGCCGTATGACGTGGTTTGGTACATGCATCTCCTTATCCTTCCGTAGAATAATGGTACACATGCACGCCTGATCATGGGAGTTGCTAAACATAAAGGATGAAGATGCTCGAACCGCTCATCATATGGCTCCCAGATAACCTAATAGGCATTAATGACATAAATAAATCATTAGACGACGTTAGTATATACATATATATATATATCATTACTTCAAATACTGATATAAAATTTATAAATTCATACCAGTGCTCTCTAACGAGGCACACTCGTTTCTATACATTTCTAGGTTCTCTTGGGGAGTTTCACGAAATGATCGCGGCACGTTCCACATGCACCCCTAAGGGGTCTGTTTCATCTAATACATTTTCTGCGTATGTGGGTCGTCCTATATGCAATCTCTCACAGGACCATACATGTAAATATGAATATGTCAATTATTTTTAATACATATATACACATCACAATATTACAGAAGTAAAAAATTGTATACTTGCAACAATGTGCCGCATACATATGAAGCCGAAGTTTGCCTCCTTGCTACATTACTTAACTCAGAATACATATGCGCCAGCACTGCATTTCCCCATGAATACCCTCCAATCTTCGGAAAATGCTCCAGCTTCTTCAACCAATGTAGATGCACCAATCCTTTGCTTGGATCCGAAACCAAGAAGGTTTCGATCATATGTAGCAAGTACGTCCATGCATATTGCAGAATCTGCTCCTTTGTGGCTTCATCAGGCAACTCCATAAAAGTTTCACGCAGCCAACCAATCTTCACCTTGGCTCCTTGGTTTTCAATGGATGCCTGTCCCAGTAGACGCTCCATCAAATCTGCCCATGTTGTATGTTGTCCTCCACTTCGATAAATGGGGCCCTCGTCAATAGGTAGGCCCGTGATGAGTGCCACATCCTGCATTGTGATCGTCATCTTCTCGTCTCATATGAAATGTATTCGTCTCGGGTCGTCATCTCTCAACCAACGCTCTTAATAGTGCATGGTCCAACTGTATCTACTTCAACCTTGCACATACGTGTAACCTAGACATTTGAATATACTGCACCACACGCTCATCTATTTGCCATTTTGAATGTCTGCGCGCGTGATCAACATCTCTTATCACAGCCTCCTGCAAACAATACACCGTTAATTTTCTGCATATCGTCATATTTATATTTTCTAACCAACATTTTCACCATGAATATTCATACCTGTCTATACTGGATCTGCGCAGACCGATGGTGAGCCTGATCATACAAGACCTCATCAGATATGGGTCCAACCTCCTCCATGATATGATAACCCACAATTTGCAAAAAAGAATGTTTAATAAGTCCTAAGAAATCAAGCTATTAAATGCAAATTTAATTCGCGCGTCTCCTTAAACAATTTAAACTTAATCCATTGAGCCATGGAAATAACATCATATAGTAAGTCTATAGTAAGTCTGTTCACATTCATCATTATGCATATACCTAACCCTAATTCATCATGGTTCAACGTTTTAAACATTTTTTAACAATATCACAATTCCATTTTTAGTAGCAAGAAAAATATGAATAATGTCACATATGATTTCCATAACAGTCAATGGTTTTTTCACCCAACAATGAAGCCCAAATCCTTATTTGCTCAAGGTTTTTTATCTATATATTAAAACACAACTGTTTGTGAATTCTAGGGCTGACTAGGACAAGCTGACTAGGATAAACATGTTGATAGAAAGACGGCCTGGATTTAATTTTGAGGATTGAATGGTTGAGATGAGATTTTGTGGAAAATTTTGGAGGGAAAACATTTCTTGGGAAAAGAAAGTTTCTGGGGAAATGAAACTTTATGGGAAATAAAAGTTTCCGGGGAATAGGAGAGTGCATGCAATTAATGCATTTGGGAAAAAAATTTAACTTTCACTTAATGCTGCAGATCGAATGCTGCTGCAGCTCGAATGATCTCTCCCTCAACACGAGGCCTATCGTCTCTTCGACGCATGGGGCAACACGATGAGAATAATTTCCTGCGCCGAAGGCGCCCGCTAAATTTTTCTACGCGAATTTTTTCCGCTCCGAAGGCGCCCTCGCCGAATTTGTTGTTTCGCGCCGAATTTATTGTTTCGCGCCGAAGGCGCTTACGCCGAATTTGTTGTTCCGTGTGGAAGGCGTCCGTGCCGCTAAATATTTTTACGTTAATTTGTTCCACGCAATTTTGGCTGTAAAAATGGGGTACAAACATTTTGCGGGGAAAAATCTTAAATGAACCGTGCCCGCGAGCACGTGTAATGACTAGTCTATATATTAAAACACAACTATTTTTGAATTCTAGGGCTGACTAGGACAAGCTGACTAGGACAAACAGGTTGATAGACAGATGTGTTGAATTTAATCTTGAGGAATGAATGGTTCGGATGTGATTTTGTGGAAAGTTTTAGAGGGAAAAACATTTCTCGAAAAATGAAAGTTTCTGGGAAAATGAAACTTTACGGGGAATGAAAGTTTCTGGAGAATAGCAGAGTGTGTAATTAATGCATTTGGGAAAAAACTTTAACTTGCACTTAATGCTGCAGATCGAATGATCTCTCACTCAACACGGGGCCCATCGTATTTTCGACGCATAGGACAATAAGATAAGAATAATTTCTCGCACCGAAGGCGCCCGCGTCGATTTTTTTACGCTAATTTGTTCCGTGCCGAAGGCGCCCTCACCGAATTTGTTGTACGCCGAATCTGTTATTCCGCGCCAAAGTGCCCGCGTTGAATTTGTTGTTTCGCGCCGAAGGCGCCTGCGCCGAATTTGTTCAGTGCGGAAGGCGCCTGTGCCGCTAAATATTTTACGCTAATTTGTTGCTCCATGCAATTTTGGCTGTGAAAATAATTTTTTGGGGAACAAATATTTCGCGGGGATCTTAAATGAACCGTGCCCGCAGACACGGGTTATGACTATTTCTTCTACACACACGGGATGTCCAACTGGGTTTGTCCCAGTCGGCACCCTTTGTCCCAGTCGGCACCCTTTGTCCCAGTCATAAGTTGACTGGGACAAATCCCCTCTAAAAACCACCCATATGTCACTTATTTACATGGTTGCCATTCCCCCCAAAACCCAAAAAACCATCCCCAAATCAACTTATTTACGTGTTTGCCTTTCGCACCTTTAACCCCCGACAATGCTGGCACACACATACCCCACTTCTCGCTCTTTTTCGGTTGCGTGCGTGCACCGCATCCTGTTGGTGGGGTTTTTTTCCCGTGCCGTGCACTTCGTGCACAGGTTATTTCTAGTTTGAAATAAACAAGAGGTCTTTCAACCTTCTACAAATTTCCAAAATGACTCATCTTTGTTCGTAGGTCAAGCACCTTTCAAATTTTGAAAGTGTCGAGCAATGGTCCATACACATGCAATACATCAGTCAAACTCGAATGATTAGATTCTAGAGACACATCATTCTCATTATTCCAATGCTAATTACTATCCAGCAACAATTTCACTTAATCTGGAGAAGATGGGAGACTTTAAGGGTGTGTTTGGTTAGTGGGAAAAGGAAAGAAAGAAAAATGAAATGAAAAGGAAAAAGAAAAAGAAAGAAAAGGAAAAGGAAATGAGATTCTTTCTCATGTTTGGTTACCAAGGAAAATTGGGAAGAAAGTTGAATGGAAAATATAGAAATTGGAAAGAAAGTCGATTTTTTTTTGAAAAATGCACGAATTATTCATGATTTTTTGATACAAACTTAAGAATAATTCGTGGATTCATTAAAAATAACAACTAATTATGTTTGCTAAAAAATATAAATACATGAAAGTGTGAGAAATTAGTTTACATCTCTTTTACCTCATTTTCCTTGGGTCAAAAAGAGGAAAATCTCAAAGAAAAGTTTTAATAAAAATTTTCCTTTGTTTTCTTGCATTTTCATTTTCCTTTGTTTTTTCTTTCCAACCAAACAATGAAAATACTTTTCCTTCTAACTTTCTTTCCTTTTCTTTCCTTTTCCTTCAAACCAAACACACCCTAAACCTAACATAGATTAGTTAAGTCCAAAACATACCGACTTCCCCAAAACAGATACCAAACAAAATCCTTGTCATCTTACTCCATTAACATCCAAATAAAGGACCGTTTCGGATCTAAATTGAAACCCTCGAAACTGTCGTGAGAGTTCGAAGCGAACAACTTACAGTTGAGAATCGCCGTGCGTAGATGCCGATCCCACTACCAATCTTCGGGAATGAAGAGAATATTTTTGATCCGCGTAGGGAGGTCGCTGATCGCTGCTGCTACCAATTAGGGTTTTTTTCGCACATTGTGGGTGCTGTTTTTCACACAATGGCAAGCTCTCTGGTGAGCATGCCAATATAAGAAGCAATCTGGCCGCACTTGGCAAGTGCGGCCAGTAAAGAGGCCCGTGACTTAAGTCACGGGCCACTTGAAGTGGCCGTCTCGACCATAAATGACTTGAGTCACGGGCCACTTGAAGTGGCTGTCTCGACCATAAAGGCCGCACTTGGCAACAAGTGCGGCCAAAGTGTCCGCGCTTGGCAAGTGCGGTATTATCCAAAATCGCCCCGGCACCGGCAAGGGGCGCCCAGTTAGCGCCCCTCGTTGCCGACGTGGCCAGAATTGGTCGAATTTTGCAATTATTTTTTGGTCGAATTTTACAAATTTTTTTAATTTTTTCCTTAATACCAAAAATTGTCCATTTCAAATTACGTAGATTCTTACAGACCATATATTGTTAAACTATTCATCTGATTTGAAGAGTCTTCTAATTTCAAGCTTTGACATTGTGTATGCCGAAAGAATTTGTGTTTTCTGTATTGTAGACATAATGTGGAAAGAATTTTTATGGATGTCACGGTAACTATGTATCCTTCACTAACTCTCTCTTCTTTTCTAGGCCCCGAAAATCTATCCACATGACAATTTGCGAGTCGAGCTAGGTGGAGAACCATGAACACCGTTGTCGGTCCACCCAGACATTTTATACTTGGTTCGTGTTTCTGCTATCTTTTCTCTGGAATGAAAAGAAATAAGGCATCCCCTGTGATCCCTATCAATGTACCTTATTTGTTCATGCTTTGCCCATAACTATGGTACTTATAATAGACTTACATTGCGGGTGGCAGACAGCTTCGATGATTTTGTGTGCGTGCAAGCATTTCACAGCCGCGCTCTCCCTAAATCTCAGAATGCCTAGGCAGCATCCCAGGCTTAATCGCACACAAACTGAAGAGATTGTGTGCTTTCGATGTTACTGTATTTGCTTTCAGATTCTTACTTACAGCGATCATTTTGAACGAGAGGATGTTGCATGTTAGAAATTTGCTGCTTCGAAATGGAAATTTGGCAGCTCCTATTCCTTTTTACTGAAACAATGTGGCACTGAGGTTATTAGGGTGCATTACCACTGGAAACATCAAGTTAAACCACACTACCTAGTTCAAGTTCCTTTTTCGATGCAACTGTCACAAGCTGAGATACTTTTCAACAAAATGGGAAGATCACATTTCAAGGTTAAAAATTTCTTCAACTTCCTAGAAATTATTGGGAGCTAGTTTTCAACTTTCAAAATGGTGAAGAAAATAGACATGTAGAGTGGACTTCTAGTATTTGGAGACTCGAATTTTTCAGTTTTTGTTTCACATTATTGTTGTTTGGGAGTTCAAGTTCCTATTGATAAAGTTGTAAGATTCGAATGTATTTTTATTTCTTAACTATGTCTATTACTTTGCCCTTACTAACTAAATTTTGTTGAAGATTTTAAGGATAGCTCACCATGCATCAATAGTGTGTCATACTCTGTAATATTTAAGAAAAAGATTTAATGTCATTAAGTGCTTCTTTCTTGAGAGATGGATCGACACTCAATTTCCCCGTAGGGTCAGCTTAATCCCATGGTTTTCTGACAGATGCGCAATGGAGATGGCCCCTTGTTTTTGCCATGGAGGAGAAAAATCCAAGCAACCCTTTACAGTCTGTATTGTTTTCTATTGCGAGTACTCGTACATGCCTCTATTATATATGAGGCCAAAGGGTTCACGAGATTGCTTAGGGCACTGAACCCAACCCCATCTTCCCCTGTTAACGATGGCCGCCCTAATGGCATTTTGTTTTCAGTGCTGCTGACGCTGTTCGGTGCTCAACTCGTCTCACCTTCCGACAAAAAGTTCCTCTAATTTTAGAGCCCGCAAAGATCCTGAGCCGGATCCAACAAAATTCCTTTTAAATTTGACTCCTTGCGAGGGAAAAAATGTCATCTTTTCCGTCCTTGAAATTGCTGTTTTTATGTATCCTTCGTTGATGCATTTTTTAAACAAATATTTAGCCAAAGTACTCTAGTCCAACGGCATTTACATCCATTTTCCAGTGGGGCCGTCATGGATCGATTCCTCGCGGATGCGAAACGCGCGCCTTTAACCAGCTTTCCGATGTATTAAAAAAACAAGTATTTAAACTACTATATTTATAACTGTTGATGGGAAAGTCCGAACAATAGATTTGTAATGGGAGAACCAAGGTTACGGTCATCTTAGGTGATGACGATGATTGAAGGAAGACTTGTCGAGCTATCTCATCCATGATGAGGATGATGATCCGAGCAATAGAAGCGTTGCCCGAGCTATCTCCTGGATGACGAGCTTTGATCCGAGCAATGAAGGCGCTATGGAAGCTGAACCGAGCTATCGCCGATTGAATGAAGAGTTCACCGACGATATGAACGATGTGGATGGATACAATCCAAGTTTGAGCCGAGCTCTCGTATCGCCGTCTGAACTATCCTTGATGGTGCCAAGATATTTGCTTATCTGCATCATGAACAACTTGTCAGGTAGGTCGGGCTTGGGTCCGACCCGACCCCCTCCGATGCTTAAATTAGTCGCTTGTACCGAACTATAATATTAGCACTATGGAGTATTGGGTTTTAGATTACCTCTTTGGGGTTTTTATCCCTACCTCTCTCTTGGAGAATGACTCCTTTTTTAGGAGTTGAATGACTATGGAGTGATTGATGATGCCTCCACGTCTTCCAAACGGTTGTCATCATGTAGAAGATCAAGAGATAGCCATTTATGTTGAACATCGAGAGTTGGCCATTATGTAGTAGATTATGGGTTAGTTGGATGAATAATGGCGACCTTTGTCATGGCTATTTAAGAGTGCCATTGAATGAAATAACTTCATGAAAGAAGTCCAATAGTCCATGACCAATAATGTGCAATTATACCGGTAACACTTGCCCACATCTCTCGAGCTCAATAATGATGACGGTTGAGGTTGGGAGATGTGAATAAAGTGCCCCAGTCGGGTAAGTAGATCGGCTAATGAGAGATAATTCTCTAGATCATATAACCGAGTAATGCGAATTAATACTCAAAAAATAAATACGTCAATTAATGAGTGCGGATGCTCATTTAGATAAGTTGGCCGTTGAGAACGATTGCTCATAAGTCGGCCATTTGAGCGCGATTGCTCATATGGACTAATCGGCCATTGAGATAACACTTTAGATCATATAGCCGAGCAGTGAGAGTTAGAACTCATTAAGATAAGTCGGAATGTGTGAGAGTCCCCAGTGGTATAGCCAGATCGTCCTACTCTTGATCCTATAGGCAAACATCTTGTAGAATCTAAGATTTCCTCGCTTGTATGACCAGTTCGCCCCGTGAAAGTTTTTGAACTTTCGATCATATAACCGACTTGTTTGCGAAACTTATCCCCGTCTGTATAGCTAGAACGGCTAGTGAGAGCCTTAGCTTACTCCTGGTCGTATAGCTGAATCGTCCGGAAGGACTCATAAAATTATCTTCGACTTTAAACTTCCTCGGCTCGCGAGAGCTTAAACTCCCCATCGTATAACCGCGTAGCTCGCGAAGGTTGCCCTATTCATCTGGTAGGATCGGTCCGCAACAGCTTAAACTCCCGATCATATAGCCGGTTTGCCTGCGAGGACTCATAAAATCATCTTCGATGTTAAGCTTCCTTAGCCCGCGAGAGCTTAAACTCCCGATCGTATAACCGAGGAGCTCGCAAAGGTTGCCCCCTTCATCTGGCAGGATCAGCCCGCAAGAACTTAAACTCCCAATCGTATAGCCGATTTGCCGGTGAGGACTCATAAAATCATCTTCGGCGTTAATCTTCCTCGGTCCGCGAGAGCTTAAACTCTCGATCATATAACCGATGAGATCGCGAAGGTTGCCACCGTTCATCTGGCAAGATCGGCCCACAAGAGCTTAAACTCCCAATCGTATAGCCGATTTGCCCGCAAGGACTCATAAAATTATCTTCGACGTTAAGCTTCCTCCGCCCGCGAGAGCTCAAACTCCCGATCGTATAACCGAGGAGCTCGCGAAGACCTTAAAAAATAACTACTTGGAGAATTTTGAAAATGTACTTTAGCATTAGTATTCGTATGAATAAATCACAGAGTACATTTAGAGCAAAGATATACTGTTTATTTGATTGAACAATGAACAAAAATAATAACTTCACTTTCTTTACGCAGGGCATCCCCATCTAAAGCCACCAACGTCTACTCCCCGAGCATAAATCTTTGCGCCCGAGTAAAAAGGGGTTTTAGGTTGCTCGGGGGATCGTGGTGTAGAGATTTCAAGAGCCCTTTATGACGAAGTCCCTTCTTGAACGCCGCCATGGTCATCTCGTCACTGCAATTCATGACGTTTGGCCTCTCTTTGTGGAACCTCTTGATGTACTTACGGATGCTCTCTCCCTCCTACTGTACTATAACAAGCAAGTAGTCCGAGGCCTGCTTTCTTCATCGGCTAGCCATGAATTGTCGGTAAAATACCACGCCAATTCTTTGCATGAGTCAATAGATCGACCGTGCAACCTATTATACCACCCCATCGCCGACTTTTGCAAAGTGGTTTGAAAAGCTCGGTAAAGGAGGGCATCACTTGCCCCCGGAATCTCCATGCAGATCATATACCGTTGGACGTGATCTTTAGGATCATCTGACCCGTCATACTGTTCTACATCAGGGAATTTGAACTTTCAAGGAGTACACACCTATGCGATTATTTTTGTAAAGGGGTTGTTCACATCGTTAGAACTATTAGATATCGAACTAAAGCGACGGCGATGGTTCTGACGTCCTCTCCTCCTAGGTCGAGCGTATGACGAATTGGAGGACTCATCTCAATTGTCATACCGATCATCCTCTCAGGCTCCTCTCCGCCTATTGCCTCGACGGGGAGTTCGTCTCCTGTCACGTTGATCATATCTGTCATGATGATCACCACGACTTGGACTCCTATTACCTCTATGCCGATCATCACGACATAGACTCCTGCTTCTTCGACGCCAATCACCACGATGAGGGCTCCGGCTCCTCCCACGTTGATCCATGAGGCGAGGGCTTCGGCTTCTTCCACACCGATCAACACGACAAGGACTTTCACCTCCCCTACATCGATCGTCGTGTGGAGGTTTTCTGCCACCTCCATGTTGATCGCCGTGAGGAGGACTTTCTCCACTTCCTCGTCGATTTTCCACCATTGTTGGGCTGGCCCGTCGAGTTCGTCCTACCGACCATCTCCCCCTCTCTGAGTTCTCCTCCGAGAACCCTCCCATGCGGTTCTGTCTCTGGTGGGGGCTGCTGTGCTGGTCGGGCATTGAGTTATACAGTCGGTGCATCTACTTGAAATTGTGGGTTCAATTTGTGCACCACATTTCGAACAACGGATGTGCCCGCGATCGGTTGCGGTCAGGGGCCTGTCAGTTGCTCCACCAAGTTGCTGATCATTTAGAAGCCTGAATGAGCTTCTTATGCTAGGACTTCAAATCGCTCCATTGGTACCATTTGTTGCACTACCGGCGACCCTTGACACCCGGTCTCCTCTCGAGATGATGACTCCCCCGATTGCATCGTAGTGCCATCAGTCAAAATGGTTATTTGCCTCCCAGTCTGTTAAGCGATTTGCAGTGTGATCGCGATCCCCTTGCCCCTCACGGATCGACAAAGCGGTGTGGATGACGCCATAGGTGTAACCTCGATTCCCACAGACGTCGCCAATTGTTGATAGGAAAATCTGAACAATAGATTTGTAATGGGAGAACCAAGGTTACCGTCATTTTAGGTTATAACAATGATTGAAGGAAGACTTGTTGAGCTATCTCATTCGTGATGAGGATGATGATCCGAGTTATACAAGCGCTGCCCGAGCTATCTCCTGGATGACGAGCTTTGATCGATCAATGAAGCCGAGCAATGAAGGCGCTATGGAAGCCGAACCGAGCTATCGCCGATATGATGAAGAGTTCACCGACGATATGAATGACATGGATGGAGACAATCCAAGCTTGAGCCGAGCTCTCGTATTGCCGTCCAAACTATCCTTGATGGCGACGAGCTAATTGCTTATCTGCAGCATGAACAACTCGTCAGGGAGGTCGGGCCTGCATCCGACCCAACCCCATCCGATGCTTAAGTTAGTTGCTTGGACCAAACTATAATATTAGCACTATGTAGTATTGTGTTTTAGATTACCTCTTTGGGGGTTTTAATCCACCTTCTCTTGGAGAATGGCTCCTTTTATTGGAGTTGAATGACTATGGAGTGATTGATGATGTATCCACGTCTTTCGAACGGTTGTCATCATGTAAAAGACCAAGAGATAGCCATTTATGTTGAACATCAAGAGTTTCCATTATGTAGAAGATCATGGGTTAGTTGGAGGAATAATGGTGACATTTGGCATGGCTATTTAAGCGCGTCATTGAATGAAATAACTTCATGAAAGA
The DNA here is from genome assembly GCA_030789695.1 of Scilla litardierei. Lineage (NCBI taxonomy): Eukaryota > Viridiplantae > Streptophyta > Magnoliopsida > Asparagales > Asparagaceae > Scilla > Scilla litardierei. The sequence continues at coordinate 40,229,673 of CM061134.1, forward strand.
AGTCCAATAGTCCATGACGAATAATGGGCAATTATACATGTAGCAATACCTTAATTTTGTATTTGAAATAATGTTGTAACGTAAATTTAGTTATTTAGTTATAATAACTAAATTCAATGATCATCTTGAAGGGACGGGTTAAAAAAGAGAAATTTTTTGCCCACACATTTTTATCTTATTAATTTCTTCGAACAAGAAATTATCTAAGGTAAGCAGAGTGTAAGTGAAAATGATGAGAGTTTTTAATTTAATTTAGTTTTGGATTCATGGCCAAAAGGTATTGTATTTGGATAATCAGTTAGTATATTTAAAGACTAGGAATTTTTGACGTGTTCATTTAAGTAATTAGTTAGAGATATGGGTAACTCGTTGACTGCAGGTTGATAAGTCCTTGGGTTTAGGGTTAGGGTTAGGGTTTTGGCTGTGGCTGGGTTGTCTGATTGACTGCATAATGTTCTCACAGGAATAGTCCTGATATAATTGTAGTGGTGTTTTATGCACCATGATTGTCTTATTTTTGGATTATTCCTTCTTTTTTTTGAGTTTCTATGTGATCTGGTGGTTTGTTCTCGTGGACCCAGTCTGCAGCACACTCCAGGCTAGCCCAGATAATTAAGAATTTCCACCCTGTATTAGTTAGTTCACGAGGACAAGGAAAACTTATTTTTATACATAATGGGTTTATCATAACTTATAATGGGAGAGTCAAGTGAACATAAAGATATCTGGTGGACATTAATGAAAGTGTGAGGCATGTGTAAGGGTGGGTTTCATAAAAATTTTGAAGCCGTGAAACAGTCCTTCGATGGTAAAGGTTTTTTCAGTTTTTTGGGTTTTGGGTGGGGGATGAACCGGGTTTTGGGTGAAGGGATGAACACCGAAAACTCTTTTGGGTTCACCCGTTATTAGGTATTTTAGATTTTAGAATGGGGGAAATCACACAAAAATACCCCAACATTTGGGGCCTCTTTCATATTAATACCCTGAACTTTTAAGTCATACACAATAGTACTTTTTTTGGCTTTTTGTTTAATTTATACCCGTTTTGCCATTTACCCTATTCAGAAAAATAATACCCTAACGTTTGGGGTATCTTTCAAAAAACAATATACCCAAATCCAACTAATACCCAAATCACAGGGGGAGGGGGCGGCGCCGCCTCCCCCTTCCGACTCAGTAGAGGAGGGAGGGGTGTCGCCCCCACCCCACCCCATGTTTTCGGGGGGGGGGGGGGGGGGGGATGGGGCGGCGCCCCCTCCCCTCCCCCTGTTTTTGTGGGGGAGGGGGCCGTCCCCCTCCGCCTCAGTAGAGGAGGGAGGGGGAGGGGGCGCCGCCCCCTCCCCTCCATCTGTTTTCATAGGGGGAGGGGGCCGCCCCCTCCCCATCAGCCTCATGCGAGGAGGGAGAGGGAGGGGGAGGGGCGCCGCCCCCTCCCCTCCCCATGTTTTCGGGGGGAGGGGCGGCGCCCCTCCTTCTCCGCCTCAGTCGAGGAGGGAGGGGGACGAGGCGCCCCTCCCCTTGTTTTTGGGGGGGGGGGGACAGGGTGTGCCCCCTCTCCCTCCGCCTCAATCGATGAGAGGGGGGGATGGCGCCCCCCTCCGCCTCAGTCGATGAGGAGGGGGAGGCGGCATCGCCCCCTCCCCCTGTGATTTGGGTTTTAGTGGGATTTGGGTATTTTTTTGAAAGATATCCTAAACATTAGAGTATTATTTTTGTGAATATGGTAAAGGACAAAACATGTATAAATTAAACAAAAAACCAAAAAAGGTACCGTTGTGTATGACTTAAAAGTTCAGGGTATTAATATGAAAGAGGCCCCAAACATTGGGGTATTTTTATGTGATTTTCCCTTTAGAATATGAAGATAAAAATAAATGCTTTCGATTGTCCGAAAAAATATGAAAGGGCGGAGTTTTCAAGGCCACGTATGAGGCTTAGGTCCATATTGTTGAGTATTGAATAACCCTTGGTATATTTTGGCAATGTGCAAACAATTATTTGTTCTAATGAGTTGGGAGTATATGTACAAAAGTTAATATTTATCAAGACTCAAAACTAATACTTATGAAGCTCATTCAAGAATTATGAAGCTATCAAAAGTTAAGGGGCTCATAGTCAAGAAGAAGAAGCTCAATCATAACACATGAAGTGTAAGGAATCAAAGACAAGGAGAAGGACATCATGGACTACATTAAAATATAAAGTTATATAATTTTGATGTATATTTTACTTATCTTTAGAGTCATAAAAGTTTGATTGACACACACAGGCGCGCGCGCACGCGCATAGGAATTAGTTTAAAAATGTTTTAAAAATGTTTTGAAATATTTTGAAAACATTCCTAAGTATTTTAAGGCCAAAAACCATGTTTTATAGGCAGCTTAGTTGACTAGACAGACACCAGTCGACTAGCCATAAACTGACAACTAATGGCCAGCAACATGTCAGAGCTAGCCGACTACAATACAAGAACTAGTCGACTAAGTCATGAGCTAGTCGACTAGTAAGAGTACTATAGTCGACTAGAAAATACAGAGAGCAACAACCCTCGTGACATACCTGGACTAGTCGACTAGAAGCTTCATCTAGTCGACTTGTTGAGCTAGTAGTCGAATAGGTAGACTACTGCAGTCAACTAGTTACTAGCTGTTGGTCAATTACAGAAATTTTCGCAACTAACCGGGAGGGGGGGTTTGGAAATTTGATTAAATGTTTTAAGTTCTATATAATGGGGATTGTTCAGAATTAATTTAAGTCTATATTGAGCAATTTTTGAGAAAAACAAAGTTTTCATAATTTTCTAAAACTCATAAGCAGAATACTTTCGTTGGGCTTTGTTATAAAATTTTCTTGCAAATTTTTTGCCATATGTCTTGGATCTCCTATGCTTTCATTCTTACTTTTTTAGAGATCAAAGAAATCAATCCTTTGTTGAGTATTGGTGTTTTATACCAATCTTATTTTGATGATGATCACAACATTATGTTGTTGCTAATGAATCTCATGTTTTAGTCTCTCAGTTTATTTCAAGGATATCTTTCTTGGAGACAATCACTTGGTGTAAGGATGGACATCATGTGAAGAAGGGCCAAAGTTTGGACTCAAGGAGTGCCAAAGCTTGGAGATGGTGGAGCACTATCAAGGCATCAAGATTGAAGACTAAGACCCTTAAGAAAGCTTTGTAATCCATGTAATTTACTTTATTGCTTTCTCTCTCTTTTGAGTCTAGGGTTGATGTAATGCCTTGCTAGATGGTTTGCTCATTTATGCTCATGCATTTAACCATCTTAGTGAACCTTAGGATTATCATAGAATCCAACCTAATAGGTTCACTCTGTCCAAAGACTCATTTGGAGTCTCTGGCTTTCGGTCAGTCGCCTGCTGAGGGAAACACAGCCGACTGGGTGATTTCCAGTCGCCTGTAGATCCTTCTACAATCGCCTGATATGCACAGCTCAAGTCAATATTTCAATTGACTCAAACTTGAGCTTTACGCACAGTCGCCTGACGATCAGTTTTCAGTCGCATGTATATTTACAGTCGCCTGAGATTTGGCCAACAGTCGTCTGTCTAGCGTAAGTGCAATCTCTGCATCTCTCTGTCTTCTCTCCATACTTTACAGTAGTCGACTGATGAAGAATGTACAGTCGACTGACTATTTGACAGTCGACTGTAGTATTAAAATCAGTCACCTGTGCGAAGAATTGGAGAAAGAGTGCAGCTCTCTGTTTCGATCCATCCCCTGCAACAGTCGTCTACTGAAGGATTAATAGGCGCCTGTCCTGTTTGTCAGTCGACTGTATTGTCTTCGTCAGTCGACTGTCCTGGCTCAGATTATAGCCTTTGGATATTTTCTAGCCGTTGATCAGTCGACTGTCTTTTGATCATCAGTCGACTGTTCCTGTCATTTTCACCCAGTTTCTAGCCATTGCAGATTTGATTATTTGGCCGTTTCTTTGGGTTTTTGGGCTTGATATAGGATATTCTATATATATGAGTGTGCTGCCATCACTTACGAACTTTTGACAACATTTGATAAACTCTTGACTCTATAGAAAATCTCAAGAGATCAATAAGCCACTCTCAAGCTCCCTCATTTCCCTCTATTGAGCATTCATCTTCCTTCATGTATTGAAGTCCAGCTCAAGGGAAATCATCCAAGTGCTCTCAAGCATATTCCAACACTTGGAGATCCTCTTCCATGCCTTGCATTCATTCATGAGTAAGCATCTCAAGGCATATGTAAGAGTATTTACTTTACAGGGTGTAATTTGTTTTCCTATTTCTCTTTGTGGGATTATGATACTCTCTTAGTGGGAGTTTCTCTCTTTGTGGGAGGTTGTCTCTTTGTGGGACTAGGGAATTCTCTTTGTGGGAATTAACTCTCTGTGTGAGAGTTCTAGTGTCCTAGTGTAGGGCTAACCCTAATTCTCTGAGTGAGAGTTAGTGATTCTCTGTGTGGGAGTCTTGATCCTTGTGTAGGATTGGTTGGGTCCTTGTGTAGGGCATATATCCTCTTTGTGGGGTATCTCCTTGTGAGATTTGTATTCACTTCTCTGTGTGGGAATATAGTGAATATTGGTGTGGTTGGATGTACCCAAGTTTGGGGAACCAGGGTAAAACTTTGTGTTTGCGTTTGGATTGATTGTGCCATTTAATTCCTCTTGCATTTATAATTCCGCATTTGCAAGTTAAATTTTATTTGGACAATTTATTGCCATTACACTATTCACTCCCTCTCTAGTGTGTGTTGTTAGTATTGCAAGGGTTAGCTGATCCCTACAATTGGTATCAGAGCGAGGTTAAAGCATAATCGGCCGAGTGATTTTTTCACTCGGCCGAGTGAAGTTCCTACTCGGCGGAGTAGGGTACTACACAGTGAAGTCTCTAAAACCCCTCTTTGTAAATTAAATGTCACTCGGTCGAGTGACTTTGTCTACTCGGCCGAGTGATAGTTCCTACTTGACCGAGTCGAAACATATTTGAAAATTTTCAAAACTTACGAAATAGCCGCCACTCGGCCAAGTGGTCACTGCCACTCGATCGAGTGACTTACCCTATTTAACTCAGGTGCTCAGATCTTAAAATTTCCAAATTCCCAAATCCCTAATCCCCGAAGCAGCCCGAGCGCCACCATCCCTCTAGCCCCAGAGATCTCGATCCCTCAGCCTGCACCTGATTTGATTCCTGCTCCCGACACTTCTATCCACACTTCTGCCAGTGTCGGGAGCACCTTTGCTGAGTCCACCATCACCACCACCGTCACCACCTCCATATCATTAACTGCTGGCCCCATTTTGTATGTGAGCTTTGAGAGCGCCTCCGCCGTCGCTTTTGAGAGAGGCGAGCCTTCCCTTGTTTCGACAGCTGAGACCCTTTCCTCACCGGATTTCTCGACCCCTGGTAGTCATTTTCTGTTGATTTTACGACCTCCCCAGTCGTCGAACCTTCTGTCTCTGCTGCCGCTATTTTCACTGAGAGTGTCGTGATGTCTGTACCACTTCTATGTCTACGACCTCTCCACCCTTCTCACCCTCTGTCGCCACTTCATCTTCTACCGCTGCTCACACTTCTGAGAGCATTCCTGTGTCTCAGCCTCCCACAGAGGCTGAGCGACTTTTAGCAAGCACTGCCCCTCACACTCACCCACTAGTGGTCCCACTCGTCTACGGTGGCCGTGTGCGTTAGCCCTGACCTACACCTGAGCAACCCTTTGCCCCGCTCCCGACACCCTTGTTCAGCACCTCCGTTTTGTAGAGGGGGCCGTCAGTGGACTTAAAGCGGATTTTTAGGCTCTCGCCGCCACCGTTAGCTCTGTGCAGGTACGCGTCGCCCTTCTGCCTCGTATTCAGGTCATCCTGAACCAGATTCTTGCACACCTGCCACAGCTTCTACCAGCCGCAGTCCGTCCCATTTCTCAGCAGCCACCACCCTCGTCACCCCCTCCCCCACCACAAGGAGGTGCTGGCGTCCCACCACCAGCTTAGGCACACACTAGATGCCTATCATATTTTTGGCCGTTGCTCTGTTTGATATTTTTTGCTGCCAATTTTGCACAACCCCCCTCTCGCTTACATATTTTGATCACTTTTTGCATAGCTTGGTATTTATTTGTCGGGGAGAGAGGAGGTATTTCTTGGCCCTTATATTGCACCCCCTTGATCTGTGTGCTCATCACATCCATCATTTGCATTTCGCACTCATCACATGCATACCACCCCATTTTCTTTCTTTTTCACTTTTTATCATGCATGCATCCGCACCCACCCATCCCTCCCATTAATGTCCTTGTACCACACCGAGCACATTGATGACACTGTGCAGTTTAGCTTGGGGGAGTGAGTGTCTCATGCATTTTTATTTTCTTCATTTTTTATTTTTATTCTTCTACCTTTCTTCATTTTCCACTTATTTTCACCCATTTATCTTTTTTTTCTCATGCATCACGATTTCTTATTTTGTGTGTGTACTGCATTTGTATAGTTAGTTCTTATTTTCCCCTTATCCTTATTTCTTTTATTCTTTTTGCTAGAAATGAATTCTCTGTGATGACGATGACTTGGAGTTAGCTTGCTCTTATATGCTTATTCTCTTACCATGCCATCGTTTTTATTTCAGATATCATATGCATACATCGCCATGCATTTGAGAATAGTAACCTTCAACTTTATTATTTGATTGTGAATGTAATTCTAGCATTAGCTGTGTTTGAAAATTTATATCGTATACTTTTCATAGAAAACACACCAAGCTTCACGCATTGATTGCCTAAACTTGGAGTACTGCTTTGTTGTCTGCTATCACTTCTATTTGCATGAAATTGTATGCTCAACTTCCCGATTGATTGAATGTATGCCTTTTTGATATGACTGGATTAGTTTACTTTCTGAAATCAAACTGAGTAGATTACATTACCCTGCTGAAAGTTGTCGTGCACTTACAAAAGAGTGAACTGAGCGTTGCATATTTTTCTTTCTCTACATATCTTGAACGCCATTTCTATACTTAAAATCATTGGTGAATCTCTCCTTAGCGAACCTTATATTGGCATCCTCCCTATGCTAAAAGGTCCAAGCTCCATTACCCCAAAATCAAAAGTGAAATACATACATACACTTCCATCTCTGATTTGGGATTGTTATTGTGTATATTCCTTTTCTTCAAAAAAAAAAAAAAACAAAACAAAAACAAAAAAAGAGAAGAAAAAAAAGAGAGAAGTTCATTGGTGTATACACACTCCTTCCTTCCTTATTTCCTTTTTCTTATTTCACCTCTATTCTCTTGGAGCTTCAAAAATGGGAAAAGCCATATTGTTCTATTTGATCCCCACATACAAAAGAGTATTATGAAGTCTATGAATTGAATATTTGGCATGCATTTCATGAATACCATCTCTTTCTATTCTTACCGCTTTATAATGTGTGATATCTCTTATACTCCAAGTAGAAACCGATCAATTGAAAAGTGTGCAGTCTATGATTACATATATCCTTTTAAATGCCTTAGACGATGCTAATTCTAGAATGATTTCATATTTCATATTTCATATCATTTTGACATTCTTGGTTTCTATATCGAATGCACTTATATATAATGTGATATCGAGTTAAAAATCTTTGGCATGTTTTATTCATCATGCGCTATTTGATTAAGCAACTCCATGTTCTGAGAGGATGATCTAGCACTTTCCCCTTCGATCACTTTCTATCTTTCCTTTTTCATTTCTTCCTTGTTTTTATCCACCAGGTTCGCTGTTTTACTCATCTTCCTCGAGGACGAGTAAGATGCAAGCTTGGGGGATTTTGATCGGTCCATATTTTACACCTTTTTTCTGCAGGTTTGCATATCATTTTGATCGCTCATATCGTGTTTTCACGATTATTCGACGATATCGCGTTGCTTTTCACTATTTCTTGTTTTTGTTGGATTTCAGGAAATATGGAGCGATTTGGAGCATAAACAAAATCAAGGGACTTATTCCGGAGCGTCGCCCATGGCCCTATCGAAGAGCTAGCAGTGTTAGAGGATGAGTGAAAGAAGAAGAAGTTCGATAGAATCGACGAGGAAGCAAGAAGGAGAAGATATGACTCCAGAAACAGGCCACTCGGCCGAGTAAGCAGGCCACTCGGCCGAGTGAAGGAACGTACTCTTCTAAGTAAAACTGATACAAAAGTGCTTGGAGTCTCAGCCCACTCAACCGAGTGAATGATCCTACTCGGCCGAGTGGAGAACTCCACTCGCCCGAGTGAGTCAGAGCCTTTTGAAGGAAAACATACCAGACTCTCTGGATTTCTGGTGAGCATAGCAGAAGACTCATTCGGCCGCGTGAGGAAATCCACTCGGCTGAGTGCCAAACACCACTTGACCGAGTAACACAGAGTGCCAAGAAGACTGGACCCCGACTTCTCTGTTTTATTTGGGTCCGTCACTCGGTCGAGTGACATTTTCACCCGGCCGAGTGGCGCAATCTGCCTGTGTCGCGAGCTAGGATTCTGGGCTGCGCCATGGGCAAATCTTCAGGATTTTTTTGGCTATTTTGGCTTGTATTTAAGCCTAGTTTTCATCCTAGTTTTGGGAGAGACCAGAAAATAAGGTTTAGCTTATTTCTAATTGTAGTTCCCCTTTGGAGATTGAAGAACACGAATCTGGTTTGTTATTCTTATCGAAATTTTGCATTTTTATGAATTGCTTTCTTCAAAATCTTCATTACTATATGTTTTCATTCATTTATTTCGCTATTAATATGATGAATCGTGAGTAGTTTCGCTGTTCTAGGTCATGGGGATGAACCATATGAATCTAATTTTAGAATTGTGATGAACGAATTTATTTGTTGCTAGAATTGATAGAAGGTTAGATTGTGATTAATTTATTACGGATAACTAGGAATTTCCATCGATTTGGGGTTTGCAAGAGATTGGATTCCTCTCGATGGAAAGGCCTAGATATTCGATTTAGGTTTATAATCGAAACTCACTAGACTTGGTTTGCAAGAGATTGGACCAAAGCTAGCATTTTTATTATAAATCTATACCCATATTCGTTTGCAAGAGATTGGACAAATATGAACTATCACAGTCTAGATCGTAACTCGAGTTTGCACGAGGGTGGGCTCGAGGAGCGATTGAACGATGATGTCGATCCTCATGCTAGTGGCTTATGTTAGGGTTTAGTTAGGGTTTGCACGAGAGTTGGCCCTAATCTAGGTCGCTATAGACCGGCAATAGCGCGAGAGCGTGAACTTGGTTCTCTATTTAGTTACGACTAGTTCACCTCAACACAAGTCTTGCAACATTGAGATTCTTGATTCACAGAGATAAATGACGATCCCTAGTGGGGATTCCTTAGCCCTAGACGCCTTTATTATATTGAATTTGAATTGTTGATTGAACGACTGTGACAACAACATCCTATAAACCATCCTTCCACCAATAGCTTAGTGATAAAAATAGAGTACCGTCATTAGTCCTCCTCGTGTTCGATACCCGCTTGCCACCCCACCGTGCGCTTGCGCTAAGACTACGACTGTCCCTTGGGTGTGTATCCGGGGGCCGATCAACAGTCAGTCGCTTGTTGAGTAACTCATAGTCGCCTGTCGGAGAGAAAGTCGACTGTAACTTATGCAATATTCGTCTGACAGAGGATCAAGAATTATGTTGAATAAACAGAGACATCTCAAGATTAGGACATGCGCCTGATGAACAACTTGCAGTGGCCTGTCGTAGAACAGTCGTCTGGAAAATGTTTATCAGTCGCATGTGCGAAAAATTCAGTCTACAGTAGGAAAAATTGAGGTTTGCAGGCGGCTATCGAAGGAATGACAATCTTCTGTCCTGGGCCAAAAGTGTATAGAGAGGCTGAAATCTAGAGGATTGAGACAACTCACACTAGGACCTATACTCTAACAATACTCTAATCAAGAAATCAATATCAAAATATTATAGATTAACGTACATATTATGTATATTAATCCAAACAATCGAAATCATCAAAATATCAAAGACATCTCTTCAAAAATATATGAGAAACATATAGCCTATCAAAACAAGAGAAGTAAAATGATGATATAAGTTTAATCATGATATGACATGAAAGAATGAACTCCTATAATTCAGATTCACAAATAATCCCTAATTCTCCATGCAACCTCACAAATGAATCTACTTTAAGAGGGTTAGTGAAGATGTCGGCGATTTGTTTTTGAGTTTCAATGTACTATAAGAAGATGTTCTTCTTAGCTACATGATCATTAATAAAGTGGTGTCTCATATCTATGTGTTTGGTACGGGAGTGATGTACCGGATTCTTGGAAAGACAAATTGCACTTTTGTTATCAACCATGTAGGATAAGTATTACAATTGACACCATAGTCTTTAAGTGTGTGTCTCATCCAAAGAACTTGTGCACATGAAAGACCCATGGCAATATATTCCGCTTCAGCCGTGGACAATGATACCGAGTTCTGTTTCTTGAAAAACCAAGAAAATAGGGAATTTCCTAGAAAATGGCAAGTTCCACTAATACTATTCCTATCGGATTTGCATCCGGCAAAGTCAGCATCACTATATGAGATTAGCTCATATGTGCTAGACTTAGGGTAAAGTAACCCATAATCTAGTGAATGATTGAGGTAACGAAAAATCCGTTTAACCGCAATCAAGTGTGACTCCTTAGGTCTAGCTTGATATCTAGCACAAAGACATACTGAGAAAATAATATTAGGCCTACTAGCGGTTAAGTAAAGTAAGCTACCGATCATACCTCGATATAGACGAACGTCTACATCTTTCCTGTTCTCATCCTTGTGTAGATGAGTTGTCGTACTCATGGGAATCCGTTTACTTGAAGATGATTCCATCCTGAATCGCTTGATAAGCTCCCAGGTGTACTTTGTTTGATGTATGAAAGTTCCATCCTTCATTTGCCGAATTTGTAGTTTAAGAAAGTAGTTTAGCTTACCCATATGGCTCATTTCGAATTCATCCTTCATAGACATAGAAACTTCTTGGCAAAGATTAAAGTTAGTAGAGCCGAATATTATATCGTCTACATAAACTTGAATTAACAGGATGTCAATTTCATAATCTTTAATAAAGAGAGTTGAATCAACTTCATCCATTTTAAAACCTAAATCCAAAAGGAAGGTTTTGAGTCGATCATACCAAGCTCTAGTAGCGTGTCTCAACCCATATAACACTTTCTTAAGTTTGGAAACATGGTTTGGAAATTTTTCATGAATGAAACTAGGTGGTTGAAAAACATAAAATTCTTCAGTAAGATTACTATTTAAAAATGTACTTTTAACATCCATTTGAAATAATTTAAAATTTTTATGGGATGCAAAAGATAAAAGCAATCTAATACCTTCTAATCTAGCTACGTGGGCAAATGATTCTTCGAAATCAATATCTTCCTCTTGCCGATAGCCTTGAGCTACTAACCTTGCTTTATTCCTTGTGATGACCTCGTTCTCATCGGTCTTGTTCTTAAAAATTCACTTGGTCCTAATCACTTGGTGACCACTTGGAAGAGGAACGAGCTCGCAAACTTCATTTCTCTCAAATTGCATGAGCTCTTCTTCCCTTGCAACTATCTAAGAGCTATCTTCACACACTTCTTGGATGTTCTTTGGCTCAATAGTAGATACAAATGCATAATGAGAGAATTCATCAATTATTGACCTTGTTCGCCCACATCAATATCTCCAATAATTTGGTCATGAGGGTGATTACGAACAGTTGGATAAGCTTTGGGAATCCATGTATTACTTGGAACATCTTCAATAATTTCATTAGTATTGTTAGTCTCAATAATAGAATCATTAATCTTAACATTACTAATGGAATCACAAAAAACATCTATACTATCATCAACAACATGAGGAATATCAAAATATTCATAAAATGATATGTGTAGTGATTCCTCGATCGTTGAAGAGGTTTCGTTGTATATCCTGTAGGCTTTGCTACGTGTGGAATATCCAACAAAAATTCTTTCATTGGATCTTGGCTCAAATTTATCTAAGTTATCAAAAGTGTTCTTTATAAAACATTTTGAACCAAAAACACGAAAATATTTAACTTGCGGATTTTTTATCATAAAATAATTCGAAACAAGTTTTGTTCGTTCGGGGCCTCACTAGGATCCTATTAAGCACATAACATGCCATGTGCACCACCTCCGACCAAAATTGTAGTCCAAGAAGACTATCATGGAGCATGGTGCGGGCACACTCTATTAGGGTACTATTCTTTCTCTCAACACCACAATTTTGTTGTGGTGCATGAGGAAAAGAAAAATTGTGAGTAACCCCATTGTCATCACAAAACTTGGTGAAAGATTCATTCTCAATTTCTCCTCTATGATCACTACGAAGAGTGATAATGGTGGATCCTAAGAAATTTTGAATTTTCTTTACAAATATAGTAAACTCTTTAAAATCTTCATTCGTATTGGTTAAAAATGAAACCCAAGTAAATCTAGAGAAGTCATCAACGACAACTAATCCATAATAAGCATTACCTAAAGAGGCAGTTCTAGTTAACCCAAATAAATCTAGATGAAGTAATTCCAGGGGTATATTAGAAGTTATACATTCTTTAAGTTTGAAAGATGATTTACTTAGATTACCTCTTTGACAAGAAACACAAAAGTTTTTCTTACTAAAAACATTTTTCGGAAAACCTTTTGCCAGATCATGCTTAGCTAACTTATATAAGTGCTTAAAATGAACATGACCAAAACGGCGATGCCATAATAGTTTTTCATTTATATTAGCAATTTAGCAATGTTCTATGGTTTTAGTCAAGCTCAAATAATAAATATTTTTATGCCTAATACCAGTAAATAGAATATGTGAATTAATATCTACAATTTACACGTACCCTTTCCAAAGTTAACCTTGTAACTATTGTCACAAAGTTGACTAATGGAGATAAGATTATGACATAAACCACTAACTAAGTAGACATTTGTAATAAGTGGGTTGGAAGGATTACCGATTTTGCCTACTCCAATGATAGTTCCATTTTGATTACCTCCAAAAGTGACCGTTGCACCATCCTTGATGCTAATCTCTTCGGAGAGCAATGTGGGAACTCCCGTCATGTGTTTGGAGCAACCGCTATCGAGTATCCATCCTTTCTTTTTAGAGCCAATACCACTTTTATTGCTCTGTTTCTTTTTCTTGGGTACCTACATAATATACCATACGCTCATGGGATCCAAGCTTTGTTGGGTCCAAGGGGATTAGCCTTTTGGAAGCCAAGTCCAAGTGAACTTTCGCTTTCTAACATAATTACCACTATTTATTACATCACTAAAATAGGAGTCAACATAAACATTTCTATCAATTATGCTAGTGTTCTTAGGACCCCAAATTGTGTATGTTTTGGGTGTCCTTTTCCTAGTTGCATGCATATTTGGTTGAGTTCTATGTGGTGCATGCTTCCCAGGAGCATGAGTTTTAGCATATGAAGATGGAGGTGGATAAGCAGGAGACATATATGGGTTGTATGCAAAATTAGGAGGATGCATGTTATATGCAACATATGGAGCATGCATAACATGAGGTAGATGAGCATACAGGGAAGAATGATGTGTATGAACATATGAACGTGTAAAGGCACATGCATGAGTATTTCTCATGTGTGGGTTTACACGTGTCCATGGGTGTGGAGCATAAAAAGTGTCATTAGTGTCCATATACGAAATAGAAGATTTCCTATGTGAATGAGAGTTGGTGTACATATATGCATGACCTTTATTTTGGTTTCCACACTTAGTAGGTTTCTTGCCAAAAAAGAAGAGATTGTGAAGTGGTGGCCTTCTTGGTAGGTTGCTACCAATAGTGTTTTTGACATCACTTGTAGATGCACAGGAGGATGACTTCACAAAATCTATAGTTACACCACTATAGGAGGTGCGAGATTTGGATGCATTTGCTTCCACATAACCAAGTCCAACACGATGTGTGGACGAAATTGGTTTCCAAGCAATTCATCCAATTGCCCTTTATCTTTGTTAAATCTCTTAACTTGGGAGGACATGAGCTCATATTTCTCCTTAAGAGAAGAAATATTGGTATCCAAGATGGACACACGTGTTTTGAACTCGTGTACTTGGGTTTTAAGAGAATCATTCTCAATACCAAATTGTGTATTATGTGAAGCAAGATCAATACTATCTGTAGGATAAGTTTGATCTAGTTGAGATTTGAGGGAATTTACATCAATTTTCAAGATGTCATTTTGAGAAACCAAAGTGGCTTTCTCAAGTGTAAGTATATCAACAATGGTGTCATTGTTGATAATGCATGTCATGAATGATTTGCTAACATTAGATTTCTTTAAAATAGTATATCTAAGCATAAGAGATTGATACTTAGAAAATAATTCTTCGTTAGCAATACGAAGTTCATCCATGGTTACCTCAGGTTCATCGATGTCACTATCACTCTCATCGGAGAGTAGATCTTCTCGGACCATGAAACACATATATGCACTCTCACCCTTTTCATCCTTGGATTCACTTGTGGAATCTTTGCTTGAATCATTGAACGTCCCAACAAGTCATTTCTTCTAATCCTTCTTGTATTTGTCGGACTTATTGTATTTTGGAGCTTTCCCCTTTTCTTTGTTTCTAAGCATTGGGCAATCCTTCTTGACGTGTCCCGACTTGTTACACTTAAAAATAAAGAGATGAGTTATTGTTAGTGGAATAAAATTTATTTTTGGAAGGAAATTTACCTTTGCGAAATAAGCGTTGGAACTTCTTCTCCATTTGTGCCATTTCTTCCAAGTCCATTTCGATCTCTGTTTCTTCACTACCGGAGGATGAAAAGGTAGCCTTGAATGCTAACGTTGTCTTCTTGGCTTCCGTTGGGTTCATCATTGATCTAATCTTCAGTCGGTTCTCCCTTCTTACTTCGTATGACATGAGAGTACCGATGAGATTCACCGCGGTGTAGTTCTTTATGTCATTGACCTCCTCAATGGCGATTTCTCTTCTTTTCCATTTCGAGGTCATTTCCATGATTATCTTTCTCACCTTTTCTTCTTGGGTGTAGACTTGTCTAAGAGCTTCAAGCTCATTGGTGATGTCGGTGAAACGTCCGCACATCGTTGCAATGCTCTCATTATCCTGCCTATGAAACATATCGAAGTTTTGTATTGCAATATATAATTTAGACAACTTTACCGTGTTTGTTACCTCGTGGGTAACGACTAGATGGTTCCATATTTGATATGCACTCTTACATGTGCATATCTTATTGAACTCATCCGAATCCAATGCACAATGAAGAGCATTCATTGCATTGGCATTGTTCACTTCGGCGGACTTCTCGGAGGGAGTCCATTTGTCAAAATCCTCTTCTGAGGGTTCAACATATTCTTTGTGGAGGGTTCTCCAAAGAGAAGCACTCCTAAGAAATATCTCCATCCGGTATTTCCAATAGCCGAAATTCGTGCCATTGAAGCGCAGAGGACGAATCGTTGATTGTCCTTGAAGATGGTAGACTCACCATCACGGTCGTGATTATTGTACGAAGGAGGTGGAGGAACATTGTAGTTGTTGGATTCCATAGTTATAAACCAATGCTCTAATACCAATTGTAAGGACCATGGCTATGAGGAAAACACTAGAAGGGGGGTTGAATAGTGTTTATAAAATTTAAACAATAGTTATACCAATTTAAATTCCTAACCCAACAATAAATGCAGAATTATAAATAAACCCAAATTGAAATAATACTAACACAAAGTATGTTTCAAGGGTTTGGATTACCCATGTCAACTCCCGACTTATTCCTGGTAATCCTATGCCCCTTTCACCCGGATACCATCGGATACTCAAGTTAGAACCCTAACTTGAGGTTTCCTTTAAACACACTTGTAGCAACCCTACAAGTGAAATTGAAAATCAATCGATGTCCTTGACTCCGAAAACTTGGGAGCAAGCAAACCACTCTCACAAACCGAGAGTTAAACTAATATCGAAAGATATGAAATAATGAAATAGCAACACTTACATTCTCCTATGCCTTGAAGTATAACTTGAAGGAACAAGTGTGTTGTGTGTTGAGGTCTCTTTCAAAAAGAGAGAAAAGCCATTTTCTTGTCACCACCAATTGCCTAAAGGATATCACTTTGATTCTAGGTTGGAGAGCAAGAGAGAATGAGATTGGAATTCTTGGGCTTTGAATTTGAGAGCTTTGAAAAACTTGAAGTTGAAAGCTAGGGGTTTTCAAGAGATAATCAAGAAGATGAGTAACCCCTCAATGGAATAGTAAAATCTCTCTTTATAAGTTTCCCAAAACCTCCAAACAGAAACCTTAAAAACCAATTTGAAATCCGTGGAGAAAAGCCAATGGATAGAATTTACACAGTCAACAGTCAACTGGTGAAGAAAACACAGTCGACTGCTGCACTGTGTCAAAGGGTTGGTGAGAATTCAAACAATAACTTACCATGTAGAACAGTCGACTGATGAAGAAAATACAGACGTCTGTAAACCAAACAGGCGACTGGCCGCAACATGGGTAAGCTGAGAAACCTCAGAAAGTTTTGGGAAGACACGTCATGCGACTGATGTGGAACACACATGCGTCTGTGCCATGGGCAGGCGACTGTGAAACCAACATCAGTCGACTGTTACTAATACTTGAAACTTTCCAGATAGCAGAGTCTACAGAGGAATTATAGACAGACGACTGTTGAAGCATTGACAGTCGACTGTGCCTTGGACATGCTACTGTTAATCCAACATCAGTCGACTGGCCAAATGGAAAAGAAAGTGACCTTTGGGCAGGAGAGAGACAGGCGACTGATTAACAACTCACATGCACCTGTAGCTTGGACATGCGCCTGTCTTTTGTATAGCAGTCGCCTGAAAGGAGTTAAAGCTAAAAGGCCCAAAAATCAATTGATAAAGTATGTGCATAATAAGTGACTGTAGAACAAATCATGGTCGACTGTTTTGAGACATGTGCCTGTAAATCGTTCAGCAGTCGCCTGTTGAAATCCCAAAATGCACATGCTTGAGAAATATGAATTGGAGTCTAAAGAAATGTGATTTAATGATTTTCTAGGACAGAAATGAAGATGTGTGTGTGCTCCAACATTGTTCTACTTCTAAGCTACATACTAGAAGAGTACAAAAAGATTACATTTTGTAGAAGCCTCTCTTCTATCCAAATTATGAGCTTGAAGTTTTCTCGGAGTTTCAATCACCATCTTTAATCATCCAATCCACTTTTCATGCTTTGGTTGATCTTTGAGTGACATCCATTGCTAATTGATCTTCATGATGTGCTTAGGCAATGGATTAACTGCAAATATGGGATTAGTCACAAGTATGTATGTTTGCTCATCATTAACACTGAGTAGGGAGAAGTCCAATACTCAATAACATTAGCTTCTATTCGTTCTCCATACGAAGCCCTTTAAAATGATATATCATTTGGCTTCTAAGGTTTACCGGAGAGGAAGAAACAATTACTCAAAATTAAATAGTGAATGGAAGTGGTTCTCTTTTTAGTACCACATCGGATGTGTTACTGATATGAAGGCTAAGCTTACCCTATAAATAGGGTCAATCTCCTTCAGCCAAATGTACACCATACCTTGATCAATGGAGCTCCTTATAATTAAGTGAGCAAATCTAGATCTAATTGCGATCAAATTTTAGTTCCTCTTTCAGTCCCTTTATTTCCTTTTTAGGTTCTGGCAAAATGTTAAGGGATATTGGATTTGATCCGAAGCTTGGCATTAGGGTTCCAGCTTGTTGGATATGGATGACGTTTGTACACCCTTGTAGGGGATGTACGAGGGAATACGGACCTCGAACGTCGCATTCATTTAATTCTGGCGATGAAAGACTTGGGTGTATCCTTGGAATTAGGATCCCCAGGGATGTGTTCATTTGACGAGATGATATTGTATCTCTAACAAGTGCACAACAACAGACTCTACGCGCATGACGGTCGCACGGTCTATTTCTCGGTATGATAGATGAAAGAACTAAGAGAAAGACGTTCTCTTACAATCCCCTCAAGTGTGAGTGGGAGATGTTGGATATGGATGACGTTTGTACACCCTTGTAGGGGATGTACTAGGGAATACGGACCTCGAACGTCGCGTACACGAAGTCGTGTGCAAAGGGAATCTGTTCCCTTGCGGAGAGGATCTCTAGATTGGTGGGAAAGTCGCATTATATGTGCATAAGTGCATGCGACATATGGCTAATAAAGGGGGAATATCTTAAGCTTATGTTGTACCATGCATATGGTACAACTTAAGCTTATAATGTGCCATGTATGATGGTACACTTTAGTTAAATTGTTCCAAAGGAACAATTACTCCTAAAATAACTACCTTGGGGGCTATAAATAAGACCCAAGGCTTAGCCATTTCCTTACACTTTTGCATGGTATTCTTGCCTTGCATTTCATTCTAGCGAAGCTCTGCCGAAATCCTTCCTCTCTCTTTATCCAAGTTCTTAATCTAAAAGTAGAGATTTAGATTGTGGATTTAGTAGCCTTACTCCGTTCGTGAGAAGACTCGATCCGTCGTGGCGAATCCGAAGGCGAAGTTCCGAGACTACCGTACAGGATCCTTCACAGCTAAGGTGAAAATTTCTGGGATAAGTGGTTGCTCAGTAATGAGGCATTGAATCGCTTGGGGACATAACCCTAAGAGAATTGTTTTTTGCAACTGTAAAAACAAAGGTATGTTCTTTAAACTTTATTTGATAGCAGTCTTGCTTTATATCTATCTTTGCGGGTTGATTCACCCACCTCCTTAGTAGTATAGATCTTGCAAAGGGTTTTAATTTTTCATAAGGTTTTCATAAAAAATTGATGTATATGGGTTTTATTCTTCTTCTGTGTCTCAGGTCTGTTAAGCCTAAATAAGCAAACGTAGATCTAATGGCGACCAAATCTAAGTTCCTTTTTTCCCTCTTATTTCATTTTTAGATTCGAGCAAAAATTGAAGGAAATTTGATCTGATCCGAAGCTTGGCATTGGGGTTCTGGCTAAGAAGAAATCTTCTAGGACAAGTGGTCGCTCTGTGATGAGGCATTGAATCGCTTTGGGACATCACCATAAGAGAATTGTTTTTTGCAACTGCAAAAACAAATTAAAGGTACGTTCTTTAAAATTAATTTAATATCAGTTTTATTTTAGATCTATCGTTGTGATGTTGGTTCACCTACCTCCTTAGAAAGTATAGATCATGCAAATGGTTTTAATTTTTCCGTAATGTTTTCGTAAACATTCGATTTTTATGGTTTTTATTCTGCTGCTGCTTCTCACGTCTGTTAAGCTTTGGGCTAGACGATGTGAAAAAGCTTATGGAAGCTTCCTCAAACCTTTTAGAAGGTTGTAGAGGTGAGACACCAGTGAGGTAGCTGTGATTTGTAGTATGGATTTCTGGCAGACCATTGGTCTCATCCCACGATCTTCTTGCCTTTTGCCATTAATAATGAGGATAAATGGGATACAGATGAAGAAGACACTGAAGAGTTTGCTGTGTTGAGAGCCTATACAATGAGAGTTGTCACAAGGCCCTTACTCATGCGCCAACTTTTGATGCAGAAAACTTGCACAAGCAGTTGTTGCAAGGATCCCATGGTAGCAGAGAGCCTGGACAGTGTTTCATCAGGCCAAGATGCTCCTTCGTTGGTGCCCGAAACAGAGAGGAGAACAGATTGGAGGGGGTGCCTCTGATTGGCCTCCGATGCTTAAGTAAATTCCAAGCCGAAGAAAGGAGGTGTATGGTTTTAGCGTTTGTGTGTACGTACCTAGGATCATCTTATCATAGTGTTTTTATAGCCTGAGGGTTGGTTGCGCCACTGCAGGGGGCCTTATGGAGATCCCAGATCTTCAGCATGTAACCGATTCCTCAGATCGCATGGTGAACGGACAAGGAAGCAAACATGCTGACTTCCAAATTAGGCACGCATGCTTGCTACGCAGTTGGAAGAATGTGAACAGTTTTCCGCTCATAACATTCTGAAGAGGGGATCGCCAAAAATTGCGTCACTTGATTGCGATGCCGTTTATGGAAGCCGAGCTGCCAGGCGGCCAAACACTTGGATGATGCAGGCGATGGAGCCGACCTTGGGTGTGTGCCGATGTGGTCGTCTTGAGGAGCCATGCTGGTAAGGGGACGACCTCGTGAAGGTCATCCTCACAGGGCTGTTGTTGTCAGGGAGCCAACCTCGTGGATGTCGCCCCAACGGAGAGTGACTGTCGAAGGAGCCGACCTCGCGGATGTCGTCCTAGGGAGTGTAGCTGCTGAAGGAGCCGAACTCGTGGAGATCATCTTTTCGGAGCACTGATACTAAGGAGTTGACCTCGCCATCGTAGAGTTGATGCTGTCTGAAGTAGCAGACTCCGTGGCGGTCATCCCTGCCGGTGAGTGGTTCGTTCCAGTGGGATGCTTGTCGATCGGTGTCAGAGGGAGCAGATTGGCCTTGCAGGGGTGTGCCCACAGCTTAGTCGGGCTAACCGCATCAGTGGCTCTCGAGCGGTCCCTTAATACATATGTAGCTTTCAAACTCGGGTGTGGCAGGTTCCAGGTCTGGCTGGGACCCAATTGCGGTGGGCCCCAACCCAAAACACATCTGACAGCGACTAACACAAATTCAATTAAGAGTCTTAAACTCAAATCCTAATGGTTCGGGTTGTTCCTTATTAGGTTTGAACCTGCTACCTTTTAGTCACGGTTCGGATCGGGTTTGGGTTGGGTCCAACAAAGCCGAAATCTGAATAATTACGGGTCCATGGACAAAGCCGCAGCGGTTTCGGGGGCCACAGGCTGACCAAGAAAGGACAAGAACGTGTCGACATCGAACCCCATTGCATCGTTATCATGTATCTCGTCTGCATGCGCGTTGGCTGGCATTGCCGACATCGAACCCCATGCACGCTGGCGGCATCAAGTCACGGGCTCTGTCCTTCTCTTGCCTCCACCCACAAAGCAACGAAACGACCTATTTCATGAAGATCGTCCTATTTCTTAGCCATCCCAAGCTCCGTACTCAAAGTGTAGATTGCAAGAGTTGTGAAAAGAGGGAGACTAAATACACCCCTATGTTTAGGGGTGTATGTTATGATTAATGGCCAAAATAAGGAAAAAAACAAGGTGAAAGGCTATGAAAAGAAACATGGATGTGATAGAATTTCCATATTTAGCATTCAATGATAACATACACCCCTATGCTAGGGATGTATATAGTCCTCCTCTTGTGAAAATGATCCTTGTACGCTAGCCTCCTAGTCTTGATTGGATTCAGAATAGGGAAAGTGAAGCCCATCCATCAGTCATCACAAGCGAATTCTTGGTCGGGTCAAGAATGGACACACGCATGCGCGCGAACACAGAATAGTGTATATGTGGTGTGAGCGTGGGGAAATTTCCGGCGTTGATGCACATGTATACCATTTATGTTTATCTTTTTGAACAAAAGATGTGTTCCGTACATCATGAATGATCAACATACCAAAAATCAACTGAATCCAATGCTACTTGACCCAAACCAAATTGGTGAATTTTTTTTTTGCAAGTTCAACAATTTCATAGCTGTTAGTGCACGGGTACAGATCCAGATGGAGTATCTACATACCCGATCCATTTGGCGCCCGCAACCCGATACCCGTCGCTCATATCAGGGTATCGCCGAGTCAGACGAATAGACCGTTCAACAGTTAGGCTGGGGCTAATATTCAGGGGGAGATTAATGGGGCCGAGTAAATGGTCAGCCGTTATCTTGAATCCCGGAGGAGATCGTGCCCGAATCAATGAGAGACGGTTACGCACAATCAAAGAGGAACAACCTATAAATGGACAAAAGGACAAAGGTAAAGAGGTCCAATTCCAAGGTACGAGGTCTAAGACATATAACTTGTTAGTACACGGATATGAACCCGTCTTGCGTATCCACAAACCCGACTCGTTTATCATCTGCGACCCGTTACCCCCGCACTCTAAGCGGTCAATGACTGAGTCAGTTGAATGGGTTTGGCGATCGTTCGACTGACGCCGACATTCAAGGAGGAGGGCCGAGTAAATGGCGGCCGTTGGCTCGAATCCCGAAGAAGATCGTGCCCTAATCAATGAGGGACGATTACTCCTCATCAAGGGATAGCTACATACAAATAGGCCGACAAACAAAGGTAAAGGGACCCCCACCTTGAAGGTACGAGATCTGATACATATATAGAACTCTATCTTCTTACTTCATCACTCCATATACGAGCTTGCATAGTTAATTTAGAGACGAACATCTGTAGGTCGATCTCAGCTGCACCAAGCTCCCTCTCTTCCTTAAGTTTCCTACTAACTTAAGCATCGGAGGAGATTTGGGTCGAAACCCAAATCCGACCCCCTGACGACTCCCTACGGTGCAGATCGATGATTGTCATCTAGTATCGAAGGCCGGTGCTCGACTCTCCAACCTCGAACGATCGACTCAACGGTCGACCGTGGGTCGATCGAAGGTCGTACTACCCCCAACTACAATCACCCGACCCTGGTTCTTCCAACCAAGGGTCCCACCTCAACAGCTGACTGGGTTCCAGCTCAGTGCTTCGAGTCTCCGTCAGCCTGACAACTGTACCTGTCAATTTTGGCCTTAACAGTTTGGCGTCGTCTGTGGAAAACCACGAGTTGATATCTCTCTCGACGAACCACTCGAGTATGCCGACTCACCCAACCACATCCTTCGAGGTTACTGCAGGATCATCCAATGTGGGGATCACCAACATGATAACGGGAGGCCCCCCGCACCCGGTACCACCAACCTCCCTCCCTCCAAAGTTCCTATGCTGGGAGGTTGATGACAGTTTTCATGGGGCGAAAGCACCCCAGATGCTCAACACCTCCTATCTCCTTCTTAGACGAAGATCTAGAAGGGGTGGAGCTACTGCATGACGATGCCGTGGTTATCACGGCCTCGATCAGAGAGATCATCATGAAAAGGTTACTCGTTGACAACGGAAGCTTGTACGACATACTTTTCTCCACTACGCTGGAGATGATGAAAATATCGTCCGAATAGTCGATGCCATGCACTGGACCCTTGGTAGGGTTCACCAGGCACTCCGCCCCGATAGCAGGCATCGTCACCTCACCAGTGACCCTCGGTACGTACCCTTAACAAATCACTCGCCTAACCAACTTTGTGGTGATAGAGATTAACTCGGCGTTCTACGGGATCATTGGAAGACCGCTGCTAAGCGCCATAGAAGCGGTGGTCACGACCATTCCAGACCGCAGAGGGGATTGGAAGGGCAAGAGGGGGTCTGGATCATACAAGTCGATGGTTCGTCCACACAAGCTAGGAACATGGCCAGAATAATCGTCCAAACCCCCTGGGGTGACCAATTCAAATACCCCTCTCCTCGATTTCCAAGCCACCAACATTGGTCCGGGATGTGAGACGGCCATCAACAAACTCCGATTGGCATGAGCCTTGGGGGCAAAAGTAGTCGAACTATTCAGCGACCCCGGCCTCGTCGCCTGCCAACTAAAGGGTCCCATCGAGGCCCACAACGACTCAATGCAGAGTTACGCACAGGTCGCTAAAGCTGAGCTCGCCACCTAAACACATGTCGAGATTCACTGCGCTTCGAGATCGAAGAATCATCGAGCTGACGTCCTGTCAGCAGTTGAGTCATCCAACCCCAGCTGGACCCGATCGAATCAGGAGCGTACGACATCTACCACATCCCAACAGGCTGTCGCAAGAGCCTACAAACCTCGATCAGAGATCCGCATGGACGGATCCGGTAATCCACTGCTCGGACATGTGAAAGACCATGGTAGAAATGTGGGATATCAATTCGTCCTAGTGGAGATGTGGGACCGACCCAGTGGAGGCACGAAAATTTGAAAGGAGGCCTATCAATTCATCCTGTTGGATGATTCATTGTACAAAAGACGATGGACCAGGTTTGAAATCTTCCTCCCATCTTAAATGCCTATCCCCACAGGAAGTGCGCCACGTGATCCGAGAGATCTGCAAGGGCGGTGGCGGGAACCATCACGGAGGAAAGTCTATAGCCTTGAAGGCCGTGAGACCCAAAAATTCTCGGAGATCAGATCCACGACATGTTACGGTCGTACAGAACGACCCACAAAACCCCGATAGAGGAGATGCCCTTCATGATTGCCTATGGATGCGAAACTGATCGGTCCATATTTTACACCTTTTTTCGGCATATTTGCATGCCATTTCGGTTGCTCATATTGCGATTTTCACGATTATTCGATGATATTGTATTACTTTTCACTATTTCTTGTTTCTGTCGGATTTCAGGAAATATGAGCAATTGGGAGCAAAAATGAGCTTAAAGGACTTGCACGCGTAACGGAGCATTACTCATGGACTTATTGAGGACCTATCAGCGATAGAAGACGAGTGGAAGAAGAAAGAACGTCGTAGGAGCGACGAGGAAGCGAAATGATAAAGATTGGGCATTTTCAGCATGCCACTCGGCCGAGTGAAGGAGTCACTCGGCCGAGCAAAGAAGCCCGCTCAGCCGGCCAGATCGGACACGTAATTACTTGAAGATTAGCGTGCACTCGGCCGAGTGACGACATCCCACTCAGCCGAGTATGGAGACACCACTCGCCCGAGTGGCACATGAACGACGGCATCCAAAAGACCAGACTTACTGTAATTCGTCAGTCGACTACGAGCTCCGACTCGGCCGAGTACCAAAAGCCCCTCGGCTGAGTGACATTTGCCGCTCGGCCGAGTGAAGCCGATGACACGCAGCGCCCAGATTTTCAGAAAACCTCTCACTCTTTTGAAATCTGCTATCATTCCAGAGGTCAAAGTATTTTTCTCATATTTTTTATGGATAGTAGACTTCATGATGGTTCCAACGCCGCCAAGAACGTGCCAATCGGAGGTCGGATGAAATCTGGGGAATTTCTGCAAGTCGATGCTGCAGTGCTGGAATTCGCATGTCAGTGTCACTCGGCCGAGTGCATTTCCACTCGGCCGAGTGACATTCCCACTCGGCCGAGTGACCAGTTTTTGCCAGTTTTTGACAGAGTGCTGTTCTCTGGAATTTCTGTAGGAATTCCCACTCGGCCGAGTCGCGACTGGCGCAGAACTTAAGTCACGTGCAGAATTTATTTTGGGCGCCGGTTTCAGGGGGTTTTAGGCAGTTTTGCTAGGGTTTTTGGGGGCTATTTAAGGGGGTTGTAGCCATCATTAGAGGGGGTTCCCAAGATGTTTTATTAGTGATTATTTTAGAGGTTAGGCCATGCCCTAGGCCCCCTCTTGGATCTAAAAGCTTGTATTTGGATTGAAGATCTTCATCAAAGCTAAGTATTTTGTTCTTATTATTTGAATCTTAGTTTTTCTATCTTTTTGTATGCAAGCAATGATTTTTATTGATTCTCATATCGTTATTGCTATGCTTGAGTAGATTTGTTGTTCTAGGGCATGTGGATAAATCCTATGGATCTAATTTCAGATTTGTGATAAATGAATTTTTAAATTGCTAGAATTGCTAGGAGGTTAGGTTGTGATCGATTTATTACGGATAGCTAGGGATTTCCATCGATTGGGGTTTGCAAGAGATTGGATTCCGATCGATGGGAAGGCCTAGATATTCGATTTAGGTTTATAATCGAGATTCTCTAGACTTGGTTTGCAAGAGATTGGACCAAAGCTAGGATTTTTATTATAAATCTATACCCATATTCGTTTGCAAGAGATTGGATGAATACGAACTATCACAACCTAGATCGTAACTCGAGTTTGCACGAGAGTGGGCTCGAGGGGCGATTGAACGATGGTGTTGATCCTAATGCTAGTGGCTTAGGCTAGGGTTTGCAAGAGATTGGGCCCTATCCTAGGGTTTCTATAGACCGACAATAGCGAGAGCGTGAGCTTGGTTCTATATTCAGTTACGACTAGTTCACCTCAACGCAAGTCTAGTAATATTGAGATTCACTATTCACAATGATGCATGACGATCCGTAGTGGGGATTCCCTAGCTCTAGACACTTCTATTATATTATATTTGAATCGATATTTTACCCAACATCTTTATCACCGACACCGACATCCATCACCATTGTCATTACACCATACCATAACCATCTCCACCAATAATACATTCATTGTCAAGCCAACCTAGGATAGATTGGAGCCAACACCACCTCTTCATGTTCGATACCCGCTCGCCACTTGACCGTGCGCTTGCGGTAAAACTACACTCGTTCTCCGGGTGTATATCCGGGGCCGATCAAGTTTTTGGCGCCGTTGCCGGGGATTTATCTCCGTGCATTTGCGCCATACTAGGTTGTGCTCTAGGGTTACATTTTAGGAGCGATCAAGTTTTTGGCGCCGTTGCCGGGGAGGTGTTTTCCGTTGGGTGCCAATTTGTCACAATTAGGTTGATTAGATTACATTAAAAAAACAAAAAAATCAAAAAAAAAAACATTGAGAGAGATTTTTTCCCACCACCTGCTATTATTGTCTTTATCTCTCTTTGTACCATTGACGTCTTTTCCAGGTTGTTTACTTTGATTGATCAGGTACAGTTGTTGCAGCGATGGTGTTTCCAAAGAAAATGCGAGCGGGCTCTATACAATCCTACATATATCTCGCTACATTCTATCAGGCTGATGGAGAATTCTTCGGGGAAGCCTTGTCTAGGTTTGAAGGAATGTTAGAAATGTTCCAGACGGAGTCAGACCATGATTGGAATGACTCCACGCTATTTGATATATTCACTAGAAGGCTAAAGGGACCCTCACGTGAGTTTTTGAAGAGGATGCAAGTGGGGAAGTTCAGTGATCTACAGTTGGCAGCAGCCTTGGAGCAAATGATAGATGATGCTCGATCTACCGGTTCACTAACCGTTACGGTAAGTAAACCATACGACCAAGTATTCATTGATTTTGTTATGGCTAATGTCTCTAGCGCATGTACTATCATGGATGGAGTGTATGCTTCACTTGAAGGTGATCATATCCACCTTTACACCATCAACACTCCACAAATAAAGACATCTGAACTGTCAAAGGAGGACACATATATGGACCTATTGAGAAACATTGTTGACGTAGTTCGAGATTCCGGTCCATTGACAATAACGGCAGGTGATCCTTTTGAGCTTGAATTTCAAAACTTTATTACTCATTGTATCTCTTCCACATGCACAATTGATGATGGAGTCTATGCTCTAGTTGAGGGGCACAAGACCCATTTTTACACCACGTTCGAGATACATGAGCCTATAGAACCACCTTGTGCCACCTTCGCCTCCCCTTGCCACCCATCTGAGTCAGAGCAGCCTATACCATCAGAGGATATTATTGAGGAGGACATGCCTATAGTAGCGGAGCAGACCGTCGAGGAGGACGTGACTTTGGACGATGACATCTGCACACAGATGAAGCCCGAATTGTGCCCCCCTCCTTTCGAGCTACCGTAGCCATCCCCACCTTCTATAGAGGCTGAGCATCCATCAGATGACCACCCTTTCACTGACACAGAGGACGATCCCATGGAGCTTATGGCCCCCATTCAGGGAGATCTCTTTACTCCCTTGCCCTTTATATTTGATCCACCTCCCGTGTATGATGTTTACTACGATTCAGATTTTGACGACTCATTGCACCTTTTGCAGGATACACATACATATGATCAAGAGGTACGATGGGACGTATACGAGGAGGAGAGTGAGGAGTTAGCACCCATGGATGCTATTGACTATGATCAGGATGTGCGATGGGAGAAGTTTGATGATGATGAGGAGTTGCCTGATGGGACCCACGCATATATGCCAAAGCTACCTGAACAATATGAGGTGAACAACAAAGAGTTGATCGACGTGGCATACGAGAGTGGAGATTTATTTCCAGGGAAGAGTTGTCAACCGTTTTTAATTTTAAATACTTATATTGATGACCCTCTTTGGAATACATTTATTTTGGGGAATAATTATCCACATCAGATTGATGCGGCTTACCTCTTGCAGGGTACAGGTGGAGTCCTTGGAGAGGTGCTGGGAGCCGCATTGCTGGAGTCTGATGGAGTCCGTGGACACGCGCGTCTGGCGGAGCAACGGAAGGAGCAGTTGGAGCAGTTGCCTGTACCGGCAAAGATACTGGATCCGCCTTTTGCTATAGGTGATATCAATCCAGTAGTGTAGAAAATTTTATGCTTTCAATAAACACGAATCCTCTCGGCAGCGAGAGGACCGTATAGATTTGCTTGAATAAATATCACTTCATTTGACGGCAACAAAAATCTTTTACACCCCAAACCCAATATTTATATTAATTCACCTCTCCATATTTTGATACGCCACATCCTTTTGCTCACCACCATCGAGCATTTCTTTTAAGTGAATACTCACTTTCTTATTCATTTGACTTGATCACACTTTGCAAAGCCATGACATTTTTGATTGAGTCATTTAAATAGGATTGTTTGGTATAAACTTGGGGAAAGCGCTCTCATGCATCATTGTATGTGCATGTAGTTGCATTAGGATTTCATGTCATTCATTTCATCATTTTTCATTCACCCCCCTATTATTATCGTTGTTCCTCATATTCTTCCACTATGATCACATTGAGGACAATGTGAAGTTTCAGCTTGGGAGAGTGCATTTCCATGCCATTTAGATGCATTAGTTGCATTTTTACTTTATTTTAGGGTTTTTAAAATTTTTCAAAATTTTGCATCATCTTTTTGAATTTTCCATCTTATTTTCCTTTTATGTGTGTTCATGCATCATGTTGTGTGCTTGTTTTTCTTTTCTTTCCTCTCTTTTATTTTTATTTCTTTATTTTCCTTTCTCTTCTTCCGCTAGATGAGTTTTGTATGATGATATCTCTTATTGCTTTAGCAACCATCACGATGCTTATTATTCATTGACATGCTACTTAGAGTATTCCATACTCTTGCTATTCACATGTGCTTGCAAATCTATTTCTCTTGATGACCTCTCTAAGTGATCACATGATATTCATTGAAACTGAATGTATGGATTAGTGTTTAGTATGCTTTTGTTGGAAATGCACCAAGATTCACGCATCATTGTATATCTGAAGCATCAGTTTTATTGTCTTATTCACCTTCTGTTGCATGCCTGATATGGTTGTAAACTTTACTGCTTGACTTCACTATTTATTGAAATGATTGAGAATATCCATGCTTACATATGAGTTTTAGTTGAAGTATTATTTTATTGAACCGTTCGTGCACATCTTAGAGTGAACCGAGTGCTACATTATTTCTTTCTCCACATATATCTTTTTATTCTCTACATGTCACTTGAGTTCACCTCCTAAAGCTACTTATATCGCATCTATTTCCCAAAAATCCCCACAAAAGAAAAAGTTAGCTCCAAAAAGTCCAAAAAGCCAAAAAGGAGCCAAAACCCAAAAAATACAAATCATATAGCTCCTACAAAAATCAAAAAAAAAAAAAGAGAAACAAAGAGTTCAAAAAGAAATAAAAAGAATAAATGTTTCTCTATCTCATTATTGGAGTCACAAAATACTTGGGAAAACCAAGGCAAAAATCCCATTTTCCACTATCATATTCCTTTAGATGCGATGCCTCAAGCTAAGCTTGGGGGGGGGGGGGGGGGTGAACTCGTTTGACCATATGAGTAAGCACGACATTAGAGTGGAGAGGTGCACGAATGAGGAAGTTTGATAATGCTGAAACTTAGCAAAATACTTTAGTTATGGAGATTTCTTATGAATCGATATAAATATGTGAATGCCATGATTTATTCCATTCTCCATTGCATGTTTGGTGTGATTCATATATGCTTCATTTATAACTTTTTGATTGAAAAGTGCATTGCCAACATTTGTATATTAAATCCTATGAAATGTGTGACGTGGATATGAATTGATTGTATTAATTTAGAGAATCCCTTTTGTTGTTCTTAAAAGCTTGCAAGTACCATGTTTATGTAAGATATGAAATCCTTATAGCATGTGATTTGTATTTTCCAAGTTATCGTGATGTGTAGCTTATGGCTTGAGATCTGAGAGAAGAATCTAGCGACCCCTTCCACCTCGTGTTCTTTCTTTTTCATTTCATTTTCTTTATTTTCATCTCCCGAGTTCGTCTCTCTACTTATCTTCCTCGAGGACGAGTAAGAGGTAAGCTTGGGGGATTTTGATCGGTCCATATTTTACACCTTTTTTCTGCATATTTGCATGCCATTTCGGTTGCTCATATTACGATTTTCACGATTATTCGATGATATTGTGTTACTTTTCACTATTTCTTGTTTTTGTCGGATTTCAGGAAATATGAGCAATTGGGAGCAAAAATGAGCTTAAAGGACTTGCACGCGTAACGAAGCATCGCTCATGGACTTATTGAGGACCTATCGGCGATAGAAGACGAGTGGAAGAAGAAAGAACGTCGTAGGAGCGACGAGGAAGCGAAATGATAAAGATTGGGCATTTTCAGCATGCCACTCGGCCGAGTGATGGAGTCACTCGGCCGAGCAAAGAAGCCTGCTCAGCCGGCCAGATCGGACACGCAATTACTTGAAGATTAGCGTGCACTCGGCCGAGTGACGACATCCCACTCGGCCGAGTATGGAGACACCACTCGCCCGAGTGGCACATGAACGACGGCATCCAAAAGACCAGACTTACTGTAATCTGTCAGTCGACTACGAGCTCTGACTCGGCCGAGTACCAAAAGCCCCTCGGCCGAGTGACATTTGCCGCTCGGCCGAGTGAAGCCGATGACACGCAGCACCCAGATTTTCAGACAACCTCTCACTCTTTTGAAATCTGCTATCTTTCCAGAGGTCAAAGTATTTTTCTCATATTTTTTATGGATAGTAGACTTCATGATGGTTCCAACGCCGCCAAGAACGCACCAATCGGAGGTCGGATGAAATCTGGGGAATTTCTGTAAGTCGATGCTGCAGTGCTGGAATTCGCATGTCAGTGTCACTCGGCCGAGTGCATTTCCACTCAGCCGAGTGACATTCCCACTCAGCCGAGTGACCAGTTTTTGCCAGTTTTTGACAGAGTGCTGTTCTCTGGAATTTCTGCAGGAATTCCCACTCGGCCGAGTGAGCTTTCCACTCGGCCGAGTCGCGACTGGCGCAGAACTTAAGTCACGCGCAGAATTTATTTTGGGCGCCGGTTTCAGGGGGTTTTAGGCATCTTGCAAGTACCATGTTTATGTAAGATATGAAATCCTTATAGCATGTGATTTGTATTTTCCAAGTTATCGTGATGTGTAGCTTATGGCTTGAGATCTGAGAGAAGAATCTAGCGACCCCTTCCACCTCGTGTTCTTTCTTTTTCATTTCATTTTCTTTATTTTCATCTCCCGAGTTCGTTTCTCTACTTATCTTCCTCGAGGACGAGTAAGAGGTAAGCTTGGGGGATTTTGATCGGTCCATATTTTACACCTTTTTTCTGCATATTTGCATGCCATTTCGGTTGCTCATATTACGATTTTCACGATTATTCGATGATATTGTGTTACTTTTCACTATTTCTTGTTTTTGTCGGATTTCAGGAAATATGAGCAATTGGGAGCAAAAATGAGCTTAAAGGACTTGCACGCGTAACGAAGCATCGCTCATGGACTTATTGAGGACCTATCGGCGATAGAAGACGAGTGGAAGAAGAAAGAACGTCGTAGGAGCGACGAGGAAGCGAAATGATAAAGATTGGGCATTTTCAGCATGCCACTCGGCCGAGTGATGGAGTCACTCGGCCGAGCAAAGAAGCCCGCTCAGCCGGCCAGATCGGACACGCAATTACTTGACGATTAGCGTGCACTCGGCCGAGTGACGACATCCCACTCGGCCGAGTATGGAGACACCACTCGCCCGAGTGGCACATGAACGACGGCATCCAAAAGACCAGACTTACTGTAATCCGTCAGTCGACTACGAGCTCCGACTCGGCCGAGTACCAAAAGCCCCTCGGCCGAGTGACATTTGCCGCTCGGCCGAGTGAAGCCGATGACACGCAGCGCCCAGATTTTCAGACAACCTCTCACTCTTTTGAAATCTGCTATCATTCCAGAGGTCAAAGTATTTTTCTCATATTTTTTATGGATAGTAGACTTCATGAAGGTTCCAACGCCGCCAAGAACGTGCCAATCGGAGGTCGGATGAAATCTGGGGAATTTCTGTAAGTCGATGCTGCAGTGCTGGAATTCGCATGTCAGTGTCACTCGGCCGAGTGCATTTCCACTCGGCCGAGTGACATTCCCACTCGGCCTAGTGACCAGTTTTTGCCAGTTTTTGACAGAGTGCTGTTCTCTGGAATTTCTACAGGAATTCCCACTCGGCCGAGTGAGCTTTCCACTCGCCGAGTCGCGACTGGCGCAGAACTTAAGTCACGCGCAGAATTTATTTTGGGCGCCGGTTACAAGGGGTTTTAGGCAGTTTTGCTAGGGTTTTTTGGGGGCTATTTAAGGGGTTTGTAGCCATCATTAGAGGGGGTTCCCAAGATGTTTTATTAGTGATTATTTTAGAGGTTAGGCCATGCCCTAGGCCCCCTCTTGGATCTAAAAGCTTGTATTTGGATTGAAGATCTTCATCAAAGCTAAGTATTTTTTTCTTATTATTTGAATCTTTGTTTTTCTATCTTTTTGTATGCAAGCAATGATTTTTATTGATTCTCATATCGTTATTGCTATGCTTGAGTAGATTTGTTGTTCTAGGGCATGGGGATGAACCCTATGGATCTAATTTCAGATTTGTGATAAATGAATTTCTAAATTGCTAGAATTGCTAGGAGGTTAGGTTGTGATCGATTTATTACGGATAGCTAGGGATTTCCATCGATTGGGGTTTGCAAGAGATTGGATTCCGATCGATGGGAAGGCCTAGATATTCGATTTAGGTTTATAATCGAGATTCTCTAGACTTGGTTTACAAGAGATTGGACCAAAGCTAGGATTTTTATTATAAATCTATACCCATATTCGTTTGCAAGAGATTGGACGAATACGAACTATCACAACCTAGATCGTTACTCGAGTTTGCATGAGAGTGGGCTCGAGGGGCGATTGAACGATGATGTTGATCCTAATGCTAGTGGCTTAGGCTAGGGTTTGCAAGAGATTGGGCCCTATCCTAGGGTTTCTATAGACCGGCAATAGCGCGAGAGCGTGAGCTTGGTTCTATATTCAGTTACGACTAGTTCACCTCAACGCAAGTCTAGTAATATTGAGATTCACTATTCACAATGATGCATGACGATCCGTAGTGGGGATTCCCTAGCTCTAGACACTTCTATTATATTATATTTGAGTCGATATTTTACCCAACATCTTTATCACCGACACCGACATCCATCACCATTGTCATTACACCATACCATAACCATCTCCACCAATAATACTGTCACGCCCCGCTTCCCAAAAATATGGAGGCGAAGCGTGAGAAGGTCCGCTCAGACTTGAAGCTACAAAGCTGCAAGTCCGATAAGCGTCAATCAAATTTAAAACTGCAGGTCCTTGCAACGCGAACGAAACAAAGATAATAATGAAATGAGACAAAAGAAACATCTCAGAATATCCATAAAATAAGTTTCAACATCACAGAAAAAGGCACCAGGCTAAAAGAAAAAGAGACTAAAGGCCCAAACATGGCCAACAAAAGTACAACGTACAAAACAACGGTGCTACGCACCGGCAACTAACAACAACCTAAAACAAAAGAAAGCTCAGCAAAATCACCAAGAAAGGTCTCCGGTGTCCACAGAACTCATCCTGGGCAAACCTGGGCTCAGGCTCAGCGTCAGCAACACATCACGTACTCAGCAACGGTCTCTGGCTCAGGTCTAACATGTGACACCCAAAAGAGCAAGGAGCACATGTCAGCAAGTCTACAAGAGACTTGTGCAAGGAAACTGAAAGTACAAGTAAAAGCAACCTAAAAGTTCTAGCATGATGCAATGACATGGCAGTTAAAGTAATGAGTGCAACAGGTAAAGTAAAGCGAAGTAAAGTACGAGCATGGCATGACATTCACAAGACGAGTACAAGACAAGAAAAGTAAGCACCTCGTGCACAGAGATTCCGTCTTTTGGCTAGAGGGCTGATCAGGCCACTCCTAAGCTCAAGTGAACGTTTATCCCTACCCCTCCACGTGTGTCGAGCCAGGGCCTTACCCCCGAACACGGAATGCTCGCTTCTGGACCACGAGCCAGGAAGTGTGTAAACAAGTATGGCCTAGGGGTGCACCTAGCCAGGGACACGGAAACACGGATTTGTACAAGTATTTTGTAGCGTGTGCTACGATGCAACAATCAAGTTGGATGACATGTAAGATGCAATGCATGGCAGTTAAAAGTACGTACAGTTTAAGGAAAGTAAACGTGACAGTTTAGTATGCATGAACAACAAGTTTAAAGGGTTGGATCTAGCTTCGTTGTCAAGCTAGATCAATTAGGTGACGGATCTAGTTTCGTTGTCAAACTAGATCAAGTAGGCGTCTAGCCAGCTATCATTTCACTGACTAGTCTCTTTTACGCTAGGACAAGAAAGTGGCCTAAAACATGGCCCTACACAAGAGTTGGCAAGTTTCACTTGCCTGCAAGTACGACGTCTGAGCACACCGTCCAATGAGTCCAAAATCACAATTATCCTACGTGCACAAGTCCACCGGCCTAAAGTCCATATTATTAATCTTGATTAGTGAATTTAAAACATTTAAAATACTTTAAAAATACTGATTTTAGTCTTGATTAGCATGCATTGGGTTGGGGGTCCTAGGGGTGCAAAACGTTACCTCAACACGACGCGAAAGCTACACCGGCGTCGGGTAGCGACGCCGGGGGTTGGACTAAAAGATCGCGCTCCAAGTCCAGATTCCAATTAGATTCCTCGCTGGAAATTTCAGAGCAATCGACCGGGGCGACGATTCCAGATTCCAAAGCTCGCACGTGCGACGACGGGCTACGATGTGCGACGACGTCGTACGCGGCAAGTCGTCGAAGAGAACACACCTAGGTGGGGCCCACAGCAGTCCTAGGGGCCTTTGGGGGACCCACAATAACACTGGAGAACTTGGGGGGCCCACGGTGGCAAGCGGTGCGACGGGTGCGGGGTTGCGACGTTTGCTCTCGGTCGTACTCAGCCAAATGCGGGGGCGGCCATCGGTCGCTGCGGGGGAACGGCTTGGTGCAGCGCTGCGGGTCGGTGCGGGCCTTGGTGCGGGGGATTTGGTCGGTCGCTGCGGGCGTTCGGGTCGGTCGCTGCGGGCGACAAGCGCTGCAACGTTGCAAGCGTTGCAACGTTGCGGGCTTCGGCGATGGCGGGCGGGCGCCTCGGTCAGATGCGGAGCGATGCGGGCGACAGCTGCGGGGCTTGCAGCGATGCGGGAAGCGGCTGTGAGTGGGGGCAGCCATAGGTCTGACCGAGAGATCTCCTCGGTCGGACACAGCTGAAGCGGGGCGACGGTCGTGCAAGCGAGCGGAGCGGGGGAGCGGGCAATGGCAGCGGTCGGTGCGGGGAAAACGGCCTCGTTTCTTCGGTCAGAGCGGGGGCAGCTTGTCGCAACATTGCGACGAATCGTCGCAACGTCCAATTTGGGTTTTGGAAGAGGCTAGGGCTAATTTCTTGCGAAAATAGGTCTTCCTGGGGGTTGTTTATATAGTGTAGATGGGTTGACTTGGTCTAGGGCTAAATCTAATAGGATTAGAAGTTTAAAATAATTTAAAATTTAAATCTCAACTTCTCCAACTCACCCAAGGGTTTGACTTGGTCCAAATGAGCTGGAAATTGGCTCAAAAATTCTTTAAAACGTTTAAAACTCAAATAAATTTTCTTTGGCCGAATTTAATATAAAAATTAATTATTAAAAATATTATAAAACTTGTTAAAAATATAAAAGTGGTCAAATAAACTCCAAAAATTATAAAATAAATATCGTGGTGATCGTGATGACGAATTCGAGCTAACTAAGAAGACGGTTCTCAATTTCGACGTCGGACGACGAGACTAAAAATAGAAACGTCTCCCGTCAAGAGTGAGAATCGTCACGTCTCATCGAATAAGTTTAAATTGTGGACAAACGACTCGAGAAGTGTCGTTCCAAGATAGTGCCACTATTTAATACTCTCAGAGACGTTCACAACGGCATATCACACAAAAGTGTTCACGAACAAACAAAGTCTAAAACAAACACGTGCACGGTCAAAAGCACGTGCACGAACAACGTACCACGAAAAGTGGTCGTTACATCCTCCCCACCTTAGAATAAAGTCCGTCCTCGGACTTTCTAATATAGCTAGTCACTCTAGTAACTACCCCAATCAAGCCACATTATAATTTAAACCAAGTATAGTCATTACAAGTGCTTATATATGCACTAGGTAGTCAAACATTAACACTACCAACACGTATATATATATATATTCACACATGTCATATACTTATACTTATTATAGACAGTCAAACTTATACACGTATTTCAATCATATATATATATAAACATACATCCCTTATATAACTACTACCTAGTATAAAACAATAGTTCAGGTACTCACATAAGGATAGTCTCACACTTAGCCAATACAATCATTGCTCTACCTATATGTAGCTACCTATGCACAGACATCAAGGGTATACTACCCTCTGATAATCCCTAGTATTCATCCAAAACTAAACACATCAACACATGTAATCACACCACACCATAATTAATCAAGTTTCATTACATATATATATATATTCACCACTACTATAGTTTCACAATATATAGTCATTCAAATACATGCAAATAGTTCACCATATATTCACATCACGTACGGTCCTATAACTGTATTTACGACACGCCAAATATTACATAGTCATCAATACTTATAACTAAGCACATACTTACCCGTGCATGGTGCACATCCATACACGCTAACACTTCATTTACATACACCAATCATACCATCATATATCCAGTACATCTACACACCTAGTTTAGCTAGTACACATACGTTCACACAGGCAAGTCCTTAGTAAATAACTATACCACAAGACCAACACCTATAACTATATACTGGCGTAGCGACCCACAATCATGTGCGTAGCACAACCAGGCACAAACACTCCTATCACTATACATACATCAAACATTGCTATATTCAAACTACAAACATACATTCAATATACTTAGAGTATACCCACTCCAGCTTGAGTGAGACTCAGTACACACATCAGAATATTCTATATACGTAACACGGCATTCATACATATACCAATACCACTCCAATATTTATACGTCTACCAAT
This sequence comes from Scilla litardierei, assembly GCA_030789695.1. Lineage (NCBI taxonomy): Eukaryota > Viridiplantae > Streptophyta > Magnoliopsida > Asparagales > Asparagaceae > Scilla > Scilla litardierei. Next base: position 40,266,951 of record CM061134.1, read on the forward strand.
ACAACCATATACATACCATAAGTCATTCACTTAATATTTAGTCCGGTAATACATACATAGTTCAATCAATTTATACACCATAATAATAATAATATAGACATCAACATACGTATAATTATAATACACTCCCTAGTACATGCATACGCATTCATCGTATAGTCACACACATGTAACATATATATTCACACCATAGCCTACTACCTATAATTAGTATACTAACACATCTATACGTACATAAGTAAGATGTGCAATAATCGTGTATACCTCACGGTATGCATGCATGCAACATCCCGTAAAAGCAAGCAATACCAATCAAAATTATAATCCTACTACCATATGTATATCACCTATATACTCATGCAACGAAACGTAACTACTTACATATAAGCACATTTCATATCCACGTACGAGCACATACTCACACGTACTAGTATATAGGTCATATAATAGGCCTACCCTCTTAACCATACGTACACATATTATTATCACACCAAGCATACACATGGCTTTACCAATCATTTTATTTCAACCATTACAAGTATCTCCAACTACATACACCCTATTAGATAATCCAACACTAACTCTTATATACATAGGCATCCCTAATATGGTATAGCTAACCACACACCAATCTATAAATACTAACACATAACCAACTTCATAATATCACGAATAACTCCGAGTATGTATATATCACACAATAGGCAACCATACATATACTACAGGGGAGAACACTCATTCAAGCCCACACACTCAACTCAGGTACATGCACCACGACACATCACAAAGGTCCAAGGGCCTACTGACAATTTAAAGTTGACACAGACATTGACGAGCACAAAAAAAATAAGCAATAGAGGGAGGTCGAGGTCGAAAGCATGGCGAGGGAAGGATCGATAAGCACGAGTTCAGATAGGACAAATACGAGGAGACAGCTTGGTTAGACGAAACATTGACTCAATGGTGATGTTTAGGTTGAGGGGAAAGGGGAATGTAGTGATACTTATATAGGATTGAGAAATGAAGTAACATAAGCTAAAACACGCGAAATTGAAAACTGTTGTACTTCAAAAGTTGGAATCCTCGTCTTGTATAAAAATATTTGGAGGTCGATAAAACGAGTTGTTCAAAATAAGTTTGAGTCGAATATCCATAATAAGAGAAAATGTTTAATCAATATTGAAACTACTTTTAGGGAACCAGGGTTTGCCAAAAATGAAAACTGATTTACACAAGGTTCTTAACATACGAGCACAACAGGTCTGGTACGGATATAAAATAATTGAAAGTCAATTTGGTTTCGAAATTTTTCTAAAAGTATGTATGGTGAGCGGAAAGGAAATAATAATGACTTAGTATAAGAATCATCCAGATCGAATAGCAAATCTTCAAAATCAAATCATGGAGGGTCTAAAGCAGGAAGTGGTTATGAAAATAGTAATTTTGCAAAAATCTGAATTAGCGAAAATGACGAGCAAAAACCAACTTGCTGAAAGCTGAAATTCCATGTGTCTTGAAAGTATATTAAGGTAAACACGACGTATCATTCGAATAACACAAATAAGAAGGAAAATTATGAATCGAATTGGGCAAAGTAAAAGTATGGTTCAGAATAAAATTAATATATGGAAGGTCAACGCATTTACATAAGTACGAAAAATATAGGCTGGAAAAGTACCATAAGCTAGTATTCAAAATTTCGACAAAAATTTTAAGAGTTCAAGTCAACGAAGGAGTATGGAATATATATTAAAAAAATTGAACAAATTTAAACTTAGGAAAAGAGGAAATCGAAAAATACTTTCAGAAGATTCAAGATTCGTAATGGAGAGGTTCGAAGATTGACGACGATCGTCATGAGGCGATCTCGTGAATCGAGGCAAGGAAATGGTCGGATGATCAAATCATACATACGCCTAGGATATGAATCAGGAAAGTCTGCGGAAACTCCTACGGTTGACCAACTAAAGATTAAAACTAAGCGCTAAGACTTCTAAAGGTTAGACGGTAAAGAAATGCGTTCAGCTTGGTCCGAAACCGATGAACCCAAGCGAACGACTAAAGGAAATTCTAGAAGTCTAATATGGTCAGAGGTAGACAAGAACCACTACGGTAAATCCTAGGACGATTAAATCAATTGCTGACAGGGAGTCTAACTAACAATCAGAGGCCTCTAACTAGCAAGCACAGACGTCTAACTAAGTCTTCTTACTACCTAGTGTCATAAGAAAACGACTAGACTCAGGGCTTATGACTCGGATGTTGCAATTTATTTGATGGACATTCCGTTATTATCGTTGTTCCGTTAATTCACATTTGCAAGACTGGACCTGCATGGGCCACCAACAAAACCTGTCATGCCCCGCTTCCCAAAAATATGGAGGCGAAGCGTGAGAAGGTCCGCTCAGACTTGAAGCTACAAAGCTGCAAGTCCGATAAGCGTCAATCAAATTTAAAACTGCAGGTCCTTGCAACGCGAACGAAACAAAGATAATAATGAAATGAGACAAAAGAAACATCTCAGAATATCCATAAAATAAGTTTCAACATCACAGAAAAAGGCACCAGGCTAAAAGAAAAAGAGACTAAAGGCCCAAACATGGCCAACAAAAGTACAACGTACAAAACAACGGTGCTACGCACCGGCAACTAACAACAACCTAAAACAAAAGAAAGCTCAGCAAAATCACCAAGAAAGGTCTCCGGTGTCCACAGAACTCATCCTGGGCAAACCTGGGCTCAGGCTCAGCGTCAGCAACACATCACGTACTCAGCAACGGTCTCTGGCTCAGGTCTAACATGTGACACCCAAAAGAGCAAGGGGCACATGTCAGCAAGTCTACAAGAGACTTGTGCAAGGAAACTGAAAGTACAAGTAAAAGCAACCTAAAAGTTCTAGCATGATGCAATGACATGGCAGTTAAAGTAATGAGTGCAACAGGTAAAGTAAAGCGAAGTAAAGTACGAGCATGGCATGACATTCACAAGACGAGTACAAGACAAGAAAAGTAAGCACCTCGTGCACAGAGATTCCGTCTTTTGGCTAGAGGGCTGATCAGGCCACTCCTAAGCTCAAGTGAACGTTTATCCCTACCCCTCCACGTGTGTCGAGCCAGGGCCTTACCCCCGAACACGGAATGCTCGCTTCTGGACCACGAGCCAGGAAGTGTGTAAACAAGTATGGCCTAGGGGTGCACCTAGCCAGGGACACGGAAACACGGATTTGTACAAGTATTTTGTAGCGTGTGCTACGATGCAACAATCAAGTTGATGACATGTAAGATGCAATGCATGGCAGTTAAAAGTACGTACAGTTTAAGGAAAGTAAACGTGACAGTTTAGTATGCATGAACAACAAGTTTAAAGGGTTGGATCTAGCTTCGTTGTCAAGCTAGATCAATTAGGTGACGGATCTAGTTTCGTTGTCAAACTAGATCAAGTAGGCGTCTAGCCAGCTATCATTTCACTGACTAGTCTCTTTTACGCTAGGACAAGAAAGTGGCCTAAAACATGGCCCTACACAAGAGTTGGCAAGTTTCACTTGCCTGCAAGTACGACGTCTGAGCACACCGTCCAATGAGTCCAAAATCACAATTATCCTACGTGCACAAGTCCACCGGCCTAAAGTCCATATTATTAATCTTGATTAGTGAATTTAAAACATTTAAAATACTTTAAAAATACTGATTTTAGTCTTGATTAGCATGCATTGGGTTGGGGGTCCTAGGGGTGCAAAACGTTACCTCAACACGACGCGAAAGCTACACCGGCGTCGGGTAGCGACGCCGGGGGTTGGAATAAAAGATCGCGCTCCAAGTCCAGATTCCAATTAGATTCCTCGCTGGAAATTTCAGAGCAATCGACCGGGGCGACGATTCCAGATTCCAAAGCTCGCACGTGCGACGACGGGCTACGACGTGCGACGACGTCGTACGCGGCAAGTCGTCGAAGAGAACACACCTAGGTGGGGCCCACAGCAGTCCTAGGGGCCTTTGGGGGACCCACAATAACACTGGAGAACTTGGGGGGCCCACGGTGGCAAGCGGTGCGACGGGTGCGGGGTTGCGACGTTTGCTCTCGGTCGTACTCAGCCAAATGCGGGGGCGGCCATCGGTCGCTGCGGGGGAACGGCTTGGTGCAGCGCTGCGGGTCGGTGCGGGCCTTGGTGCGGGGGATTTGGTCGGTCGCTGCGGGCATTCGGGTCGGTCGCTGCGGGCGACAAGCGCTGCAACGTTGCAAGCGTTGCAACGTTGCGGGCTTCGGCGATGGCGGGCGGGCGCCTCGGTCAGATGCGGAGCGATGCGGGCGACAGCTGCGGGGCTTGCAGCGATGCGGGAAGCGGCTGTGAGCGGGGGCGGCCATCGGTCTGACCGAGAGATCTCCTCGGTCGGACACAGCTGAAGCGGGGCGACGGCCGTGCAAGCGAGCGGAGCGGGGGAGCGGGCAATGGCAGCGGTCGGTGCGGGGAAAACGGCCTCGTTTCTTCGGTCAGAGCGGGGGCAGCTTGTCGCAACATTGCGACGAATCGTCGCAACGTCCAATTTGGGTTTTGGAAGAGGCTAGGGCTAATTTCTTGCGAAAATAGGTCTTCCTAGGGGTTGTTTATATAGTGTAGATGGGTTGACTTGGTCTAGGGCTAAATCTAATAGGATTAGAAGTTTAAAATAATTTAAAATTTAAATCTCAACTTCTCCAACTCACCCAAGGGTTTGACTTGGTCCAAATGAGCTGGAAATTGGCTCAAAAATTCTTTAAAACGTTTAAAACTCAAATAAATTTTCTTTGGCCGAATTTAATATAAAAATTAATTATTAAAAATATTATAAAACTTGTTAAAAATATAAAAGTGGTCAAATAAACTCCAAAAATTATAAAATAAATATCGTGGTGATCGTGACGACGAATTCGAGCTAACTAAGAAGACGGTTCTCAATTTCGACGTCGGACGACGAGACTAAAAATAGAAACGTCTCCCGTCAAGAGTGAGAATCGTCACGTCTCATCGAATAAGTTTAAATTGTGGACAAACGACTCGAGAAGTGTCGTTCCAAGATAGTGCCACTATTTAATACTCTCAGAGACGTTCACAACGGCATATCACACAAAAGTGTTCACGAACAAACAAAGTCTAAAACAAACACGTGCACGGTCAAAAGCACGTGCACGAACAACGTACCACGAAAAGTGGTCGTTACAAATACATTCATAGTCAAACCAACCTAGGATAGATTGGAGCCAACACAACCTCCTCGTGTTCGATACCCGCTCGCCACTTGACCGTGCGCTTGCGGTAAAATTACAATCGTTCTCCGGGTGTATATCCGGGGCCGTCAGAAACCGTCATCCCCATCAACATCATTGAGCAACCACTTCGTCTTCGACACTATAACGAAGAAAGCAATTCAAAGGACCTTAAGTTCGACCTACAACTGGGGACTAGGTTCATGAACGGGTGTTGGCGACCCTCACCGAACGAAAGGGGCGCATGTCACACAACTTCAACTCGAAAGTTTGCGAACGCAATTTCCGTATGGGAGACTAGTACTGCACAAGGCCGTTTTCGCTCCTAAGGTCCTCTAGAAGGAAAGGCTTGCTGCAATGTGGAAGGGGTCCTATATAGTGATCGACGTACTCAGTCCCACCACCTGCCGGCTCACCATTTTGGACGTCGAGGAGCTTCCTCATCCTTTGAATGTGAAACATCTACGAAAGTGCTATCCATGGTTGTACTAAAAAGGTAAATCGACTGTTCACTTTGCATGATCATTATGAATGCAAAGTGGATCGTTCCTCAACATCAGCCGTAACGACCTTCGTCATTACGACTCAGCAAACGCCATTAGTAGCAACAGTTCGGACCTTCATCGGCCGTAAGTCAAAGGGCCGTGCCCCTGGCCACCGAACGACCTTCGTCAGCTGTAAACTGAAGGGGCTATGCCCCTCGCCACCGCACGACCTTCGTCGGCCGTAAGCCGAAGGGGCCGTGCCCCTCGCCACTGAACGACCTTCATCGACCGTAAGCCGAAGGGGCCATGTCCCTCGCTACCGAACGACTTCCGTCGGTCGTAAGCCGAATGGGCCATGCCCCACGCCATTGAACAACCTTCGTCGGTCGTAAGTCGAAGAGGCCATGCCCCTCGCCATCGAACGACCTTCGTCGACCGTAAGTCGAAGGGGCCATGCCCCTCGCCACTGAACGACCTTCATTGGCTGTAAGCCAAAGGGGCCTTGCCCCTCGCCACCGAATGACTTCCATCGGCCGTAAGCTGAAGGGGCCATACCCCTCACCATCGAACAACTTTTGTCGGCCGTAAGCCGAAGGGGCCATACGCCTCGCCATCGAACGACCTCCGTCGGTCGTAAGTCGCACGGTCCACGCCCTTCGACACCGAACGACCTTCGTGGGATGTAATGACCATGCTCCTTGCCACCATACAACCAACGGAATGTGATTTATAGTGAAGACACCTCACTTATCCACGACGTAACTTGCTTAAGGAATTTTGTGTTCTTTCAAGTTAGGTCGTCGAGGGGGCATACACACGCAACAGTTATAAATTTTATATTTGGATAAAGAAATAAAGCTGCAAAAATTTTCTTCTTCATCGATTCCAAATCGAAAAAATTACAAAATTGAGAGTTACAAAGGGACTGCCTAAAACCTAATAGGGACGGGGAGCGCTCCCTGACGTCAAAACGTTTGCGAAGGCCTCCATCGCCTTCGTGACTTTAGCAGTCAGCTCGGCCTTCTCCTTCGCCGCAGCCTCCTCGAGCCTACAACTTTGGCTTGGAGCTCGGTCTTCTCCACCTGGCTGGCCTCCGCCTGCCTCTCAAAGTCAAAGACTTTGGCCCGAAGCTCGACCATCTCCTTTTTGAAAGCATCGAGCTCCTCTTCGAGCTGGGCCCTCTCCGTCCACCACTGGAGATCGGCAGACTTTTGGATGGTCGATAGTGACGAAAGGCTGTTTTTAGCCTTCGTCACCTCCCACTTGACCGCCGTTTTGTCAGCAAGGGTCTTACCTAAGGCCTCCTCTGTCTCCTTCGCTTGTGCTTCGGTGGCAAGGGCTCTACGCTCTGCGTCAGCCACCCGTCGACCTCCGTCGATCAAGTCGATAGCCTGGCGATGCAACGCAGCCCCAAGAATGGATATCTACAAATAAAATGAATATTATTCGAGAACGTCGACCAAGTCGGGCACCAAAGGATAGGGGCTCAGGCGACATACTTGATACCTCCTCTCAACAAAAAAGTTGGCCATCCGCTCGAGGTCCAGTTTCTGCAAGAACTCTGAGTCCTTGGGGAGGATCGAGTTATCCACCACCCTGGCTATCGTACCGAAGTCCGTCAGGGCCGACTCCTCCTTGCTGACGGCGAATGGGGGCTGGTGAAGATCACCTTCGAACGGTCCCGACGGCCAAATCGAAAGCCAATTGAGCATGAGCGCTTGATCGAACTCCCCAGGAATTGGGCCGGCCAGCGGCGTAGGCGACACGATGTCCCCCTATGGCCACAGATCCTCGAGGGGCGTCATGGAACACTGGTGCAGCGACAGGGTCTCTGCCACCTTTGGATTCTCGAAGGGAGCAGCCCCCTTGCCCTTCCCCATGGGGTCTTCTTCGTCTACACGCCTCCTCTTTGGGGACCCCTCCTCCTCGCGAGAGGGAATCTCCCTTTTCTGACCGACTCCCCCAGCTGGCTCGACGACGCCAGTAGAGTCGATGTCAACAATCAATGACGTCGCTCCGACTACGACGGAAGCGAGGGGAGCGAAGGACCGTATGGGAGACCGGCTAGAAGCCTCCCTTGAAGAGGCTCGAGAAATCCTTCAAATGATGAGCTCTGGTGGATGGGGAAGGGGGCCGAGAGTTTGACCCCTCTACGTGAGTGCCCGATCGGTCGTTCCAAGCACCTGACCTCTCATCTGCCCTTTTCTTCTTCATACGCTCCCTTCAGACTCAGTCCAGGCTGGGCTTGCCACTACGTCGGTTGCCGTTGGTCATATCTATAGACAAAGAAGATAATTACCGTGAGTTACAAAAATAAGGACATCGATACTGAATACCTCACTCGGGCACCATAGAAGGATCTTTATCGTTCGATCATCCAGCAAGTAATGAATCGACCTATCCTATCCCGATTGATCCAACATAGTTTTCACTGCCTCGGCCTCGCTCGACGACAACCCAGCTCTGATTTCTCCAGGGACAAACGAGACTCCCTCGCGAGCTTGGGGTTCGGGGAACTCCAGCCATTAAGCAACAGACCCGGGTTGGGAAGAGCGACAAACACGAAGGTGTCCATCCACCCAGGATCAAAAATTGGGGAGGTCGTATATCAGCCTCGTACCCGGGCCAGTGACTATGTGACACCACACTCGACGAGGGTCGACGACTATCCTAAAGAAGTATCTGAACAATCCAGGAGACGGGCAAACTCCACAAAGCTCACACAGTTCGATGAAACCCACCAAGGAGGGAAGGAGTAAGGGGCGAGTCTACAGAGAGAAAGCTCAGAGGATCAGAAAACCTCGATAATGAAGGGGTGAAGGGGGAATTGAAGTCGTAAGCGAAAATACTTAAGATACACTCCAACCTCTTTCTTCCTCGGGAAACACACTCTCTCATCCGGATCAGGCACCCTTACCCTAAAGGGTTCGCAGAGACAACCTCGCCAAACTTTGACGGTCAGGTCAAGGGAGAACATAGGGACCATGTTTAAGATAACACTAGGAGCTTTTGACTTCCAATCCCTTCGACGAATGGGAAGGTCGGGCTCGCCCCAAATTGCTTTCCCCTTTCTGGGAACTTCCACAGGGCAAGGGGACCGGCGGCGCTTCACCATCTCCTCAGGAGTCGGCACCTTGAACACCACAGGAGCAAACATACCTGACCAACCTATAAGAAAGTCAAGATTGAGTAAAGGAGATACCTGGGGAAAGAACAGGTGATCTCCGAGAGAAGCGACGATGGGAGCAAGTAGGTGAAGCAAGGCAGAAAATGAAGCAGGAAAATTTCAACCTCTCTCTTCGAAATATATCTTATATGTTAAGAAACTCAACTGCCTAGCCCCCATGCATGCCACATGTCCACAGCCAGCCACCAGAAGTGGCAGATATCGCTCCAAAGGCAAAGGGGTTTAGGCGGCACATATCAAATCAAATATTTTGAAATCCGTGCACATTTAAGAAGAGTACACATCATTCGGTCCCAGTCAGCGCGACTCCTGAGGCACAAATGATGGGGGGCCATTGTTAGTATATGGATACGAATCTGACTTGGGTATCTGCAAACCCGACCTGTTTATCATCCGCGACCCGTTACCCCGACACTCTAAGCAGGCAACGACTGAGTCAGTCGAACATGTCAGGCGATCATTCCACTGGCACCGTCATTCAAGGAGTAGTTAATGTGGCTGAGTAAATGACAGCCGTTGGCTCGAATCCCAGAGAAGATCATGCCCTAATCAATGAGGGAAGGGAGCGCTGCATATAAATAGGTCGACAGACAAAGGTAAATGGCCCCCCACCTTGAAGGTACGAGATCTAATACATAGAACTCTATCTTCTTGCTTCATCACTCCATATACGAGCTTGCGTCGTTAGTCTAGAGACGAACCTTCGTGGGTCGATATCAGTTGCACCAATCTCACTCTCTTCCTTATGTTTCCTACTAACTTAAGCATCGGCGGGGATATGGGTCGGAACCCAGATCTGACCCCCCTGACGACTACCTGTGGTGCAGATCGACGATCATCATCCAGTATCGAAGGCCGATGCTAGACTCTCCAACCTCGAACGATCGATGCAACGGTCGCTCGTGGGTCGATCGAAGGTCATACCACCCTCAACTACAACCATCTGACCCTGGTTCTTTCAATCAAGATTCCCACCTCAATAGCTGGCTGGGCTCCAGCTCAGTGCTCCGAGTCTCTGTCAGCCTGACAACTGTACCGATCAATTTTGACCTTAACAAAACTCTACTTTGTCAGCTGAAATTTCTTAAACTACAGAGCTTACACCGCCAGATCTGAGACGAACCTTTGTGGGTCGATCTCAGCTGCACCAAGCTCCCTCTCCCTTAACTTCCCATACTAACTTAAGCATCAGAGGTGATTTGGTTCGGAACCCTGATCCGACCCCCCTAACATGTCTCTGTGGTGTAGCTCGACGAGTCTCCATCTCCTGCTAGGGTCGTCCTTGAGCTTTCCAACCTTGAACAATCGACGTATAAGGTGACCGAGGGTCGATCGAGCACTACACCGTCATCTACTTCCATCACTTGGACCAGATTTTTCCAACCTAGGGCCCCACTTCATCTGCTGACGAGGCTCTGATTCAGCATCAAGAGTCTACGTCAGCTTGACAACTGTCACGGTCAATTTTGGCCTTAACAGTTTGGCACCGTCTGTGGGAAACCACGAGTCGACATCCCGATCGATGAACCGCTAGACTATGTCGACTCACCCATCAACATCCTCCGAGGATGCCACGACTCCTCCCAGTATCGGTCTCATCAACTGATAATGGGAGGTCCCCTGCACCCAGAGCTATCATCCTCTCTCCAAAGCTCCTACGCTGAAAGGTTGATGACAGTGTCTGTGGGGGTGAAAGCTCCCCAGAGATTTTAGCCTCCTATTTCCTTCTCAGATGACGATCTAGAAGGTGTGGAATTGATGCATGATGATTCCGTCGCCATCACGACAACCATCAAGGAGATCGTCGTAAAGAGGCTGCTTGTCGACACTGGAAGCTGGTGCAACATACTCTTCTTCACTATGTTGGAAAGGATGAGGTTGTCATCCGTGGAGTTGACACCTTGTTCAGGGCCCCTGGTGGGATTCACCAGACATTCTTCCCCAATCGAAGGCATCATCACCCAACCAGTGACCATCGACACATATCCTTGGCAGAGCACTCGCCTGACTAGTTTCATGGTGGTGAAGATCAACTCAGCTTACAACAGGATCATCTAAAGACCACTGCTAATGCTATAGAAGAAGTGGTCTCAACTTTCCATCAGATGATCAAGTTCCAGACCCCCGAGGGAGTCAGAAAGGCAAGAGGGAATCAGAAACATGCACTGTCGTACTATACATTGTCCACCGCTTTAAGGAGGATCGAGCAGGAAGACCCAGTCGATTCCCAAGGCAAAGATCGACAACCTGCGGTAGTCGAAGAAATGAAGAGCATTCGGATCTCCGAAGAGGAGGGAAGAACTGTCTCTATTGGATCGATGCTCCTATTCAATCTACAGGAACAATTGATCGATCTCCCGAGAGAACATGCAGAAATTTTTGCCTCGTCCCCAAAGGGTATGCCCGGCAACGACCCCGAGGTAATATCCCATAAGCTGGCGATCGACCCGACTTTCAGACCCATGAAGTAAAAGAAGAGGGAGGCGAAAAAATGAAGGCTACAATCGAAGAGGTGGATCGACTTCTAGAAGCAGGCTTCATTTGAGAGGTCAAATATCCTGAATGGCTCTCGAATGTCGTGATGGTGAAGAAGGCAACGGCAAATGACGGATGTGCATCGACTTCACCGACCTTAACAAAGGTTGCCCAAAGGATATTACCCCCTACCACGAATCGACCATCTGGTCGACAGTGCTTCAGGCTATGAGATCCTTAGCTTCATGGACATATTCTCAGGATATAACCAGATCCAGATGGCATCGAAGGACGAAGAGAAAACGTCTTTCATCACTGATCGAGGTATTTTCTGTTACACCAAAGTTCCATTTGGTTTGAAGAATGCAGGTCTACTTAACAACGCATGATGAACGGAGTTTTCGAGGCTTAAATCGGTCGAAACCTAGAAGTCTACATCGATCACATATTGGTCAAATCGAAAAAGCCGACGGATCACATTGCAGATCTCCGAGATATATTCGCACAGATCCGACGATACAACCTTCGATTGAACCTTGCCAAATGTACCTTCGGGGTTCGGTCGGAGAAGTTCCTCGGTTTCATGCTGACAAATCGAGGGATTAAGGCCAACCCCGACAAGATCGATGAGATCATTACGATGAAGGAGCCTTCAACCCTCAGAGAACTCTAGAGGCTGAATGGAAGAATAGCTGATTTGGGCCGATTCTTGTCTAAGTCAGCCGAGAGGTCGTTGCCCTTCTTCAAAGTTATGAGAAAGACGATAGCCTCATCATCAAGTGGGAAAAGAGTCATCGAGTGGGACACAGAATGCAAGAAGGCTTTCTCCGAGTTAGGGGAGTACCTCTGTAGCCTGCCACCCCTGACCAAGCCGGATAAAGTTGACCAACTCATCATCTATCTGGCCGCCACCATGGAGGCTGTAAGCTCCGCACTCGTCAAAGAAGACTCGGGGATACAACGACCCATCTACTACGTCAGTCAGGTTCTTCAAGGTGCGGAGATCAACTATTCGAAGATAGAGAAGATGTCTTTCGCGCTGATCCAATATGCGAGGAGGTTGCGATCGTACTTCCAAGCGCACACCATCCTGGTCCTCACTGACACTCCCTAGAACAGACCCTAAAGAGGCTTGATCGTTCAAGAAGAATGACAAAATGGGGGAGGGAGTCGAGCTAAGCGAATTCAACATCCAGTTCAAGTCAAGGACCACCATTAAAGGGCAGGCTCTCGCCGACTTCATTGTTGAGCTCACCTACGACGAAGGCCAAAAATAGGAGGTATGTGCAACTAACATGCTACCTGAGACAACCCCCTCCTCCTCAACAGGCATCAATTCATCAAATGATACGATGGAAGACGCGGGAACCTGAATCGTACAAGTTGACAATTCGGCCACTCAAGCTGGGAGCAGGATCGGAATAATTGTCCAAACTCAGCGGGCAATATATTCGAGTACACTCTATGCTTCGACTTCCAAACAACAAATAATAGAGCTGAGTACGAAGAGACCATAAATGGACTCCGAATGGCTCGAGTTGTAGGAGTGAAAGTGGTCCAGCTACTGAGCGATTCTAGCCTCGTCGTCTACCAACTTAACGGCCTTTGAGGCCCGCAAAGACACAATGCAGAGTTACATGCAAATCGCAAGGGCAAAGCTCGCCAAGTTCGGATGCGTGGAAATCCATCATGTACCAAGGTCGAAGAATCATCGTGCCGACGCCTTGTCGAAGCTCGCATCATCCTCCCCCATGGGGCTCGGTCAGACAGTGTATGTATAACGTCTAACATCCCCAACGGTTTAGAGCAGGAGATGCTAAGCCTCGATCGAGGAATCACTTGGATGGACCCCATAATCCATAACTTGAACATAGGAGAGCAGCCGGCTGACCTAGTGGAGGCATGAAAGCTAGAACAGAAGGCTTACCAGTTCGTCCTGCTAAATGGTTCATTGTATAACCAGTTATGACGTATTCCCTTACCTTAAATGTTCAGCCCCATAAGAAGTGCACTACGTGATCCAAGAGATCCACGAGGGCGATTGTGAAAACCATTGCAGGGAAAAAGCTATAGCTTTGAAGGTCATGAGACAAGTGTATTTTTGGCCAACGATGTTCATTGATGCCGTCGAATATGTTCGAAGGTGCTCGAACTGCCAAAAATTCTCAAGGATCTGCTCGGTCCCACCAACTGATCTGTGTAATTTTAGCTTGTATGGATCAATACACTAGAGGGGGGGGGGGGGGGGTGAATAGTGTATATAAAAAATGATGCAAATAAAACGTTACTAATATTTGCAAAGATGTCACAGAAATAAAATGACATGTGCTAAAAATTAAACTAATCGCAAACACAGAGATTTATCCTGGTTCGGATCCTGTTAATCCTACTCCAGTCCTCTACTCCCCGTAGAGATTTTCAATCCACTATAACTACTTGCCCCGCAAGCATAAACTTACAAAAATGGCGACACTCCCAGTGTCCCAAACTTTGTACAATCTCTAAACAGAGATTCAAACCTGTTAAATAATGAAATAGAAAAACACCTATAGCCTTGGTATAAATTTCAGAGAATGAATTCAAGGATGGTGTTTAAAAGATGAACTTCAAGATGTATAAGATATGTAATGAAGAACAATAATTGAAGTTCTCTGGTTTATAAAAGAAGAGCGAGATCTATTGATTTCTTCTTGCAATTATGAACACAAACAACTTTCCAAAATGATGTTGAAAATCCAAGTCCTTCCGTTCTTAAACGAAGAAAGAAATCTAATGATTTCTTCTTACAAATAAGAAAAGAACAACTAATGGCTGAATTGCTTAAGAAAATCAATGGCTTGCTTTCAACAAAATCAGAATAAAGAAGAGGAAAGTGTGTGGAAAATGAGAGGGGGTACCCCTCCTTTTATAGGTTTTAGAAACGGTTATGAACGGCTCTAAAAGAGAGGTTGTACAATGTTCAGAAACTGAAAGTAATGTTGGAGAACGGTCAGAAACTGTTCTGGAAAATTTCAGTCCAAAAAATGGTTTGGCAGGCTAGGAAAATTCGTAGCCTGCTAATTTTTAAACGGTCACAAACGGTCACAAAATTTTGGTGACGTGGACTAGACAACGGATAGATCCTTGTCTGAAAGTAACAAGTCATAAGTCAACGAAAATGTAGTTGATTTGGTAGGCTAGGAAAAATCCTAGTAGGCTAATTCTAAAAAATAGGAATTTTGACTTAGGATCAAATGAGTTAGGAGATGATGTAGATTTGAGCTTAGAGATATATGATATGATATAACCAAGGCCCTGAAGCTATCTAAAAAGTAAAAATTACAGCATTCCGTAGATACGTTTTTCAAACGTAATTTGAGCAAGGCTGTTTTTGCAGAAAGTCCTTGTACTTTGATCATATGCGTATATGTGAATGAGAGAAGCTTTATATCTGCACATCTGCATAGATAGAGTTAGTAACATGAAATATATTGATTTGTCACATCAAAACCTTATGGAAGAGAGGATGGAAAATACCAAGTTCCAACATTCTCCCCCTTTTTGATGATGACAAACAATGAAATATAAAATGTGAATTAATCATGTTTTAATAAGTTTTAATGAGTTTATTAACATGAATTAATATGATGTTACTTTGATGTTACTCCCCCTGAATATATGAATATAGACTCCCCCTGAATATATACGTATTTCTCCCCCTTGTCATCCACAAAAAGTGGAAAACAAAAAACGGGCAGGCTATGATTTTGTGTAGCATGCTAAATGAGAAAAATGAGGCAATGTGAAAAATAACAGAGACAGAGTATTAATAAGAGCACAGAAGTAACAAAAGTAACTAATATTCATTTAAACATCGAACATAGAGGTGGAGTACACCAGATAACCATCATACATTACCAAAACATACGAGAAACGAATATACAAAACAACCAAGTACATAAACAGCGAGGATGAACCCATAAGTAAATTAACCAACATACTAAATAACCTAGTCAACTTATAACCAGGCGAGATATCCGACAAGGACCATAGTGAAATAAGGCAAACCAATAATCATCATAACACAAGATGAGGCAAAGACACAAGTGACGGAAAGCAACCAAGAGGAGCCGAAACGCAAAGGAAGCAGCAAGTCATGCAGGGATAGGATGCGACAAAACAGAACATAGAACCAAAGATCAGTAGCACGCTTAGAGCAAGGGAGTCAAGGATGATAGGATGACGAGCCAGGGGATGAACGGCTGGTGCGGGTGCGACGGGTCGGAAGTATATTGTGGGCTTCAAGGTCCGAACAAAGCTCGGATTGGTTAACCTAGATTTGATCCAGAACTTCAGCGTAATGTTTGAGAGTCTCATCATAGGAACTCATGTGTTTCTGGATGCCGGCAAATCCGTCGGATACTTGGTCAGAAAGGCGGCGAAGGAGCACAGCATTGGTCTCGCACGAAGGAGAGACGCCGTCTTTGGAAGCTAGGACCTTTTTGCCGCATCTGGAGCGTGAAGAGCCCGGGAAAGATGCTTGGGCGCGAGATTGAGGAGTCGGGCTGGTAGGCAGGGTGGAGCCATCATCGGATTCATCGTTGTCGTCGTCGTTGTCAGAAGAAGTAGAGGCACCATCAGGAAGGCCCATGTTGTGAATAATATTTTCATCAATATGGACGTCATGTTGCAGGAAAAGTTCACCATCTGTAGGAACACTGAATGCCCGAAGAATCAATGTGATAAGGCTTGGTAAGTAAAAATGAGTGGAAATAGGCTTCATGAGGGTACAGAGAAACAAATGGCCCCAATGAATTGGGAAAACAGCCATGATGGCATACAAGCAATGCTCGTGAGCATTACTAAGGTATTTTACGGAGCCGGCCTTGGGCAACAAGTTGTGGATGATGATCTTATGAATGAGACGAGCCTCGGGACGAAGCTTGGCCGCGGACATATAAGGAGTATACTTTGGGGTGAGTCTGGCAAGGACAACAGCATCGTCCATGGCAAAGGAAAGTAGGCCAAGGAAATCCGGAGGTTGGTTGATAATGGCTGCAAGTTTGTTGCTAGTGACCGTGAAAGAGACTCCCCGAACCATAGTGGAGAAGTACTTTTGGCCACGGTGAACGACGGTTTCAAGATTAGCGTAGAATTCACGGACAAGAGTAGGATAGTAGGGAGTTTTGTTTGCAAGGGACCAAATTTGATGAAGGCCGACCATCGTGAGGATAGCCTTCACGTGCATCATCGTCGGCGTGCCGTAGTCAAGATACCTCTCGGGATGAAATCGTGTAGCCTCGAAGGATTGATATTGATCCTTAGCAGCCTGGGAGCGAAAACGGTCGGTGGTGGAAGGAGGAGAGGGTTCGGCCATGGTGGTGTTGAGTGAAATGAGAAAAATGAGAGGAGAAGAAGTTGTAACAGAGAATGAAAAAATCAAGGAAAAGTGGAAAGAAATAAATAGAAGGGAAAGAAAACTGATCGGGTGCCATGACAGAAGTGGAAGCAGTTGTTAAAACTGAAGAATTTTGAACAACTGAAACAATCAAAATACAGAAAACGAACAGCCAGGAAGTGGAAGAGAGGCAGCCGGTGGTTGTGAAAACTGCTAAAAAATACCGGTTGGCAACTTAAGGACCCGTTGGCATCAAATAAACAAATAATAATAATAATAATAAAGAAATTTTAAGATGGTAGATGTAAGTCCCTAGGTGTATGGGAAATATGAGAATTAAGGAGTCAAAGTGAGTTCCAATGCAAGTGTCAGGCCGAAATAAATTGGGTAGGGGCGGTTGTTGTGTTGAACAAATAAAAGACAACCATGTGGAAGAGAGATAAGGAGCCCTTTAATTGTCATGAAGAGGGATCTTCATTTCCAAGACAATGGTAGGCCGAAAATGAATCGGTTTGGTGAAGGAAATTTATAATTATTTTAAGATAAAATAATTATGAGTGAAGTTCCCAACGTGAGGAAGAGGGGGTTGGTGAAAGAAAATAAATAAGAAAAGACCATGAGTCTTCTTATTTGTCCTTGGAAAGAGTCAGAAGTTAATAACCTGTTGTCTTCTTGTGAAATCTTATTCCAAGTCAACATAAAGTACAGTTGGTGGAAGGAGTGAATGCAAGTGGGAATTTCTAAGGCAAAAGTGAATGTCAGGGCTTTGTTCAATGGAAAAATGCAGGGGATATTTAGGAAATGCAAATGAGAAGTAGCCATGTGGCAGGAGAAAGACCAAAAAAGATCAACAGGAAGCAAAGATAGAGACAAAGTGGAAGATAACGGGTAAGAATTTTGATACGAGATTTGATTTTGAGAATGAATATTTAAAATGTATGAGAAGTGTTATTAAAAAAATCCGAAAACCAGGGGTCAAATTAGGCATAATACGGAGAAGATTGAAAAATTTTGTAAAATTGGCATGCTACAAAATTTCGTAGCATGCTAAAAATAAATAGGAACCAGAAAATTATAGAAAAATTCATAAAAATCAAAAATACATAAACATTTTTATAAATCAAATTCTGATTCATTAATAATGCCCAGATTTCTTCTAAGCTTAATGAAAGATTCATCTTTCAAAGGCTTAGTCAAAATATCGGCAACTTGATGTTCAGTTGAAATAAATTTCAAAATAATATCTCCTTTCTGCACATGCTCATCTAAAAAATGATGACGTACATCAATATGTTTTGTACGTGAATGATGCACAGGATTTTTAGATAAATTAATAGCACTGGTATTATCACACATAATAGGGCATGTGGAACAATTAATACCATAGTCTGAAATAGTTTGTTTCATCCATAAAATTTGAGCACATGCTAAACCATCGGCAATATATTCTGCCTCGGTTGTAGATAATGAAACAGAGTTTTGCTTCTTGCTAAACCAAGAGACTAAAGCATGTCCTAAAAAGTGACATGTACCACTAGTACTTTTACGGTCTGATTTGCAACCAGCAAAATTTGCATCACTATATGATAATAAATCACATGTGTTTGTTTTAGGATAAAATAAACCAAAATCAGAAGTATATTTAACATATCTAATAATCCGTGTTACGGCAATTAAATGTGAAACTTTAGGATCTGCCTGAAATCGTGCACATAAACATACTGAAAACAAAATGTCTGGTCTACTTGCAGTTAAATAAAGTAAGGAGCTAATCATACCTCTATAAAGACGTTGATCAACAGTCTTACCATTTAAATCTTTGTCGAGGGAAGTAGATGTACTCATTGGAGTATGTTTTTCTGCAGAACTTTCTAATCCAAAGCGCTTGATGAGTTCTTTAGAATACTTGCTTTGGTGGATGAATATACCTTCCTTCATTTGTTTGATTTGAAGACCGAGGAAGTAATTGAGTTCACCCATGTGACTCATCTCAAATTATTTCTGCATAATCTTAGAAAAATCTTGACAAAGAGATTCATTAGTAGAACTAAAAATAATATCATCAACATATATTTGAATAATGATAATGTCAGATTTTATATTTTTAATAAATAAAGTAGAATCTATTTTACCAATAGAATAACCAAAATTCAAAAGATAGCTTTTAAGTCTTTCATACCAAGCACGAGGTGCTTGCTTGAGACCATATAAAGCCTTTTTCAATTTGAAAACGTGATTTTCAAAATTTTCATGAATAAAACCAGGAGGTTGTTCTACATAAACTTCTTCTTTAAGAAAACCATTTAGAAACGCACTTTTGACATCCATTTGAAAGAGTTTAAAATCTTTAAAACAAGCAAATGATAATAACATCCTAATAGATTCAAGACGTGCAACTGGTGCATATGTTTCATCATAATCAATACCTTCTTCTTGATTATAACCTTGTGCTACCAATCGTGCCTTGTTTCTAATTACCTGACCAGATTCATCCAATTTATTTTTGAATACACACTTGGTACCAATAATTGAATGATCTGATGGTCTGGGAACTAATTCCCAAACATCATTCCGTTGAAATTGGTTGAGTTCTTCCTGCATAGTCATAATCCATGAACTGTCTTCACATGCATCTTCGATGTTCTTTGGTTCAATGGTTGAAAGAAATGCACAATGTGCCATTTGCTCTATTTGGCGACGAGTTCTAACTCCATCTGCAATATCTCCAATGATTAATTCTGATGGATGATTTGGAACTTCTGCAAATGCCTTAGGAAGATCTGTATTATCTGAAATAGACTCAACAGAATGTTTAGTAGCATCAATTTCATCAAGTTTCATATTATCTAAAGAATTAGAAAGAGGTAATATATTCTCCTCATCATCAATGATGGTAGAATTAGATGAGGGATTCTCATCAAATGTGACATGAAGTGATTCTTCAAATGTTGAAGTTCTTTTGTTATATACTCTGTAGGCTTTGCTACGTGTTGAGTATCCAACAAAAATACCTTCATCAGATTTAGAATCAAATTTGTCAAGTGCATCTTTAGTATTTAGAATGAAACATTTACATCCAAACACTTTAAAATATGATACACGAGGAATGCGATTAAAGAATAATTCAAAACAAGTTTTATTAAGTAATGGCCTAATAAGAACTTTATTCATAATGTAACAAGCAGTTGCGACAGCTTCTGCCCAAAAATATTTTGGTAGATTACTATCACAAAGCATTGTTCTTGCACATTCTTGTAAAGTTCTATTTTTCTTTTCTACTACTCCATTCTGAGGAGGAGCACGAGAAAAGGAAAAATTATGAGTAATGCCATTTTCATTACAAAACTTGGTAAAAGATTCATTTTCAAATTCTCCCCCATGATCACTACGAATAGTGATAATGTTAGAGGATTTGATCTTTTGTATCTTTTTACAAAATACTGAAAACTCTTCAAAAGCATCATTCTTGTTTTGCAAAAATATAACCCAAGTGTATCTAGAATAATCATCAACAATGATAAATGCATATCTACTTCTATTAAAGAAGCTACTCTTGAAGGACTAAACAAATCTAAATGAAGGAGTTCTAATGGTCCCATTGTTGAGATAATGTCCTTTGATTTAAAAGAAGATTTGTGCATTTTTCCTTGTTGACAAGCATCACAAAAATGTTTGTGTTTGAAAGAAATATTTGGCATTCCATTAACTAACTTGTGTTTTGAAATACGTGCTAGGTTTTTGAAATTAGTGTGTCCAAAACGTTTATGCCATAAAAGAGTATCATCTGATGTAATCATTAAACAATGTTTATGAGTGGTAACAGACATGCATAAGATATATATGTTATTCTTACGCTTACCATAGAATAATATAGATGACGTATCAGAATCATAAATGATGCAATCATTTTGTTCAAAAACTATTTTGTAATTTTTATCACATAATTGACTAATGGAAAGTAAGTTGTGTTTCAAACCGTCAACCAGGTGAACATTCTCAATGATAGGCTGATTTGTATTACCAACTGTTCCAGTGCTAATGATTTTTCCTTTCTTATTGTCACCAAAGGTAACTGTGCCTCCATCTTTATATTTAATGCTTGAAAGCAAGTTGACATTTCCTGTCATTTGTTTTGAACATCCACTGTCCAAAATCCATCTTTCTTTCCTAGGTACCTGAAAGGTAAAACATTAAGCATTGATACCCTTTGTTTGAGGGTCCTTGGGATTAGATTTTAGGAAGCCAAACCCAAGTGGAATTTGGCTTTCTAATGTAATCACTAGAATGAACAATAGAATACATAAAATGAGAAATATAACTATTTCTATCATTTAAACATGAATCCTTAGGAATCCATATACTAATTGTAGTAGGTTTCCTAGGAAATGTTTTTGAAATGTTAGTAACATTTCTTTGTGAGGAAGAAGTAGAAGTGTTTACTTTCTTCGTATAAATGAATGCGTGGTTTTTCTTTTGTGGTTTAACAAAAGTTGTTTTTCCACAAGAGGAAGAAGTGTTACAAGACTTGGGCACATCCTTATGAGAATATCCCAGTCATTGTCTATGATTTGCTGGATATTGAATTTTAAGCAAATCATCGAGATTAGTCTTTCCTTTGTTAAATTTATTAATATTGGATGACATCTCGTCGTATTTCATCTTTAGTGATGAAATACTTTCATCCATTTCGGATATTTGTGTATGTAGTTCTAGATTCTTAGTTTTGAGAATATCATTCTCTTTACTAAGATCCAAATTTTGAGACGATGTATTCTCAATAAGTATGGAATTTGGTGTAGTGTTCTTAGAAGAAGATAATTCTTGGTATTTAATAAGGAGATCGTCATTATTCTATTTCAAAGATTTATGTTGACTATTTAATTTTTTGAAACGAGAATAGAGATCTTTCAATGCATCTAATAATTCTTCATTATTAAAAGCATTTACCTCATCTTCATTATCTTGTGCCATAAAGCACATATTAGCACTTTCATCATGGTCATCTTCATCATCTGAAGATTCATTATCTGATGTTATGTTGAAGGCGAGTACTTTCTTCTTTTGATCTGATTCCTCTTTTGCATCTTGTAATGTGACTTCATGTGCCATTAAGTTACCAATTAGATCTTCCATGGATAATGTGGAAAGATCACTGGCTTCCTCAATAGCAGTGATCTTTGGGCGCCATTCTGGGGAGAGTACCTTAAGAATCTTGCGTACCTGATCAAGAGAAGAATAAACTTTTCCAAGAGCATTAAGAGAATTAATAATATTAGTGAACCTGGTGTTCATTTCTCCAATCGTCTCTTTGTCTTGCATCTTGAACAACTCATACTTATGAACCAAAGAGGCAATCTTAGTTTCCTTTACTTTATTGGTTCCTTCATTAGTTACCTCGAGTTTGTGCCAAATTTCCTTTGCACTTTTGGCCTGAGATACTCGATTAAACTCATGTTTATCCATGGCACAGAATAAAGCATTCATGGCCTTTGAGTTGTTTGTCTTTGCAGCTTTGTCGTTAGCGGTCTAATCTGTAACAGGAGTGGTTGGCTTTGTGTATCCTGTCTCTACGATGTCCCAAATCTCATAATGCATATTTGGAGATGAATCTCCATTCGTATTTTCCAATATGAGTAGTTAGAACCATCAAATAGAGGAGGACGAACTTGAGAGTGCCCTTCAGGATGTTGATTTGTGTTGTAGTTGTGTATAACAACGTTCATGCTTGATTCTGCCATCTTAACCTTACTTTGATACCAAATGTAATTTTAGCCTGTATGGATCAATACACTAGAGGGGGGGGGGGAATAGTGTATATAAAAAAATGTTGCAAATAAAACGTTACTAATATTTGTAAAGATGGCACAGAAATAAAATGACAAGTGCTGAAAATTAAACCAATCGTAAACACAGAGATTTATCCTAGTTCGGATCCTGTTGATCCTACTCCAGTCCTCTACTCCCCGTAGAGATTTTCAATCCACTATAACTACTTGCCCTGCAAGCACAAACTTACAAAAATGACGACACTCCCCGTGTCCCAAACTTTGTACAATCTCTAAACAGAGATTCATACCTGTTAAATAATGAAATAGAAAAACACCTATAGCCTTGGTATAAATTTCAGAGAATGAATTCAAGGATGGTGTTTAAAAGATGAACTTCAAGATGTATAAGATATGTAATGAAGAACAATACTTGAAGTTCTCTGGTTCATAAAAGAAGAGAGAGATCTATTGATTTCTTCTTGCAATTATGGACACAAACAACTTTCCAAAATGATGTTGAAAATCCAAGTCCTTCCGTTCTTAAACGAAGAAAGAAATCTAATGATTTCTTCTTACAAATAAGAAAAGAACAACTAATGGCTGAATTGCTTAAGAAAATCAATGGCTTGCTTTCAACAAAATCAGAATAAAGAAGAGGAAAGTGTGTGGAAAATGGGAGGGGGTACCCTCCTTTTATAGGTTTTAGAAACGGTTATGAACGGCTCTAAAAGAGACGTTGCACAACGTTCAGAAACTGAAAGTAACGTTGGAGAACGTTCAGAAACTGTTCTGGAAAATTTCAGTCCAAAAAATGGTTTGGTAGGCTAGGAAAATTCGTAACATGCTAATTTTGAAACGGTCACAAACGGTCACAAAATTTTGGTGACATGGACTAGACAACGGATAGATCCTTGTCTGAAAGTATCAAGTCATAAGTCAACGAAAATATAGTTGATTTGGTAGGCTAGGAAAAATCATAGTAGGCTAATTCTAAAAAATAGGAATTTTGACTTAGGATCAAATGAGTTAGGAGATGATGTAGATTTGAGCTTAGAGATATATGATATGATATAACCAAGGCCCTGAAGCTATCTAAAAAGTAAAAATTACATCATTCCGTAGATACGTTTTTCAAACGTAATTTGAGCAAGGCTGTTTTTGCAGAAAGTCCTTATACTTTGATCATATGCGTCTATGTGAATGAGATAAGCTTTATATCTGCACATCTGCATATATAGATTTAGTAACATTAAATATATTGATTTGTCACATCAAAACCTTATGGAAGAGAGGATGGAAAATACCAAGTTCCAACAATCTGATCCACATCATCAGCCTAGTTCCTTTCGCCAAGTGGGAGCTAGACCTCCTTGGTCCATCAAACAAGCGAGTGGGCAACGGAAGTACTTAATAGTGGCGATCGACTACTTCACAAAGTGGATCGTGTAATTTTAGCTTGTAAGGATCAATACACTAGAGGGGGGGGGGGGGGGGTGAATAGTGTATATTAAAAAATGTCGCAAATAAAATGTTAGTAATATTTGCAAAGATGGCACAGAAATAAAATGACAAGTACTGAATTTAAATCAATCGCAAACACAGAGATTTATCCTGGTTCGGATCCTTGTGATCCTACTCCAGTCCTCTACCCCATAGAGATTTTCAATCCACTATAATCACTTGCCCCGCAAGCATGAACTTACAAAAATGACGACACTCACCGTGTCCCAAACTTTGTACAATCTCTAACAAAGATTCAAACCTGTAAAATAATGAAATAAAAAAACACCTATAGCCTTGTTATAAATTTCAGAGAATGAATTCAAGGATGGTGTTTTAGAAGAAGAACTTCAAGATGTAAAAGATATGTAATGAAGCGCAACACTTGAAGTTCTCTGGTTCATAAAAGAAGAGAGAGAGATCAATCGATTTCTTCTTCAATTATGAACACAAACAACTTTCCAAAATGATGTTGAAAAAACCAAGTTCTTCGTTCTTAAACGAAGAAGGAAATCTAATGATTTCTTCTTACAAATAAGAAAAGAACAACTAATGGCCTAAAGCTTTAGAAAAGAGAAGACTTGATTCCAACAAATAAGAGAGTAAAGAAAGAGGAAAGTGTGTGTCAGAAAAGAGAGGGTCTACCCCTTTATTTATAGTGTTTAGGTACGGTTGGGGACTGTAGTCAACGTTGGAAAACGGGCTGGAACCGTCCCTGAAAATTTGGGATCAAAACGGCTAGTTTTGAAATTGGTCGACCAAAATGACCACATTGGTCGACCAAAATTTAGAGAGAGAATTTCGACCGTTGGAGGACATTTCTAGAATCTACACGGTTAGGGGAGTTTGCATATGCAATCCCATAACCAAATTCGAAGGTTTAAATTGGTCGACCAAAATGAGGTTATTGGCTGCCAATTTTCAAAGTTGTGAATTTTCAAAATTGGGAAGTGTAGATCTCTGAGGAATGAAACCTAGATGACTAAGATATATTATCACAAGGCTTTGTGACTCTAATAAAGTAAATTTTATATTGATTACATAAAGCCGTAGATAGGACTGCATCTGCAACTGAATCTGAGAAGCTTCTTTGCAGGAGATCCTTATCAAGTGATTATATATCCAAGTCGTGGATTAGGTGCCTTTGTCTTTCCAGCTTCATGATTGATATATCTGATTGAGTATGCATGAAGATATCTGATTGTGTGGAACTCAGCATTGATTTGTATCTGCATACATAGAGTTAGTAGCATTGAATGTGTTTGTCATATCAAAACCATATGGGAATAGAAATATGGAATTTTATGAAATTCCAACATTCTCCCCCTTTTTGATGATGACAAACATGAAAAATATATAAAGTTAAAATCAGATATACTCCCCCTGAATATGTGGAGGTTGTGAATACTCCCCCTGAGTAGATGAAATATACTCTCCCCCTTTGGAATTCTCAAAAGAGGGAAATAATAGTTAGTTAAAAATAAGTGAGATAACATTAGGAAATATAAATGGCGGAAAAAGAAGAAGTATATAGCCTATGTAAAATTGAACATAATTTGGCCAGTGTTGGAAAATGAGTTCTAGGCCAAAAAATAGTATGTATATAGGGTGAAGGCCGAGTAATGGAGCAGGCCAGTAAAAAAAAATTTAAAGGGCAGGAGAAGGTCACAGGGTGGTATGATAAAACAAATTTGCAGACCATTAAAAAAATATTAGGTTAGGCCTAAAAAGGGAAGGCCAGTTTGGAGTGGGCCATAAACTAAAACATAAATATATTAGTGCAGGCCGAAATGATTGAAGGAGGTATAGGCCAAATTTTACCTGAAAAGAGGGAGCCAAGTACTGTAGTAGTATATTGAAAAATCAAATTTAAAACAGGATGAACAAAAGAAATAAGTATATAGGGGCTTCAAATAGGTGTAGTGTTTGTTGTGCCTGGAAGAGGTCTGTTTGTAACAATTGAGTTTATGGGCAAGCTACAGAGGCAAAAGAAATATTAGAAAATAAATTAGCAAAGTACCAGGAAGCCAAAAAAAAGTCGACAGGACATGGGCATAAAAATGGCTTATATCATAAAAACATAAAGAGGAACAGATTGGGCAATGGTGCCTGCAAATTCCAAAGTAGCAAAACATATGTTAATGACCAAGATAAATGAGCAGAACATGGTGCATGCCAAAGTTACAGAAGAGCACAAAAACAATGTATCCATTAGAATGAAGTGACACAACAAACACTGCCATATTATCAGAAAAAGAGGAGAACAACAAAGTAACACATAGTTAAGACAGTCAACAGAGCTACCAGAAACAACAACAAAAAAATATAAGAACTATAGAAGCATCAAGGCGAAAGAGACAACAAAACAGCCAGGGACAACATAATAACTAACAATGAGGGACAACAAACATGCAGTGACAACAAAACATCCAGAGACATAGAAGCAGCAATTCGAAAGTACATAAGTCTGGAACTACAAGACTATAGAGCCCACATATCACACAAACCATACAACAGAAAACACAAAGACAACAAGCGAAACAAAGCAAAAATAACTAACAGAACCAGAATGTGTCCAAATGCCTAGCAACGACCCAAGAAACTATCGCAGACAGCACCAAAGCGCCGATGGAACACCCAACCAACTAGTGACTACTGCCGAGAGGAGGAGCCTGGTCCGGAAGGAGACGCATCGGTCGAACGTCTAGTGGCCCGAAAGTGGAGCGACTCAAAGTGATTGGCCAACGAGGCAACAACAGTAGTAAGATCGTCCATTCGTTTGTTATGCTCCTGTAACGTAGCATCACCTGAACTCAGATGGGTCTGAATGCCACAGAAACCATCATGCATCTCACCCTGAATATCCTGAAAACCTCTAGTCACCGAATGACGCAAAGCACGAATCTCACCCAGAATAGCATCATGACTAGACGACGGGGTAACAGAAGTGGTAGGAGAAGCCGCAGACTAGGAATACCGTTTGCGAACCGGAATACGGCCACGAGTGCGAGAAGAACCAGGGGTATGGGAAGTGGGAGTGGGACGTGGGGTAGGAGTGGGACGAGGCTGTGGAGAGCGAGTACGAGTGCGGGGAGAGCGAGACATGGATCTAGTAACCGGACGAGATGGAATGGGAGATGTGTCAGGGTCAGCGACAACGGCATCAGAATCATCATCAGGATCAGAAGTGTCAGATACGACCAGTTGCATGTGAGTCAGGGTTGCAGAAGTGAAATCAACCGGATTGAAGATAGGGGCAGAGTTGGCGAATGGAATCTGAAAGGCTTCCAAGATTCTAGTAATCAAGGAAGGCAAGAAAATGTGAGACTTAACAGGCTTGGCCAATGAGTCAAGTAAAACAGAACCCCAACAGATAGGAAGTTCACCCATCAAAGCATATAGACAACGTGCGGTCTTGGTGCTGACATAATTGAGGGAACCAATCTTGGGAGCGAGATTGGTGAGGATGATTTTAACCATCATACGGGCATGTGGATGAAGGGTGGCCGCAGAACGTTTGGGGCGAAAATCCGTGGACAAGAGAAGCTTAATGGCGGGGTCATTGAGAGTAGTGGGCAGAAACTGGACATGGGTCAGTGGTAGGTTCAGGAGACGTGATAACATAGGACCAGTTAAGCGAAAGTAGAACCCATTGACAATGGTTGTAAGGGATAACATACCAGCCTGTAGAGAGGAGTCTAAGTTGGCATAAAATTCGCGAACCAGAGCAGGAAAGTACGTGGTTCGGTTGGAAGTAGACCATAGACCGACCAACCCGGCGGAATGAAGAGGGCTCAAAAGCCGTGAGAAACCATGGTCGCTGAAATCAATATGCCGTTCGGGATGGAAGGGGATGTTCTCTAAGAGCCGAAAGTGTTGCGTAGCCGCCGGAGAGCGAAAGTAGGCCGGTGCCGGGGGTCGCGATGAAATCTTGGGGGGGCGGATCCATCGGGAGTGAAGGCGAAGGATGACCGAATGAGATCGAGGAGCCGTCGATTGAAGGCGAGCGCCGCGAAAACTGGGTGGATCCGACGAAGACTTAGCGGATCCGGCGAAATCGAGGAGCAGGCGGCCGTGGAGGGCGACGAGGGAGCGATTGGAGGGAGACGGTGGAGGATCGGCCACGGGCGAGGATAGGGAGGGAGACGCCGGAGGTTGGAGAGGGTGGAGGCCGGCGATTTAAGGAGAGAGGAAGGAGGAATCGGGAGAGACCGGCGGGGGTTTTTTTTCTTGTTGGTTTGGGGAAAAGGAAAGGTTACGTTGGGAAGAGAAGAAAATGGCAGAGATATTTTGTGAAATGAGATTCCCTAGGCACGAATTTAAATAAGAGAAAAAATAGTTATGGGAAGTTGTTGGAACTGACAAATTCCAATCGACAGAGAAGTTTAAGTAACGAATCCCACCCAAAATTCGAAAACGAATGGATGGTCAGTTTCTGAAACTAAAAATGGAGGGAACGGATAACGAGAATAAGCGGGAAGACGAAGTAGTTACTGAAAAATTAAAAATAATAATAATAAATTCGAATATTGGCGACCAATATTGGTGAATTGGTCGACCAATTTCAAAAATACCCAGAAAAATTTGAAAAAAATTTGGAAAAATTCTAAAAAATAAACATAAGAATGTGTCATAAGTCCGATTCACTAATAATCCCTAAATTCCTACGAAGCTTAATAAAAGTATCTTCTTTCAATGGTTTGGTTAAAATATCAGCTGTCTGATGTTCAGTAGCTATAAATTTAAGAACTATATTTCCTTTCTGAACATGATCATCTAGAAAATGATGACGTACATCAATATGTTTTGTATGAGAATGATGAACGGGATTTTTAGAAAGATTAATAGCACTAGTATTATCACACATAATAGGGCAAGTAGAGCAATCAATACCATAGTCAGATATAG
The DNA here is from genome assembly GCA_030789695.1 of Scilla litardierei. Classification (NCBI taxonomy): domain Eukaryota; kingdom Viridiplantae; phylum Streptophyta; class Magnoliopsida; order Asparagales; family Asparagaceae; genus Scilla; species Scilla litardierei. The sequence goes on from CM061134.1 coordinate 40,295,892, forward strand.
TTTGTTTCATCCATAAGATTTGAGCACATGCTAAACCGGCGGCAATATATTCTGCCTCGGTTGTAGATAATGAAACGGAGTTTTGCTTTTTTCTAAACCAAGATACTAAAGCATGACCTAAAAAGTGGCAAGTACCACTGGTACTTTTACGATCTGATTTACAACCAGCAAAGTCTGCATCACTATAGGATAATAAATCAAATGTGCTTGACTTGGGATAAAATAAACCAAAATCAGAAGTGTGCTTAACATATCTAATAATCCTTTTTACGGCAGTTAAGTGTGAAACTTTAGGATCTGCTTGAAAACGTGCACATAAACATACTGAAAACATAATGTCTGGTCTACTAGCAGTTAAATAGAGTAGAGAGCCAATCATACCTCTGTAAAGACGTTGATCAACACTCTTACCATTTAAGTCTTTGTCGAGAGATGTAGATGTACTCATTGGAGTACGTTTTTCTGCAGAACTTTCTAAACCAAAACGCTTGATGCGTTCTTTAGAGTACTTGCTTGGTGAATGAAGATTCCTTCCTTTAATTGTTTAATTTGAAGACCGAGGAAGTAATTGAGTTCACCCATGTGACTCATCTCAAATTCTTTCTGCATAATCTTAGAAAAATCTTGACAAAGAGATTCATTAGTAGAACCAAAAATAATATCATCAACGTATATTTGAATAATGATTATGTCAGATTTAATATTTTTATAAAAAGCGTGGAATCTATTTTACCAATATTATAACCAGAATTTAAAAGATAGCTTTTAAGTCTTTCATACCAAGCACGAGGTGCTTGTTTGAGACCATAAAGAGCTTTCTTTAATTTGAAAACATGAATTTCAAAATTTTCATGATGAAAACCAGGAGGTTGTTCAACATAAACTTCCTCCTTAAGAAATCCATTTAAAAAAGCACTTTTGACATCCATTTGAAATAATTTAAAATCTTTAAAACATGCAAATGATAACAATATGCGAATAGACTCAAGACGAGCAACTGGTGCATAGGTTTCATCGTAATCAATACCTTCTTCTGATTATAACCTTGTGCAACCAATCGTGCCTTGTTCTAATTACCTGACCAGATTCATCCAATTTATTTTTGAATACCCACTTGGTACCAATAATTGAATGATCTGTTGGTCTGGGAACTAATTCCCAAACATCATTTCGTTGAAATTGATTGAGTTCTTCCTGCATAGCGATAATCCATGAACTGTCTTCACATGCATCTTTGATGTTCTTTGTTCAATGGATGAAAGGAAAGCACAATGCGCCATTTGTTCAATTTGACGACGAGTTCTAACTCCATCTGTAATATCTCCAATGATTAATTCTGATAGATGGTTTGGAACTTGTGCAAAAGCCTTGGGAAGATCTGTATTATCTGAAATAGACTCAACAGAATGATTAGTAGCATCAATTTCATCAAGTTTGATATTATCTAAAGAATTAGATAAAGGTAATATATTTTCTTCATCATCAACAATGGGAGACTTAGATGAGGGATTCTCATCAAATGTGACATGTAGTGATTCTTCAACTGTTGAAGTTCTTTTGTTATATACTCTGTAGGCTTTGCTACGTGTTGAGTATCCAACAAAAATACCTTCATCAGATTTCGAATCAAATTTATCAAGTGCATCTTAGTATTTAGAATGAAACATTTACATCCAAACACTTTAAAATATGATACACGTGGAATGCGATCAAAGAATAATTCAAAACAAGTTTTATTTAGCAATGGCCTTATGAGAATTTTATTCATAATGTAACATGCAGTTGCGACAGCTTCAGCCCAAAAATATTTCGGTAAATTACTATCACAAAGCATTGTTCTTGCACATTCTTGTAAGGTTCTATTTTTCCTTTCAACTACTCCATTTGAGGAGGAGCACGAGGAAAAGAAAAATTGTGAGGTAATGCCATTTTCATTACAAAATTTGGTAAACGATTCATTTTCAAATTCTCCTCCATGATCACTACGAATAGTGACAATGTTAGAGGATTTGATTTTTTGTATCTTTTTACAAAATATTGAAAATTCTTCAAAAGCATCATTCTTGTTTTGTAAGAATATAACCCAAGTATATCTTGAATAATCATCAACAATGACAAATGCATATCTACTTCTATTTAAAGAGGCTACTCTAGAAGGACCAAACAAATCTAAATGTAAGAGTTCTAAGGTCTCTTTGTTGAGATAACATCCTTTGATTTAAAAGAAGATTTGTGCATTTTTCCTTGTTGACAAGCATCACAAAAATGTTTGTGTTTGAAAGAAATATTTGGCATTCCATTTACTAATTTGTGTTTTGAAATGTGTGCAAGATTTTTGAAGTTAGTGTGTCCAAAACGTTTATGCCATAAAAGCGTATCATCAGATGTAATTATTAAACAATGATTATTTGTGGTAACAGACATGCATAAAATATAAATGTTATATTTACGCTTACCACGAAACAAAACAGATGTCATATCTGAATCATAAATAATGCAATCATTTTGTTCAAAAACTATTTTGTAATTTTTATCGCATAATTGACTAATGGAAAGTAAATTATGTTTCAAACCGTCAACCAGGTGAACATTCTCAATGATAGGCTGATTAGTATTGCCAACTGTTCCAGTGCCTATGATTTTTCCTTTCTTGTTGTCACCAAAGGTAACTGTGCCTCCTTGTTTGTACTTGACGTTTGAAAGTAGTTTGACATTTCCTGTCATATGTTTTGAACATCCACTATCCAAAATCCATCTTTCTTTCCTAGGTACCTGAAAGATAAAACATTAAGCATTGGTACCCCTTCTTGAGGGTCCTTGGGATTAGATTTTTGGAAGCCAAACCCAAGTGGAATTTGGCTTTTTAATATAATCATTAGAATGAACTATAGCATGTATATAATGAGAAATATAATTATTTCTATCTTCTAAGCATGAATTCTTAGGAACCCATATACTAATTGTAGTAGGTTTCCTAGAAGATGGGTTTGAAATGTTAGAAACATTTCTTTGTGAAGAAGAAGTAGGAATGTTTACTTTCTTTGTGTAAATAAATGCGTGATTCTTCTTTTGAGGTCTAACAAAAGTAGTTTTTCCAACAGAAGAAGAAATGCTATAGGACTTGGATGCATTATTATGAGAATATCCCAGACATTGTCTATGATTTGCTGGATATTGTATTTTTAGCAAATCATCGAGATTAGTCTTTCCTTTATTAAATTTATTAATATTGGAAGACATCTCGTCGTATTTCATCTTTAGTGATGAAATATTTTTATCCATTTCGGATATTTGAGAATGTAGTTCTAGATTCTTAGTTTTGAGAATATCATTCTCTTTACTAAGATTAAATTTTGAGAAGATGTATTCTCAATAGGTGTAGTGTTCTTAGAAGAAGACAATTCTTGATATTTTACAAGGAGATCGTTATTATTCTGTTTCAAAGATCTATGTTGACTATTTAGATTTTTGAAACGAGAATAGAGATCTTTTAATGCATCTAATAATTCTTCATTACTAAAGGTACTTACCTCATCTTCATTATCTTGTGCCATACAGCACATGTTGGCACTTTCATTTAGATCATCATCTTCATCATCTGAAGAATCATCCCATGTTGCTGCAAATGCCTTTTTCATTTTGTCAAACCTCCTTCTCTTCTGGATTGATCATTATTGGAAGTTTTGAACTTTGCTTTGAGAAGAGGACAGTCTTTCTTCATATGTCCTGGCTTATTGCAATTAAAGCAAAGAGAAGAATCAGTATTCTTAGATTTAAAATTATTATACTTACCTTTCTGAAAGAATTTTCTGAAGTTTTTGGCAAAAAATGCCATATCATCATCTGAATCTTCATTATCTGATGTTGCGTTGAAGGCAAGTACTTTCTTCTTATGATCTGATTCTTCTTTCTCCTCTTGTAGTGTAACTTCATGGGCCATTAAGTTACCAATAAGATCTTCCATAGTTAATGTGGAAAGATCATTGGCTTCCTCAATAGCGGTGATCTTTGGACGCCATACGGGAGTTAAAGCTTTAAGAATTTTGCGAACCTGTTCAAGAGAAGTGTAAGTTTTTCCAAGAGCATTTAAAGAATTTATAATATTAGTAAACCTGGTGTTCATTTCTCCAATTGTCTCTTGGTCCTTCATCTTGAACAACTCGAATTTGTGAACCAAAACAGAAATCTTGGTTTCCTTCACTTACTGGTTCCTTCATGAGTTACCTCAAGTATATGCCAAATTTCCCGAGCACTTTTGGCCTGAGATACTCGATTAAACTCATGTTTATCCATAGCACAAAATAAAGCATTCATGGCCTTTGAGTTGTTGGTTTTTGCAACTTTGTCGTTGTTGGTCCAATCAGCAACAGGAGTTGTTGGCTTTTCGTATCCTGACTCTACGATGTCCCAAATCTCATAATTCATACTTTGGAGATGAATCTCCATTCGTATTTTCCAATATGAGTAATTTGAACCATCAAATAGAGGAGGACGAGTTTTGAGAGTGCCCTTCAGGTTGCTGATTGTAGTTGTGTGGAACTGCGTTCATGTTTGAGGAACTTGCTGCCATCTTAACCTTGCTCTGATACCAAATGTAATTTTAGCCTGTAAGGATCAATACACTAGAGGGGGGGGGGGGGGGGGGTGAATAGTGTATATTAAAAAATGTCGCAAATAAAATGTTAGAAATATTTGCAAAGATGGCACAGAAATAAAATGACAAGTACTGAATTTAAATCAATCGCAAACACAGAGATTTATCCTGGTTCGGATCCTTGTGATCCTACTCCAGTCCTCTACCCCGTAGAGATTTTCAATCCACTATAATCACTTGCCCCGCAAGCATGAACTTACAAAAATGGCGACACTCCCCGTGTCCCAAACTTTGTACAATCTCTAACAGAGATTCAAACCTGTAAAATAATGAAATAAAAAAACACCTATAGCCTTGTTATAAATTTCAGAGAATGAATTCAAGGATGGTGTTTTAGAAGAAGAACTTCAAGATGTAAAAGATATGTAATGAAGCGCAACACTTGAAGTTCTCTGGTTCATAAAAGAAGAGAGAGATCAATCGATTTCTTCTTCAATTATGAACACAAACAACTTTCCAAAATGATGTTGAAAAAACCAAGTTCTTCCGTTCTTAAACGAAGAAGGAAATCTAATGATTTCTTCTTACAAATAAGAAAAGAACAACTAATGGCCTAAAGCTTTAGAAAAGAGAAGACTTGATTCCAACAAATAAGAGAATAAAGAAAGAGGAAAGTGTGTGTCAGAAAAGAGAGGTCTACCCCTTTATTTATAGTGTTTAGGGACAGTTGGGGACTGTAGTTAACGTTGGAAAACGGGCAGGAACTGTCCCTGAAAATTTGGGATCAAAACGGCTAGTTTTGAAATTGGTCGACCAAAATGACCACATTGGTCGACCAAAATTTAGAGAGAGAATTTCGACCGTTGGAGGACATTTCTAGAATCTACACGGTTAGGGGAGTTTGCATATGCAATCCCATAACCAAATTCGAAGGTTTAAAATTGGTCGACCAAAATGGGGTTATTGGCTGCCAATTTTCAAAGTTGTGAATTTTCAAAATTGGGAAGTGTAGATCTCTGAGGAATGAAACCTAGATGACTAAGATATATTATCACAAGGCTTTGTGACTCTAATAAAGTAAATTTTACATTGATTACATAAAGCCGTAGATAGGACTGCATCTGCAACTGAATCTGAGAAGCTTCTTTGCAGGAGATCCTTATCAAGTGATTATATATCCAAGTCGTGGATTAGGTGCCTTTGTCTTTCCAGCTTCATGATTGATATATCTGATTGAGTATGCATGAAGATATCTGATTGTGTGGAACTCAGCATTGGCGATCGACTACTTCACAAAGTGGATCGAAGCAGAGGCCCTGTCCCAGATCACCTAGAAGGAAGCTCGGAGCTTTGTTTGGAAGTCCATCATTTGTTGTTTTGGCATCCCACAATCCATTGCCATGTGCAATGCGATACAATTCGACAGCACCGGCTTCAGAGACTTCTGCTCTGAGCTGAAAATCAAGCTACACTTCTCCTCTGTCTCCCATCCCCAGTCGAATGGACTAGCAAAGACAGCCAGCAAAAGCATCATCGGGCCCATTTGTAAGAGAATAACCGGGCTCGAAGGGACATGGTCGGATGAAATCCCCGGCATACTATGGTCGTACAGAACGACCCACAAAACCTCGACGGGGGAAACACCATTCTTGCTGGCTTATGGATGCGAGGCTGTCGTCCCAGTGGAAGTCAATGAGCGATCACGTCTCCAATACTCTGACCACGAAAGAAACTCGGAAGGCCTCATGCTCAACCTACAACTGGTGGACAAGATCCATGAACAGGCTCGGGCGACTTTCATTGAACAAAAAGGATGCATGGCCTGCTATTTCAACTCAAGGGTCTGTAAACGCAGCTTCTGTGTAGGCAATTTGGTGCTGCGTAAGGCTGCTTTCACTTCCGAGATTCTCAAGCAAGGGAAGTATGCTGCGAAGTGGGAAGGACCTTACACAGTGCTCGATGTACTCGGTCCTGTCACCTATCGACTCGTACATTGGATGATAGAGAACTTCCTCATCATTGGAACGCTGAGCACTTGTGAAAGTATTATCAATGATTGTACCAGCACGGGTAAATAATTGAAATCCATCTTCGTCTTTTATCTTATGCCTGTTCATGATAAATACAAAGTCGATTGTCTTTCGATATTTGTCCAACAATTTTCTAACCATAGTCATCGACCATAAGACGAAGGGGCCTCGCCCCTGCCACCAAACGACCTTTGTCGTCAGTCGTAAGTTAAGGAGTCCGCCTTGCCACTGAACGACCTACGACGCTCGTCAGCCGTAAGATGAAGGGGCCTTGTCCGTCGCCACCGAACGACCGTTGTCGTCAGCCGTAAGTCAAGGAGTCCCCCTTACCACTGAAAGACTCACAATGCTCATCGACCGTAAGACGAAAGGGCCTCGTCCCTCGTCACTGAACGACCCTTGTCGGCTGTCGTAAGTCAAGGAGTCCCCCTGGCTACTGAATGACCCACAACGCTCGTCGGTTGTAAGACGAAGGGGCCTCTCCTCTTGCCACCGAACGACCCTTGTCGTCAGCCGTAAGTCGAGGAGTCCTCGTTGCCACTGAACGACCCGCGACGCTCGTCGACTGTGAGATGAAGGGGCCTTTTCCCTTGCTACCGAATGAAGCATGATTTATGGTTTGAGGATTGCACTCATCGATTACTTGCGCCTAACTTATCAACTACAAAACTTTTCTTCGATTTCTACGAAATTAGAAGTTGGGTCATTGAGGGGCCATACAAACACATATTTTCAACTTAAGAGAAATGCAAAAGTATGCAAAAATTGCAAAAAGTGTTTCATTATTTTCATTACAGAAGGAAAAAGTATGAAAGCTAGGAAAATTACAAGAAACCAAAACTACGGCCTGCTGGCCTAAGAAGGAGAAGGAGTGCCCCTGGATGCAAAGAGCTGGTGAAAGCTTCCATCGCCTTTGTAAGCCTGGCCATGAGCTCCGCCTACTCCTTTGCAGCGGCCTCGTCGAGTTCGACGACTTTGGCCCGAGATTCAACAGACTCCGTCTTGCAAGCCTCCGCCCACCTATCGGAGTCAGAAGCTTTGGCTCGGAGCTCGAACGCTTCTTTCCTAAAAGTGTCAAGCTTCATCTCGAGCTGAGCCTCTCCATCATTCACTGGAGCTCGGTGGACTTGCAAAGGTTCGACAGGGACGAGAGACTATTCTTCGCCTCTACAGTAGCCCACTTGGCCGTTGCCTTTGCCGCGAGGGCTTTTCCAGGCCCTCTTCAGCCTCTTTTGTCCGAGCCTCGAGGTCGGATGCCTTGCGCTCTGTGTTCGCCACCCGCCGACCTTCTTCGATCAAGTCGATGGCCTGAAGACGCAACATGGCGCTGAGAACAGACATCTATAGAAAAGATTAATCACGGTCGACTAACTCGAGCATCAATAGACGTAAGGAAGACGACGTACCTAGTATCCGCTCCCCACAAAAAAGTTGGTCACCTTATCGATGTCCAACATATTAAGAAACTCCAGGACCCTGGGGAGAATCGAGTTCTCCACCAACCGAGCAGTCGTCCCAAAGTCCGGTAAAGCTGACTCCTCCCTTCCAATAGCAAATGGAGGTAGGTAAAAGTCACCCTGTACTGGCTTGAGGTGCGAGACAAAAGCTGATTGAGCATTACTACTCGATCAAACTTCGCAGGGATCGTGTCGACCAAAGGAACGGGTGACACGGTACCACCCCAGGGCCACTAATCCAGATGGGGCGTCACAGGAGCCTGAGACACCGAAGGAGTCCCGATCGCCTCCTGAGACCCGAGAGGGGTGACCCCCCGTACATTTCTCCAAGGGCAAAGGAAGGGGAGGTCCTCCTCCACTCGCCTCCTTTTTTTGGCTCTTCCTCCCAATGGGAGGGCATCTCTATCTTCTGACCGACAGCTTCGGTCGGCTCAGCAACGTCGGCAGCATCGACGTCGACCACCACCAGCTACTCCGAGACAACAACAGAGGCCAGGGGCACATCAGATCACACGTGGGCCTGGCTCGAGGCCTCTTTTGAGGATGCTCGAGAGGAAGGCCTCGTGGCCTAACTAACCTCACCCCCTCAAAAGAAGAGCTTTGGTTGATTGGGAGGGGAGATCGAGAGCTCGACCCCTCAACACGTGTGCTCGACCTTTCAGCACGGGCGTCTGACCTTTCGACGCTTCTCTTTTTCTTCTGCTGCTCCCTCCAGACTCAGTCCAGTCCAGAATCACACTCCCTCGGTTTTCGTTAGTCATATCTGCAGACAACATATATAATTATCGTGTGTGGTGAAGATAAAGACGTAGAGTCAAAATGGCTCCACAAGAGGGTCTTCAACGTATGATCATCCAACAGATACCGAGTCGACCTCTCTCGCCTCAGTCAACCCAGAAGAAGCTTCACTGTGTCAGCCTCGCCCGGCAACAACTGGCTATGACTTCCTCTGATGATAATAGAGACTCTTCAGTAAGCTCAGGATTCGGAGAAATCCAACTATTGAGCAACGGTCCCAGGTTGGAAAGGATGATAAACAAAAAGGTATCCTTCCACCCAGGGTCGAAAATCGAAAGGTCGTAAATGAGCCTCATTCCCGGGCGAACAGCGACACCAATGTTTGCATTACTCAAGCCGACATTCTCGCTTCCGCTTCATCCACACCTGCTTGCGCGGGCGCTTCCCTCTAAGGCGGAATGCTCCCCTGCCGAAGCTATAGAGAGGCGAGTATCTCAGGCTCCCTTACAGCAGACGAGATCACCGACCTATGGCGGTAGCTCGACCGGCTTCAGGGAGGAAACATCGACCATCCCAAGGACACAAGCTTCCTCACCGCTTTGCCCATTACCTTTGCCATCCTCAACACACCATACCTGTAGAAATACAAGCCTCCTCCTGCGGTCCATGTCTCGAGGTATGCTGGTTTTGGTGACTCAGACGAGCATTTGGAGACCTACACGGAGTACATGTAGTCGAGATGCTACTCTCCAGATTTTATATGGAGGGTTGGGTATTATCCTGAAGAAGTACCTGAATAGCACTAGGGTTGGTCGAACCCCACAGAGCTCACATAGCACGATGAAGCCAACTAAGGGGGAAAAAGCTTGGAGAGCGAGTCTACCAATGGAAAGCTCTGAAGAACACAGAACCTCTACGATGTAGGGACGAAGGGGAAACCAGAGTCCTAGGCAAAAAGCTTTAAGATACACCCCAACCTCACTCTTCCGTGGAAAACACACTCTCCCCTCATCCGAATTAGGCACTCTAACCCTAAAAGAATGACAGAAACAACCTCGCCAGACCTCAGCAGTCAGATCGAGGGAAAACCTGGGGCCATATCTCAGATGACTTCAGGAACCTTCAAAGCTCCAACCCCTTCGATGAATGGGAAGGTCTGGTTCAATCCAAACTCCTTTTCCCTTTCCATGAACTTCATCGCATCGAGGGGGCCGAAGACACGCCATGAGCTCTTCGTAGGTTGGCTCCTTCATCACGACTGGAGCAAACATACCTTATGGATCTAAAGAGAGTCAAAGTCAGTCACGGGGGAATATCTTAGGGAAAGTAAGCGATCTCTGAGAAGGCGACGCTGGAAGCAAGCTTTTGAACCAAGGAAGAAGGTGAAGCAAAAAGATCTCTTCTTCTTCCTCACTTTTCCTTTTTATACGAAGGAATTTAACCGACTGACGTTCGATAGACGCCACATGTTTGAAGCCAGCCACTAGAAGCGGTGGAGATCACTTCAAAGACGAAAGGGTTTTGGTGGCACAAATCAAATCAAATGTTTCAAAAACCGTGCGTATTTAAGGAGATTACTCATCATTCGGTCTCAATCGGTGCAGTTTCTGCGGCACAAATGATGGGGGCCATTATTAGTGCACATGTACAGATCCAGCTGGAGTATCCGTATACCCGACCCATTTGGTGTCTGCAACCCAATACCCGTCGCTCATAGCAAGGTATTACCGAGTCAGACGAATGGACTGTTCGACCGTTAGGCTGTCGCTAATATTCAGGAGGAGGTTAATGGGGCCGAGTAAATGGACAGCCCTTATCTCGAATCTCGGAGGAGATCGTGTCTGAATCAATGAGGGACGGTTACACACAATCAAAGAGGAACAACATATAAATGGACAAAAGGAAAATGGTAAAAAGGTCCAATTCCAAGGTATGAGGTCTAATACATAAAACTCTATTTTCTCAGCTGAAATTTCTTACACTATAGAGATTGCGCTGCCAGATCTGAGACGAACCTCCATGGGTCGATCTCAGCTGCACCAAGCTTCCTCTCTCCCTTAAGTTCCTATACTAACTTAAGTATCGAGGGGATTTGGGTTGAAACCCTGATCCGACCCCCCCTAACGTGTCTCTGTGGTATAGATCGACGAGTTTCCATCTCCTGCTAGGGTCGTTCTCGAGCTTCCCAACCTTAAACGACCGACGTATAAGCTGACTGGTGGTTGATCGAGCACCGCATCCTCATCTACTTTCATCACTCGGCCCAGGTTCTTCTAACCTAGGGCCCCACTTCATCTGCTGACGAGGCTCTGATTTAGCATCAAGTACGTCAGCTTGACAACTGTCTCGGTTAATTTTGGCCTTAACAATAACAATTGAACTTTTTGTAACTAATGGATCGAAAATCAAATCATCCTAGAGTTCATCCATATTTGGGGTTTGTGGTTTTATAATGTGAAACAATCTCGAAAAAAACTGCAAAAAAATATAGGAAAAGTGGGGTTTTTGTGCTGTCAGCACATGAAATTTCTAGCAAATCATACATCCTTATTACATATGAGGGTTGTTTTTGAATTTGTCCCATGTGGCTAGGGGTGGGTAGAAAACCCGGTTTTGCTTCCAAACCCGAATCCGATTCTAAATATTTGGAACCGGATTTGGGTAAAAAATTGCCAACCAAATTCATTCGGAATCGAAATCCGATCTCACTCTCCAAACTCCTGCCCGATCCGATTTCGATAATTTGTCTTGTTAGACTGATTCCCAATAACCTATTTGAACAATGTACTTCCCTCTACTCCCACCGATGTGGGGCTAAACACAAAGAAGAAAACAAAACATTGGTTAGAGCCACAGCGCGCTGCATGGGGTGGGTTTAATTAGTCCCACATCAGGCAAATTACAAAAACCAGTGCACTACAAGGTATAAGATGGAGGTGCACTGTTTGCATTTTTGCAACGCGGCCCATATGCTTTAAGTTCAGCAAATGCTGCATTGAGTCGAATGTTGCTTGGGCTTTAATTGATTAATTTCGCAATGTCTTGCCCAACTGACCTTTTTAAACTTTTAGAATCTCTATACCCCACCGATGTGGGACCATACAAAGGATTGGCACCGTTGGAGGGACCGACGGTGCGTGGGCGCACTATAATTAGTCCCACATCGGGCAAATGACGAGACAGTTGTTCAATAAATTAGAGGCCAGGTGCCAAGCCTTCGAATTTGGGCTGTGGCTCGGAGCCTCTCGGGTGCAAGAGGGCAACTTGCTCATCGCCAATCGGTATCGGTATTGGGTTTCCAGTTGGGATCCGATTATAAATTCGGAACCATTTGAAATGGATCTGATTGATCGGAATTGGACTTCAGAATATTTTTCCCGTCCGAATTAAACTGGATTCGGATTCAGATTCGGATTTGTCTAAAAAATTTGGGTTTACCTGATGCCCACCCCTACATGTGGCAATGTTACATAGCCACATGGGATAACCTCCTTAAAACCAAAACCTCACACAACCCTCCAAAACACATCCAAACCCAAAACACCCAAAGTCACACCCCAATAAAAAAAAACCAAAAACCCCAAGACAATACACACACTTCCACACACTCTTCTCATTTTCACCCGGGTTTGCACTCAGCGAAACACCCGTGTGGGTCCCGCGTCCTGGTTGTGTGGGTTGGTTTTTGGCGGGTGTCTGTGCACTTTGTACATGTGTTAATTCTAGTACATACATATTATATATATGTGTGTCTGTGTGTGTTAATAGAAAAAATTTTATGTTCAAACATTTCACGCACAAGTTCGAGTGAAAAATTATTTATAATTTATAAAAAACTTTAAAAAAATCCCCCCCTCACTTCATGTAGCTTTACACACCTTAAAAAATATCGTGGGAGAAATAATGGGATTTGACCCTCGATCAAGGCATTATAAAACATTCTATAGTTTTGAGTATGTTAAAATTTGTAAGAAGTGGATCGATGCTCAAATCTCCATAGGATTCACATATTATTTACTCTGGGGTATATAATTGTATGGATTAAATATTGAAAAAAAGAAAAAAATTTAAATTTTTTTAAAATATCTATTTGCGTGGGGTGATCGGTGGGAAAATTTCGCATAGGATCACCCCTACATATGTATGTATGTGTGTGTATGTATATATATATAGACTATGTGTATCAGGCGGTACCTGACCAACTTGGGTCAGGTACGCTGACAAGGCGGCCTACCATTCACATCATATAACGTAAAAGGTACTTTTTGCTTTATGTGGAAGTTAATGGTAGGCCACCAGGTCAGCGCACCTGACCCAAGTTGGTCAGGTGCCATCTTTTCTATATTAGTTAATGGTAGGCCACCAGGTCAGCGCACCTGACCCAAGTTGGTCAGGTGCCATCTTTTCTATATTAAATTAATATCTGTATATCTATTATACATTTGACAGAGTTTTTTGAATCCTAGGGCTGACTAGGACAAGATAAAAGACGGCTGAGATTTGATCTTGGAAGATCAATGGATGAGATCAGTTGGGAGTATAGTTTTTTGGGGGGGAAACTATGATTTTTGAGGGAAAAAAGGGTGGGGTCAGCTGAGAAGAGATAGAGTCAATTTGTGTGTTTTGTTTGGTTGGGTATACTTTTAGCATGAGCTTAAAACAGTAGTGGTCAGCTAAAATGAGAAATACGAAAGGTTGAAATAGTGTGGGGTCAGCTGTACAGTGAAAGGGTCAAATTGTGGGTTTTCTTCCAAAGTTACTGCGAGAAATGACGCATCGACCCCAACGCCTCGCCTTCCCCCCAGATAGAAATGACGCATCGACTTCCCCAAAATCTGAATCAGTGTTCCCCCAAATAAGCTTCGCAGTACGCATCGACTTCCCCAAAACCAAGGCAGCACGCATCGAAGGCAAGGTGATCTCGCAGTGATTTCTTGCGCATCGAAGGCAATGTGATCTCGCAGTGAGTTCTTGCCTCTCGCATGTAAGCTTCGCAGTGATCTCGCAGGCAAGGTGATCTCGCAGGTAAGCTTCACACTTCCCTTGCCTCTCGCAGTGATTTCTTCATTTGACTTCCCGTGAATGAATCTCGCAGGCAAGCTTCCCACTTTGACTTCCCTTGCCTCTCGCCTCTCGCATTTGACTCTCCTCTCGCATTTGATTTCTTTATCTCTCAGCCTATGCTTCTTCTTTGTTATTCAGAGAGTGCCTGCTTCTTCTTTCACTCTTTCTTTGCTGTAATTAGTTTGTTTAATTTGTTTGCTTTGTTAATCTCTCAGCCTGCCTCTTCTATGATATTTAATAATCTTTGCCTTTCACTCTTAATTTCGTGAGGACAGTGTCTTTGCCATTTCATGCTTGTGTGAAGAACTCTGTGCAAAATAGGCATGCTAAGGAATCATGTTATATGGCTGTGAGGACACTGTCTTAATTTCCTGTTATTTTAATGCTTCCTTTTCCTGGTATTTTTATGCTTACATTTTTGGATGTTCGGTTGGTTGTGATCCTTCAGATTTCAACATCCGGCCGATAGTGCTAATCCCAAGCTCATTCACAGTCTGTGCAATCCTGGAACAAGGTGAAGTATGCACCTATACTTCTTTGTGCTACATTGTAGTTTGGGGATCGTAGACATTGATTAAATGTAGTTTACTGAGATGAAATTGTTTGAGTAGTAATTTAAAGTTATGACTGCGTCCCCTATTGCCCAAGACTAATATTGTTGTGTTGTTCCTTGGTTCACTTGGTGTTGGATCAACATAGATGAGAAAACAGTGTCCATTCAAGTGGAATTCAGTTTTGAGTCTTTAGTATGCTAACTCATATATTTTGTAAGTCTGATAATAATCAATTATTAGATCTGAAGCTTTTATTATATGAATTTGAGTTAGCCTCAGGGCTAAAGGTTAATTTCATAAGAGTACATTGATATTGCTTAAAGATCAGGATAAATAAGATGATCAGGCTGAGGGTTGAACAGTCAGTGTTAAGTTTTCTATTAATTATCTTGGTATTCTCTGTAAGCCTTCTAGATTGCTAAGATAGGGTTGGCAACCTTCGATTGATAAACTTTATAAAAAGTTGGATATCTGGAACTGGAGATTCACCAAATAAGCTTACTCCTCTTTTCTGCTTACAGGAAATGAGGAGATTGAACTTAATCAAATGCCATCATTTTTATCAGCTTTAGTGTCCCAGCAAAATTTTTAGTAGCATATTTCGATAATTACCAAATTTATGTTAATTTTTTTTATTTAGTTTGTTTTTTAATTTAGCTATTGTTACTTTAAGTAATTGTGGCATCCTCAGGTTATTCCATGACGTCAACTTCCAGGGGATTGTTTGCCTAGCGTTATTAACGGATTGGAAGCTGCCATATCTTTGTCACCACATGGAACCGAAAAGGATGCATTCTGCGAATAAGGGCATCTTGGATAAGTGCGAAATATAAGGAATCATTAGAATCGTTTCTATTGAGTTTGTACGAGAAGGCATGGCTCCTGGTGGTAATATTTGCATGGATGTGCCTGAATCCCAAACTTTGGATGGGGAACAGTATGTTGATAGAAATGAACTTGGAGACGTTCTGCTCAGTAAGCCTTCTTCTGTTTCTGGGGTTAAAGCCATTGTATCTTCTTCGAGTGGAGTGCATGAGCTTCTTGAATGTCCAGTTTGTACAAATTCAATGTATCATCCCATACATTGATTGAGTCTAAAATTTAATGTCCATGTGTGCTCTTCTTTCTGTGCCTCATTCATGTTTAGCAATGTTTCATGGGTTTTGAGTTGCTGGATCATAACGCACAATGTCTTGCTATTCTCTTTCTTCTATGATTGAGTCTCAATTCAATGTATCCTCACATACATTGATTGAGTCTCAAATTTAATGTCCAGGTGTGCTCTTCTTTACGGGCCTCATTCATGTTTAGCAATGTTTCATGGGTTCTGAGTTGCTGGATCACAATGCACAATAAATTCATGTTGACCTTTTGTGTGGCGGAAGAAATACATCTTTTACTCAACCTTGAGTGTATTGAGCTTTTGTGTTGCAGAATAAATATTTGGTGAATGTGCATGTGAAAATTGTTGTCGTTATTGTCGTTATTGTTGGTCTGCTTGATCAGATGGACACATGGTGCTATCTTTTTGAGTATGTTTGCACAATCATTTATCTCCTTCAATAACATAAAAATATCGGGTGGTGGAAGTTACACGTTGAAAATAAAGGGTTTGCAATAGTAAACAACCAATTTCTAGAGCATGTAAGTTCATTACAACCGTAATTGAACCGTGCCTGCAGGCCTGGGTTATGAATCTTTGTCCTATGTGTCAATTTTGTCCTACGTGTCTCTAAAAATGACTAGGACAATCTATTTATACACGGTTTTAAAACGCGCTGTGGAAAACAAACGGTCTGGAATTAATGGGGGGGAGGACACACGGTCTAAATTTAGTTGGAATTATACACGGTTTTAAAACACACGTTTTGAAAACACACGGTCAGTTGGAGTTATACACGTTTTTAAAACACTCGGTTTTAAAACTGCCTCTCAATTTTGTCCTTCGCCGTGATGCTATTCACATTCGGTGCGGAATACTCGGTTTTAAAACCGTGTGTTTTAATCATGATGGTACAAAACACTCGGTTGTTCCGCACCGCGCTAATTGGTTGTTCAGCGCCAAAGGCGCACGCGCCGCGCTAATTGGTTGTTCCGCGTCGAAGGCGCCCGCGTCGAATTGGTTGTTCCGCACCGAAGGCACCCACTAAATTTTATTACGCTAATTGGTTGTTCCGCGCCAAATGCGCCCGCGCTAAATTTAATGTTCCGCGTCGAATGTGCTCGCGCGTTGTTTCGTGCCGAAGGCGCTCGCGCCGAATTTGTTGTTCCATGTCGAAGGCGCCCGCGTCGAATTTGTTGTTATGCACCGACGGCTCTCACGCGTAGTTCCACGCCGAAAGCGCCCGTGCCGAAGGCGCCCTCGCCGTATTTATGGTTTCGTGCCGAAGGCACCCACGCCGAAGGTGTCAGTGTCCTCATTTGGTTGAGTAAATAATTTTTTGGGGAACTAAGATTTTGCGGGGGAAAATCGTAATTGAATTGTGTAAATAATTTTTTGGGGAACTAAGATTTTGCGGGGGAAAATCTTAATTGAATTGTGTAAATTAATTTTTGGGAAACAAAGATTTGCTGGGGAAAATCTTAAATGAACCGTGCCCGCGGGCACGGGTTATGATATACATATACATATGCATATACGTACATATACATATGCATACATATGCATATACATATGCATACATATGCATACACATGCATACATATAAATATGACGTACATATACATATGCTTATACATACATATGTATATGAGAGGAATATGGATGTGTGCTGACAGCACATGAATTTTTCCTGCGCTGTCAGCATTTTGACTGCGAAAAACATTTTTAAATTTTTTACAATGTGTTCTACAACTTGTTGGCTACCTCTCCATAAATTTTCAAGTGAATCCAATACTTTTTGAGCTTCAATCCCTGCATTTCAAAAAGACCGCTCAAATTTTGAAAATGTTGGCGTAATCTTTTTGTAATGCATAGATGGGGACGAAAAAAATATTGGATTCACTTGAAAATTGGTGGGAGGAACTCAACAAGTTGTAAAACATATTGCAAAAAAAATTTAAAAAATGGTTTATTGGGTTCAAAGTGTTGACATCATAAGAAAATCAAGCATGCGCTGTCAGCATAGCTCCATACATACATACATACATACATATAGACACAGATATTTATATACATACATACATACATACATACATACATACATACATACATACATACATACATACATACATACATACATACATACATACATACAGACACACATACACATATATACATACATACACAGACACACACAGACACACACATATACACAGTAATCTTCTGGTGCGAAAAAGAGGCTTTTCGCACCGCGCGAAAAGATTTTTTTTTGAAATTTTTTTCAAATTTTTTTGATGTTTAATCCATGCATTATATACCTCAGGGAAAATAATGGGTGAACCCTGGGGGAATTGAGCACTGATCAACCTGTTACAAATTTAACGGTTTCAAAGCAATAGAACTTTTTGTAATGCTTTGATCGAAGGCCAAATCACATTATTTTTCAACCTTTATTTTTTTAGAAGTGTATAACAACATGAAGTGAGTGTGGAAAATTTCTTTTGAAAAAGTTCATAAAAAAAATTAAAACATTTTCGCACCGGGCGTGCATTTGAAGATTTACCTATTTGGAGTGTATTTTTCACATGGAGTAATATATTAATATGCATTTTATGAAGCATGTTCATAGTGTCCATGTATATGTTCTCGAAATGGCTTAATTTAGTTTTTTGTCTTATAAATTTACGTGATGCATGTATCATAGTAGTCATAATGGAATAGAGTGGTTGGTAATCTAAAACGAAATTGGATATTAACATAGTCAATTTAGTACTAAGGAGTGGTTACTTTGCTTGCTAATTCATGTTTGAAAAAAATGATAAGTGCATCGTTCTTCCAACTCTTGTTGAGTTATCAGGTCCTTGTGCCTCAAGAAGCATTGGGGATTCACACTGAAAGATGGGGTATGAAGGAGTGCACAAAAGAATAAATGAAAATTAGGTGTTTTTAGTTAGTAGGTCTGAGGGGGGTTTTAAAGCCTAATGTTCGAAAATCATCTGATTTGGGAGCCATTGACCAAATGCTCGCTACATGAACCATTATAAGATTTAATTCAAAAAAGAAAGAAAAAAGAGATAATAAAATAATGTGAATGATGCTAGTCGATAAACACAAGTCAAGGAACGATGTACATGTTTTCATTGACATTTTCTTAAAAGATTCATATAATTAAGCCATGGCATTGTGATTTACTCTTGATTTGGGCATAACGTCGATTTATATTTACTAATTGAAAGTAGGAAAGAGAAAATGTTTGAAACTTGTGCTTTTTCATGGTTGTGCATATTATGTGTTAATCTATGTTGGAAAATGATGCTTTGTGTCATGCCATGGTCAATGGAAAGAGTTTAATATACTTTGTATTGATGATCTGAATTTTTCGTTTGTTTTGTTAGGACTATCAAAAAGCTGGTTGGGGGTGTTTAATAAAAGTATAATTTGGCATGTTTTAACCTCTTATTTATGGGTATTTTGCATATATTATTCTCTTTATTTGAATCTAATCCATGCTTTTCTTCAATATCATTCGATATTAGAGCTTTATCATGTCTTAATATGCAAAATATGATTTTTATGACCCAATTTTTGTCTTCGCTCTTATTTTTCAGTCGAGGATGACTTTCTCCAAATTTCAATAGATATTTTACTGATTTTTCTGAGCTAGTGGGCTATTTTCAATATTTTCTGGAAGACATAGCAGCGAAGTTGGAAATTTTGCACGGTCATGCAAAGTCAAAGGAACATCAAGATTTCTGCATAGTTACAGTGAACGGCTGTGTTAGAATTTGCATGGCCGTGCCAAACTCGTAGAATATGGGTTCGATTGAATTTTTGAACCTAATTTTGACGGAATTTGTGGGGGGTATAAATACCACTTTTGGAGACAGATTTGAGGATATTTTTAGGTATTTTTCTTCGTATCTGGCGGTTACGCTCTAGATCTTTTTGAAGAAATTTGTTGATTTCCCTTGTGATCAGTTGTCGAAGGCTTGGATTCCATTGTGCTTACATCAAATTGGTAAATATTTTCTCTTCTCTTTCTCGAATTTTTTGATCAATATATTATATTATTTGATTGCTTCTTCTATGGCTTGTGAGTAGTTTCCTTTGCTTATGGTTAAGTTGAACACTATTATGAATTATTATATGGATTGATCGTATTATTATCAACTTATTGTGTACATAGCTATGGTTTAGTCTTGAATGCACTTCATATTAATTTATCCTTTGATTTGTTATCAAACCCTAATCACCAACGAGAGTTGGGGCTTTGATTTGATGCATCTAGATAGTAAATTAAATTTCTATAAATTTAGGATTTTCAACAAGAGTTAGGCCCTAGCTTAATTAAAGCTTCTCAATTTGGATGATCACCGAGAGTTGTGACCCTAATTTAGAGCCTTGATTAAGATCCGAGTCATGAGAGTAGACGAGAACGAGAGTTGGGAATTAGTTCACTTATCTTACCCGAAGCATTAATTTAATAAATTGAGACTTGAGATCGATCTTATAATTAATTCATAATAGTGAGGATACGTAGCTCTGTCATCCATTCATATTGATATTTTTAGTAATCTCTCACCGTCTGATTGAATTCGCGTAGTTAACTAAAATTCGAAATTGATTGGTACTTAGTCCATCGCCTCCTTGAGATCGATTCGTTTTCTACGACTACCCGTACGCTTGTGGTAATTATATCTCGAACAATAATTTAAGGGTTATTTTCTAATATGGGTTCCTCAAAATACCTCTCGACAAGTGTGAGAATAACTAATAGAATCAAACTAGCACTTAAAAAATTTTTGTTATGCTCAACTGGGTTTTTGCTCCGGAAGAAGACTTATTATCTGTTAATTGGGATTAAGGTTCAAGACAAACCCAATGGTAAGTTTGAGGCTCGAAAATTGCAACGGCGAGAGTACTCCTTTATCAATTACTAGAAATAACCCGTGCACAGAGTGAATCGGACAAAAAACATGCACGGGGCAAAAAAACCATACACACATGATGCAATGCATGCGCACAACCAAAACGGAGTAAGAAGTGTGGGTGTGTGTGGCTAATGTCGGGGGAGGGGTAAAGGAGGAATAACACGGGCTAAATTGCAAAAAAACCATTGGGGGTAAAGTGCATAAATCTCGATGGCATTCCTACACAATAGGTGGGAGAGGAAGGTTTATTTGGCAATAGCAAACTTGTTATTCATGGGAATATAATGGACTTTCTTTGGGGGCACCATAACAACACCAAAAACCTCACCCAACCCCCCTACCCCCAAATGGGCTCCACCATGATGATGTGACTAAACAACGTCTACCACTCTATCCCCTCTTTTGTCCTACTATAACCAATCTGGAGCAGCGGAAGAAATCCCCAAGGTAGATATCTATCCAACAATCGCAATGCTGTAATATTTCAGAGATAAACCACAACAGCACAATCCAACCAAACAAGCAATATGAAAAGTAACGAAAACAGGAAAGCAACAAATCAAGCGACACAAAGTTTACCCTGGTTCGGCCGGCTAACGACGCCTACGTCCAGCTTTGAGATGACGATTTTCACTAATATGTTCATTGAGAATTACACTGACTCCTTCACTATTCTTCGACAATCGGGAGCACCAATAACTCCAACTTGGAGTTCAAACTCTTCTCACCAAATCCAAATGAGATCTTAAATCTCACCAATGGAGAAGAAAACAAAAGCTCTCATAAATAATCCCTCAACTCGAAAAGAGAGATCCCAAGAAGAACATTACAATGTATTTCAATAGAAATCACAATAACTCACTCACTAAATTATTCCCCCAAAACTCCAAGATGCACGAGGAAGAGGAAAACTTGATGACATCATGTAATTCTTCTTTTCTATTTGCTTTATTCGTGATTCCCCAAAATAAACCATAGGAAAGGTTTAAATAGTCTCACGGGTCGGGTGAAATCTTAGCCGTCAGATTAGATTATGTTTTTGATCAAAACCTATGTCAAAGGGTCATGTCTGACATGTCTTCAGTCGATAGGGCCGTGCAGGAAACGACACTATTGTGTCACACTTGTAAAATGTGACGATACAGTTTTGCAGATTCTGCACGGCCATGCCAAGCTTTGTATGACCGTGCCACAGCCTGCCCAAAAGCTGGGCAGTCTTTGCAAACCTGGCATAGCCATGCCAAACTTGGCACGATCGTGTTAAGCCCAAATAATAAATTTGAAGCATATTTCAACAAACTCTACCTTGCTTCAAACATCATTCATCAAACCATGTCTTCTCCAAACACTTCACTACTCTACCCAGATTACAGACCTCTTTATTAGATCATGGAAACACCAACTTTGTTATCGGGAACCCTGCCCTTTGGCTCATCAATGCTTCAAGAGGGTTTTGAGACCAACACCTCTTAAGCTCGAGGAACTGCACCATATTTGCCACCCTACTTGTGTCAATCTCTCTCTCTTTGAGGTTGACATCGTGACTTTATACTCCATCATCGACTACATTGACACCAAACATGTGTTGCCTAAATTGATCGAAGTTGATCCATGTCTGCACTCTGTAATAGTCACCGGAGTTTATCCGACTCTACCCACCGAGGAAGCACCGGGAACCGTCTTCCACAAACATGAAGTGAGATCACCATCTTCATCCGGCTTCGATATCTTCAACTCACTGCCTTTGGATTTAAATCTCCAATAGGACTTCACCACATCACCATCACGATCCCTGTGAGATCCTCTGCTTTTGATTCTCTCTGATCCACTGGTTCTCTGCACTCTAAATGATCCCTTGGACGAACTAATACTTACCCACCTTGAGCCATGCCACTAACACCTTTTACTTTCGTGCTCATTAATGTGCTGTAACTAGTCTACTCGACTACCCAACTCCTCTTTACACTCAGCAACGGGTCCTCCTGTGGACTGCAACTCTACCTTGAAGCCATCTGCTTCCCCGTAGACAATCTGAGCCATGCATGGAGTTGAACCATAAAGGAATATAACCTGGAATCCATCACCTGACGATCCATCACTACATGCCGCAACTATCACATCCTACAACCGACCATGATTCTCTGTCACGACGTCCTTATGAGTCTGAAATGCTCCATTGGAGCTCTCTGGTGCACCAGACATCTGACTGACCATCGTCTGAACCTGAAGCATATAAAGATTGCCAATTTTCTTTTGATGTCATTACAAAACGACCTCTCCTGGACTCCTGTAGTCGCTCTCCATTGAGCACCATGCTACACCCCACACTAATCAAGCCTCCAAGCGAAATTAGATTCCGCTGCAAATATGGTACATGCCTAACACCTGTGAGTGTTCAAATTGAAGGGTTTAGATGGACCCTCAGGGCATAAAATCTATGCCCGTCCTACGTCGGACAGACGATAGAAACAAAAAATTGCAGCGAAATAATAATAACATTAGACATTTTATGAAAGCCCTAAGAACATCATTAACCTTAGCTAGGAAATCTACTATCTGGGGGTGGGTCTGTCAAACCCCAAAGATAGATCTAAACAACTGCAGTAATATATGAAAGTACAAATAAAATGACATACCCGAAACTTTATTTCTGCAAAATACGAAGCGTCGTTTTTAGCAACTTTCTTTCGCTCCCTGAAGCAAGCCGCCTCTGCGCCTCCAAGACTGGACCACCCGAAGCAAGCCACAACTGTGCCTCCGAGCCAATCACTCGTCGAAGAAAGTTTCACTTGAGTACGATCCACGTTAAAGACTTTACATCTAATCCAAACATCCTCTTCGTCTTGCTAGGATGCGAATGGAGGAACAAAAGATATTAAGGAGGAGGTAATAATTTAAGTCTCAGATCGAGTGTGCTCAAAACTTTTAGGATCTACTTGAATCGGAGTCTTGGTACAAATTTTCTAAGGGGGTTAGCCCCTTTTTATAGACACCTTCCTTCTCTCACAAGCAATGCGGGACTAAATTATTTTAGGGAAAAAAATTAAATTAGTTTGCAGTACACTAAGGCCAAACTTTAGCAAATTTTTCCTCTCTCACTGTTGAGCTTCAAGTGATACAACCTATCAAATCAAAGATCATGGAATGGTGATCGCATAGGAACAAACATCGATCAATTTTGACTTCGTTTGACCCCTCCAACGATAGATCAAAGTAGGGCAAAGACAACAAACGTCCGAAAATCGCAGTGGTCATTTGGGTTTCAAAAACCCTAAATGTGGGCCCCACAGTGGGGCCCACAGCTGCTGCAGGCGTGCCACATGCCACGCACGCATGGGAATTTTGGGAGCACCCGCGTGGGGCACAACACGCGCGCAGCATGCGCAGGTCCCATGCAAGCGCTGCACGCACACCCGCATGCACGCAGGCAGCGCCTGATTCGCAGTGAAAAGTGTATATTTAAACCCCTTAACTACACCCATCTTGTGCTTATAACTCATTGAATCATGCTCACTTAACTATATTTACACCAATTCATCATCGAGCATATGATTTTATTTCAGCACAATTTCACTCTCCAAAGCTTCATAAACATGAATTGTATTTTCACATATTTTTCTGGATTTTTCAGGAGTCCCGAAGGGGACAAAATCAAATAATTGGATAAGTGAACATGGGGCCAGGACAGTTGACTGCCCTTACAGCGACAATCGCCTGTCCTTACAAAGACAGTCGCCTGTTTTCTCGATAGTCACCTGGAGCAAGCCAAAGTGTAACACAGTTGCCTGCAGAAGGATTTACAGTCGACTGTACCACTGTGCAGTCGATTGTTAGTTCTTCAGCAGTCGACTGTTTCATCTCCTCCCGAAGGGCGAAGGAAATCTAACTCTCTGTCGAATTGAAGTTTCTGCAGTAGGCGAATGAAGCACAAAAGACAGTCGCCTGTGTCATTCACAGTCGACTGTGATTTTTAAGACAGTCGCTTACCCCTCATTTGGAAGCTACACTGCTTGACCAGTGACAGGCGACTGACGTTTGTTCAGCAGTTTCCTGTCGCGGGTTTTTCCTGGCAGATCTGGGTTACGAGAAATGATTTTTTCTTCACCCGATTTCTCCCCAGTTGTTGTGGGCCGTTGGATGCTTCTTTGGAGGGGTAGGATGCGATCTCTTAGGGGTTTAATACCCCTAGACTCTGATGTAAGGAGGGAGAATTCAGCCTGGGTGATTTTACTGTTCCATTAGGGGGTTTTCGACCCCCTCTTCTTCCCCAAGGGCTAGGGCAAGGGCTTGGAGGCCATTGGATGCTAGGGAAGCTTGGAGGAGGAGCAAGAGAGGGGAAAGCTTGGTTTTCTAGGGGTTCTCTTGGTGATTTCTTCTCCTCTTTTGTAGCTATTGGTTTCTAAATGAATTAAATGTAATTTGAATGATTATTGAATGATAGTGAGAATCTTTCGATAGTTATTCAATTTATGTCTTGTAATGAATGCTCATTAATGTTTATCATCTTGCTTTTCATTAAGATGGCCTAGAGCCAATAGTGTGTGGAATTGGGATTAGCTAGGGTTTGTGTGTTTGATTAGTGATGATTCATTCCTTGCATTTAATTGGATTAACATACCTTGAAATGGATGCTAATAGTGTTGATTGATGGGTTGTGCCCTAGATTTCATTGAGTCGTGCACCACTCTTGGCAGGACCGTAGAACAGTGGTGTACCCTAAGGGTCACACCTACGTGCACCATCTGATCGTACCCCGTGAGTACACACACCCGGGACAAGCGACTCGTAGTCTTACCGCAAGCGCACGGTGTAGCGGTGAGCAGGTATCGAACTCAGGGAGGAACAATGACAGTGTCTCCTTCCAATCACCTAGCTATCAAAATGGTCGAGAATAATTTGGGGTAAAATTGTCACAATCGTTCGAATGTCGATAGAAATATCAATAAAATAAA
Source organism: Scilla litardierei (assembly GCA_030789695.1). Lineage (NCBI taxonomy): Eukaryota > Viridiplantae > Streptophyta > Magnoliopsida > Asparagales > Asparagaceae > Scilla > Scilla litardierei. The sequence continues at coordinate 40,321,314 of CM061134.1, forward strand.
GCTCCTAGGGATAGGGAATCTCCGCTACGGACCGTATCCCATCGTTGTGATTCGTAGGTCACATCATTGCTAGACTTGAATTTTAGGTGAACTAGTCGCAACTAAATGTAGAACCAAGCTCACTCTCTCGCGCTATTGCCGGTCTATAGCGAACCTAGGGTAGGGCCCAATCTCTTGCAAACCCTAACCTAAGCCGCTAGCGTGAAGAACGACGTCATCGTTCAACCGTATCTCGAGCCCACTCTCGTGCAAACTCGAGCTACTGCCTAGGTTGGGATAATTCCTACCCGTCCAATCTCTTGCAAACGGATATTTGTATAGAAACATGATTAAAAATCATAGCTTTGGCCCAATCTCTTGCAAACCAATTCTAGAGAAGTCCAATCGTAAATATAGATCGAATTTCTAGGGCTTCCTATCAATTGGGACCCAATCTCTTGCAAATCCCAATCAATATAAATCCCTAACTATCCGAAATTAATCAATCCCAACCTAACCCTAATCAATTCTAGCAAGAATTTCACCAATTCATCACAATTTAGAAATAGGGTCCATAGGGTTCATCCCTACGCCCTAAGACGATAAAACTACTCACTAATCATCATGCAATCCGTAAGAAAATCAATAACAAAATCAACACAATTCATTGCAATAGAGAAATTATCAACAACAATAGGGGTTTTGATGAGAAGAGAGACAAACCAATGAGAATCCAATAGCATCCAACAAAAGTAGCCTTTTAATCTCCAAAAGAAAAGCTAAATCTATTAATCTAAAAAGCTCTCAAAAGGCTGCCAAAAAGCATCAAAAAGTCCTCCTAAACTAGGGCAAAAACTGGGTTTAAATACCCCTCAAAATCGCCCAAAAAATAGTGACAAAAATGCCCATGCGCAGCCCAGAAATCGCACTTTACGGAACAGGCGGAGCGGCTCACTCGACCGAGTGACAAACCCTGTACATTTCCAGTAAGTCGGAGATTTTCGGGGGTCTGTCTTCGGAGGTGACTCGGCCGAGTGGCTTTACTCGCTCGGCCGAGGGGCATTCCATGCTCGGCCGAGTGATAACTCTGACATCGACTGACGGATTCCAGTAAGTCGGCTCCTTCCGTCGGTGGATTTTCCCGTGCCACTCGGGCGAGTGGATCTCCATACTCGGCCGAGTGGACTATCGTTACTCGGCCGAGTGCACGCTGATTTCCTTCTGTGGTGCGTGTCCGGTCTGGTCGGCCGAGTGGTCTTCTTGCTCGGCCGAGTGAGTGCTTCACTCGGCCGAGTGAGATGCTGTAGATGCCCATTCTTCATCATTTCGCCTCCTCGTCGCTCCTACGAAGTTCCGTCTTCTTCCACTTGTCTTCCATCGTCGAATAGCCCTCAAAAGAGCCTTGGGTGACACTCCGGAGTGGGTGCAAATCCTCTTGATCTCAAAATCACTCCGAATCGCTCCATATCTCCTGAAATACGACAAAAACAAGAAATCGTGAAAAGCATCGCAATATTGTCGAATAATAGTGAAAAACACGATATGAGCGATCAACGTGGCATGCAAACACGCAGAAAAAGGATGTAAAATATGGAGTGATCAAAATCCCCCAAGCTTACCTCTTACTCGTCCTCGAGAAAGATGAGTAAAAAGCGAACCCGACGGGCAAAATATTGGAAAAGAAGGAAAATAAAAATAAAAATAGAGTAGAAAGCGAAGAAGGGGGGTGCCAGATCATTTTTCTCAGGACGTGGGGTTTCCTTACTCATATAGCATACATCGAATATAAAACACATGTCACAGACTTTTATCTCGATATCATAGTATAATGATGCATTCGAAATAGAAAACCCCAAAATATCAAAATAGCATGAAATATGGAATCATTCTAGGATTAACCTCGTCTGAAGCATCTAAAGCGGTATGCATAACCATAGATCACACACTTTTCAATTGAATGCTTTCTATAAGGAGTATAAGAGATATCACACGATATGGAATAGTAAGAATAGAAAAGTATGGTTTGCATGAAATGAATGCTAAGTGTCGATTTCTGGATTTCGTGAAACTTTAGCAATCTCACCGAGTATAGAAGATTACTTAGCCTAAGTTGTCATGCACCGTCAAGTAGTCACTCTCTTACACATCATTGGATCCTCTCCCCCAAGCTTATCCATAGGCGTGGTGGCATAAACAAATCAATATGTACATTCCCCATTTCTTTTGAAGCTAAAAAAAAATAAAAAAATAAAAACAAAAAAGGGAAGAAAGAGAGAAAGAGTATGAGATGGGATCGTTTATAACCTTCTTTTCTCTTTTCTTTTATTTTTCTCAATTTTTCTCTTTTTCTCTTTTTTTTGAATAAACATATATACATAAGTGATCCCAAATCAAAAGAGAGAAGGATATACAGGTATATTTTTTTTACTTTTTGATTTTGGGGATTTGGAGCATGAAAATTAATAGCGGAGGAAATGCCGATAATAGACTTGCTAAGGGGGGATTCACCAATGAATTTCAAATAGAGAAATGATGCTCAAGATATGTGGAGAAAGAAATAAATGTATCGCTCGGTTCACTCTATAGGACATACACGACAACTTTCAGCAAAGTAATATAATCTACTCAGTTTAGTCTCAAAAAGTAAACTAGTCCAGATATATCGTCCTAGTAAACATTCAATCAACCTGAAAGTGAAGCGTACAATTCATGCAATAAGAAATGATATGAGAAAGGAAAGCAGTACTCCAGATATAAGCAATCAATACGTGAAGCTTGGTGTATTTTCTACGAAAAGCATACATTTGAATCATCAGACATCAGCTAGTAACAGAATTTCATCCATATTCATACAGAAAAAGAGTGGGTTACTATTTCAAATGCAAAGTAGGACATAGCATATGATATCTGAAACAAAAGCTATGACATGACAAAATAGCATGCACAGAGAGATAAGCTAACACCACGTCATCGTCATCACAGAAAAATCATCTTTAGCAAAAGATGAAAGAAATAATGATAAAAGAAAATAGATACCACTATGTACAATGCGGCACACAAAGAAAATAAGAAAACGTGATGCATGATAAAAAAAACGAAAAAATGAGTGAAAGTGGTGTAAAAACAAAGAAAAGGTGGAAAAAATAAAAATAAAAGGTGACGAAAAGCAAAAAATGTGAGAACTCACTCCCCCAAGCTAAAGTGCACAGTGTCCTCAATGTGCAAAGTGTGGCACACCAAGAGACGTGAAATGGGTGGGGTGGGTGAGGATGCATGCATGATGAAAAAGAAAGAAAAAGAAAAAGAAAATAAGATGTGAATGAATGTGATGCATGCAAATATCAGTATGGATCAGATATAAGTGTCCCCAAAAAGTCTCTCCCTCACTCCCAAAAAGATATAAAAAGATATGATCAGAAAGGCACCAAAGTAGTATGTGGAGGAGGGGGCAACAATCATCAACTCCAAAAAACAACCAGAAAAACAGCAGAAATATAGGAGGCATCCAGTGTGTGCCTAGGCTGGCGGTGGTGCACCAGCACCGTCCTGTGGCGGAGGTGGTGGTGGAGGTGGTGGGCGTGGTAGCTGCTGGGAGGGTGTGGGTGGTGGAGGCAGACGCGCCAGAATCTGATTCAGGCAAGCCTGAATACAGGGAAGGATGGCGACGCGGGTCTGCACGGTGCTGACCGTGGCGAAGAGAGCCCTAAAGTCCCCTCTAAGTCCACTAACAGCCCCCTCAAGAGCACGAATGCTCTGAACTAGAGTGTCTGGAGGTGATGGAGCAGAGGGACGCACATGTCTAACAGGTGGAGTGCGGGGCTGTCTCGGGCGGGCAGTGTAGAGGACGGGGCCAGCAGGAAAGTGTGGAAGGGGTGCTGTGCTCACTAAGTGATGCCCAGCCTCGGTGTGAGGCTGGGACGCAGGCTGGGTCGAAGCAGAAGCAGCAGCAGAGGAGGTGGAAGTCAAAATGGGCGACGAGGCAGCAGGAGAGGTCAGTGACGCAGATGTGGAGACAGATGTAACGACGCTCTCGGTAAAGACAGGGGCGATGGAGACCAAAAGGTCGACGACTGGGGAGGCTGTGTAGGGAACAAAAGATGACTCCCCAGGAGTCGAGAACAACAATCGGGAGAGGGTCTCCACGGAAGCAGTAGAGGAAGACTCGCCGCTCTAAAGAATGGTGGGTGGACGCTCGGGGCTCAGTGTGGTAATGGGCTCGACGGACATAGGCTCGGTGGTGGTGGTGGTGGACGGCTCAGCTAAAGTGCTCCCGACACTAACAGATGTGGGGACAGAGGTGTCGGGAGGTGCAGACAGTGCAGGTGCAATCTGAGGGATCACGGGGTCAACAGGTGGTGCAGGGGGTGCCTGCTCAGCATCCTCGGGCTCAAGCACGTAGGCAACGGGGATGAGGAGATCCATCGCTGGAATCCAGTCCCCGTGAGCCGGTCCAATATGTGTCCGAGCGGGGCTCGGAAGAACCATGTAGTCAGCACTGAAGGGACCGTGCAACCACACCCAGTGCTGGTGACCGTGGGGACGAAGTATCTTCATCCGGGCCATAACATCTATAGAAAGTGCGGTGGGGCCCAGTGGTCGACGCAAGTCGTAAGGTAGGTCCACGCCGGTCATAAGGGCCAAAAGGATGATCAGACCGCCGTAACAGATAGGTGATCGAGTGCTCACCGAAATGATAATGCGGTCCAAAAACCAACTGGCAATGTCGATCTCGACGACGGGGACCAAATCATCGCTACCCCTATCTAGAACCCTAGGGCGAGTCATCGTATAGAGCATGTAGAGCTCCGGCGTAGACATGGTCCAGGGCTCGTACCTCGCGAGGAAAGTAGTCGCCATAAGGCGCTGTGCAATGCGGAGGCAGGGGTGGAGGATAGCTGAGGCCTTGGCCCTACTAGGGTCAAAGGTGAGTGGGGATCCCGTGATCCGTGTCCAGAAGGTGTGGGTGTAGAACGACGGGCATGTGATGTGCATGGGAGCGTAGGCGCGGTCAGGGTCAGGGACGACGGGCCACTGGAAAAATGCTCTATGCATGTCGAGAGTGATCTCGCACTCTCGATCCATCAAACGGAAGGAGCATCCTCTAGGGGTCCGGTCAATGGAACTGAGGACCTCTAGTGTCAGACGGATGTAAGTATCCGCCGACACCGACAGAAAATCACGCCATCCCACGTTGTCGTACAACGTGAGAAGCCCCTCAAGTACCCCTAGGCGGTCTAGGTCAGCTAGGTGTGCAAACCGAGAGGGTACTATCGAGCGATGGCAGATACGCTCGAATCTGGTGCGGTGTGCGTCATTTCGAAATGTAATCCCCATCGGCCCGGCGGCGGGAGCGGGTGGTGGAATGGGATCGGTATGGATCGGCTGTGTAGGTGGCGGTGGGCTAGGTGGAGGGGAGTCCTCCCTAGAGGAAGAGGGACCAGGGTCATCGGTCCTCTTCCGCTTCGAAGCGGTTCCCCGTGTACGTGGCCTAATGCACGGCGGCATGTGTGCCACGAGACGTGTCCCAACCAAATAAGTAATGCGACGTGCTAAATGATGGAACAAGTATACCTGAGCACGCCACAAGAGCAAACAACAGTGTGTGCGAAGAGACGCCTGCGCCGCGAAGCTCAAAGCGCGTCCAAAAACTCCCCAAAGCTCCCCCAAGCTAGCCTGCAAATCAAACGATCAATTCAGCGAATAATATTCAATATATATGGGGGAGATAGGGGATAATAGATAGATATGGAAATTAATTTGAATTTGGGGTTCACGGGCGTACAAATCAAGAGAAATGGGGAGAAATGGGATTTTTGGGCAAAATAGGGGTGATCGGAGGTGGCGCCGGCGGTGGGGGGGGGTGGCCGGTCGGCGGCGGTCGGCGTGGTGTCAGTCGTCGGTGAGGAGGGCCTGCTCGGGCATCAGTGCGGGCTAATCGGGCGAGGGGAAGTCGCAGCAGGCGAGGAAGTGGAATCGGCAGCGGGCTCGGGCGAAAGAATTGGGATTTTTTTTAGTATCGTAAATTGCGCCTGCTGCCGCCGCTTATATAAGGAATGTTACGACTCGGCCGAGTGACAATGTCACTCGGCCGAGTGGTGGAAACTAAAAAAAATTCAAATTCTCCTCGCCACTTACAACTCGGCCGAGTGGCTTTGGTTCACTCGACCGAAGGGAGAAATTCCACTCGGCCGAGTGGCTCTGCCACTCAGCAATTCTTGAGCTAGGAGGGTATCTGTTTCACTCGGCCGAGTGATAAGGTACTTGGCCGAGTGGCAATTAAGACTAAAAGTTACAGAATATGGCAGAGAGTTGGTCTGCAGAAACTTCCCTGTTTGGTGCTCCACTCGGCCGAGTGGAGTCTTTGCTCGGCCGAGTGGCATAAGCTACTCGGCCGAGTGGCGTGCTGTTTTCTGCATCGGCTCTCTGTTTTCGCTCTAGTCTCTGTTTTTATTCCTCCAGTCTGTTTCTTCCTCCTCCTAAGGCCTGAACGCGTCCCTGAAGCACTCTTCCTTGCCTCGGTCATCCTCCATATGAGTGATCTCCCTTTCTCCTTCTCCTGTCATGAAAATTAAGACCAGTTGTCACGATTTTCATGGACACAAGACTCTAAACACTAATAAAAGTCTAAACCAAAAATGAAAATCAAATAAAAACAATGCAAAAACCATCGGGTTGCCTCCCGACAAGCGCTCGTTTAAGGTCATGAGCTCGACCCCTTTAGATATTCGTTTAGCTCGTGATGTTGGGCGCATACGAGATACGCCCGTCGAACTTGTCGGGAAGGCCGCTTGGATTTGGGTCGTGATGATCATTGGTCTTCCTCGACGCCCCCTCATCAGGGGTAATGTTGGAGGATAAGTCCCCCAAGCTAGAGCTTGTTCCTATCTTTTTCTTGCCCGGTGACACCGATCTTCCATGCGGTGGAGCTTTCTTCGGATTCTTGGCCTTTGAGAGCTTGCAAAGCTCTCGTATTCTTGCGACATCAGCATCACCTTCATCACCGTCTGTGGAGCTATCTGGAGGGTCCTCCAACTTCTCTTCTTCACCCGAAGCTTGGCCTTCTTCGAAGCCATCGTCATGGAGAGCGCCAATAGAGTGGGGGATTGTTTCTTCAATCACCTCGTCGAGGAGATCCACATAGTCTAACTCCTCGTGATAGGGCATATGTTTCATGGCCTTGGGTTTGTGAAGCTCGACTTCAATGTTCCCGACATTCAAGGATAGAGTTCCTTCACGCACGTCGATGCTAACACAGGCGGTTGCGAGGAACAGGCGTCCAAGTATGAGCGAAGTGTCGCCCTCTTCCTTGATGTCCATGATGACAAAATCACAAGGCAAGCATATCCCTCCCGGAACTTGAAGTGGAATGTTCTCTGTGATCCCTACCGGTCTAGTAATCCGACCGTCCGCAAGTTGAATTCTCATGTCGGTCGGCTTCAAGTCGGTGCCCGTGTTCAATTTTCGGAACATGCTAAGGGGTATAAGGCTCACACTCGTGCCCAAGTCAACTAAAGCTTTTTTGCAATGGGACGCCTCCTAGTGTGCAAGGGATGCGAAAACTCCCGGGATCCTTTAATTTCGCCGGCTCCTTCTCCTTCCGGGTAAACCAAGTTCCTTGTTCCGCAAGCATGATTTTTTCCTTCCTTTTCTTTTCCGAAATCAAGTCCTTCAAGAACTTCGCGTAAGACGGGATCTCCACTATTGCATCTAAGAAAGGAATATTGAGGCTTACTCCCCTCAAATATTCAAGGAACTTGGCGAGCCTTTTCTCTATCTTGGCTCTACCTAGCCGTTGTGGAAACAACACCGGCGGCATGTAGCGGCGCTCATCAATTGGCTCCACCACTTCAGAATTTTCTCCTCCAATAGGCTCCTTTTGGCTCTCCTCTTCAATTTCCGGCTCTTTTTCTTCCAAATTCTCCACCACGGGTTCTTTGTTTTGGGTCATAGCGGGAGTGGTATCCTTCCCGCCCCTTGTTGTAACCGCCACCATCGCATTGATGTGTGCGGTGTTGCTCCGTGGATTGGGCTCGGGTTGAGCCGGTAATTGTTGGGCGTCCTTGTTTAGCAACACAAGTTGCTCTCCAAGTTGAGCGACGATGGTGTTTAGTGAATCTTGTCCCGCCGTCAACCTAGCATTGATCTTCCTTTGCTCCGCCATGAATTCCTCCACTCTAGCTTCGTGGTCCGATCGTGGTTGAGCTTGAGGCGGGTTGGGAGCTCTCCAACCTTGATTGTAACCGGGCGGTCTATACGGTCCCGCTTGTTGCCTAAGCGGGTAATTTTGTTGCGGTGGACCCCTCGGTTGATACTGAAGTTGTGGTAGTGGAGGCCGAGCTTGAGGAAGTTGTTGTGGCGGGGGGTTCAAAGCACCATCATTGTTTGCATATGAAAAGCCCGGATGGTTTCTAGCGGCCGGGTTGGCCCAATATCCGGAGTTCTCCGCCACATATTGCACTTGTTCCAAGGCCCCCTCTCCATGCTCTCCTCCCACATACATGACTTGAGATTGGTCTTGCCAATCACCCATATTGCTTACCGGCGTAGATGTAGAGGGTGCTCCATGTGGCTTGGTGATATACTTCTCCAATCTCTCCACTACCTTGTGGAGAGAGTCAAATTTGTTTGAAAGCTCCGCTACGGCATTGGCCTCATATATGCTAGTGGGCTTCAAGGAGGAAGAAGAATGAACTAGCTCGTCACCCCATTGTTGGTTATTAGAGGCCATCTCCTCTAATAACGCCATAGCTTCATCCGGGGTCTTTGATAGTATGGCTCCATTGGCGGTTGCGTATATAATTTTCTTCGTGCCCGGTTGGAGTCCATTGTAAAAACTGTGAACAAGCTCCCAATCTTCTATACTGTGATGGGGGCATTGATGTTATAAATCCTTGAAGCGCTCCCATGCCTCGTATAGGGTCTCCTGCGGTCCTTGCTTAAAGGACATGAGAGCACTCCGTATCTTCACCGTCTTGGATGGCGGGTAGAATTTGTCAACGAAGGCGCTAGCCAACTCATCCCAAGTAGTGAATATACCTTCCGCCTGCGTCCTCAACCAATATAAAGCTTTGTCTTTGAGTGTAAAGGGGAAGAGCCGCAGTCGGATTGCATCAACGGACACGCCCGGCTTTTGGAAGGTGGCGCACTTGGACAAGAAAAGCTGGATGTGATAATACGGATTCTCATGGGCGTTCCTATGAAATGGGTCTTGTTGCATCAATACTACCAATCCCGTCTTTAGCTCAAAATTCTTGTCCGTCGCCAACTCCGGCATAGTGATGGAAGAGGTAGTGGAGGAAGTCTTCGGCCGAAGCCTATCTCTGATGGATATAATCCTCGCCATGCTTGCCGCTAGTTCCTCAGGTGTCTCCGTACGGTTAATACAATCACCTTCCGTAGCGTGCATTCTTTCGGCTCTGATCCTCCTCACGGTACGTTCGATCTCCGGATCAAGTAGTTTTTCCTCGGGGTTCGCCGTAGATCTCGTGTACATGCAAAGGAAAACAGAGTTTCAAAGGAATTTTTAGCACGAATAAGGAGTAAAAAGATAAAAGTAATAAAAGAAAAAGAAGACACTAGTAAAGAGAATAAAACACTGTCGCCTCCCCGGCAACGGCGCCAAAAACTTGGTCGCGCCCCGGGAGTACACACACCCGGGACAAGCGACTCGTAGTCTTACCGCAAGCGCACGGTGTAGCAGCGAGCGGGTATCGAACTCAGGGAGGAACAATGCCAGTGTCTCCTTCCAATCACCTAGCTATCAAAATGGTCGAGAATAATTTGGGGTAAAATTGTCACAATCGTTCGAATGTCGATAGAAATATCAATAAAATAAAGCTCCTAGGGATATGGAATCTCCGCTACGGACCGTATCTCATCGTTGTGATTTGTAGGTTACATCATTGCTAGACTTGAATTTTAGGTGAACTAGTCGCAACTAAATGTAGAACCAAGCTCACGCTCTCGTGCTATTGCCGGTCTATAGCGAACCTAGGATAGGGCCCAATCTCTTGCAAACCCTAACCTAAGCTGCTAGCGTGAAGAACGACGTCATCGTTCAACCGTATCTCGAGTCTACTCTCGTGCAAACTCGAGCTACGGCATAGGTTGGGATAGTTCCTACCCGTCCAATCTCTTGCAAACGGTTATTGGTATAGAAACACGATTAAAAATCCTAGCTTTGGCCCAATCTCTTGCAAACCAATTCTAGAGATGTCCAATCGTAAATCTAGATCGAATTTCTAGGGCTTCCTATCAATTGGGACCCAATCTCTTGCAAATCTCAATCAATATGAATCCCTAGCTATCTGAAATTAATCAATCCCAACCTAACCATAATCAATTCTAGCAAGAATTTCATCAATTCATCACAATTTAGAAATAGGGTCCATAGGGTTCATCCCTACGCCCTAAGACGATAAAACTACTCACTAATCATCATGCAATCCGTAAGAAAATCAATAACAAAATCAACACAATTCATTGCAATAGAGAAATTATCAACAAAAATAGGGGTTTTGATGAGAAGAGAGACAAACCAATGAGAATCCAATAGCATCCAACAAAAGTAGCCTTTTAATCTCCAAAAGAAAGATAAATCTATTAATCTAAAAAGCTCTCAAAAAGGCTGCCAAAAAGCATCAAAAAGTCCTCCTAAACTAGGGCAAAAACTGGGTTTAAATACCCCTCAAATCGCCCCAAAAATAGTGACAAAAATGCCCCTGCGCAGCCCAGAAATCGCACTTTACGCAGCAGGCGGAGCGGCTCACTCGGCCGAGTGACAAATGTCACTCGGCCGAGTGACAAACACTGTACATTTCCAGTAAGTCGGGGATTTTCGGGGGTCTGTCTTCGGAGGTGACTCGGTCGAGTGGCTTTACTCTTTCGGCCGAGGGGCATTTCATGCTCGGCCGAGTGATAACTCTGAAATCGACTGACGGATTCCAGTAAGTCGGCTCCTTCGGTCGGTGGATTTTCCCGTGCCACTCGGACGAGTGGATCTCCATACTCGGCCGAGTGGACTATCGTCACTCGGTCGAGTGCACGCTAATTTCCTTCTGTGGTGCGTGTCCGGTCTGGTCGGCTGAGTGGTCTTCTTGCTCGGCCGAGTGATTGCTTCACTCGGCCGAGTGAGATGCTGTAGATGCCCATTCTTCATCATTTCGCCTCCTCATCGCTCCTATGAAGTTCTGTCTTCTTCCACTTGTCTTCCATCGCCGAATAGCCCTCAAAAGAGCCTTGGGTGACACTCCGGAGTGGGTGCAAATCCTCTTGATCTCAAAATCACTCCGAATCGCTCCATATCTCCTGAAATACGACAAAAACAAGAAATCATGAAAAGCATCGCAATATTGTCGAATAATAGTGAAAAACGCGATATGAGCGATCAAAGTGGCATGCAAACACGCAGAAAAAGGGTGTAAAATATGGAGTGATCACCATCCTTGCACCCTATTGACACGGATGCAAGGATTGACTCACAGGCTTAAGTTAGGGATTCCAACCCACTAATCAACACACGAATGAATCGTGCATTACCCTTGGTGGGGCCGTAGAACGGCGGTGTGCCTTAAGGGCATCACCTACGTGCACAACCCGCGCATACCTTGAAGTGGATGCGTGGGTTGATTCATTTGGAGTGAACACATTGCTAATCAACTCAAAACCCTAATGAAATTCCATTCCACACACTTCTCCTTGCTTGACTAGCTCCCTACTTTGTTCTCCACCCTACCTACCTTGGGCTTGGCTTGACCGTGTTACTACCATACTCCCTCACACTACACTTGTTAGTTTAGTTGGTTACACTTTTAGTATTCCTTAACCAATTGAGATTGTGAACGTGAAATGAATTGTCTCTGTGGATTCGATCCCGTACTTACCAGGATTATATTGCTTTGAAACTCCTACGATTGGGAGGTGAGCGTGAGCATCCTACTTGGATTGTGCATGTTTCGCAGTCAATCAGCGCCCATGTGTGCTCTGCCTAGTGGGTAGGAGCCACTTTTTCGATTTGCTATTTCCAGGTAGGTCTGACCCGCCAGGCACGGGTCAGACCTGTTAGCCTTCCTTTGTCGTTTTTGTGTCTTCGGATATGTTTGAGCTCTGATTTGAGCGCGGTTTCTCACGTGGTTTTCTCAGGAAGTCTCCTTCAATCCTATGCATCATGATCAACATAATACCTTATATTTATTATACATCATATGTAAAGTCTCCAATAGCATTCTTCTAATGCTTATATCACAAAACATTTGCGACACTAATAATACCCATTTAAAATATACTTAAGGTCACAAACTCTTTGTGACTTTAATTATTCCAGTGCACCCAAGTGCACTCCACCTTAATCCTTCCTATTACTAAGACGCAAATCCTACTCAGTGTGAGACACTATAGCCTGACCATACTATAAATTGGGGCTCGAAACCCCTAGACGACAGTGACCACGAGTAGCAGGTATCGTCCCTATTTCGACATCATAATTATGTGATTGACCCTTTGACAAAAGTGTCGTCGGGATCACTCTAATTTGTCCGTGATGAATACCGCAGTTTTAGTCCCTTCGTTAAAACTATGTCACTGCTAGCCTAGGGTATGGTAAACTGTCAACCCTACTAGCTAGCACTGGTAAGTATGCTCTGGTCTTTAGCATATCCATGTTGTACTTCCTACTATATACATCGGCCGAGATTTTGCACCAAAAATCGTACTGAGCTTATGACACTAACTTTCCTTGGACGGAAGAGGCGAATCCTTTCTTGATCACTAGTTACCTCGTACGCTTCAAGGGTCACCCAACCTAAGACCTTTCAACGAGTGAAGACTCAAGGCTAGCTCATAGATCTAAGTGACATCGTTCACGCACAGGTTCGTATAATGACCTTAAGTTTTAATAACCAACTAGCCTATCATCACTAGAGAGTTATCAATGACAATCAATGACAATATAGTTATTGTTAACCATTTGATAACTCTTTATTGGGTCGTTCAGTGGACTCATTCTCTAATGAGTACCTGTGTCTCGTCTCTGACTTTGCCAGGTTGAATGATTATGAGATCATCATTATCTTTTAGGTTAAGACAAAGACACAATAGTCTGTCCGATGTGCCGATATCCTCTTCTCGACACATCTATGACCATGAACTCTTTAAGACTTAAGTTCATATCGGTCATTCAATTTCCATAATCGAGATCTCCATTTTGATATGTGTATGACCTTACTTTAAGTCTAAGGAAATTATCAAAGTATTTAAAACCATTTTATTCATACTAGGATAATTAGTACCATTTAAATTTGAACAAGATGTTCTCTCGATAAATTGCCTCAAGGATACATATCTTCCTACACAAATGGCTCCATCTTGTATCTTGAAATGAACTGTGCCGATCCTTACTACTCTAGACATAGCTCTATTTCCCATGTATATGTCTGGTCCATCTTTAGGAGTATATATTTCAATGTGACTCCATAATGGAGTTACATGAGAATCGCACTCTGAATCAAGAATTCATGACCGATTGTCTTTCAAAGAAGACACATCAAATATTTCTCCATTATCAACGTCAATGCATGCACCACCAAATGATGCTACAGGTAATTATTGTTAGGAACTAGCGGATTAATGTGAAGAAGAAGGCATGCAAGTGTGACACCCAAGTGCTTAAGATGAAGCTTTGGTTGCACTTGTTGATCTTTCTCTCTTCTAAGAATGAACCCTAACACTTCTCACTTGAGTCTATGAATGAAGAGAAGAAAGATGTTCTCCAAGAAAGGAATGTGATTGAAATCCCTTGGAGAAATTTCCTAGAGCTTAGATGCTATAGCATAAAAGTGAAGCTCTAATGAAGGGAATGAAGGAGGAACGGCTTGATGAAGAGATTATATGATCATCAAAAATTTCCAAGAGTTCTAAATGAACTAAGACATCTCATATATATAGGAAGCCAATATAACCCAAAGAACCCAAGCAAAAAGCCAAGAAAACAGATTTGCAATGGCTATAATTTTGGCTAAAACAGCTCGGACATGCACTTGTAGGCAAAGGATCAGGCGCCTGGTGTAACGGCTATAAAATCCCAACGGCTATATTCTGAGCCAGGACATGCGACTGTAGAAGACTACATAGGCGCATGTACCATTGTGTAGGTGCCTGTAAAGGCTTCAACAGGCGATTTCCACAAGAGATGGATTTGAGCTTGAAAATGACAACTTACACACTTGTGTACCAGGCGACTGATGAACGAAGTCTAGACACTTGATGATTGACAGTGGCTGTAAACTCTACATCAGTCGACTGTCCCACAAGATGGATTTGAGCTCAAAATACCAAGTTACGCACTTTGGTTTACCATGTGACTGTAGAACAATGTTCAGATACTTGTTCGTTGATAGGCGCATGCCTTTTGTACTTCAGTCGCCTGTACCAAATGCTCAAGTATGAGTCAAAGAATTTTGACTTGAGCCTGTGTAGAACAACTGTCTGTTGCAGTATGGCCAAGTGCCTGGTGAACACTAGTCGCCTCTCATGCCTTCAAGAGCCGCCTGTTGGAAGTCCAAAAACTCCAATTGGGTTTTTGGCATGGGAAACCTATTCGATTGGTTTTTATAATGATCCTAAGGTTCACTAAGATGGTAAATGCATATGCATGAATGAAAGACCATCTAATCAAGGCATTACAATGTGATAGACTCAAAAAGAGAAAAGCAAGTAATAAAGTATTACATGGATTACAATTTGCTTCACCTAGAGTCCAAGACCACAAGCTCGAGTAGCCTTGATTCTCCCCATCATCGTTGAAGCTTTAGCACTTCTTGATGAGCTTCCTTTCATCAAGCTCCAAGCTATGACAATGCTCCTCTTGATGTCCATTCTCATGCTCAAGTTTTGGCTTCATGAGATGATCTTCATGACTGCATCCTTTCTTCAGCAATCCATCACTCTTGGAGGTCTTTAAGATATCCATTGCATTATCCTCCAAGCTTTATGGGTTGTCTCATCAACATACAATCATTAAGATAAACTGAGACTAAAATATGGGATTGATTAGCACACTAACATAATGTGTTGATCATCATCAAAACAACATTAGTCTTGACTCTTAAGAACTAACATTCTCCCCCCTTTTGAAGATGACAACCATTATGTCAAAATATAATATACATTGAAATAAACAATGTGTGCTAACAAACTCCCCAATCAATATGTAAAAGTGCACAAAATGTAAACATGCAAAGTACAAATCATATTGATGGATGTTATGCAAAAACAATATCAACTGTTAATAATGCATAAAAAGCATAATGTATATATTTACATAACCCATTTATCTCCCCCATTGGTAGATAAAAAAGACGTGTAATAGCCAAATAGGAAAACCAAAGACAAGAGAAATAACCACCCAATATGCACGAACATAATATGAATGACATTCAAAGTGACATATGAATGGAAAAACTAATGCTAACTAGCAAAAATTCCATACTCCCCCATAATCATATAAAACATGCAAAAATGAGAGTAATGAACACACTCGCATAAATATGTGTACAAAAATGTAAACATACAAGCGTGGTACCCAAACAATGAATACCAATGAGAGTGGGCTGGCAAGGTAGAAACCAAACAAAAGTGGAGTTTGGTTTCCGTATATAGTCATATGAAAATATAACATTTCTAACATATGAATCTATATACGAATTCCTATCCAGCCTAGACACATTCTTAGGAATCCACAAAGAAAGTGATTTGGGATTCTTAAGAAGTGGTTTAGTTAAGGCATGAATAAGAGATGATGGTGCACTCTTATGAGGTGGAACATAAATATTGGCGTGCCCCGTGTGTGAAACATGTAATTAATCATTAGAACCATTCACACAAGCATTTCTACCATGCATAGGAACATGTGAAGCATGCAAAGGATTATCATTACTTCTTATATGCAAACAATGTAAATCATTTCTATGTGTAGAATTATTATGCATATCAACATATGAAGAAGCATTCACACCAATTGGTTTTTGAATAGGCTTCTTATGCAATGAATTGTACATATATGCATGATTCTTCTTTGGCTTACTAGTCGAAGTTGATGTTTGGGCAAATGAAGACTTGATTGTGACACATCTCTTCGAAATCTCCCCCACAAATTTGTTTTGGATGCTTCTAGAGGTAGAGCTTGGTTTGGTTACCTTCAAAGTTGAAGTTGCCAAAGCCTTGTCCTTACTCAAGTTGAAAATCTCAATATGAGTGGACAATAACTCACATTCCTTCAAAAGAAAAGAAATGTCGTCATCCCTAGTGGAAAGACGGGAGCTAAGCTCAAGACATTGAGATTTAAGAGCCATTGTCTCATTCCTCAAAGCATCACAATTTAAAATGTGAGTACATTTAAATAAATCATTTTTCTCACGTAACTTACGAATTTGAGAAAGAAAAACCACTTTCTCAGCATGCAAAGATTTAATCACGGTAATATGAGAAGCATGCAAAGAAGTGCAATCATAAGAGTCATCATGAAAAGAATGTTCACTATACTTATGAGAAATCAAAGAATTTTTATCACTATTAGCATTAAGTTCATAAGGCCAAGTCCACCGGTCGGATTTTGGAGGGGGATTTTGAGGGGTTTTTGCAAAAAACCCCCCTCCAAAATGCCCCTCCTCCAAAGCATTCCAACGAGAAGCCCCTCTAAAATGCGGGATTTTGGGTTTAAATTAATTTTTTATTAATGTATTCGTTGGGATTTTGAACAAATTTGGATGTTTTTTATTAAAATAGACCCAGTTTGGAATATAGCCGTTGGAAATAGAGCCGTTGTGGAATATATCCATTGTAGAATATAGCCATTGTGAAATATAGCCGTTATGGAATATAGCCGTTGTGGAATATAGCCATTGGAAATATAGTCGTAGTGGAAATTTGTATTTTTTTTGGAAATATAGCAGTTGTAGAATATTTTGGGGTTTTTTTCCTTCACAAATTTGTATTTTTTTTGGAAAATTCGGCCAAAATTACCACCACTGCATTTTGGGAAAAGCCCACCACTGGGTATGAAGCGCATTTTGAGGGGGGATTTTGGCCAAAATCCCCCCACCCACATTTCGGCAAAAGCCCCCCCATGGGCTTGCCCTAAGTAGATTGAGTTTGAGATACCTCATTATCGTTTGACTCAATCTTATCACCTCCGGTGTACTTGGCCTGAAGGTAACTCTACATTTCATGTGCCGTCTCCAAGCCCAATTTAATTATTTTCATGATCCCATGTGGAGATGCACAAAGCCCTTTTGGCATGGAAGTTCATCAAGAAATTTGAATTTGAGACATTCAAAGTCACCGCATCCAAAAGATTGTTCTTCTTGAGGTGATTTATCATCTTGCTCCTCCATCTTGTATAGTTCTTCGGATCGAGGTTGGGAGGATGTTGTTGAGGCAAATATGACATGCTTTTAAAAGCCACCAAATCAAGGCTCTGGTACCAATTGTTAGGACCTAACGGTGCAATGTGAAGAAGAAGTCATGCAAGTGTGAGACCCAAGTGCTTGAGATGAGGCTTTGATTGTACTTGTTGATCTTTCTCTCTTCTAGGAATGAGCCCTAACACTTCTCACTTGAGTGTATGAATGAAGAGAAGAAAGATGTTCTCCAAGAAAGGAATGTGATTGAAATCCCTTGGAGAAATTTCCTAGAGCTTATATGATATAACATAAAAGTGAAGCTTTAATGAAGAGAATGAAGGAGCGGCTTGATGAAGAGATTATATGATCTTCAATGATTTCCAAGAGTTCTAAATGAACCAAGCCATCTTCTACATATAGGAAGCCAAAATACCCAAAGAACCCAAGCAAACGCTAAGAAAGCAGATTTGCAACGACTATAATTTTGGCTGAAACAGCACGGACATGCGCCTGTAGGCATAGGATCAGGCGCCTAGTGTAATGGATATACAATCCCAACGGCTATATTCTGAGCCAGGACAGATGACTATAGAAGACTACACAGCCGCTTGTACCACTGTGTAGGCGCCTGTAAAAGCTTCAGCAGGCGACTGCCACAAGTGATGGATTTAAGCAGGAAAATGACAACTTACGCACTTGTGTACCAGACGACTGATGAACAAACTCCAGGCGCTTGATGGTTGACAGGCAGTTGTAAACTCTACATCAGTTGACTGTCCCACAAGATGGATTGGAGCTCAACATATCAAGTTACATACTTTGGTTTACCAGGCAACTGTAGAACATTGTTTAGGCACCTGTTGGTTGACAGACGCTTGTCTTTTATACTTCAGTCGCATGTACCAAATGCTCAAGTATGAGTCAAGGAATTTTGACTTGAGCCTATACAAAACAACCATCTGTTGGAGGATGGCCATGCACCTGGTGAACAACAATCGCCTGTCATGCCTTCAACAGCCACCTGTTGGAAGTCCAAAAACTTCAATTGAGTTTTTGGCATAAGGAACCTATTGGATTGGTTTCTATAATGATCCTAAGGTTCACAAAGATGGTAAATGCATATGCATGAATGAAAGACCATCTAATCAAGGCATTACAATGTGATAGACTCAAAAAGAGAAAAGCAAGTAATAAAGTATTACATGGATTATAATTTGCTTCACCTAGAGTCTAAGGCCACAAGCTCGAGGAGCCTTGATTCTCCACATCATCTTCCAAGCTTTGGCACTTCTTGATGAGTTTCCTTTCATCAAGCTCCAAGCTATGTCAATGCTCTTCTTGATGTCCATCCTCATGCTCCAAGCTTTGGCTTCATTAGATGATCTTCATGATTTCATTCAAGCTTGAGCAATCCATCACTCTTGGAGGTCTTTAAGATATTCATTGCATCATCCTCTAAGCTGAATGCTTTGTATCATCAACATATAATTATTAAGATAAACTGAGACTAAAACATAAGATTGATTAGCACACTAACATAATGTATTGATCATCGTCAAATAAACATTAGTCTTGACCCTCAAGAACTAACAATTACCACCATGACCCTTGAACTTGGGTCTCCATGTCTTCGAACCTAATTTGGATCGCCCACCCTGGCGACCCCCAAAGAGATCTACATCATGATCATCAGTACTTGTGTCACCTCTCGACACATTTCTTTCTAAGTTCATGCAAGTGTAGAGCTGCCTCGACCTCTTCCAAGGAGATTTTGTTCTTTTCTTGTGTCACGGTCTCCACAAAGTGCGAATACTCCTCTGGAAAAGAACATATCATTGTAATTGCTTGGTACTCCCCACTTACTTTCTCTTCCATTGCTTGGAAATCTAATACCAACCGATTCAGTTGATCAAGATGATCTTGTAACGATGTCAGCATGAACAATTTCTGTTAGAAATACAGTCTCCATGTGAGTGATTTAGCCAGGTATAAAGATTCAAGCCTTTTCCATAGCGAATTTGCATTTTCCCTTTTAGCAACCTTGTAGAAGATTTTGTCTGATATGGCCATCTAAATTGCTTTGTGGGCTTTCATCTTTAGCTTTGATCTCGCATAGTTTGTGACAAATTTTGAAATTGATTTCTTGTCAAACACTATCTTGTATAGCACCTCGTTCTTGAGCACAGCCTTCACGCTCATGCACCATAGAGTGAAGCTATTCTTTCATGTAAACTTTTCAATTTTGTACCCAGCTGTTGAATATGTCCCTGCCATTGTGTAACCTAAGACAACCTGAACGTTCTGATACCGCTTGTTGGGGGAAAATAACCAATTTGGAGTAGCGGAATCAACCCCCAAGGTAGATAACTACCCAACAATCACTATGCCACGATATTTCAGAGATAAACCACAACGACACAATCCAACCACACAAGCAATATGAAAAGTAACGAACACAGAAAAGCAACAAATCAAGCGACACAGAGTTTACCCTGGTTCGGAAGGCTAATGGCGCGCGTCTACGTCCAGCTTTCTGATGATGGTTTTCACTAATATGATTAGAGACAATTACACTGACTCCTTCAATCTTCTTCAACAATAGAGATCACCAATAACTCCAACTTAGAGTTCAAACTCTTCTCACCAAATTCAAAAGAGATCTCAAATCTCACCAAAGGAGAAGAAAACAAAAGCTCTCACAAATAATCCCTCAAACCAAAAACAGAGATCATAATGAGAAGATTAAAATGTATTTCAATAGAAATCATAAGAAGTCGCTCAACAAATCATGCCTCAAAACTCTAAGACGTGCGAGGAGGAAGAAAACTTGATGCACACAATTCTTCCTTTCTCTCTGCTTTAATCGCGCTCTTCCAAAGTAAACCCTAGGAAGGATTTAAATAGTCCCAAGGGTCATGTGAAATCTTAGCCGTCCGATTAGATTAGGTTTTTGGTCAAAACCTATGTCAAAAAGTTGTGTCTGGCCCGTCTTCAGTCGGCACGTCCGTATCACACTTATGAATACTGTATAGTCTGGTAGACTATGTACGGTCGTGCCGAGCTCTTCACGGCCATGCCACAGCCTGCCCAGAAGTTGTGCGGTATTCGCATACTTGGCACGGCCGTGCCAAGCGCAAATGAATTTGAAGCACATATATTTCCACAGGACAAAGGTTGTTTTTAGTACGAAGGATGTCCAAGAATTTTGGTAACAAATTGCAAATAATTACCCCATTACGTTGCATCATCGAAGTAGTCATTTACTAAATTGCACAAAGTTGAACTTCATGCAAATAAATTCATTAAGATACCAAATTTCCAATCCAAGTGAACAAAGAAAGAAAAAAAATTAAAAAAAACCCTAGTTTTGCACACACTATGACACAAGTACACGGTTACTAAAGAGATGCGACTCTCATAGAGTCATGGTCATAGCCCACGACTAATAACAATATGAACTAAGACTGAAAACAAACAGCCCACATTCAATACTAGAAATCAATATGTAATAATAACCCAAATCAAGCCGCCTTAATCAACTTGATTAAGCGCATTGGAATCCAGCAGGGACCCCCTTCCCGCAGTAGTTCAAGAGGAGGGTGAGGTCGACGGGAAGGTTGAGGTTGATGCCGAGCAAGTTCAGTTTAATAACCGTGCAGAGGCAGACGGCGGCCTCAAGGTCGGCGAGGTTTTCGATCAGAGTGCAGCAAGGAGTCTTGGGTGGCTTGCCGATGTTGAGCTTGATGAGGCCGAGCAGGTCGGCGCAAGCTCCGAGCTTCAGCGTGTCGGCCGGGCATTTCCCGGGCTTCGGGGGTGCCGGTGGCTTCGGAGGTGCCGGTGGCTTCGGGGGCGTGCCGGGGCAAGTGCCGCAGGAACATGCAGTTACGAAGAGGAGGAGGCTGAGGGCAAGGAAGAGAACAAGGGAGTATGAGGTCTTTGAGGCCATGAGCAACTCCTACTATAGCTTTCCTTCCTATGTGTGAAGACTGAGTGAGTGACTGCATGGGCTTTTATAGAGGGAGGGAGGTGAGATATTTCAATTTTGATATTCATTTTGTTCATTTTGCAGGGAATTTTTTTGGCCAGCTGGTTTTAATAATACAAATTATTGGTCCTTGAGCCATGTGAGCTTGGTGGAGTGAGCTGGCAAACGACAGTAGAGGGCAGGGTTTTGGAGGGATGTGAAGCAGTGAAGGGGTCGGGCTTCGCTTCCTACTTCTTGTGTAGAGTGAATATTAACATGTATCATATCAGATATCTTATGTGCGATGGCCGTAACATATGTTTTATCAAAGTAAATAGGTGTAATACTATCTTTACGAAAGAAGTTGAGGGGTGAGAAAGATGTTGATTGCATTACATAATACTATCATAATACTATATTGTACCATTACATAATACTATCACCCCTCAACTTCTTTCATAATACTATATTGTACATAGGTGAGAGAGAGAAAAAATATACTATATACCAACTTTTGTATTATGTATGCAAGCGATGGATAGTACATATTATTCTCTAATGGAAAATATGAATAGCGTAGCTGATGCTGCCCCAAGGTTGGTGGTAAGCTAGCTAGCCAAGGGGTAGAATGAGAAAGATGTTGGGAGTTTTTTTAGATGTTGACGGTGACATGAATTCAAGTGGCGGTTCATGGTATGGGATCGTGGTGGAGTCTGGGTGGGAAACATCAAGTACATGGGTGTCACATTCCCTAATGTTCATTCATGTTGATTGTTTCTTGTAATGGCTTCATGGGCATTAGTAAGGTTCTGTAAGTATTAGTACTGTTTGTCCAAAAATGAAAATTCCATTCAAATTAACTTTCCTTACACTGGATGATACTTATTTTATTTTCAGCTAAAACTATCAAACCTATCTTTTATCTACCCTCAACTTCTTTCATTACATAAATATTATCTTTTAAAACCAAAATACCTTTTCAATTAGAGCCATGTATGAGTTAGTTTTTTTTTTTTTTTGAATCCATCTGTAGCTTCTGATTACGGTAAAGATGGTGTTTGATTTCTAGTCAATGAACCTCTCTGCCAACTTGCTTAACCACCAACTATCCTTTGATTACCTCAATGCAGTCCCAAGATAGCAACAATTTTTATGGACAATACCTTTCACTTAAATAAGGAGCATGAAACAGCGAGTATTTAGGATTAATATTTTACTGAACACATAAACTAAAATTAGTAAATAAGCATCTACACCAACTGTTTAAATGAATATCTACAAGCCATTCCATTGCACAAGGGGATGGTTTGTACAATTTTTGAAGACACAACAACTAGTGTAACTGATGATTATAAGCTGTTGTAAATTTTCAAACTATTTTCTTTAGTAGAAATGATTTGTGTATGTCTTTATCAAATTGTCATACATATATCTAATACAAAATCTGCATTGTGCATTGGATAAAATTAGCTTGAATGTCTTAAGAAGATCCTGAAATCATTAAGATAATCGACATATGAATGAAAAATATTCATTTAGTAGTTACTGATGCAATGCAATTTTATTTATAAATATAGCAATGCTAATTAACATCTAAGAACTTAACACCAAGAAATGAGTACTAGTATGCAATGCATTCATAGATAATAAATATTAAAATATATTTACTTCTTCCCCATCTAATATAAAGGTGTATTGTTGATCGTGCTGCACATTCAATGCCTTAAGCTGGCAAATTGGATACCGACTGTATAATTCCTTTGTTTCTCTAGTTACAACTTCAATAGCTAATGAAATCATTTGATTGTTTGCATTTTGCTAGTGGCACTCAAAAGTACCCCACCAATTCCAGCCTTTAATAATATCCAATCAAGGTTAATAAAAGGTCTACAGTCATATTTGAACCCCCTTATCTGCAGATATGCACATGAGAGGAAGAAATCATCATACATTGGTTCATTGATATTAACAGTAAGCTTTGTTTTACTTTGAAAAATGAACCAGGATTTCTCTTCAATAAGACGTATGAGGTTGATGATCTACTTGTCCTTGTTTCTATCCTACAACCTTGAATATTTCCATCCACATTTATTGATGCAATAAACCATAATTTTGCATGTCTCGTTCTTCTTAAACTTGCAATCATATCCACTCTTAATGGTATGCTCCATTTAGAATTCCTTAAATTCAGATGGAGTTGCAAGTTCCAATCATAGACACATTATGCTATTAACCTCTTAAACAAATACATTATCTTTAGTATCATTTACATTTTCTTTTGAATCATTTGAATTGACACCCTAATGTCCAATGACTTACTTCTCACTTTGTTTGCCCATGGCCAATGTGTTCAATATACATACATAAGGTCATACTTCCATTCATGTTTACCATATTTACAGTATTCTCATCATCATTAAGTAAGATGCAGGCCAATTAAAGCTTTTTCTTCAAGCCAAGAAATAAAAATGGAACCATCATTATAGCCTACATCCTTGACGTTAGCTTGAAATTAATTCCAATCTAATGACATTGAACAGCATCTCTTCAATAACTACCTCTGAACCCTAATGTATCCATAATGTGTCTAATATAATCTTTCCATCATGGTGAATATTCAACATAATCTTTGTACTTAATTTGTGATTGCATGAATAACAAACCATTACAAATGTATACGTCCATGTTAGCACTCCAATTGCAACATTGTTTTTAGTACAAATAGTGAAGTAATTATAATATAAAAAATAACTAACTCTATTATAACCCTAAAAATAATCACATAAAGCAATGCAACCAAGCATGGATAACATGAGCTTATACATTGTAAGAATAGTAAAGTCAGTTTTTCATATTCTCCCCCATTGTCTGAGAAGACACGAATTATTTGATGCTTGAGGAATTTTTCAACAAGAGCACGAACACATAAAAATATGTCATATGTATTAGATTTACGTTTTAGAGGATATAGCCAAGTATACTTCGTATAATGATCTACAAAAATTACATGTCATAGGATAAAACATGAGAAGTCCAAACATCGTTAAAGATTAAATCAAAAGGGGCATGGGAAGAGAGAGTAGAGTTGGTAGAAAGGCAATTTGTGACTTTTGTTGATGTTGCATGAATTACAATCAGACATTGAGAAATCAGAAATAGATAATGAAAAATTGGAATTTAAAATTCGAAAAAAAGAAAGTGAAGGATGGCCAAGCCGATGATGCCAGTCATGCATGGGCATTTTGATACTTGTGAAGACTCTAGGAGGACTTGGTTTCCATTCATGTAGGCCAGCTCTAGTTGGACCCTAAAGGAGAATCATTCCTTGCGAAAGCTCCTTGACACGAAAAAGAGAAGGTAAGAATTCAATGCTTGTATTGTTTTCTTGGCAAAACTTGGAAACAGACAGAATATTTCGAGAGATTGAAGGGACATGCAAGACATTAGAGAATATAAAAGTTTTAGAGGAGGCAGTGAAAGAGAAAGAACCAGTATTGGAAATTAGAAGGGCTCAGCCATCACCAATCAGAAGTTCCTCAGTACCATCATATGGAGCATGGAGTGAGAGATTGTTGATGTCGTTGGTAACATGGTGCGATGCACCGCTATCCAATAGCTACGCATTTGAAGGCTGAAGAATTGAACCTGCCATATTAGCTTGGGGTGCATAGAAACGAGTTGGTAACCTTGTTGTACTGTACAGTTTTGAGTGTTGGTAGGAAACTGTGTAGTAGGAAATTGTGCTTTGAACATAGCACACCGATGAAGGGAATGACACTTAGCTCTGCATCACTGACATTTTGGAAGGGAATTAGTGCTGGGAATTGATTCGGGATATAAATTGCATATTTTCCACCCATTTCTGTGCATTTTATGTGTATATCATATTTATTTTAGCTTTGATACGTGCGTTTTTGCGATATTGTGTAATACTAAAGCCTATGCTCTTTTATACATGAAATGCAATTTATATGGACTAATTTTAGCTTCTCTTATTTTTCTGGTACTCTTGGAAATTTTCTGGATTTTCTCGAATTTTTCCAGGATTTTTTGGAGCTTGGGGCTATTTTTGGGATTTTTTTCATACCAAGAAGCTATTCTGGAAAATTAAAACGAAAAAAAGAGAGATTGTGTGTGTCGGCCCACCTTGCAACAGGACTCGCCCCTATGCGGGCGAGGGAAATTTGGCTCCACGTGTAACTGGGAGCTGGGGGCACGCGCTCTGCGCGTGCCCCCCAGCTGCGGGCGCGCCCAGCTCCCGACCCGCATGACTTAAAAGGGGTTTTCTTTGTGGTTTGGTGCGGGTTTTGGGGCGAAATTTCGACCCGCAATGCCCCAAAACAGACCCGAACTGATGGAATGGGATTTTAGACGTTTTTGGTGGCTGTTTTCAGCAAATTCTTCTTTCTATCCGAAATTTCTAGGGCTTGGAGGCCATGGGGGATGTTAGAAGTTTGGAGGAGGAGCAAATAGGTGGATGCAAGGGTTCATTTGGGAGACATCTTGGGTGAAATCTTTCCTCTCCCGTTTGTATTTTTGATATCTCTCTTTTGTATTGAACTTGGGATGAAATTTTGTATAAAATTCTCATCTTGTTTACCATGATTGAGTAGTGTTAAATGCTTGGGTTTTGATTTATGGTGGTTGGTTGTTAATCTTAGTTCTACATGCCTCTTGCCTATTTCCATGTATATGTTGGATGAACTGTTAGGGCACACTTTTATTGGTTAAGTCCTAAGAGGGCACACTTTGAGAAAAGGCCATGTTCCTATTTTGTTTAGTGCCATGACCATGCATCCATACTTATTGCAAATTGTTGTGTTCATGAATGTTAAATATTCCGATTGAGCTTTCCATAGCCGGAGGCCCAATTGAGTTATATGTGGGTCATTTGAGCTTGATTAATGCCAACCTTAATGAACCTACAACACATGCTCTCCTCCTAGCTTTCCTAACTCCCCATTTGGTTCTCTAACCCTACCTACTTAGAATAGTATTGTAGATTCACCACACATTTTCCCACTACCATTCACTTCGTGCGGTGGTTGTATCACGCTTTACCTTTCTTTACCGATCAAGCTTGCGAGTGTAGAACGATTTGTCCCCGTGATCCGACCCGGTACTCACCGGTAATAATTTTATATTGTATTGACGCTCATACACTTGGGAGTGGAAGGCGCGCTTCCCACGCACGTTTTCCGGTTCAATCAGGAATGGTGGATTGATCATTGGTCATATTGGAGAGAAAGCAAACGGGAGGGTGAAAAAATGGATCGGTGAACTCTGATACCATGTAAGAATAGTAAAGTCAGTTTTTTATATACATAACTTATAACTTTGGTCTTTGAAATATGGACATTTAAAAAATTGATACAATGTTAACAATCTTGTTTATAAAATTATTATATAACTAAACTAACATACTAATCATCATTATTAAAACTAACCTAACATACTTACCATCAGTAACACACATACTATTAGCAATCTAGTTAATTCAACATGCTAGCCATCATTGTTATATAATGAAACTAACACATCTTGCTGTAAGGTAAAATAAACAATTTTTAAAAAAGTGTATCTGACAAAAACATCAAAATATATTACAAAGTAATTTTGCAACTATATGCTCGTTGAAATGCATGCTACTTCCAAATAGAACATGAATCCATAGAAAAATGATATTTTATCAAGCACTTTGACATAAAAAATCACTTAAAAAAATCAATCAATCAATAAAAAATAAAAACAAAGTCAAATACATGCTCATCCTTTACCAACATTAATTTTAGCAATTGAAATTTTGTAATACAAAGTTCACCATTTTCTGCTCAAAATAGGAAAAAAATACACAAGCATTAGCGAAGACAACATTCAGTACAAAGGATGTTAGATCGACATTGCCTTCTCATACGCCTTTGGATCAATACCCAGCATTGCTGGATATACACCATCTCCCCTAACCTTACTGTTGCCCCTAAAGTTTATCTCTATATGACTTCTCATTTTTACTTTGTTGCCTATGTATAGTAAATATTTTGCAACAGATGTTATTTGATGAAGTAAGATGCATTGACCCTACTAAGGGGTACATCTAACCATTTGATATTGCCTGCAGGATGATTGAATCATCACATTCAATACTTGGTCCCTTCAAGTCTTTTTCCGGAGAAAGTATTTACTCGATTGATCTTTTCGTTTGAGTAGACTAAGATGACATGAATTATTTTTTGAGTGTGTAGTCCTTGTTGCTTCTCTTTCCACTCAGGATATCCTCGCTCTCTTTCCTTGTGGTACTCTCTAATGAAGCACCTCAAATGGCCTCTATGTATCAAGGCATCAATGTCATGTTTAAGTTGTTTGTAATCATCGATGACATGCTCATGGTCACTGTATAGGATATGCGTAATGCCAATGCTTGTCCTATATGGTATATTTGTCTTTATAAATTCTTGAGGTTGGACTTTCTAAGCGTCTGCTTTGTTGGACTTGCATGAGTATTTTTGAGGGAGCCTTGTTAAAAGGAGTGAAGTGATTAAACCTTCCAAGGCATGGGGTCCGCCCCATTCTAAGAGCCAAGGCATCTCTAGACATTGGTGCATTTCAGTCCTAGTCATAACATTGTTCAAGGTCTTTGTGGATTTGTGATGTCTTGTTGTGAGGTCTTTGTTTATAAAACCAACAAGTTAAGCGGCTATGGCAATATCCATCTTTCTTCTCCAACATTGCATTATTGATCCTTTTCACGTACGTTCTTAATGTGGTTGTTGGCTCAATCAGGCTGCTGGAAATTTCCAGTAGACCACCCCTTGCTTTGTCAAAAAAAGGGCCAAAAGGGAGGGTTGGTGCACCAACCCCCTCCCCCTTCATCCCAATAAAAAGGAGGGCGGGCGTTGGTTATTGATCATTGAAACATTGGGAAACCAATTGAGCTTCTACTAAAGCATTGGAGAAACTTGTATGAGGTCCTATTGGAAGTTCCATAAGATCATTGAGAGCCATCTTTGAGAGAGCCAATTTGTGAGGATTTCTTAGGAGTAGTTGAGTGCCTTTTGTATCTCCTAATTGAAATCAATAGAAGTGTTCCCTTGGTCGTTAAGGCGACCTAAATCTTTTGTATGCTTTCTCTCTATTTGTTCTTCGTGCTAGATATTTCAGCGATTTGATTGCTTCCGCTTGGCGCACAACAATTGGTATCAGAGCTTTGGCGACGAAGATCTAGACGAAGAAGATGTGCAAAGATGGCGACGACAATCCTTCTACTCCAATGGCGCAATCTTCAACAACGCGAACTATTATATCCAGTACGAAGTTCGAAATTGAGAAGTTCGATGGGCGTATCAACTTCGGCATGTGGAGATGGGAAGTACTTGACATCTTGAACCAACTTGGTCAAGATCAAGTACTAGATGAGAGGCCGACTACGACGTCAGATGCAGAGTGGAAGATGATAAACCGGACCGCTTGCGGCACGATCCGGCTCAACTTGACAAAGGAGAAGAAGTACCCTTTCATGGAGGAGACGAACGCGAAAGCGTTATGGGATGCGCTTGGTGAGAAGTACATGAAGAAGAACATTCAGAATCGCCTACACCTAAAGAAGAAGCCTTTTGGCCTCAAGATGGAGGAAGGAGTTTCAGTTGAAGAATATCTCGACTACTACAACAAACTCCTCACAGATTTGAGGAACATCGACGTCAAGGTGGAAGATGAGGACAAGGCGATGATTCTCCTCAACTCTCTGCATAAAGACTATTAGCACATCGTTTCGATCTTAACCTATGGTAAAGAATCTATCACTTTCAATGACGTTTCTAACGCTCTTACTAGCAATGAATTTAGAAAGAAGGATGATGAGAAGATGAGGGGCCAAGGGTCTGAAGCGCTTACCGTGGTTAGAGGTCGGAGTAATGAAAGAGGTGGAGGCCGCAAAGGGAGCCATATATCTGAGACGAGGGACAATAGTAGAGCTCCGTGCACAGACATCGAGAGGGATCAATGTGCCTTTTGCAAGGAAAGAGGACATTGGGCGAGGGAGTGCCCAAAGGCCAATAAGAAGAAGGATGCTACCGCCAACATCGTTAAAATCGAGGAGGTGGATGAGTGGGTCCTAGTTGGTGCGATGGAGGGGGTGATGAAGGAGGGATGGGTGCTTGAATCGGGTTGCTCGTTCCATATGACACCTCACAGAGAGTACTTTACTATTTTCCATGAAGGTAGTAAGCGTAAAGTCCTTCTTGGAGACAATGGAGCATGTACGACGGCAGGCATTGGCACGGTTTGCATAAAGATAAGTGATGTTGTCACACGGGACATAGGTGCTGTTCATTATGTGCCCAACCTGAAGTACACCTTGATATCGCTTGGTTCATTAGAAGCACAAGGGTGCAAAGTGACTATGGAGGGCGGTGCTTTGAAGGTGACACAAGGAGCAATGATCCTGATGAAGGGGAAGCGTGAAGGCAACCTCTATTATTTGGATGGTACGGTGATGATGAAGACGACGAGAGTTCCAGATGAGCGAGCTACCGACTCAAGCTCGCACGCACCAAAGACGACGTCATTGGATGATCTCCGGAGAGGTGGTGCTAATAAAGGTGATGGTTCAAGTCAGTATGGTGGAGATATCTTGTCCCCACAACTTTCACAACAGATGGATTCTATCAAAGTTTGGAGACCAAGGTATGAGAGATGTCAACCTGCAAGAAGGGTCTTGTTTGCTTTCTTTGTCAGGTGTGATGAGTCTCTAACCTTATTCGGTGACGTGGAGTACAATGGCGACCTATGTGGACGAAGGAAAGATTGGTGTGATGAGATGGAATCAACGACGACCGATGAAGCCAAGGATCGGGTGGAGCTACTTGGCACTAGTGATTGTTCGACGGACGAGCTTATGAAGGTCGATATAGAATTCAAGTTCGAGTATGGCTCAGACTTGTATGTTGACAATATGAGATGACTTGGCTCAGACTTGTATGTTGACAATATGAGATGACTTTGGTGGCCCCTTCTGGGGCAATGAGGCTCTGCGGAGCCATATGAGCCTTTCGAGGCAAGATGACGGGAATATAAGATGATTCTCACCGAGGAGGAGCATTAACGATCGATTATGTGACATAGACTCAAGATCTCGTCAAGGTGGAGATTTGTGGTTGTTGGCTCAATCAGGCTGCTGGAATTTCCAGCAACCCACCCCTTGCGTTGTCAAAAAAGGGCCAAAAGGGAGGGTTAGTGCACCAACCACCTCCCCCTTCATCCCTATAAAAAGGAGGGCATGCATTGGTTATCGATCATTGAAACATTGGGAAACCAATTGAGCTTCTACTGAAGCATTGGGGAAACTTGTATGAGGTCATATTGGAAGTTCCATAGGATCATTGCAAGCCATCTTTGAGAGAGACAATTTGTGAGGATTCTTAGGAGTAGTTGAGTGCCTTTTGTATCTCCTAATTGAAATCAATAAAGTGTTCCCTTGGTCGTTGTTAAGAAAGAGAGATTTTGTATTAGCTTTGATGATTATTGATACAATGACTTTCCCTCACATATATACTACCTAGCTCATCATTATGAGCACATGAACCGAAGAGTCATCACAATACCCTAAGAGATAGCACAATACCCCAAGAGACAACACAATAACCAAAGAGACACAAACCTATTTCCTAAATACTCTAATTAATATCTTAACACTCCCCCTCAAACTCAAGGTGTAACTTTGAGTTTGGAGAGGAATTGCAACGACTCGGAAGATCCAGGAGATGGCGAATCAGATGGCCGTGGAGTATGTTGGCCTAGTTAGTCTACTGACTAGGTCGTACGATTTAATTTTGATGATGACAAACAAGCCGTGTGACTAACATTTTTCATTAAGTAATTTCAGGGAGCAAAATACAAAATAAATTTTGTTTGCAAGAGAGAGCGTGTATGTGGACATTGGCGCAAAAAGGAAATTCAAATGAAGACTTGAATTGGTCAAGTAACTGATTGGATATTCAAGGGATTTTCTACTTGAATTCAAACTCCATGTTCTTATCCAAAAAACAACATACTTGGTCTCCTATTTAATCTCATATTCAAAAATCTCTTCTCATTATCACGCAAGATAGGATAGAAACAAAGCCAAGTTCGGTTGTTAATTCTTATCATTAAAAAACCCTTTCGTAGAGCCGCACGCTCAAAGGGAATCAAATAAGTTTTGAGCTCTCCCTTCCAAAAAAAACCAAGTCACGTACAAAAACCTTGGGGCCATTTTCATTTTTCCAATCAATGATTCTGTGCATCCACTTCTTTTTTTGTGTGCATCCAAATCACCAAATCACAAAAGATTAGTCCAAATCAAGTTTTCTGTGCGTCCATTTTTTTTGAACTCTTGAAAAATTGTTACACACAAACACAAGGCCGATTTTTTTTAATTGGAGGTGTAACTCAAATTTCGAATTACCTATCCTCTAAATATTGTTGATGGCGGCTGCTTCATCCTGTTTGGAAAACGTGATTTCAAAAACAAAAGCAGTCTGTCAAATCTTTTAAAAGCCTTGTGTTATTCTTTTATTTGCGACGGCCGAAAAATAATTTGGCAGACGTGAGTTCAAATAGACAGAAGGCCAAAAAAATCAAGCACTTGCGGCACGTCAGAAACAAGGTGTTCATTTTTCTTTGCATTGAAGAGAAACGCACAACAAAGGCTTGTGATCGGAAGCAACATCTTTCAGCGATTTGTGACCATAAGCGACATTCTCCAGCAACCGGTGGCAGCAGATTTCATTCTCCTAACTCAAGGATTTTGCAAGGGCAGATTTCAAGTGCATATTCCAGATTCGCGCATCCGACTTCGTATGTTCATATCTCCTGATCCAGACGTCGGATCGACGAGCCGTTTGCACCAACGCGACCACACCTTCATGCTCTTCGCAACGGTGATAGACTCCTTTTCTCACTCCTCAGTATTATACACAGTTCGGACGTTTTTCTATAGATTCGTCACTGCAGATTCCAGATTCGCGCATTCGACTTCGTATGCTCATATCTCCTGATCCAAACGTCGGATCGACGAGCCGTTTACGCCCACGCGACCACATCTTCATGTCATTCGCAACGGTGATAGTCTCCTTTGCTCAGTCCACAGGATCATACTCAGTTCGGATGTTTTACTACAGATCAGCCACTGCAGAATTCAGATTTACGCAGTCATCTTCCGAAGCTGTATCTTCCAATCCAGACATCGGATCAGCGAACCTTTTGCGCCCACATGATCACGATATCACAAACTTTATCACGGTGATATCTCTCTGATTTTTCACCGCAGTATTAAAGCTATTTGAATCTGTTTTAGTTGTGAGATTGTATTGTGAATAGCTTTACTCTGAAGCTATCTCTGCGCTTTAACTCTTGAACTATATCTGTGTACGGTGAGATCACTACCCGTAAGTGTGATCAGGTTTATTGAGTGAAATCCTCATAGGTCTTGGGGTCAGAGTTTTGGCAGGGAGCCACTTGGTTAAAAATATCTGTGTCTGATTATCTCTGTGATTGTGATTGTTTTTAAAATTTGTGCCACACACCCTATTCACCCCCTCTAGGGTGTTTTTCAGAGTGCATATGCAGGGGTTGGATAGCACAGATGGCAAAGGCCGCAAGGGGCGGCTGAGGAGTCACTAGGGCAGAGGCCGCAAGGGGCCGACAAGAGGCCGCAAGGGGCCGATGAGAGGTCGCAATGGACCGAGGCCGCTAAGGCCGGGGAGGCTGTGCTCCGATGAGTTTCCGCAGAGGGCAGAGGTCGCAATAGACTGAGGCAACTGGGGCCGAGGAGGCTGTGCTCCGATGGGCAGAGGCCACAGAGGACCGAGGCCACAGAGGACCAAAGAGTTGCTGCTAGGGGCGAGGCCGCTGGGGGCCGAAGATGTGTCACATAGGGCGATGAAGTGCCGCAGATTTGATGCGGCATTTTGTCGAGGGGTTGGTGGGCTCGGATGAATATTAACAAGAAGTCAAAGAAGAAGTTGCAGTGTTTCCAAAAATTCAAAGGATGTAGATCCTGGGACACCAACCCAGAGCTAACTACGAAAGTGAGGCAGTCTCGGCTTCGTTGAGGCATACAGTCGAACGGGTGGTAGATTCAGAGGAGCACCAAATGTCGTCATTGATCTGCACCGATGTGTTGGAGAGGAATGCG
Organism: Scilla litardierei; assembly: GCA_030789695.1. Lineage (NCBI taxonomy): Eukaryota > Viridiplantae > Streptophyta > Magnoliopsida > Asparagales > Asparagaceae > Scilla > Scilla litardierei. The sequence continues at coordinate 40,354,825 of CM061134.1, forward strand.
AGGACCATGGCTCCGAAGAGGGGAGGTGTGCCCAATGCGCTGGCGACCGACAAGAAGCTGCTCCACTTGCAAAGAAGTAGTGAGAGTAGAAGTAGAGAAGCACCAGGAAGTCGAATGATAGCTGCTAGGAAAGACCCAGGCCACCAACAAACTTGACAACGGTCTGACTAAACCAGGAGATCAGCCCATATTTGTTAAGATAGCTGGAGGTGGTGAGAGCCGCAACAAAAGCCTGGGCAACGATGGCATTGAAGCCGGTGCAGAACTGGAGGTGGGCTTGAATTGGGCCAGGAGGACGGATGATCGATGAACTCAGCGCTCCGGTTTGCCGAGTAGAGCTGTTCGTCTCCCCCCAGAGGGGAGAGGGAGAGATGGCAATAACTGAGCTTCGATCAAATCAAGATTTTACAAGGCTCTGATACCATGTTAATTAGGAAGAAGATGAAAAATTTTGTATTAGCTTAATGTTCTATGGTACAATGGAATTTCCTCACATATATACTACATAGCTCATCATTACGAGCACATGAACCGAAAAGTCATCATACCCTAAGAGATAGCACAATACCCCAAGAGACAACACAATAACCAAAGAGACACAAACCTATTACCTAGATACTCTAATTAATATCTTAACAGTCGTTCAGTCGACCTAAATCTTTTGTATGATTTCTCTCTATTTGTTCTTCGTGCTAGATACTTAGGCGATTTGATTGCTTCCGCTTGGCGCACAACACTTAACCCAAATACTACATCTACTTTATATTTATTAACTAAATTGAGCACTTCTTCCTCCTCCTTAAATAATTAAAAATTGTTAAGTGAACAGCCTGGCTAGCTATTTGAAGTTCAAAATGATTCTAAGCTTCAGTAAGTTGAACCAATTTTGAGCAACTTTTCTTAAAATTATTGAAAAAGCTTTGCATAATATAGCGTCTGAGATCATTTATATCAAGATGATATTCTGGTAGTTATGTACATGGTCTTGGAGGTAATCGATTCCATCATATTTTTCAAATTTGGAAGTCAAAAATTCAAACAACAGTGCCTAGCTGGATCACTTTTTGGTTCAAAAGCTTGTCTTCTAATTCAGCTGCTAGGTAAATTTCTGTTCTCTTCCTTCCCTTTTCCACCTCACATAACCTATTCTTCATAATCAAATCTCATTCTCATACATGGTCCCTTGGGTTGTTGTATTAAGCATTTGTTTTAAATTTGAAATCAATAAATCATACTAATATTAGGCTCTTTGTGGGCATTATTGCTCTCTTATTTTCTCTGGACTCTTTAATGCCCTGTATTAGGGTAATGTTTGTGGGTTCTCCAACTTTTGCATTGCTTTGGTGGCGTTACAGTTTTGTTGTTTGTTTTGTTGGTGAAGAAGACATCTGGATTGATATTGGTGGGATTGGGTTGTGATCTCTTGCACTGTCTTTTAGATTAGAAGCTGGCTTAAGGTATCTTGCATGGTATTCACCTAGACATAATTAGTTGCTAAAAATTAGTCACTTGGGACATATTTGGGTAAGAATGTGTTGGGATTGTATTTTTTCCAGGCTATTTCACCCCCAAGAGATCTATCCCTCTGGTTGGTGTATTCTAACAAGCTGTGAAACATAAAGTTATGAAAAAAATAATAAGATTATTCAAATAAAAAACTAAAACTCACAAAAAACTTCTATTATTATTTTAGAACAAGAAGAAAATGGCCAAAACTGTTTCAACCATCTTGTAATGAGTTATCTAAAGAGAATAACTTGAGCACGAATTTTCGAATATTTTAACCAAAATTCTCTCTTAATTCGGATGCTATTTGTTGGGACCATTTCATATCCTTTGAAGTTTAAGAACGTTTGATATGAGGCAACTTAAGATTTAGCTGGATGTATGTGTAAATAGCTAAGAGATTAATACATTTTATATGGCATATGAGCACTAGAGTCATTTGGCATCGGAAAAAAAATCCACACTCTGCTATTTTTTGAAGCATTCAGTTCCATTAGTTATGATACTAATAATCTAAAGACACAACACACCAAATATCGAGAACGCAGAATTTTTTGGTTGTCGTTATAAACCCATTAATTTTCTAACAAATAGATCGACGAGCAAAAGAGTTCTGAGTTTACTTGAAGTTTGCCGTGTTGTAATTTTGGACTATGAAGATCAAAATGAACATAGATGATTCTCAAAAGAATAAAGTAGAGTAAACTTTTCGATGGTTCTACATGAGTAGGGCCTGCATATGACATAAGATGCCCATTTAAATTAAAAAATTTTAAAAAAGTTCTTTGACCTAGCTACCGTTCAATTATTGGTGAGATATACTTAGCAACCTAAGGATCATTTTTATAGCGATTTTTCACTACTTGATGGACTTTTTGTTCCATTAATACAATTAATAAAAATTAAACAAACAATACTCGGATCATCGGATCAATACAAAATATCAATTAATCCATATAAAAACAAAAAATGACATTAAATAAAACTAAGGAATTCACGAGAGCAATAGCTAAGCTAGCAGAAGATGACTTGAAAGAAGTAAGCTACAAGCATAATGAATAATTTTTACATATGCAGTCAAGAATTTCCAGCCCAATTGTTTGAATACTTATGTAGCAGCTGCCTCTTATACAATGCTTCTTTGATTGTGAGGGGTGAGGCCTTGGATTTTAGCTGATTGTGGTTGATTCCCCCAAATTTCAGCATCAAATACAGCATTATATTCCTTGTTTAGAGATGATAAACCCTAGCAAATTTACTCATAAGTATATATATTCAAGGTTTATGTCATGATATGGACATACGTCTTTTCCATTCCTGTATCTCATATTAGCAAACGTTAGAAATAGTTTGAACATGTTAGCCCAATGGCATGGCATGCCCTTGGCCAGTGGCGGAGCCAAGAAATTTTCATTTAGGGGGCAAATTATAAGCTAATAAAAAATAAATTCTACGTACAATAAAAACCAATAAAAAAGTCACCAATTACATATACACATTAAATTTATTAAGTACGTCACGATATAATATATTCTATAAATAAAAGAGCTAGAACAGAATATAATACCCATCGTTAACTTCATGTCCACTTTTTCGATAATTACTGTAGTTTTGCAAAATGTAAATCAATGTCATCGTATATCTGTAGAAAAAAAACCATCATTATGCAAATAGCCCAACAAAATGAAGATAATGTAAATATATAGAAAGGAAAAGAAGAAAACTCACATTACAATTGTTCTCTTCGAGTTTTCATATTTTGAAACCGCTTCATAATGACTTCATTATCGATCTCTTTGAAAATATCTTTCTCAATGTATACAACCAAACTATCATTCATCCACTTATCTCCCATCCTATTCCGTAATTTGCTTTTAACAATATTCATAGCAGAAAAAACTCTCTCCACTGTAGCAGTTGCAACTGGTAAAAGTAATGACAATTTGATAAGCCTATATACTAATGGAAATACCAAATTCTTCTTCGTCTTTATCATTTTCTCTGCAAGACCAGCAATGCCTTTGATAGTAGAGAACTCATCATTACCATGGACATCAATAATATATGTATCAAGTTGATCATGCAGTACCATAAGGTCCACTGCAGAGAAATCCTCAGGATAGAATTGAGCAAGAAAATAAGCCTTTCTTTATTGAAAGCAGAGAAAGAGTCATTTGGGTTTAAACATGCCACACCAAGAAGTAGCTCTGTACTGGACTCAGTGAAACGATCATCCAATTCATTAAGTTGCATGTCAATTATATTGTTGAATAATTCATAACGAAAATGATGCATGTTTGTAATCCCCTGAGATTTTCTCCTTGAACGCCCACGAAGTTTATACTCATCGTTCATGTTTGGAATATCAATACCATGTTTGCTGCAGAAGGATGACACATCTCCTAACAAAGAATCTCATCCACTCTCTCTCATCATCTTCAATCGATCTTTTGATGTTCTCAATAAACCCATAGCATTTTCTATATCCTGATCTTTTCTTTGTAATGCTTGTGATAACTCATTGGTAACTGCTAATATCCTTCTCAAGCAATGAAGCATGAACACGAAATGAAATGATTCCATAATATCTGTTAATACAGCTGCTTCTGTTCTCTGTTCCGAGTTCACCCCGTCATCCCTTACAATCTCAAGAACATCAAGCACTGATGAATACATCAAGAGTAGACGAACAATTGTAACATAATGAGAGCCCCAACGTATATCGCCATATCTTCTGAGAGATGTTTCTTGATTTAGACCTCGTCCACTAGAAATTTCTCCTTTTTCAAGCCCTTCAACAATTCTAGCATATTGTTTTTCTCTAATCACCTCCATCCTTTTACATGATGCTCCAACTATGTTTAGAATGCTAGAAATAAAATTAAAGAAATCTCCAACTTCATTATGTTTCTTCGTGATAGCCACGAGAGTCAACTGAAGCCTGTGAGCAAAACAATGTATATAGTACGCACTTGGATTGTCATTCAAAATAAGTGCTTTCAAACCATTGAATTCACCTTGCATGTTACTTGCTCCGTCATAACCCTGACCACTCAACCTTGATATGCTTAACCCATGTGTAGAAAACAAAGAATCAAGAGCCGCCTTAAGTGAACTTGCAGCTGTATCTGTCACATGTTGAATGCCAAGAAAACGTTCAATAATATGACCATTATTATCTACATATTGTAGAACAACTGCCATTTGTTCCCTTATCGATATATCTCGTGACTCATCAATTAAAATTGAAAATAATGAGTCACCAAGATCTTTAATAATCACATTAGTAATCTCCTCTGCAGCAACTTGAGTAATGTCCTTTTGAATATCTGGAGAGGTCAATTTGTTGTGGCCGGGAGCTTGACTGAAAGTAACTAAGTTAATATCTTCATTATTTCTAGAAAGAAATCTCAAAAGCTCTAGAAAATTTACTTGGTTGCTTGAACTTTCACATTCATCATGTCCACGAAAAGGAAGCCCTTGATGCAACAAAAAACGAGCACACTCTATTGAAGCATTCAATCGAGTTCGGTACTCACTTTGACTCTTCGTTGTCTGCTTAGATACCAAAGGTATGATACCTTGTTTTTCGTTCATTAAATTCTCACATTTTATCCGAGCTACATTGTGATCACTATTGGGCTTTCCAATGTGAAGATCAAATCTCTCCTTCTTCTTCCAATTTGAAAATCCATCACACACAAACGAATCCTTACCCCCTGGGGACTTGAAAAGATAACAATACAGGCAAAACGCGGCATCTTTAGATATGCTGTACTCTAACCAAGTTGGGTATGCACCAAACCAAGCCGAATTGAAGCGTCGAACAGATATATTTCCAAATTGCTTTTGAGGAAAATCATGTTGTAAAGGCTGACAAGGGCCCTTTTGTAGATATGCTCTTCGAATTTCATCTCTAACATTCACATCATATTCGTATATTGGTCTTCTTAGGCCAGGGTCAGCAATGAGTTCGTCAGGATTGATTTCAATATGACTTTTCTTTGAACTTGATTGAGCAACATTGCTCAGATCATTGGATGACTCTCCAACCCCAATAGATTTGCGTTTGAAATACTTTTCTAATGACATGATAATTCTGTTTATAAACCTGCATGTTTCAAAATTAAAATTTTCTAATAAAATTTTCCATCGAATACTAAAAGTGATATTTTCTATCCACCTATGGGTACCCAATTTCACAAAAAGGAAAACACAAATACATGCAATTGAAACTAAACTAGATATATGAAAAAAGATCTCACCTTGGAATAGCAACACAAATTGCTAAAGCAACACAATTTCAACCTGGTTGACCTGCAAATTCATAATGAGAACACTAAACAAATGAGAACACTGAACACTAAACAATACAGACTCTGGTCATGTAAATTGCAAAAACCAAGAATTACATGAACGAAATAAACCATAGAGATAATGCTAAATGTGCAACATATCCGCACTGCAGGGCAGGCATGCAATGGTATATCAAGATTGAACTAAACATCTAAGCGGCACATTAAAACTCAACAGGTCACATCACATGATTCACATCCTTATGTACATTTACTCAATGAACCATGAATATTAAGTTTACTTCCTTTTTCCCGCTAATAGAAGGCAATGGTTCGTGGGTGAATTTCAACAAACAGTCATACAGAGAGAGAATTAGAGAGAATTAGAGAATTAGGGGTAGAACTGAACAAGGTTAATTAAAGAGAATTAGAGAGAAATTAGAGAATTAGGGTTAATTAATATAGAGAGAATTAGAGAGAAATGAGAGAATACACACTGTACACAGAGAGAATTAGAGAGGTGGTGTTGTGATGTGAGAAAAATTAAAGAAAGAATTTGATATAAATTAACCCTACAGGCTACAGGCTACAAAAAATCTTACCGGCGGCGGCAATTGGGGGAGATACGAACAGGGGCACGCCGACGCCGCACGTGTGCTGGGTGACCGTCGGAGTCGGAGACTCGGAGAGGAGGCGAGGCGTAGGCTACACGCTGTGCTTCCGTTTCCGATCGAGAGATGAGATTCGAGAGCCGCTGAGAGGAGAGCGGCTGTTTTCGATCGAGATAGAGGAGAGAGGCGCTTAACAACAGCGTTTCGGGGGTTTTTATCTTTAAATGGGCCTGGGCTGTATACTGGGGTTTTTAATTTTTAAAAACGTTAGGGGGCAACGGCCCCCTAAAGCCCCCGTGTGCCTCCGCCCTTGCCTTGGCTCAATGGCATGGTATGCCCTTTCCATGTGGGTGGTCATGGGGTTGAGACTTCCTACCAACCAACAACAGTCGTGCAAGGATCGAGTTAAAGAAGTTTATCTTTTAAAAATGAAAGAATCAATACATAAATAAAAGTTAAAAATGTTGTGAACGAATATTGATGAGTTCGTTAGGATCACGTCTTATCTTATAGATAAGACCGTATATATTGTATCTTATCTCTGTACGCTCCTCCTACTGCTATAAATAAAGAGCTGCAGGTTCTTCCCCCAGATGATGATTCATAACACGTTATCAGCACGAGCTTCTAAATAAAAACTTTCCACACAAAATAAAGATCGTTGCAAAAGCGAAGGAAAGGTGGGAGATCCACGCGCGCGACGTCCTATACCTCAAACTGACGTTGTCATCCACGCGTAGGCTTCATTTAACCGTCGCTAGATCTGGAGGACTGATGTAGAGGTATTTTCGCTTAAAATTTAATTTTACCATGCGCATGATTGTTTTCTTCATAGATCTCGCAAGATCGGAGTGGAAATAGGTTTTGATGCCTACATCGACGATTTTTTTCTTCTAAAAATCATGTTTTAATCTGAAAAATAAATTAAAATAACTCGTTTCCCTCCACGGCTTCGTCGGCAGCCTGACCGCGGCCATCGTTGGTCTCGCACCACCCCAAAGGTGGGAACCCCCTAGGCGATTTTACCGCCTCTTGCCCCCCTCCCGGCGGGGCGGGGCCGGGGGGGCTACCGTTCCTAAGCACAAATTGTGCCCCCAAACCCCCGCCTCCTGGCGGGGGCCTCCGTCCCGTACCCCCACCCCCGCCTCGGCGAGGGCCGCTGCATGCCTGCCTCCCCCCGCCTCGCGACGGGAGCTTCTCCCTGAACCCCGCACGTCGGCGGCGATATCCCCTATAATTCGAAGGGGCAGCGGCGGCTAAACCCTAGCCGCCACCCCTTCCCATTACAAGTTGGGTCTTCGGGCCCAACAAAAACAAAAAAAGGATTTCAAATGTGGGCATGAAGCCCAAATCTCCACTGTGGGCTCTTGCCCCAGCACACACACACACACGTGTGTGTGTGTATGTGTGTGTGTGTGTGTGTGTGTGGTACACACACACACACACACACACACACACACACACACACACAAAACAATTTTTGGCTGCGGGCTTCAGGCCCGCAGGCCGAAATCATCTGGAAAAAAACAGAAAAGAAATAAAAGAAGTGGGGGCTAAAATAAAGTTTAAAAAGGCTTTTGGGAGCCTAAAAATACAGAAAAATCATGATAAATTATGGGGCTGAAATGTGACCTTAAGGGGACATTTGGGGATTTTTGGGGTTAATTGGGAAAATAATAAGGAAAACTTCTTCCTTTTTCTTGAAGAACATGTAAATTGTTGGGCTCTTTTCAAATATTTTTGAATAATCCTATCATGCACAACTTTTTGCATTATATGATGCCTTTTAGGATCATATTTATCTGCTCTGCATCACTATTAAATGGCTCATTCTGTGGATAAACTTATATTCTGTTGTGCAATATTAACTTAATAATTAGGAAGATCCTGCGACCGCTCTGCTGTTAGTCACCTAACCTAACGGTGTATGACGTTGCCCAGTGGTTTAATAATTGTTTATTCTTCCATGAATATGATGCCTGTGATGCCTGTGATGAAAATGTCTGCTGAAAATGTCTGATGAAAATATTTGATGAGCACAAATTTTTGAATGGATGGCTAATTGTGGTTTTGGATCGGCTATTTAAGTCCCACATTTTATTTTTCCTGCACTTTTCTTTTCCATTTGAAAGAAATTGTAGTGAGGAAATTATGTAATGTCCAAGACCGATGACTACTTTCCATGGAGACGGAGGCCACACTTGAACCTGAACATTTTATATGGGACCCACAGGTTTCCAAAGTTGTAATTTCTTTTTTCGCTTTCATTTGTATAATATGAACTGTAATTGGACTTTGGGCTATTTTATTTATGTGGGACTGGCTGATCCACGCAATTAGCGCTTCATTTAAAAATTGCTTTCGCATGAAAATGTTTAATGTATTATTATTAATTCATGCAAATTTGTGCTCTGCTAGATAAAATGGCCAAAATCGCAACTGTCGATTTCGAAGTGCTGGATGCATCAGGAAGAAATTATCTGAGCTGGCAGCGCGATGTGAAATTTCACGTGCGGGCTAAGTCCCTTTCTGCTGTGACTAAAGATGGAAATGCAAACGATATAGAAAAGTCGCAAGCCATTATCTATATTCGTCGCCATATGGACAAGACCCTAAAGGCTGAATACCTTACGGTCGAAGATCCACTTGAGCTGTAGACTGTCCTTGTGGAAAGATATAAACATCAGAAAAATGTTATAGTACAAAGGTCACAATATGAGTGGGAGAACATGAGACTGCATGACTTTAAGTCCATAGCTGAGTACAACTCAGCTCTTTTAGCATCAGCTCATGTCTGAAGTTGTGTGGTGAAAAGGTCTCAGAAGATCGCATGCTGGAAAAGACGTACACGTCTTTCCATGAGAAGGATGCGATACTGATTTAACAATAGCTAAACGAAAGTTCACCAAGTATTCTGAGCTGTTGTCATATTTACTCATGGCTGAACAAAACAGAGAGCTTTTCCTCGCCACTCACAACATGTGTCCCCTGGCACTGCCCCCAAGAAGCTCATAATGCATTTTCTTCTAAAAAGAAGAGAGACAACAAAAGAAAAGAAAGACCACAGAAAGGGGGACAGAACAAAAGGGCCAGAGGCCAAGTCCAACAGCCACGAAATAAGGGAGACGGAAGTTCACTAGGTGCAGAAATGACAACAATAGAAATGATGCACCTCACCCAAGAGGGAATAGGATGATGATGTGTCATTATATTCCACATTTTATCTATACGATTACACGTCAAAATGATTGCTCAATTACATATTTCATATGCTTTTACACTCATAATTGGAACTATTGTACTTTAAGAGCGTTTGATTGCATTTTAGGGAATATCGAGCGATTTGGAGTATATTGGAGGAGAGAGCGCGTGCTTCGACACCGGGACTCCTGAGGCGCCTCGTTCGGTGACTTAAAGCTGTCGGGGAGCAAGGAAGGGGCAAGAGAGGAGTGAATAAGAGGAGAATGAAGAAAGCATGGTTCTATGATACCATGACTCATGGATTCCAGGTCGCTCGATCGAGCTATGATGCGGCGAAGGAATCGAGCGACCAAAAGTGCTGGAAACAGGACAACCATGTACTATTTTCAAATCTGCTATCACATGGAATTTTTCAGTATTTTCATGATATTTTTTCTAGACAACCATGTACGAGTTTAGAGTCTCTTACCCTACTCGTCCCTTCATGTAGTATGAGGAGGGAGTTCCAAATTTGATATGCACTCTTACATGTGCATATCTTATTGAAGTCCTCGGGCTCCAATGCGCATTGCAAGGCGTTCATTGCCTTGGCATTGCTTATCTCCGCGGCGACCTCCGCGGTTGTCCATTTCTCAAAGTCTTCTTCGGCGGGCTCGACGTATTCCTTCATCGTGGTCCTCCATAGAGATGCACTCCGGAGGAAGGTTTCCATCCTGCATTTCCAGTACCCGTAGTTGGTACCGTTGAAGAATGGAGGCCTCGTTGAGGAATGTCCTTCCATCACCGAAGATGCTCTTTCACGGTTCCTGAAGGTGCCATAGTCGGAAGGTGGACGCACGGTCTTGTTGTCGTTGGCAGACATAGCTAAGTATCTGGCTCTGATACCAAATGTAATGCCCTACAAGCTACTGCACAAGTACTAGAGGGGGGGGGGGGGGTGAATAGTACTTTAAAAAATAACGAGGAGTATAATTCCTAATTATCGTGTAAACAACTACCAAATCAATTTGCGGAAGCTTAAATTGAAGACAACAACAAAATTAACAATGCTAACAAAAGATATTACTGGGTTCGGATCCACCCAAGTCTCCCCGACTTGTTCCCGGTGATCCTACGTCCCAACCACCCGGATCCCCTCCGGATACTTGAGTTAGAAACCCTAACTCAAGATTACCACTATGAAATACTTGTGAAAAACCTTCACAAGTCAAATCATACACAAAGTAATTTGTGACTCCCACAACCCGGGATCACAACCACACTCTCACAACCGAGAGTGAAACTTACAATATGAAATTGAAATGAAATAAGAAACTTCTTACCGACAAAATACCTATGCCTTGAGTAATGCTTACGAATTAGGGCAAAGATGATTTTGAGGAAGAAGAGGTGGCACCAAACCCTAGCTCCAAGATGTAGATCAGCGATGGAAAGCTATGGGGATGTTGGTGACCTAGAATCAAGCACTTGGCTTGGAAGGCTTCACACTCAATGAATCTCTCTTTGGAAGTAAGAGTGAGGAGAGATTATTGAATGGAATGAAAGAGCTTTGAATGAGCTTGGAATGATTTCTCTTGATCTCTAAACTTGCAATAATATCAGCCTTGATTGCAATGAATGCAGCCCAACAAGTATTTATAGGATAGAGGAGAGAGAGAGAGAAAAACGTTTCAATTAAAGCTCCAACGGCTCTTTTCTGAACCCAATTAGTCGGTCAAAGAACAACCACCGACCGACTAGTTCATCAACTAGTCGGTCGGTCAATTAACGTATACCGACCAATGAGTGAACAGAGAAAAGATCAAAGCACAGACATAAGGAACTAGTCGGTCCAAGAAGAGTAGCTGACCGACTAGTTTCACAACTAGTCGGTCGGTTACTCAACTGAGACCGACTAACAGATAAAACTGAAGTCTGAGCATAAATAGACTTAGTCGGTCCAAGAACAAATGTTGACCGACTAATTCACCAACTAGTCGGTCGCCAAATGAGCATAGACCGACTAACGATAAACAGTAAGTTAGGTGAAAAATTGGCATGTACAGTAAAGCTAAACTAGTCGGTCCAAGAAGGAAAGTTGATCGACTAGTTCATCAACTAGTCGGTCGATCAATGAACACAGACCGACTAATGATAAACAGTAGCTCAGGCTCAAATGTGCATGTACATGGAAAGCTCAACTAGTCGGTCACAGAAGCATCACTGACCGACTAGTTCACAAACTAGTCGGTCGGTGAGTCAACTTAGACCGACTAACTGTAAACAGTAAAGAGCTTGGAAATGACTGACAAGAACTAGTCGATCCAAGAATCTTTACCGACCGACTAGATCACTATCTAGTCGGTCAGTTCTTCTTCTTGAACCAACTAACATGCACAAGAAGTCGCGAATCGAAGCGCGAAGCTTCGGGAAGGATTGTATGGACTTCTACTAAGATCCTAGAGCTAAGATATGAGCGTTATGAAGATTTAAACCGTAAGACCTACTCAAGGCTTAACATTTTACGAAGGAAGCTTAAAGACTATAAATAAAACTTGACGATACCGTCTTAAATAGCTTCAATCGAATCTTCATGACTTCTAAAAAGGTCCAGAAGCTTCAATGAAGTTTTAGGCATACGTTCACGTGCTTTGAGAAGTCTTGAGACGTCGTAATTGATATTCATATGAATTTGGCGACGATCTCCATAACTGCGCTCACAAAGTGTTAGTTCATGTTATATTTATGTTTGTTCATTATCCAAAACCAAATCCGGGGAGTCCAATATCCAATATTCTCCCCCTTTTTGGTGATGACAAACCAACATAAATAATAATCAAAAATAATAATTCAAATGAAATTTACTTACTCCCCCTGCATTGATGACACGTTAATTCCAATTTAAACAATAATAATACGCATCAAGCAGACGAGTGAAGTATATAAAATGAAAATTGATTATTGAAATATCGAATACCAACTGTAGGTTATTGAAATATTGGATTTGAAAATCCATTTGTATATATTAACTCCCCCTGAATCTAACATATCAAATTAGATTCTTGGAATAATGCTTTAAATTATCATTTAGCACAACGTTATTATTATATCTCTCCCCCTTTGGTATTAGCAAAAAGAGCGGGAGGAGATCAACGACAACAACAATGGCTTCAAATAAAAGCACGGGAGTCGTAGAATACGACGACGGTTCAAGTGACACCAAAGAAAAATACGAATAGAATCAAGGCGTGTTAATGAAACCATAGTCGAAAATCGTAAAACGAACTCATCAAAACTCAAATCATTTTTACGGATTGAGTTATGGAATATACTCTCCAATATCAACATTCTTGGTTAAATTAGTGCATGGAAAACAATTCTATGTTTCCATAGAAGAAATTTCTATTAAACCAAGTTAATATCGTCGAGCGACGAAATCAAACATCAAAGACATAAAAGAAATTATAAATTGTGCACAATAGAATGAAATGTCAACTGCGATGTATATATATATAAAATATGAACCAGAGTACATAAAAAATGAACATAACTGACATACAAAATATCGATCCACTGATCGGGGCACAAAATACATCATCATATCACACAGATATCGGAGTGACACAAAAACGTACAACATCATCAAAATACATCAAAATACATCATCAGAAAGATCCAAAACCCCACTCTATCCTAACCAAACTCTCTCACACTAGATGTATCATCCAAGGAGCATCGGAGAGTCCTCAAAGTAGCTCAAGAGGAACCGGCAGGATCTGCAGCAGCAGCAGGCTCTGCAGGAGAAGTGGTGGAAACTATATCAGCAGGAACGTCTGGAAGGTCAACGGGAGCGACGGCAGAAGTGGCAGTCTCTGGAGCAGCAACAGTAGTGGCCTCGGGAGCACCAATCAGAGTATCCACCGCAGGAGCGGTGGCAACAGGTGTGCTCTCGGGGGCACCAGCAGACGAAGCAGCAATAGCATCACCAGAATTGCCCTCAGGGGCACGAGTAGAAGCACGACAAAGCTCCTCAATGTCCTCCTCATCCATCTCCTCATCCTTAGAAACAGGAGGAGGAAGCTGAACACCCATCAGACTAGCCATACGGCAAACTACCTCCTTGGTACGAGCCAAACGAGACTCGTGACGACGAAGTAACCGAACGACATCATCAAGAGTGGTAGAGGAAGCAGCTAAGGCAGAAGCATAGGCAGACGCTGAAGGTGTCGTCCTCTGAACGTGACGGAGCGCCGCAAGAGATTTCTTGACGGCTGTCGTGTTAAGGGGAGGACCAAGTGGACGCTCATCGTCACGAGGCAATGTGACACGGAAGTGGCGAAAACAAGGGTCAGTAAGCACGGAAAGGGGATGTGAGCCGATTTCGTGGTCTTGCGAATACACTCGAAAGAGTCAATCTTATCGAGTATAATGCGAGCCCAGTTAATCGAGCTCCCCATGAAAATAGCATAAATCAGCTTCAGAAAAGGCTGGGACGGAAGAGATGAGGAGCCGTACTTGGGAAGCAAGCACGACTTCAGAATCAAATTCAGGACCCATGCATTTGGCTTGAAGGATTTGGAGGGCACGCCAATCATGGCGGGAGGAATCTGATGGAAAATCTCAGAGAGGATGGTCTGATCAAGGGAAGAAATATCATCAACAGAAATGTCTGAGGGGAGGAGGCCAGACGAGGAGATACCCAAAATCTCTCCTAAGATTTCTGCTGTGAGGACTATAGGAGTCCCCAAAACAGTCGTCTCAACAGAGTGGGTCGCATCATACTGACCCCGGATCCTATTGGCATAGAATAGTTTTACTAATCGAGGGTAGGGATGAGGATTCGCCTTCGGGTCATATCGAAGGTAATCGAGAAGACCCGAGGACGAAAGAAGATCAGCTAGCCCTATGAAGTCACTAAACTGGACGAAATGCTCCAGAAGCAGCGGGCAATGTTTGATACGGTTGTAAGCCACGAGACACAAAGGGTCGTCGCGACACAACGAGATATCGACACCGCCTACCGGCATCGGAGCCTTTCCCTTAGGCTTACGGGTAGACGTACGAGGTCGGGAGCTAGACTCAGGATGGGTAGGAGGAGTGGGTTCCCTATGAGTCTCAGGCTCGGGTCTATACTCGGTATCGGAATCGGAATCGGAATCGGTAGGAGTATGGAAAGAAGAGGGAGATGCAAGTTGCTTGGGCTTGGGCTTGGGCTTGGGTTGTGCTCTAGGCTTGGCGGTCGTCGTCCTATTCTTCTTGAGAGGAGGCGAAGACGATGAGGGTTGGGTGGTCTTAGCACGGCGTTTCGGAGGGGTTCTCGAAGGTTGAACAGGATCCGTAGGGGTAGGTTCTACGGTCATCGGCGAGGGGCTAGATGGAGTGATCGGAATACGTGTACGAGCCATAATCAAGGCACGGCACGTAAGAAATCGAAAGAACCCTAAAAACACTCTAGGCCGAAACCCTAGAAGCCGAATTGATATGAAAACCTAACCCTAGAGCTGAAAACTGAACCCTAGACAGGAGAGGGAGAGAGGGGGGTTACCCTAGGTCGAAGGTCGATGGCCGGCGACGGAGAGGATGGCCGGAAATGGGCCGGAGATCGACGGAAGACGAAAAGACACGAGAGAGGATCGGGGGTTTTCGAGCTGGAGAAGGAATGGAGACCGACTAAAATGAAAACGAATCGGTTAAAATGAACTTAAGTCGGTCGAGAGCTTAAAAGACCAAACAGTCCCTGGCACAACTAGTCGGTCACAGTTCAAGCACTGACTGACTAGATCACGATCTAGTCGGTCGGTCAATGAGCTTGAACCGACTAGTTGTAAACAGAGGCTGAACCCAAGTGTACAGACAGGAATTAGTCGGTCTGTGTTCACTTACTGACCGACTAGATCTAAATCTAGCCGGTCGGTCACTGAACATGAACCGACTAAAGAGGTCCAAAAATTGATAATCTATGAAATTTGATTTCTCTCCTAATCACACTTGGATGAAACATCAAAATACTCTCATTAATCATTATACTACCCCATTAAACATCGAAAATCTGAAATTTGACGATTACGCACAAATCGAGCGAAAATTCCGAAAATTCAACAAAAATCCAGAAAATTTCAATACTTCAAGCATGAGCAAATATAACGAATAGTATAGCATGCAAGAATATTGAATAAAAATGAATCCTATATCTCGGATTCACCCATAATCCCCAATTCTCGACGTAACCGCACAAAGGAGTCTTCCTTTAGGGGTTTCGTGAAAATATCGGCGATTTGCTTCTGGTTTTCAACGTACACTAATATGATGTCCTTTTTGGCAACATGATCATCTAAGAAATGGTGTCGGACATCTATGTGTTTCGAACGAGAATGGTGTACCGGGTTCTTGGAAAGACATATTGCACTTTGGTTGTCCACCATGATAGGGCAAGTATCACAGTATATACCAAAGTCTTTAAGTGTGTGTCTCATCCAAAGAACTTGAGCACACGCGGCACCGGTGGCAATGTATTCCGCCTTGGTGGTTGAAAGTGATACGGAATTTTGCTTCTTGGAAAACCAAGAGACAAGGGAATTTCCTATAAAATGGCAAGTGCCACTAGTACTTTTCCTGTCGGATTTGCATCCCGCATAATCGGCATCACTATATGAGATTAACTCATACGTGCTAGATTTTGGATAAAGTAATCCAAAATCAAGTGTATAACTTAGATAACGGAAAATACGTTTTATCGCTACTAAGTGAGACTCCTTAGGTTGAGACTGATAACGAGCACATACGCATACGGCAAACATAATATCGGGCCTACTTGCGGTAAGATAAAGTAAACTACCTATCATACCTCGATATAGACGAATGTCTACATCCTTACCGCCCATATCCTTATCAAGATGCGTAGTCGTGCTCATTGGAGTCTTTTTCCCGGAGGCACTCTCCATTCCAAATCGCTTTAGCAACTCCACCGTATACTTCGTTTGGTGGATGAAGATTGCATCGTCCATTTGGCGAATTTGGAGACCTAAGAAATATTTGAGCTCACCCATGTGGCTCATCTCAAATTGATCCTTCATCACATTAGAAAACTCTTCGCAAAGAGCAAAGTTAGTAGCACCGAAAATGATATCATCAACATATATTTGAACTAAAATTATATCATTATTCGAATGATTAACAAAAAGTGTAGAATCGGCTTCTCCCATTTTAAAAGGCAAATCCAAAAGAAAGTTCTTTAGGCGATCATACCAAGCTCGAGGAGCTTGTCTCAAACCGTAAAGCGCTTTCTTTAGTTTAAAAACATGATTTGGAAAATTTTCATTAATAAAACCCGGAGGTTGAGAAACGTAAACTTCCTCAACAACATCTCCATTTAAAAATGCACTTTTAACATCCATTTGAAATAATTTAAAATCCTTATGGCATGCAAAATACAATAATAATCTAATTGATTCTAATCTAGCTACCGGAGCGAAGGATTCTTCGAAATCAATACCTTCCTCTTGACGGTAGCCTTGAGCAACTAACCGAGCTTTGTTCCGGACGACGACTTGGTTTTCGTCGGGTTTGTTCTTGAAGATCCACTTTGTCCCTATGACGGTGTGGTTCTTCGATGGCAATGGAATAAGCTCCCAAACTTCATTCCTCTCGAATTGAATGACTTCCTCCTCCATGGCTAAGATCCAAGCGCTATCTTCGCATGCTTCATTAACATTCTTTGGCTCTATCGAGGAGGCAAAGGCACAATGAGCGAAGTAGTTCACTTGCGATCTTGTCTTGACACTATCATGGATATTGCCAATGACTTGCTCATGAGGATGGTCACGAATGGTATGAAGCCGTTTGGGAATACCTTGGTCACTAGGAACATTCTCAACAACTTCATTAGACGGGTTAGTCTCAATAGAATTAATAGAATCATTAGAGTTAGAATTACCAATTGAATCACATAAGACATCCATAGAGTCATCATCATTAGTAATTCTAGTTGGAACAAATCCTTCATTAAATGACACATGAAGCGATTCCTCGATCGTTGAGGTTCGTTTGTTGAATATCCGGTAGGCTTTGCTACGCGAAGAATATCCAACAAAAATCCACTCATCGGATCTTGGATCGAATTTGTCCAAACTACCATACGTGTTCTTAATAAAACATTTTGAACCAAAAACACGAAAATGTTTAACTTGAGGAAACATACCAAACAACAATTCATAACAAGTTTGTTTAGTGCCGGGCCTCAAAAGTATTCTATTAAACACATAGCAAGCGGTGTGTACCGCTTCCGCCCAAAATTGATGGCCAAGTTGGCTATCATCAAGCATAGTGCGAGCACACTCCACTAGCTTCCTATTCTTTCTCTCAACTACACCATTTTGAGGAGGTGCACGAGGGAAAGAGAAGGTGTGTGTAATACCAAATTCATCACAAAATGTCTCAAAAGACTCATTCTCAAATTCACCTCCATGATCACTACGAATAGTGACAATGGTGGTTCCTAAGAGATTTTGTACTTTCTTAACAAAAATTGTGAAGTTTTCAAAATCTTCATTTTTATTACACAATGAAAATACCCAAGTAAACCTAGAAAAGTCATCAACGATGACAAGTCCATATCTAGCATTACCTAATGAAGCAACTCTAGTTGGCCCAAATAAATCTAGATGTAATAGCTCTAGAGGCCGCTTAGAAGAAATGCTTTTCTTAGGTTTTAAACGAAGATTTTGGAAGCTTGCCTCGTTGACACGAGTCACAAAAGCTTTTCTTTTGAAAGACAAGCTTAGGGAAGCCTCTAATAGAATTTAACTTGGAAAGCTTAAAAAGTGTTCCAAAGTTCACATAACCAAAACGTCGATGCCATAAGTGTTGTTCACTTGTGTTGGCAATAAGACATTGTTCATGTGGTCTTGGAAGATCTAGGATATATATCCTTATGGCGTGTGCCGAAAAACAATAATTCATTATTATCTTTTCTTAAAATATGGCACATTCCTTTCGCAAAGTTAACTTTGTAACCTTTGTCACAAAGTTGACTTATTGAAATAAGATTGTGGTTTAATCCTTTAACAAGGTAAACATCACATATAATGGGTTTAGAAGGATTACCCACTTTACCAACACCTATGATGGTTCCGCTCTCGTTGCCTCCAAATACGACGCGGTTTCCATTTGCAATGGGAACCACTCCGGAGAGCAATTGAGCGTCACCCGTCATGTGTTTTGAACACCCGCTATCGAGTATCCAATTCCCCTTGGAGCTAAATTTAAATTTGTTGCTCCTTTTCTTTTTCTTTTCCTTGAGTACCTAAAGATAGAAAATTTCATATCATGGTACCCAAGGTCATTGGGTCCAAAAGATTAGACCTTTGGAAGCCAAGTCCAATTGGACTTAGACTTCCCCACATAATTTCTACTATGCACAACATCCGAAAAATAAGCATTCATGTAAACTTGTTTTTCATCCATGCGTGTGTCCTTTGGGCTCCAAATAGTGAAAATCTTGGGAGCCCTCATCCTATTGGATGCATGCATGCGACGTTGATTTCTACGTGTTGCATGTTGTGGATAGGCATAAGGAACATGATGGAATGGTGCATGTGGATAATTATTCATACGATGATGTGGGTGAATATATGCATGTGAAGGAACACGTGCATGAGGGTGTCTCACATTGTGTGCACGTGCCCGTGAATGTGTTGCATAAAAATCATCATATGTGTGAGCCGGTGGAGTAGGACGTGTGTTCCTACGTGGCATAGTATTGGTGTACATATAAGCATGCCCCTTCTTTGGAGGTCCACCCAAAGTGGGTTTCTTTCCGAAAGAGGGTGTGGACGAGGTAGAAGCACCATTGGTAGAAGAACTACCAATAGAGTGTTTGCTACCACTCGTTGAGTCACCGGAAGTTGGCCTAACAAAAGTAGTGGCCGATTTGGATGAACATCCCATCGTATACCCCAAGCCAATGTGGTGATTGGCCGGAAGTAAGTCACTTAGGATTTTATCCAAATGGTCCTTACCCTTATTGAATTTATTAATTCGGCCTAATGTGTTCTCATATTTCTCGGTGAGAGAACGCATAGAAGTATCCAAGTTGGATACTTGCGATGCGAGCACATAAACACGAGATTTAAGACTCTCATTCTCAATACTCAAAGTCGAGTTTTGAGAAGTCAAATCCGCTATCTTGTGCTCCTCCAGATCTTCAATGCTGACATGTTCAAGTTGAGTCTTGAGATTAACAATCTCATTTCTCAACCCTTCAACAACGGTGTCGTTGTTGGTGATGATAGTTTTAGGCGAGGTTTGAATGCTAGCTAGGTCATCTTTTACTTTAGTATACCTATTTACTAATTTAGTATACTTAGACCATAATTGAGAATTAGCATTCCTAAGGTCATCCATAGTTACCTCATCGCCTTCGTCGTCGCTATCATCGGAAGAGGAAGATCCTTGATTATTCTCCTCTCTTGCCATGAAGCACATGTGTGCTTGCTCCACTTGCTCATCGTCCGACTCTCCGCTTGAGGAATCCTCGGAGTCGGTGAATGTTGCTCTGACAAGTCCCTTTTTGTACCCCTTTTGGTACTTCTTGGACTTATCTAATTTCGGCGCCTTCCACTTCTCCTTTTGCTTATTTAGAGGACACTCCGCTTTCATGTGTCCTGGCTTATTGCACTTGAAACACAAAGGAGAGGAGGAGGCGTTACAAGAACCAAATTTAGCTTTGTTCTTATAGTTACCTTTTCGGAAGAAACGGTTGAACTTCTTGGCCATGAGTGCCATGGACTCCAAGTCCAACTCGTTTTCCGAGTCTTCATCATCGGTTGATGTGGATGTGGATGGAGCGGCCTTGAAAGCAATAGCTTTCTTCTTTGGCTCGTCTTGCTTTAGGTAGGACTTCATCTTTTCCTGCAATTTTAGCTTGCTATCCTTGCGTACCTCATAAGACATCAAGGTACCCATTAGTTGAACTACGGTATACTTGTTCATATCATTACCTTCCTCGATGGCGAAGGTACGCTTTTCCCAAGAAGAAGGAAGTCCTTCGATAAGCTTCGAACACTTCTCCTTTTGGGTGTAGGTTTTGCCGAGAGCCTCCAACTCGTTTATGATGTCGACGAAGCGAGCGTAATACTCCTTCATCTTCTCGCCCTGTTGCATATGAAACATTTCGTAATCTTTGTTAACAACTACGAGTTTAGAGTCTCTTACCCTACTCGTCCCTTCATGTAGTATGAGGAGGGAGTTCCAAATTTGATATGCACTCTTACATGTGCATATCTTATTGAAGTCCTCGGGCTCCAATGCGCATTGCAAGGCGTTCATTGCCTTGGCATTGCTTACCTCCGCGGCGACCTCCGCGGTTGTCCATTTCTCAAAGTCTTCTTCGGCGGGCTCGACGTATTCCTTCATCGTGGTCCTCCATAGAGATGCACTCCGGAGGAAGGTTTCCATCCTGCATTTCCAGTACACGTAGTTGGTACCGTTGAAGAATGGAGGCCTCGTTGAGGAATGTCCTTCCATCACCGAATATGCTCCTTCACGGTTCCTGAAGGTGCCATAGTCGGAAGGTGGACGCACGGTCTTGTTGTCGTTGGCAGACATAGCTAAGTATCTGGCTCTGATACCAAATGTAATGCCTTACAAGCTACTGCACAAGTACTAGAGGGGGGGTGAATAGTACTTTAAAAAATAACGAGGAGTATAATTCCTAATTATCGTGCAAACAACTACCAAATCAATTTGTGGAAGCTTAAATTGAAGACAACAACAAAATTAACAATGCTAACAAAAGATATTACTGGGTTCGGATCCACCCAAGTCTCCCCGACTTGTTCCCGGTGATCCTACGTCCCAACCACCCGGATCCCCTCCGGATACTTGAGTTAGAAACCCTAACTCAAGATTACCACTATGAAATACTTGTAAAAAACCTTCACAAGTCAAATCATACACAAAGTAATTTGTGACTCCCACAACCCGGGATCACAACCATACTCTCACAACCGAGAGTGAAACTTACAATATGAAATTGAAATGAAATAAGAAACTTCTTACCGACAAAATACCTATGCCTTGAGTAATGCTTACGAATTAGGGCAAAGATGATTTTGAGGAAGAAGAGGTGGCACCAAACCCTAGCTCCAAGATGTAGATCAACGATGGAAAGCTATGGGGATGTTGATGACCTAGAATCAAGCACTTGGCTTGGAAGGCTTCACACTCAATGAATCTCTCTTTGGAAGTAAGAGTGAGGAGAGATTATTGAATGGAATGAAAGAGCTTTGAATGAGCTTAGAATGATTTCTCTTGATATCTAAACTTGCAATAATATCAGCCTTGACTGCAATGAATGCAGCCCAACAAGTATTTATAGGATAGAGGAGAGAGAGAGAGAAAAACGTTTCAATTAAAGCTCCAACGGCTCTTTTCTGAACCCAATTAGTCGGTCAAAGAACAACCACCGACCGACTAGTTCATCAACTAGTCGGTCGGTCAATTAACGTATACCGACCAATGAGTGAACAGAGAAAAGATCAAAGCACAGACATAAGGAACTAGTCGGTCCAAGAAGAGTAGCTGATCGACTAGTTTCACAACTAGTCGGTCGGTTACTCAACTGAGACCGACTAACAGATAAAACTGAAGTCTGAGCATAAATAGACTTAGTCGGTCCAAGAACAAATGTTGACCGACTAATTCACCAACTAGTCGGTCGCCAAATGAGCATAGACCGACTAACGATAAACAGTAAGTTAGGTGAAAAATTGGCATGTACAGTAAAGCTAAACTAGTCGGTCCAAGAAGGAAAGTTGATCGACTAGTTCATCAACTAGTCGGTCGATCAATGAACACAGACCGACTAATGATAAACATTAGCTCATGCTCAAATGTGCATGTACAGGGAAAGCTCAACTAGTCGGTCACAGAAGCATCACTGACTGACTAGTTCACAAACTAGTCGGTCGGTGAGTCAACTTAGACCGACTAACTGTAAACAGTAAAGAGCTTGGAAATGACTGACAAGAACTAGTCGGTCCAAGAAGCTTTGCCGACCGACTAGATCACCATCTAGTCGGTCAGTTCTTCTTCTTGAACCAACTAACATGCACAAGAAGTCGCGAATCGAAGCGCGAAGCTTCGGGAAGGATTGTATGGACTTCTACTAAGATCCTAGAGCTAAGATATGAGCGTTATGAAGATTTAAACTGTAAGACCTACTTAAGGCTTAACATTCTACGAAGGAAGCTTAATGACTATAAATAAAACTTAACGATACCGTCTTCAATAACTTCAATCGAATCTTCATGACTTCTAAAAAGGTCCAGAAGCTTCAACGAAGTTTTAGGCATACGTTCACGTGCTTTGAGAAGTCTTGAGACGTCATAATTGATATTCATATGAATTTGGTGACGATCCCCATAACTGCGCTCACAAAGTGTTAGTTCACGTTATATTTATGTTTGTTCATCATCCAAAACCAAATCCGGGGAGTCCAATATCCAATAATGCATTCCTCTATATTATCTATTTGCCACAATTAGGTTGATTGGATTGCGTTAAAAAAACAAAAACAAACAAAAAAAAACAAAAAAAACAAAAACAAAAACAAAAAACAGAGAGAGAAATTTTTTGCCACCACATGCTTTATCATTATTTCTATCTTCTTGTGCCACTGACATTTTTCTCCAGGTATTTGTCTTTGTTGATCAGGTGTTATGGCCGAGATGGCTGAGATTATATGGACCACATATTTTTATGCGTACCTTGATAGGATTCTTGCACGGCGGGCTGAGGACCTTGATGCAGCAACCTGTGAGGAGATAACGGTCCTAGAGCTTTTGCAGCCACCTCTTCCTTCTACTAACACCGAGGACTATCCCACAGAGCTTATTGCTCCCATTCAGGGAGAATCTTTTACTCCCTCGCCCTTTTCTTTTGATTCCTCTCATGTATATGATGTTTTTTATGATTCAGATTTTGATGACTCATCGTACCTTTTGCAGGATACACATACATATGATCACGAAGTACGATGGGACGTATATGAGGAGGAGAGCAAGGAGCCACCTACCATATATGCGATTGAATATGATCAGGAGGTACGCTGGGATGAGTCTGACGATGATGAGAAGTGGCCGGATGAGATCCACACTCATACGTCAGAGTTGCCTGAAAAGCCTGAGACGAACGACGGAGAGTTGCCTGTCGTGTTGCATGAAAGAGGAGATACATTTTCAGGTAAGTATCATCAACCGATCTTTATACTTGATCTCCTTAGCGAAGCCGTGATTTTTTTGATCGAGTCATTTGAATAGGATTGTTTGGTATAAGCTTGGGGGGAAAGCGCTCTCATGCATCATTGCATGTGCATGTAGTTGCATTAGAATTTTATGTCATTCATTTCATCATTTTTTATTCACCCCCCTCATATTTATCGTTGTTCCTCACTTTTTTCTTTTTATGATCACATTGAGGACAATGTGAAGTTTAAGCTTGGGGGAGTGCATTTCCATGTCATTTAGTTGCATTTTTCTTCATTTTAGGATTTCTTCAAATTTTTGCATCATCTTTTTGATTTTTCCATCTTATTTTCCTTTTATGTGAGTTCATGCATCACATTGCATGCTTTTTTTCTTTTATTTCTTTCTTCTATTTTTATTTCTCTATTTTCTTCTCTTTCTTTTGCTAGATATGTTCTATGTGATGTTTTATCATATGCCTTCACCTCTCTCACAACGCTTATTTTTCATGCCATGCTACTTAGAGAATTTCATAATCCTAATCTTTATAAGTACTTGAAAATATTATTTTGATGATCTCTCTAGTGCGAATGCATGAAGCTTATTGAAACTGAATATGTAGAGTAGTATCTCGTATGCTTTCATTGGAAATACACCAAAATTCATGCATCACTAGAATATCTGAAGCCTTGCGTTCATCTCTTATTCGTGTTCTTATTGCATGCTTGATATAATTGAAACATTACTGCTTGACGTCATCAATCATTAATATGATTAAGGATACACGTACTATTATACGAGTTTAGTTGATGTATTATTTTACAGAACCGTTTGTGTGCACTTTTCAGTGAACCGAGCATTGTATCTATTCCTTCTCCACCTATATCTTATATTCTCTACATGTTACTCGATTTCACTCCTCAAAGCTATTTCTACCGCATACATTCCCAAAAGTTCCATACAAAAGAAAAGCTTTCTCTAAAAGTCCAAAAAGTCAAAAAGGGGACAAAATCCAAAAATCCAAAAAGAAAAAAAAGAAACAAAGCTCAAAATTCAGAGAAGAGCTCAACTTTCATTCCTTGGAGCAATACATATACTATTGGGAAAACCAAAACAAAATTCCAAATTCACAAATACTTCTTTGGATGCGACGCATCAATTCAAGCTTGGGGGGAAATATTTTGACCACATGAGTGAGCATGACATTAGAGTGGAGTCGTGCACGAACAGAAAAGTTTGATAATGCTAAAACTTAACGAAACAATTTAGTTACAGGGATTTCTTAAGATTTGATATGAGGATATGTATGTCTTGATTTTTACTCCATTCTTTATTGCATGCTTTGTGTTAATTTCCACGCTTCAGTTATATCTTCTGATTGAAAAGTGTGTCGCCAATGTTATGCATATTCGATGCTATGAAACATAGGATATTGATATAAACTAAATGTATGAATAGTAGAGAGACACCTTTCATTCATTCTTAACTCTCAAGTACTTCGTTTATATAAGATATGAAATCTCTGTGGTAGTGTGTGATTTACTTTTTGAGTCGTTGTGATATATGATGAATGCTGAGAGATCTGAGAGAATAATCTAGCGACCCTCTTTTCTTCGTATTCCTTTTTGTTTTCTTATTTTTATCTCCCAGTGAGCTTCGTATTCGTCTTTCCCGAGGACGAGTAAGAGGTAAGATTGGGAGATTTTGATATGCTCCTATTTTACATGTTTTATCGCATATTTTCATGACACATTTCACCGTCCAAACCCCATTTTATACTTTGTGCTATTATTTGGAACAATATGACTTTCGGAGTGTTTATGTCCATATCAGGGATTTGGAGCGATATTGGAGCAATTTGGAGTAAATAAGACGATCGGCGACGTGAGAGCACCAAGAAGACTCATGATGACATGATTGAGGTGCCAAAGAAGAGAGAAGGAGTGAAGAAGAGGAGAACGAAGAAAGCATGGTTCTATGATACCATGACTCATGGATTCTAGGTCGCTCGATCGAGCTATGATGCAGCGAAGGAATCGAGCGACCCAAAGTGCTGGAAACAGGATAGCCGTGCACTATTTTCAAAGCTTCTATCACCTAGGATTTTTCAGTATTTTTATGATATTTTTTCCAGATATTATACTTCAAGACGGTTTCAACGCCACTAAGAACGCACTAATCGGAGGTCGGATGAGCTCTGGAGAATTTCAGCAAGCTGATGCTACAGTGCTGAAATCTGTTTTCAGCAACGTACTCAACCGAGCAACACCCTACTCGACCGAGTAGAGTGCTGCAGTACTGAAATTCAGCTGAACATCAACCTACTTGAACGAGCAGTTAGCTGCTCGATCGAGCAGCTACATACTCGATCGAGCAGCTACGTACTCGGTCCGAGCAGGCAGTGCGTTCTTTTGGGCGATTAATCTAGACTTCTGACGACTCGACCGAGCAGCCACCTACTCGACCAAGTAGAGTGACGACTTGACCGAGCAGACCCTACTCGGTCCAAGCAGGCAAAACGAAGTTTGGGCGATGAATCCAGATTTCTTGACGACTCAACCGAGCAGCTTCCTACTCGGACCGAGTCGCCGTGGGCCCAGGGCGTAAGTCGCGTCCAGATCACGATTTTGAGGGGGTTATTTTGCGAGGGTTTTGAGAGGACGGAGCCATCACTGTTGGGGGGAGGATTTTAGATAGACTTTGAGGGGAGACTTTTGTATACTTTTTAGAGAAGAGTTTTTAGATCTTTTTAGATATTTTTGGAGACGATCTTTTGGAAAATTAGGCTATGCCCTAGGCCCTCCCTTGTACCAAGATAAGTATTTTTGTTCCCTTGAATTCTATTTTTAGTTCTTCTTATTGATTGATTATTGAATATCTCTTTGATGCATGTTATGATGAATTCTCTAGGTGTTATTGAATCTTCTATTGTTTTTCCTATGATGCATGCGTAGTTCCATCTAGGGCTAATGGATTAGCCCATGGATCTTAGGATTTAGAGGCAAAGATGGGATTTTTATAATGCGTTGGATATAAACGGGGTTGTATTTTGGTTGATCTAGCAGATCCCGAGGAGAACTCGTACTGAGATCGTGCCCACAGTCGGTGGAATCGATTAGCTTACAGAGTATCGTACGGATTTAATTAGGGAGTTAGTGAATTCAACCAAGGCTCGTGACCACGTCCGACCCGTGCCTTGATGGGATCCACCGACGAACTATAGTACTAATTGACGGCTACCGCCATTGCATCAATAAGAGCCACCAAAATACCTCGAAGCTCTAACCCACGAGAGTGGTACGAGTTGAGAGCATTCGAACCACGAGAGTGGTGAGAACTCTATAGATCCTTAATGCATGTATCGTATGCGCCTATCGCGAGAGCGGGGTTAATGCAATATGTTAGATTCATGATGCCCAGACACATAAATTCACTTTCTAGATGCTACAATCCCCCAATAAAACCAATGCAATGTAAGAGTCCTAACCTAGCATCGACATCCGACGGTCCTAGTGGCGAGTCCTAAAGCCTTAGTCTTTTTTGTATTTTATTCTTTTATATTGTGTGTAACCCATCGTTTGTGATATCGAGTGACACGACCTTCACACCCATCACCATTACAACATTCCATATTCCACATCCACCAATAAACCCGCAAGTTTAACTCAACCTAGGAGTAGATAGGTAGTATAACACCACTTCCCCGTGTTCGATACCCACTTGCCACTATACCGTGCGCTTGCGGTAAACGACATCGTTTCGGAGTTAGTTCCAGACGCATCAAGTTTATGGCGCCGTTGCCGGTCCATTATCTTTATCTCTCCAAAAAAACAAATAAACAGAGAGAGAAATTTTTTGCCCCACCACCGGTTATTATTATTATCTTTATCTCTCTTTGTACCACTGACGTCTTTTCCAGGATGTCTACTTTGCTTGATCAGGTACAATTGATGCAGCGATGGTGCTTCCAAGGATGCGACCGGGTTCTATATGATCCTATATATACCTCGCTACATTCTATCAGGCAGATGGAGAGTCCTTCAGAGAAGCATTGTGCAAGTTCGAAAGAATGTTAGGGATGTTCCATACGTAGTCAGACCATGAGTGGGATGGTCCCAGGCTATTTGATATCTTTGATGGAAGGCTAAAGGGACCCTCACGTGAGTTTACGAAGAGGATTCAAGTGGAAAAGTTTAGTGATCTGCAGTTGGCAGCAACCTTGGAGCAAATGATAGAAGATGCTCGATCTACTGGTTCTCTAACCGTTACGGTAGGTAAACCATCCGACCAAGTACTCATCGATTTCTTTATGGCTTGTCTCTGATGCAGGTACTATCGTAGACAGAGTGCATATTTCACTTGAAGGTGATCGTATCCACCTTTACACCATTAACACTCTACAAATAGAGACATCTGAGCTGCCAGAGGAGGACACATACGTGGACTTATGGAGAAGCATCATGGACACATTTCGATACACCTGTCCATTAATAATAACGGCAGGTGATCCTTTTGAGCTTGGATTTCAAAACTTTATTACTTACTGTATCTCTTCCACAGGCACAATTGACGATAGTGTCCATGCTCGAGTTGAGGTGGACAAGATATATTTTTACACCGTGGAGGAGATGTCTGAGCCCATAGTGTCACCTGCACCTACCGTGGAAAGGTCCAAAACACACCATCCGGTGCCTCAAGTTCCAGGACGGAAACGAAGACATAGGCGTAAAAAGGAGAAGATAAAATTCACTTTGCCTACTATACCAGAGGAACCTGAGGAGGAGGCCGAAGCAGTACATCTCAAGGAGGCCGAGCTATATTTATTTTACATATTACACGCGGAGCCATAGAATTTCGTCGAGGAGGTCGTGCGTCGGGACGAGGACACAGCCATTCATGAGGATCCTAAGCAACACCCTCCTCCTTCAGAGCTTCCGCAGCCACCTCATCTTTCCACTGAATCTGAGGACCACCCACTAGAGCTTACTGCTCCCCTTTAGGAAGATCTCTTCATCCCCCTCACCTCCTACATTTGATTCCCCTCCCCTGTATGATGTTTTTATGATTCAGATCTTGATGACTCATTGTGCCTTTTGTAGGATACACATACATATGATCAAGAGGTACGATGGGACGTATACGAGGAGGAGAGCGAGGAGTTAGCACCCATGGATGATATTGAATATAATCAAGAGGTGTGCTGGGACGAGTCTGACGATGATGAGGAGTTGCCTGATGAGACCCACGCTTATATGCCTAAGCTACCTGAACAACCCGAGGCAAACAACGAGGAGTTGATCGATGTGGTTCACGAGAATAGAGATTTATTTCCAGGGAAGTGTTGTCAACCATCCATAATTTTGAATATTTATGTTGACGACCCTCTTTGGAATACATTTATTTTGGGAAAGAATTATCCACATCAGATTGATGCGGCTTATCTCTTGCAGGGTACATGTGGAGTCCTTGGAGAGATGATGGGAGCCGCATTGCTGGAATCTGATGGAGCCCGTGGAGATACGCACTTGGAGGAGCCACGAAAAGTGCAAATAGAGCAGCTGCCCGCACCGGCAAATATACTGGATCCGCCTTTTGCTATAGGTGATATCAATCCAGTAGTGTAGTATTTTATGCTTTAAATAATCACGAATCCTCTCGACAGCGAGAGGACCGTATATGATTTTATATGCTTTCTTACTTTAATAAATTCACCACATATGATGGCTCAATTATCTTTTGCACCCTTAAATTGAGCGCTTATTTCGCCTCTCTTCCAAATTTTTATGTGATGTTTAATCTTGGGGGAGAGAAAATATTTTGTTGAGTGGCCCCCTATCCTGTCGTTGTCCTCTATTTATATCATACACACTTTGAGGACAATGTGATGTTTAAGCTTGGGGGAGTGCATAGTGCACACACTTTGCTTCATCGTGAAACACACTTCGAAATTTCCATATGAACCATGTTCACTTCTATATTTATGTCTCATATGCCTCATTTACTATGAAATATCATGGATTTATTTTTTTATGAACTCTGATATCTGTTAGATTAGAGTTCGATTCCTTGATTAGTGTATCTTTGTTACTATGCTTTTTTATAGTAGAATCCATAGTTCCACAACCATATTCTCGAAACAGTTAAGCTAAAAATGAATGAATCAAATCCGAAAATCATTTGACTTCTGCGTGATTTGATTGATAAATTTATTTCTTCATGGATGTTTAATGATTCAAAAGAAATAGGATAACCCCACGACAACCAAAGTAGTGATGATTAGGATTCCTGAAACCGAGCCATGTCTAGATTCTATGCTTTTTCTTTTTCTTTTCTGAATATCCAATAAATGATCTTTGATCATGTTTTGCATTCCATCGCGTTTACGTGAGTTTGCAAAAATCCCAATAATGCAAAAAATAAACAAATATCCTGAATAAAAGGCCATATGGGTTCTTCGTAACCCAATTCCCTAAGACCGTCTGGTCTGGGATGCATAGTCCGCTTTTTGAATATATTGAGTTATCTCGTGTATATAAAGAAAGAAAAATGCATATGTAATATTCATATAGCCAAAAACAATATAAAAGTACAAAAATCCCATATTCTTATCTCCATTTCTATTTAGAACAAAGACATGGCAAATTTGATGGGTTCTAGGAGTCTTGAAATGGTCGTAGTTTGATGATGCCTTACCTTGATTGAATTTGTTAAATTCATTTCATGAAGTATAACAAAATACCACGCATGCCTGAAAACGTTTGATGATGACATATTATACTGTTTAGAGAATAAGTTGTGGACATTGGTTTCATTTCTGTGAACTTAGTATATTGCATGATAAACTATGATATGATATAACTCTACTCTCATTTTATCACTTATCGAGTTCATTACATTTATTGAAATCTATGTGTTCTAATTTCATATTGACGTGTGTTCACGAAATCTTGCATACTTTGGGTTCTTATATTTTCTGAATTTAAGATTGAACCCCTTGTCTCCATTACACGCCACCGCCTCACATCTCCATTGTATCCCTCTCCCGTGTTCGCTTCTTACTAGTCTTCCTCGAGGACGAGTAAAAGGTAAGCTTCGGGGATTTTGATGTGTCATTATATTCCACATTGTATCTATACGATTACACATCAAAATGATTGCTCAATTACATATTATATCCGTTTTTACACTCATTATTGGAACTATTGTATTTTAAGAGCGTTTGATTGCATTTCAGGGAATATCGAGCGATTTGGAGTATATTGGAGGAGAGAGAGCGTGCTTCGACACCGGGACTCCTGAGGCACCGCGTTCGGTGACTTAAAGCTGTCGGGGAGCAAGGAAGGGGCAAGAGAGTAGGAGTGAATAAGAGGAGAATGAAGAAAGCATGGTTCTATGATACCATGACTCATGGATTCTAGGTCGCTCGATCGAGCTATGATGCAGCGAAGGAATCGAGCGACCCAAAGTACTGGAAACAGGACAGCCGTGTACTGTTTTCAAGTCTGCTATCATGTGGGATTTTTCAGTATTTTTTTGATATTGTTTTCCAGATAGTAGACTTTATGACGGTTCCAACACCACCAAGAACCCACCAATCGGAGGCCGGATGAGCTCTGAGGAATTTCTGCAAGCTGATGCTGCAGTGCTGAAATTTGTTTTCAGCAACCTACTTGACCGAGCAGTACACTACTCGACCGAGCAGAGTGAAAAATGCCGCTGTAATATGTTTTTGACCTCCTATTTGACCGAGCAACCTCCTACTCGACCGAGCAACCTCCTACTCGACCGAGCAGCTGCCTACTCGACCGAGCAGCTGCCTACTCGATCCGAGCAGGCAGTGCGATGTTTTAGGCGATGAATCCAGACTTCTGACGACTCGACCGAGCAGCCACCTACTCGACCGAGCAGAGTGACGACTCGACCGAGCAAACCCTACTCGGTCCGAGAAGACAGAGCGATGTTTGAGCAATGATTCCAGATTTCCCGACGACTCAACCGAGCAGCTTCCTACTCGGACCGAGTTGCCGTGGGCTCAAACTTTAAGTTGCGTCTGGGTTTTGGGGACGATTTGGAGGGGTATTTTCGAGGGTTGTTTCGCGAGGGGTTTAGGGGGGATTTTGGGCAGCTGTCATGGGAGATATATTAGAGATATAGCCGTCATTTTTTAGGGGGACATTTTTGGGAGACTTTTTGGAGAGTTTTGTAGATAGTTGTGGAGACGATCTTTTGGAGGTAGGCTATGCCCTAGGCCTCTCCTTTGTATCAAGATAAGTATTTTTGTTTTCTTTAATTCTATTTTAATTTTCTCATTGATTGATAACTGAATATCTCTTTGATGCATGCAATAAAGTTTTCTATCGTTCTTATATCTATTGATATCATGCATGAATAGTCTTTTCTAGGGATAAGGGATTAGCCCATGGATTTTAGGATTTAGATGTAAAGATGGGATTTTGAAGATGTGTTGGATATAAACATGGTTGTATTTTGGTTGATCTAGTAAAATACCTTGGAGAACTCGTACTAAGATCGTGTCCACGGTCGGTGGAATCGATTAGCTTAAGGGGTATCCTATGGATTTAATTAGGGAGTTAGTAGATTCAACCGAGGCACGTGACCATGCCCGGATCGTGCCTTGAGGGGATCCACCGATGAACTATATAACTAATTGACGGCTACTGCCACTGCATCAATAAGAGCCACCAAAATACCGCGAAGCTCTAACCCACGAGAGTGGTACGAGCTGAGAGTGTTCGAACCACGAGAGTGGTAAGAACTTTGTAGACCCTTAATGCACGTATCGTATGCACCTATCGCGAGAGCGG
Source organism: Scilla litardierei (assembly GCA_030789695.1). Classification (NCBI taxonomy): domain Eukaryota; kingdom Viridiplantae; phylum Streptophyta; class Magnoliopsida; order Asparagales; family Asparagaceae; genus Scilla; species Scilla litardierei. Next base: position 40,387,485 of record CM061134.1, read on the forward strand.
GGTTAATGCGATACATTAGATTTATGATGCCCAGACACATGAATTCACCTTCTAGATGCTACAATCTCCCAATAAAACCAATGCAACATAAGAGTCCTAGCCTAGCATCGACATCCGACGGTCCTAGTGGTGAGTCCTAAAGCCTTAGTCTTTTTTTGTATTTTATTCTCTTATACTGTGTGGAACTCCTCGTTTGCGATATCGAGTGACACGACCTTCGCATCCATCGCCATTAAAACATTCCATATTCCTCATCCACCAATAAACCCGCAAGTGTAAGTCAACCTAGCAGTAGATAGGGAGTATAGCACAGCTTCTCCGTGTTCGATACCCGCTTGCCACAACCGTGCGCTTGCGGTAAACGACATCGTTTCGGAGTTAGTTCCGGACGTATCAGAAGACCAGTGCCATAGATGTGGCATGAAAAGCCACTGGTCTAGAGTGTGCCGAACTCCACAGCATTTCCAGGAAATGTATAAAGAAAACAAGAAAAAGAAAGCTGAAACAACCTGGTAATCACAAATACTCCAGTCAAGTTCACAGCTGACGACTTTGAAAGTGATGACCTGCTCGATTAGCCATTTATCTGTGTATTTGTTTCAGAACAATTTATGTTATGAGAGCAATTTGAATTAATGAATTTGTTTTAAATGAAAATGTTTTTCTGAAAATGTGCTTATATGATTCATATTTTAATAGATGAACTGCCCTCATGACTGATTAATAGACAATAAATACATACGATCCTTCAATACAAAGCCCAATAAATATAATATCTAGGTTATATTGAAGGTTCTGAAAATGCAACTTTGACACAGAAATAAAAATAAAGGATGCACTATTCTCTCCGAATTCAAAGAAACTTTATAAGTTTCAAAGACATCTGTTTAAACGGATTCCATCTGGAAACAGCAAATGTAAACGAAAAGAAATTCTTTATGTAACGTCTCAAGAAAAAGGAGTAAAATCCATACTTGAACATTTTAAGAGCCTTTCAGGCACTACCATACAAAGATTCGGAGAGTGGAAGCTAATTTAATGGAGCATCTGAAGTGCCTGACATCAGCCAAGTTTTTACTTTGGCTTGATAGACTTGGCCACCCTGGATCAATAATGATGCACCACATCTTATCTCAATCCTATAGGCATGACTCGAAGAACCAGAAGATTCTTTAGAAGGGAGAATTCTCTCGTATCCCTTGCTATAAGGGAAAACAAACAAGGCCATCTCTACTAAAAGTTGACAAAGAATCTCTACGGTTCCTCAAAAGAAAATAAGGAGATAGATGTGGACAAATCCACCCCCTAGTGGGATATTTCGGTACTTTATGGTACTGATAAATGCACCCTCTAAATATTCGTATGTGTGTCTACTATCGACCCGCAACTTAGCTTTTCCAAAGCTATTGGCACAAATAATAATGTTGCGGGCACATTTTCTAGACAATCAAATAAAGAAAATACGTCTGGTTAATGTTGGGAAATTTACCTCCCTGTCATTTCAAGAGTACTGCCAAGCAACGGGAATTGAAATTGAACATCTAGTGCCGCATGTTCATACCCAAAATGGGTTGGCAGAGTCACTAATAAAATGACTCCAATGGATTGAACGTCCATTATTAATAAAATCCATGTTGACGGTGGATGCATGGGGACATGCAAATTTTGGATGCTGTATCGTTAATAAAAATAAGACTCTCTGGAGGTCAGAGTCTTTCTCCAATGAAACTTGCATATGAAATGACATCGAACATTTCTTACTTGAGAATCTTCGGTTGCGCAGTTTACATCCCCATTGCACCACCACAGAGGACAAAATGGGTCATCAACGTCGCCTAGTATCTATGTAGGGTTTGACTCACCCTCCATTATAAGATACTTAGAAACCCAAACAGTGGACACATTTAAGGCACGTCTTGAAGACTATGATTTTGATGAGACGTATTTCCCCAAAATGGGTCTAGATACAGAAAAATCTGGCGCAAAGCAAATTCTAAAGTGCGATACAAAAACTTTGACCCACGATGATCCGGTAACAAAACAATATGAAGATGAGATCCTGAAGATCCTCCACATACAGAACAATGTTCACCAGTTACCGGACTCATTTACTGACAACCAGAAGATTGTCAGATTACACATCCCTGCTGCAAATACTCCAACTAGGATTGACATCCCCGAGAATGGATGCAATCCACCAGCAGCAGAAGTGGCTGTTCCTCAACAGAAAAGAGGCAGACCACTAGGCTCCAAGGACAGAAATAAAAAAAAGAAAGAAATAAAGAAAAAACACACTCCTGGAGACCTTGAGTCAATATTACCACAGGACAATGAGCTCATTTCCACACCCTCACCCTTCCCAGAATCCACTGCAGAGGAAATGCCGGGAAAAACTGAAATGAAAGTATATGTTGTATGTACTGGAAGGTGTTGGACAGAAAGAACATAATCGTCGACAATGTATTCATGTATCATTTTGCCATATACATCGCAAAAGCGATGATATCTATAAAATATCGTTCCATACTCTGTTGCTAAAATGCAAACATAGAGATTGGCCAAATATGGAACGAGGCAATAAAGATGAGTTGGACTCACTTATGAAACGTGAAATGTTCGGACCTGAAGTCCAGACAGCAAAAGGTGTCAAATCTGTGGGTAAAATAAGTATTGCACACATAAGAAAAAATAAGTACAAAATCGTATGTTATAAGATACAGCATATAGCTTAAGGATAATTTCGCTGAAACTGGGGAATAAACAAATTAAAATGAGCATGACTCGTATATAAATGATGCATCAGATTCCCTAAGTTATCAAATACGAATACCTTACGATTTGGCAAAGGAAATTTTGGATATGCCGCTATTGGATATTGTGACAACATACCTTTATTGATATCTTGGTAAAGATAAATTCCACATTTCCTTAAATGCTTGAATAGACTTCGGGACGTTTATTCTTTTGAAGAAGAAGAATAATAATAATAATAAATGTACAACCAAGAGAATCACTTGACAAAGCAATGATTCCTACTAAGGTTGTCTTTGCATCTGAGCAAAGGACATGATTTGAGATCATAGTTGCAAACAACTTAAATCGCATCGGATCTCCTGAAGAGAGAACCGAAATATCTGTTCACGCCTGACTATTAAACATGAAATGAAAGGCCTAGGCAAAAATAAATTATGTCATAGCTCACAGATTTATAGAATCATGTTACATTAAAATTCATACACCCAGAGTGCGTTGAAGAAATTATAAGGACCATTGTCATCCAAAGTACACCTATGGTAGTACCTCTATGGATGTACAAAAAGGCCCGTTCCGTTCGCTGGACGAGGGGAGGATATAATTGGTCCTGGAGCCCCTTATCTAAGTGCAATCTGGCACTCATGGCTAACTGCATGCGTCCTGATATAGCAGTTGCATTAAACTCATTAGCCAGAGAAAGTTAGGCACCTAAAAGGGCCATTAGACCGGAGTTAAGCATCTTTTGCACTTCCTCCAAGGGTCAAAAGATTGGGGCTTACATAATAAAATATCATCCTCCATGTTTATGCAAATGCAAGTTACAGGTCCGATCCCTATACCGAGAAATCACAGACTGGGTACCCACAGTGGGATGACCATCTACTGCAGATCTGCAAAGCAAATTAAGAAGGCAACATCATCCTATCATTCCGAGATCCTCACCATTCCAGAAACACACCAATTGTGTATTTGAGGGCGCCTGGTGATACATCACATCCCAGTGACAACTGGGATAGAGGCTAGTATTGTGGTGCTAACCATATAGTCTGAAGACTAGCTTACCTCATTTTGAGGAGATCACTTCAGAGGCGACAAAACTATGTACACCCCTCCAGAGTTTTTGGATTCAGCAGCTGCTTAATGGTGATGATATTTGTAATCTGCATTTATTTTCAGAATGTTGTAGATAGGAGTGATGAGATACGCCTAAGAGATCTGAAAGCCTGAGTGCTTGTGAAGATCAGGGGGAGTTAGAGAGTGTTTGTACTCTTTTACCTTAACTATGGTTTTTCCCACAGTGTTTTTCATAGCTAAAGGTTTTAACGAGACAAACCTCATCAACTCAAGATCTTGAAGTATCCACCCCAAATGAGACTCCTACTACATTCAAAATCCTGAAGTATTCATGAGCAGAGTCTACACCTATAGTGGGATAAGGGGGAGTGTTGTGAATGGATATTGATGAGTTAGTTAGGATCACGTCTTATCTTATAGATCAGACCGTATCTATTGTATATTATCTCTGTACGCTCCTACTACTACTATAAATAAAGTGCTGGAGGTTCTTTCCCTAGATGATGATTCATAACAAAAAATATAGATTTTGATCAAACCATGCAAATAGATAGTTAAACAGGGATAAACACCATCCCATCTATTTACAAAGAATAAAGAAATTGTCGCAACAAAGATTATTTAGATCTTAAAATTACAGTCAATAAAACTTTTTTTAAAGGTAATAATCATGCTTCATTAATTCAAGAATAAAATACAGAATACACTTCCGAGGTACAATAGTGTTCTAGACTATTTTTACACATACATGAGATAGATGACACAATAATCTTCATCCCCAACAAACCAATCCTAGACTAGAATAGATATAGACTCTGAAAATATGATGAAATCACTAGATAAATTAGGACCCGTTTTCAAGCGCAATTCGATGGTTCTGCCTCATTTTCTTCCTTATAATAGAAACACTAACCACACGAACCCATACATTCCAAACAAATGTAAACATATTAATGCTGTTGGATACCCTTCGTCCATTGCGAACTCCATCGAGGGTGAGATAAAGGATAAGCTCTCTTCATATAAGTTCTCTTTTTCAAAATATTATTGACCATTACTTCTCTGTTTCTTCAGCAATAGGATCTTGGGGGTGTCAATATCACCAATGGATGGTGGAATGGAAATACAATCTTTATGATGTAATCCATTGCGAATGATATCAGTGGTGGTAGGGGAAACAAGAATATAATCAGGCTGTATAGTATGTGGAGCAGAGGCATCGACCATACTCTTTAATACAACCCCCCGAATGGGCTGGAAAGAGGCGAGCCGACCGCTAGGCCCAAAGCTGCACTGGGCTCTGGCCCAAAGAGGCCTACAAGGGGGTCGGGGTGCCGCGGCCCAGGACCACCATTCAATAGACGGTTGATCCTACTCGAAGGGGGAAACAGCCTACCAGATCGCGCCTACCTTGATCGCCATTGAAGCCAACAGTACGTCCGCCTTGATCGTCATTCAAGGGACCATCAATGTGGGTGGACACGGAGGAAGGAATGATAAATGCCATGAAGGCATTGACATGTGGACTCATATAAGAGACCCGAAGAACAGAATGCAAAGGACAGAATTTTGGATAATTGAGACCCAGATATCACATCCCCTCAGACCTTTTTACACATCACATTTCTCCACCATAGCTTGGCCGAGAACTCGCACTTGGTCTCTCCGTGAACCAGGCTCGGTTCCACCGAAGCACCTCTCAGTCAAGATATGACTTCGGCATCGGAGGGGATTTGGTCGGAACCAAGGTCCGACCCCCATGACGAGTTCTTCGTTTTGTAGATCTAAAGAGACATTACCTCACCGAAGCTTCCCTTTGACGTCCCATCACTCAGATCTGAATGCCCTCGTGCCAGAGCCCGTTCATCCGATCGATCCAGGAGGCTGTCATCCCACCGAAGCTACCCTTCGACGCACCATTGCTCGGACTCATGCATTCCCACTCAAGTGAATGCTCGGTCGATCGACTCTGAAGGCTGTCCCTGTTTCTCGAGATAGCAAAGACACTCGAAACTTTAGACTGCCATCTAGCGGTGGGAAAACACCCCAAAACATCTTGCGCCGTCTGTGGGAAAGAATCTTCACCCATGTCAAACAACCACAAGGAAATGACTCGGTCACGAACCAAGAGCCGCAAGAGGGCGGCCACGGCAGCACCCGCGCTGGGCCCTATCAAAACAAACTTTTGTAAGGCCACGTCCAGTAGATGCCAGCCCCAGACCGGGGAGTCGAGCACCTGACGGACAACAGCAATGGACATAGATCGAGAGAAGACCGAGGATGGATCTCAGCACATCTACTTCTCCGAGGAGGACCTAGAGGGGATCAAGCTGCCATACGATGATGCCCTGGTCATCTCGGACGCCATTGACACATCCATAGTCCGACAACTTCTCAGCGATACGGGATGCTCATGCGACATCCTATTCATATCAACCTTGGAGAAGAAGGGATTGCAGGCAGGCGACCTGGAGCCTTGTTCGGGCCCCATAGTCGGCTTCACAGGACATTCCACCCCAATCGTAGGAATGATTTGCCTCCCAGTGACACTTAGAGAACCTCCATATTCAATCACACCGATGACAGAATTCATGGCCATGAGGATTGGGTCGGCTCATAATGGAATAATTGGCCAACCGCTCCTCAATGCAGCTGGAGCTATAGTCTTAACCCTCCACCAAATGGTCAAATTCTGGACTCCTGGAAAGATTGAAGGTTGAGATGAAAGGCAACCAAGCAGGGTCGAGAATTTGCTACAAATTGTTCGGCCAGGAGCGCGAAGCGGAGCGGTACGACCCAATAGACCTCCTCGACCAGAGAGGGGGTTCAGGCAGATTGAGACCTATGCGTTTCGAGGAAACAGATCTCATCCCCGTCGTAGGCGTGTAAGGAAGGTTCGTATCTATCGGTTCAGAACTCGACCCCTCCTTAAGAGACGGGCTGATCGGATGCCTAGAAGCCAACCTAGACATCTTCGCCTGGTCACCTGACGACATGCCGGGCGTAGATCCCCAGGTGATCGCTCACCAGCTACACGCCGACCCCAACTTTAAGCCAATCAAGCAGAAGAAGAGGAACTTGGGTGGTGAGAAGATGAGGGACATGGTCAAGGAAGTTTAGCGCCTGATCGAAGACAGTTTCATCAGAGAAGTCAGGTACCCCGACTGGCTAGCCAACGTGGTCATGGTGAAGAAGTCAAGAGTTAAATGGCGAATGTACATGGACTTCACCGACCTCAACAAGGCATATCCCAAGGACAACTACCCGCTACCTCGTATCGACCATCTCGTAAATAGCGCCTCAGGCTACGAGATTCTCAGCTTCATGGAAACTTACTCCGGATACAACCAGGTTCAGATGGACTTGGAAGACGCAGAGAAAACTTCTTTCATTACTGACCGTGGGACTTTTTGTTACAGAAAGATGCCCCTTGGTCTAAAGAACACGTGCGTGACCTACCAGAGAATGGTCAACAAGGTTTTTGGCTCTTAGATTGGGAGGAACCTAGAGGTTTTTGTGGACAACATGTTGGTCAAGTCCAAAAATCATGCCGACCATATCGCCGACCTTTGGGAAACCTTTATCGTCGACCTTTGGGAAACCTTCAAGCAGGTATACGAAAGCACAACATTAGACTCAACCCAACGAAATGCACGTTTGGAGTGAAATCTAGAAAGATCTTAGGCTTCATGATCACTAACCGCGGCATCGAAGCCAACTCGAACAAGATCGAGTCCCCGATCAATACGAAAGAGCCGACGACTATCAAGGAGTTGCAAAGGCTGAACGGCCGGATCGTGGCCCTTAGGCGCTTTCTGTCCAAATTAGTAGAAAGATTGCTCACATTCTTTCGAGTTCTAAGGAAGGCTCTCGTCGAACCAGACGGGAAAAGAAAAGCCGTGGAATGGGACGAAAGCTGCGCCCGAGCATTCGCCGAGCTTAAGAAGTACTTCCGTAGCCCCCTGCTCCTCACCAAGCCCAAGGAAGGGGAGCCGCTGAGCCTATACTTAGCTAGCACCATGAAAGCGATGAGATCGGTGTTGATCTAAGAGGACACCAGAGTGCAGCGACCAGTCTACTACACCAGCCGAATCCTACGAGATGCAGAGGGGCAGTACTGCCCCATAAAGAAACTAGCCTACGCCCTCGTCCTCTTAGTACGATGACTTCGACCCTACTTTCAAGCCCACACTATCTTGGTTCTAACCGACTCCCAGCTCGAAAAAAACTTAAGAGGTTTGATCGAATGGAAAGGATGCTGAACTGGGGGGGGTCGAGCTGAGCGAATTCGACATCAAGTACAAGCCGAGGACATCCATCAAGGGACAATCACTAACCTACATCATCGTTGAATGTACCTTTGGCGACACAACACCTTCTGATTGGAGCAGGCCCAGACCTGGTAACACCTTGCCCATTATCCTTTCTTTCAACTGATATCACTCCTGATGTTCGTCCAGAAGAGAAAGACACCTGGGTCATCCATGTAGATGGATCTGCAACCAAGACAGACAGTGGGGCCGGCATCGTCATTCGATCTCCTAATGGGAACATGGTAGAATACGCCCTCTGGTTCGAATTCCCGGCAACTAATAACGTGGCGGAGTACGTGCCCGCCATCAACGGCCTAAAGCTAGCTAGGGCGCTGGGGGAAGATACAGTAAGCCTCTTTAGCGACTCTCGACTCATACTTAACCAACTATAAGGGGATTACACAGCTCGAGAGGAAACGATGCAATGCTACCTTGCATCGGTCATGTTCGAATTGTCCAAGTTCAGGCACGCCAAGACCCTCCACATGCCGAGGTCGAAAAACGTATGTGCTGACGCCGTCTCCAAACTGGGCTCCTCTTTCCTAAAAGAGTTGGGTCGCGCTATCTACGTTAAGAGCCTCCAAAACCCCAGCACAGGAGGAGAGGAGAATATGGACATCGATGGAGAACCTACCTGGATGGACCCCATCATTCGGTTCCTTGCTGTTACGAGGTGGAACTCTCGTACAATGAATTTGTATTATGGGGAACCAAGGGCACTGTGGTTATATGGAAATGAGGGGTTAGGTAGGCTGTTTTACAGGTGATTAGTGGGATGAAGAGGTTGGATCCATTGCCGGTGAAGCTCACAGGATCGTATCTCGTCGGACGTAGCTGAGGAAGGTCGGACGGCGGGGGGGCTGACGCCGACTTTGGCCAAGGGGCGAGCTCTCCTGCAGCACGAACAACTCGTCAGAAGGGCGGGGTTGGGGTCCAACCCTTAGCCCCTCCGATGCTTAAGTCAGTAAAAGGGCTTAAATGGGGGGCTGGACACGCCGGCTGGATCAACGGTGTGTCCGCCGCGCGTGACGAGCTATAGGTGGGAGAACAAAGATATGGAAGACCTTCGCTCTCGTGTGTGAATAATGGAAGATGAGAGAATTTTTCTAACCTCTTTCTCGTAAGAGGAGAGGAGGTATTTATACCTGACGGGTGATGACTAGGCGGAGCTGACCTGGCATGCTGACTGGACGCGCTGAGCTGGCTCGGTTGTCAGCGGAAACTCCAGGTAAGGACGTCGGGAACCGGGTTGCCTGACCTGCTTTCGTCAGGCGGCGCGACGGCCAGGGGGAGCTTTTGTCGGGGTGTCAGAGCCGAAAGCATTGTCAGATGGCTCAGCCGCCAGGGGGTGCTTTGTCAGACGGTCGGGTGTCGTATGTGTCGGTCGTGTCCTTATCCTTGGTCGTTTGTCGCTAGCGACGAGCTGAAAGCCGGGCGGTGTCACCCCAGGCATCGTGGTTCGCGGGAGTCGGGCGGGCCGTCCCGATTGGCCTTGGGGCACGGCCCGCTGGTGCGGAGGGATACGTCCATGCCGGTCGGCAGGCCTAGCCTAGCTGCCCCAGCGTCACCGAGCGTGCTACCTCGGCGGGCTGGGAGGCTGTGGTCGTTCGCCACGGCTGACTGCGGTTGTTCGCCTCGACCGGCCGCGGCTGTGCGCCTCGCCCGGTTCGGGGAGCGCTGCCAGGCGCGCCTGTCTCCGTGATGCCCCGGATTTCTGGGGCGATGCCCCCTTTGTGACAGGGCGAGTTAGTGGGATTTGTTAGCGGATCCGGGCGGGTGTCGGGCTACTACGATCTTTAGGTCGTAACAATTGCCCCCGGCATTCGAGTGCGAGGCGGGAGCCCGGTTCGTCTCGGATGGCGTAATGCTGCCGCGACACAGTCTTTTACCGGGACCCGGGCTCGGACCCAAGCTTAGGGGGGAATGCTGGTCTTACGGGGCGTTACCCCCCAACGGGGTGCCGTTGTTGGCGGGTATTGGGTCGGATTTAAGAGGGGGTCCGACCACTTGAGAATGTTATGGCCCTTGTTGAGGGGCGCGCATCGGCCGCGCTTGTAGTTTTCGTGGAACCCCAGCCGGGCTATGCTCGGTGGACCTTCCAGCTGACGTGCGCTTGGGCTCAGGAGGAAGAGTCCGAAAGGGGGAATATTAAACAACGAATTATATAGGAAATCTAGGTGACGTTTATGACATTTAGGGGAAGATGTGTGGGACGGAGGGTCGTCCACATTTGCTGCTTCGCTTCGTCGGGAGGAGCAGATGCCCGCATCAGGGCGGCCATCCCGTACGCCAATTACCGAGTTTCTGTCGCCTCATTGTCCCGGGGCGAGCCGAGGCGCCGGGAACCGAACCACCGTGTGTCGCCCTGACGTGTTTCCGCCTTCGGGGGGGGCGTCCCTCGGTCGTCGGAGGGGGCCCTCTTCTTTTCCCTTTCCTCGTCTCCTCGCGTTTTGCCTCGCTGTCGTCATGCTGGAGGGTTGTACAGCCTCGACGGGGACCCCGCGCACCGAGGGGGAACCCCAGGGAGGTGAAGGACGAGGTAGCGGTGGTGGCGTCGCAAGGCGAGCCGTTGGGGGGGTTTCCCCTCCCCGACACCCCGTAGGGATCACCGAAGGTGATGGCGTTAATTAGGGTGTTGCGGCACGCTGCCGGCCATCCAGACCTGCCTTTTGATACAATAACAAGCATGAGGAAAGCTGGCGGGCGGTGCCTCCCACGTGTAAGGGGAATATCCTGTTGAAGGTGGCGGGGCTATAGCGGCCACCGTCGGGGGCAGTGAGATCCGTTGGCGGCTTTCGGCTTTCTCCTTGGTTCGGTGAGGCATTTGGGGCCGTTTCAAGCCCGAAGTGAGGGGATGGGAATCCCTTGCCTCTCTCTTTTTCCTCTCACTCATGGCCTATGGAGGGTGGGTATTTATAGCGAGATTCTGCGGAAGGATTTTTCTTGAGTAATGCGGGGGATTAGCGTTTCTAAGCGGTTCCGCGGAATCACGTGCTTTGGGAGTCGCTTTTCCTCGGCGGTATCCGGCACTCTGGCCTCTCGGGGATCGTGTTACTGCTGACGGCGCGTCGATCGAGCAGCCTTTCGGTATGTTGAGTCGCATCGGGGCGCTGTTCCGACGAGACCGGGTCGCTGCCTTTTCGGGACTGGGCCCATGATTCGCGGCCTCTGCCTTGGGACTGGTCCGTTCGGAGTCATGTTTTGGCATCTTGCGGAAGTTACGCAATTACCAAATTACCACCTATGCCCCCAACATTCCCGTGTCTGAGATCGCGAGGTCTGGGGGAAGGGGATGTTGTTGGCTTGTGTTGCTTTTGGGCGGGGCGGGTTCGAGCGTATCTCTTTCCCCCTCGAGGGAAAGGTGTCGATGACTTTTAGTGAGCGGGGCTCGCGCTGCAGGCGTAGATGTCCCGGAGGCTCTATGCCAGTTAGGAAGGGTAGTGCGGTGCTAACCCAGAGCTTGGCGGGGGATAGCTATTTACTATGGTGTTCTCCAAAGGATCTGAGCATATTTAAAGAAGAACTTTTTATTTAGATTTGCAAAGGCTAATCTACAGCTTGTACAGGAGTTCTTAGTTTATCGCCCGTTGTGGGGTCCGATCTGGGTGGCGGGAGCCATAAAGCTGTCCTCGCCCGTGGTTTAACGATCTCCGGATCGGGTCGTCGATGTGGGTCGGGGTCCCCTCGTAGCTTGAATCAAGCTCGGCGAGGAGGAGAATGGCCGCCCTCCGTGCTGAAGTGTTGTAAGTTCTCTTTGGCGATCGTTCCGCCCTCCCCCCGTTGCTTCGTCTTCTCTCTACGCGGATAGGGTTTTCCTCGGTCCGGAAGAGGCGCCGAGCAGGGTAACCGTCTTGATGCGGCTTGCTCCTTGGGGAGGTTCTTGAGCATAGGGCCATCCCCCGTCGCCCTGAGCCTCACTACCTCAGTTTGAGGGTGGGGTTCAGCGCCCGATGGTGCATGGGCGAGCCGACACGCCAGGACTCGACGTTTGGGCTTGTCAGTGATGCAGCCTTTCCGAAGTCCCTGGTCGGAGGTCGAGGGCGGGGGGGCACCTGCCGGCTGGCGCTGGGGGCTCTCGCCTGCCCAGCCGGCTTTGAACGGATGCCATTCTTTCTCCGCCTCGTCCTTGCTCGGGGGACGGAGGCGTGAAAGGTGGGTTTCCCTTGTGTAAGTGGAATACCCTGTTGACGATCCGTTTGTAAGTGGAATACCCTGTTGACAGTGCCGGAGATGTCGGCATCGTTGCCCTGGGCGGCGTGAACCATTGATGGCCAGTGACCTCTCTTTTGTTAGGGCGTTGTGTCTTGACCCGTTTCCCCATGGGTGGGGGGATCAAGTGGCGGTTTCTCATGTCTGCCGGTTCCCTTATTTTCGGGAGGAGGTGGGGCGTTTTTATAGGGTGATCTCGCTGACGGTTTCTCCTTCAGTTATTGCGCTGAGTTGGCACCATTAATGGGTTCCTTGAATTCATGCCCGTTGGAAACAGTCTTGGCCAGGTGGCTCTCACGGGTCCTCGTTTGGAGCGAATCATTAATGGTGGCGTGTTTCTCGAGCGACCTTTCGTTTCGTCGAGTCACATCGGGGCCGCCTACTCGGGAATTGGCGTTGTTTCGTCGAGTCCCATCGGGGCCGCCTGGCGTCGCTTCGTCTCGGTTTGTGTGCCCCTGTTTTTGATTTTTCGAGGGCCACGGGACCTTCTCTGGTTAGGGTGGCTAGGGTTGGTCCTGCCCCAGAGGTCTGGAGGATGGGAGCGGGCGCGTAGCCCGGCCCGTGCCCACCTCTAGTTTGGGTGGCTAGGGTTGGCCCTGCCCCAGAGGCCTTGAGGGGGGGAGCGGGCGCGTAGCCCGGCCCGTGCCCTTCTCTGGTTTGGGTGGCTAGGGTTGGCCATGTCCCAAAGGACTGGAGGGGGGAGCGGGCGCATAGCCCGGCCCGTGCCCTTCTCTGGTTTTGGTGGCTAGGGTTGGCCCTGCCCCAGAGGTCTTGAGGGGGGGAGCGAGCGCGTAGCCCGGCCCGTGCCCTTCTCTGATTTGGGTGGCTAGGGTTGGCCCTGCCCCAGAGGTCTTGAGGGGGGGAGCGGGTGCGTAGCCCGACCCGTGCCCTTCTCTGCTTTGGGTGGCTAGGGTTGGCCCTGCCGCAGAGGTCTTGAGGGGGGGAGCGGGCGCGTAGCCCGGCCCGTGCCATTCTCTGGTTTGGGTGGCTAGGGTTGGCCCTGCCCCAGAGGTCTGGAGGGGGGGATCGGGCGCGTAGCCCGGCCCGTGCCCTTCTCTGGTTTGGGTGGCTAGGGTTGGCCCTGCCCCAGAGGTCTGGAGGGGGGGAGCGGGCGCGTAGCCCGGCCCGTGCCCTTCTCTGGTTTGGGTGGCTAGGGTTGGCCCTGCCCCAGAGGTCTGGAGGGGGGGAGCGGGCGCGTAGCCCGACCCGTGCCCTTCTCTGGTTTGGGTGGCTAGGGTTGGCCCTGCCCCAGAGGTCTGGAGGGGGGGAGCGGGCGCGTAGCCCGGCCCGTGCCCTTCTCTGGTTTGGGTGGCTAGGGTTGGCCCTGCCCCAGAGGTCTGGAGGGGGGAGCGGGCGCGTAGCCCGGCCCGTGCCCTTCTCTGGTTTGGGTGGCTAGGGTTGGCCCTGCCCCAGAGGTCTGGAGGCGGGGAGCGGGCGCGTAGCCCGGCCCGTGCCCTTCTCTGGTTTGGGTGGCTAGGGTTGGCCCTACCCCAGAGGTCTGGAGGGGGGGAGCGGGCGCGTAGCCCGGCCCGTGCCCTTCTCTGGTTTGGGTGGCTAGGGTTGGCCCTGCCCCAGAGGTCTGGAGGGGGGGAATGGGTGCGTAGCCCGACCCGTGCCGTTCTCTGGTTTGGGTGGCTAGGGTTGGCCCTGCCCCAGAGGTCTGGAGGGGAGGAGGGGGCGCGTAGCCCGGCCCGTGCCCTTCTCTGGTTTGGGTGGCTAGGGTTGGCCCTGCCCCAGAGGTCTGGAGGGGGGGAGCGGGTGCGTAGCCCGGCCCGTGCCCACCTCTGGTTTGGGTGGCTAGGGTTGGCCCTGCCCCAGAGGTCTTGAGGGGGGGAGCGAGCGCGTAGCCCGGCCCGTGCCCTTCTCTGGTTTGGGTGGCTAGGGTTGGCCCTGCCCCAGAGGTCTTGAGGGGGGGAGCGAGCGCGTAGCCCGGCCCGTGCCCTTCTCTGGTTTGGGTGGCTAGGGTTGGCCCTGCCCCAGAGGTCTGGAGGGGGGGAGCGGGCGCGTAGCCCGGCCCGTGCCCTTCTCTGGTTTGGGTGGCTAGGGTTGGCCCTGCCCCAGAGGTCTGGAGGGGGGGAGCGGGCGCGTAGCCCGGCCCGTGCCCTTCTCTGGTTTGGGTGGCTAGGGTTGGCCCTGCCCCAGAGGTCTGGAGGGGGGGAGCGGGCGCGTAGCCCGGCCCGTGCCCTTCTCTGGTTTGGGTGGCTAGGGTAGGCCCTGCCCCAGAGGTCTGGAGGGGGGGGAGCGGGCGCGTAGCCCGGCCCGTGCCCACCTCTGGTTTGGGTGGCTAGGGTTGGCCCTGCCCCAGAGGTCTTGAAGGGGGGAGCGAGCGCGTAGCCCGGCCCTTGCCCTTCTCTGGTTTGGGTGGCTAGGGTTGGCCCTGCCCCAGAGGTCTTGAGGGGGGGGGAGCGAGCGCGTAGCCCGGCCCGTGCCCTTCTGTCACGCCCCGCTTCCCAAAAATGTGGAGGCGAGACGTGAGAAGGTCCGCTCAGACTTGAAGCTGTGAAACTTCAAGTCTGATAAGCGTATAAATTATCATATGGTAGGTCCTTGCAATGCAAACGAAACAACAATAATAATAAAGGTAAGAGACAAAAGAGAAATCTCTGAATATCCATTGAATGAATTACAATATCACAGAAAAGCCACCAGGCTAAAGGAAAAAGAGTCTAAGGCCCAACATGGCCAACAAGGTATAACATACATACAAAGGTGCCACGCACCAACAACTAACAGCAAACCTAAACAAAGAAGTGAACACGAGCGGTCTTCAAGACATGCCCCTGGTGTCCACTCACCAGCACAGCAAACATCAGCATCAGCAACACCATATTCCCTGCAACAAAACTCTGGCTCTGGGTCTAACATGTGTCACCCAAAAGAGAGAGGGGCACATGTCAGCAAGTCTGGAAAGACTTGTGCAAGGAAACTGAAAGGAAAGCAACTAGCAACCTAGCAGTTATAGTATTAAGCAATGACATGGCAGTTAAGTATGATGCAACAGTTTAAAGGAGAGACAAGCATGCACAATGTAGCCAAAGCTACCAACTCACTAGTTCACAAATCACTTATCACTGTTTTCACTTATCACTGTTAATCACTTAAACACTAGAGATTTCGCCTGCAGGCTGGAGTGGCGGATCAGGCCATCTCGTACTCTGGTGACGCATATCTCTTACTCACTTAAACACTAGAGATTTCGCCTGCAGGCTGGAGTGGCGGATCAGGCCATCTCGTGCTCTGGTGACGCATATCTCTTACCCCACCCCTACGTGTATCGAGCATTTGCTCGCTTCTGGATCACGGGCCAGGAAGTGTATTTGGCATAGGGTTGTGCCCACGAAGAGTGGGTGCCTAGCCGGTATCCGAGCGTTGGGGTTTCCAACTACATGGCTCGCTTCTGGAACACGAGCCAGGAATATAATGTTGTAGCGTGTGCTACACAATCACAATAATTTATTACTATGCAATGACATGAACAAATGATTGCGTACCGTTAATTGAATTTAAACGTGACATACAAGCATGATGAGGGTGACGGACCAAGCTTCGTTGTCAAGCTTGGTCAATGGCGTCTAAACGGCTATCCTTTCACCGTTTAGTCTCTTTTACGCTAAAACAAGGTAACGGCCTAAGACATGGCCCAAATCAAGAGATGCAAGTTTCACTTGCCTATCACCGGGGATGACGGTTACGAAAGTTCGTTTCCGCGAATGCTAGGCTACGGGGAATCGCTGTTATGGGGAACAATCATCAAAACACAAGTATTTTATTAGGGTTTCATAAAAATTACAATAAGATAAGAAAACAACGGTAGATCGATTTCTTACCGAGAGGAGGCGGAAGAAACACTCCGGGGAACCCTAGGATCAGATCTGGAGAAGATTGGAGAAGTTTGGGGAAACTAGGGTTTAGGGGGATTTGGGGATTTTGATGGGTTTGATGAGATTTTGGGGAAGATGAGAGGTAGATAGAGTGAATGGATGGATTGGATGATGGATTTAGGGCTTGGAATGGAGAAATGGAGCTTGGAAGAAGATGGGGGCTGAAGAGGGAAGTTTTTAGGGTTTTGGGTCGTGTTGGAGAAGAAGAAGTCGAGTGGGTTGGGTTTAAATAGGCTAGGCTGGCGGCTGCCCAGAAATTAGGGTTTTAACACTGGTTAGTCGGTCAAAGAGCAACCACTGACCGACTAGTTTGGCAACTAGTCGGTCGGTCGACCAACGCAGACCGACTAAGTGCAAACAGTAACTCCTGAACGAAAATAGGATTTAGAGTTAGTCGGTCCATGAACAAGTACTGACCGACTAGTTTTGAATCTAGTCGGTCGATGAACGTTCTTAGACCGACTAAGAGTAAACAGTAACTCCTGAATTATTGATTGAATGAACTAGTCGGTTCCAGTTGATTTCCTGACCAACTAAATTGGAATCTAGTCGGTCGGTTGATCTTCTTGAACCAACTAACGTGCACGAAAAGTGCTGATTCGAAGCGCGAAGCTTCGGGAAGATTTCCATGGCTTCTAGGATCGATTTATACTCTAAGATATGATCGATATGAAGCTCATCACGAGTGACTTACTCCGAATTCATTGATTCTAAGGAAGAACCTAGAAGATCACATCAAAAGGAATGAAAACGAAAGCTAGGAATTCTCAACGAGATAAATGAAAGCGAGAACTATGGAAATGGAAACCACACAAGGAGAGAACCCACCATCACAAGCAAAACACACTGATAATCCAATCATACAAAAACCAGTCGTTACATCCTACCTACCTTAGAATAAAGTCCGTCCTCGGACTTCCTAACATATATATAGTCGCTCGGGTAACTACCCTCAACCAATATCACATCATAAATTCAACCAAGTACTTTCATTTCAAAAATAATTTTCACATTTATTTAGACATTCAAATACATGCAAATATTTCACCATATTTTCACCCCACATATAGTCCTATAACTATATATTGGCACAGCCACCCACAATCGTGTGCGTAACATAACCAAGCACAAACAACTCAAACACCATACATACATCATCCGTCCATATTCACCACCACATACAATTATACCAAAGTACATAGAGTATACCCACTCAAGCTTGAGTGAGACTCAAATCATAGCAGGACATTACATGTGTAACACAGCATCCATACACATACCAATACCACTCCAAGGCATACACATCCACGTATCACATATTTTCACACCATATCCATCCATTTATAATTACCATATCAACACATCAACTACATACAAGTTTAAGAGATGCAATAGTCGGGTATACCTCCTGATATACACGCATACGACATCTCATAAAACAAGTAGTACCAATAAAAATCATCATTCTGTTATCATACGTATATCACATCATACTCAAGCAAAAAATTACCTACACACAACATACAATTGCCAACACCCATACCACTATATACACACCACGAAACCAAGACTACGACGACATAATCACTTAACTAATGGGCCCACCAAACTATAACAAGGTTGACACAGGCAACGACAAGCTCTATGGGCTAGACAATAGGAAGGAACCGAACCTAGATCATGACGAATAGAAAGATCGAAAAACATGAAAACGGTTGTGTAACGATGTAATGATGCTCCATTAGGACACATGGAAAATAGTGTAAGTAACATATTCTAAAATACGAAAAGTTTGAAAACTGTCACACTTCAAAGTTGGAGTCCTCGTTTGTATAAAATTATTTAGAGGTCGATAAGCAAGTTGTTTGAAAACGAGTTTGAGACGAATATACGTAATAAGAGGAAAAGTGGTTTATTGGCTTATATAAAATCATCATGAGGAAAAAGGAAATCATTTACTCGAACATTAAAACATAGGTCAGAAATGTTATGCGGCAGCAATCTAAAAATTTTGGAAAAGTTTTGAGATTTGAAGATTGAAATCAGATCAAGTATAGTGTGGAGAAATTAAGCGCATGCTAAAGGTTTTCCAAATCTTAAAACTGAAGAGAAATCCCAACTAAACCATATCGAAAATACTTTTAGAGAAGTCCGGATTTGCCAACAAAATTGATTTATACAAGATCTTAATGTACGAGCAAAACGAACGTGGTAGCGATATATAAAAATAATTGAAGTCATATTTTAGAAATTATCTTAAAAGTGTGTATGGTGAATGGAAAGATAATAGCTTAGTAGTATGGAAAGAGAAAAGGATATTTAAACTCATCAAGTTAGTATTAAAACTTTTAAACCGTTTTATGAAGGGTCTAAGTCAGGAATGATTTCGAAATAGTAATTTTTACAAAAATTGAGATAAGGAAAGCGTTGATCATAAAATCGACTTGCTGAAAGCTGAAATCCCAAGGGACTCGAAAGATATATTAAAGTAAGCACGATGAGATTTTTTTTTGAATAAAATCTTAATGGCATAAGTAAGAAGGGAAATTATAAATCGAGTTAGGAGAAATAGAAGTATGGTTCAAAATGAAATTGGTATATGAAAAGGGACAAGACATTTATATCGATACGAAAGTATATGCTGAAAATATTATAAACTTCTAATCTAAAAATCTCAACACAAGTTTCGATATTTAAAAATATAAATAATTTAAGTCGGCGAAGGAGCATGAAACCTTACATATATCAAAAGTGTTTCGAACAAATTTAAACTTAACGAAAGAAGAAGATCGAAGATACTTTTAGGGAAATAAGGATTCGCCAAAAGAACGTGTCGGTATAAAAACTTTTGAAGTACGAGTACGACGAACCTATAATTGATATATACCAAAAATTAGTTGAAGTCCATTCAGTTTGGAAAAATACCCCTAAAGGTATGTAAGATAAGTGGTTAAAATAAATTTTTGTAGTTAGGAAAAAGGACGGTATATCGAACCATCAGGATAGTAATAAAGTTTAAAAATCGAAATGCGAAAGATACATTGTTAGACAAATAGTACAAGATAGTAATTTTAAAATTACGACCAAAAGTCTTCAAAATTCAAGAACGACTTTTAACTCCATCGAAATTTAGGGAGACATATTTAAAGAAGTTTAGAACAAAATTTAAATTGAGTGAAACTTCAAATAAGGAAAGCATTCGAAAATAACTTTGGAAGAATCAAGATTTGCAACGGAAAACATTTGAAAGATCAAGGATAATTGTAATGAGGTGGTCATGTGAATTGAGGATTGTTGAAAGCTGAAATCATCTGTGACTTGAAAAGTATATTAAGGGAGTGCGACGAGTCATTTGAATAGCATAAATAAGAAAGGAAAATTCATAATCGAATTTGGAAAAATAGAATTGCGGCTCAGAATTAAATCGATTCATGAAAAGGGACAAGATATTCAAATAGGTATGAAAGGTACAGGCTGTAAAACATTATAAAACAGTAATCAAAATCTCGTCAAAACCTTCGAATTTCAAAAATTAATTTAAGTCAACGAAAGAGTACGAGATATAAGTATACATATAACAATTGAAATTCCATTTAGCTTGGAAAAGATTTTAAAGTATGTATGCTATGCGATTAAAATGGATCTCATAGTTAGAAAATGGTATATCGAATTTTCCCAAAATAGTATTGGAGTCTTTAAACCGAAATGCGAAATATAGACAAGAAAATGGTTACGAGTTAGCAATTATAATTACGACCATTAGACTCCGAAATCTACAAGGAATTTGACTCAATCGAAAAGTGAGAAATTTTAAGTATATACGTAGCGGGTTTAAAACAAAATTTAAACTTAACGAAAACTTTAATAAGGGAAATCGAAAAATAACTTTAAAATAAATTAAGCCTTGCGAATGGGGACCTTCGAAGGATCAACGATTATCGAAACATGGTGGTCATGGGAATCGAGGCAAGGGGTTTGGTCGGATGATCAAAGCACAAATACGCCTAGGATACGACTTAGGAAAATCTACGGGAATCTCCTACGGTCAACCAGCTAAAGATTATGGAACTAAGCGCTAAGACTTCCCTAAGGGCTAGACAGCGATGAAATGAGTTCAGCTTGGTCCGAAATCGATGAACCCAAGCGAGAGACCAAAGAATTATAGAAGTCTATCCTAGTCAAAGCTAGACAGGAACCACTAAGGTAACTCTTAAGGCTATCAAATCAATCACTAACATGGAGTCTACTAACAATCAAGGATCCCTAACTAGCAAGCACAAACTTCTAACTAAGTCTCACTATGGTTCTGATCTAATGGATTTCCTACCAAGCTAGGACAGATGCTCTAACACGCCTACCAGCCACCTAAGACATAGGAACGCTAAAAACCTAGACTCCGGGCTTATAACTTGGATGTTCTAATTCATTTAATGGACATCCTTTAATTATTATCGTTGTTCCGATAGTTCGCATTTGCAAATGGACCTGCATGGGCCACCACTAAAACCTGTCACGCCCCGCTTCCCAAAAATGTGGAGGCGAGACGTGAGAAGGTCCGCTCAGACTTGAAGCTGTGAAACTCCAAGTCTGATAAGCGTATAAATTATCATATGGCAGGTCCTTGCAATGCAAACGAAACAACAATAATAATAAAGGAAAGAGACAAAAGAGAAATCTCTGAATATCCATTGAATGAATTACAATATCACAGAAAAGCCACCAGGCTAAAGGAAAAAGAGTCTAAGGCCCAACATGGCCAACAAGGTATAACATACATACAAAGGTGCCACGCACCAACAACTAACAGCAAACCTAAACAAAGAAGTGAACACGAGCGGTCTTCAAGACATGCCCCTGGTGTCCACTCACCAGCACAGCAAACATCAGCATCAGCAACACCATATTCCCTGCAACAAAACTCTGGCTCTGGGTCTAACATGTGTCACCCAAAAGAGAGAGGGGCACATGTTAGCAAGTCTGGAAAGACTTGTGCAAGGAAACTGAAAGGAAAGCAACTAGCAACCTAGCAGTTATAGTATTAAGCAATGACATGGCAGTTAAGTATGATGCAACAGTTTAAAGGAGAGACAAGCATGCACAATGTAGCCAAAGCTACCAACTCACTAGTTCACAAATCACTTATCACTGTTTTCACTTATCACTGTTAATCACTTAAACACTAGAGATTTCGCCTGCAGGCTGGAGTGGCGGATCAGGCCATCTCGTGCTCTGGTGAGGCATATCTCTTACTCACTTAAACACTAGAGATTTCGCCTGCAGGCTGGAGTGGCGGATCAGGCCATCTCGTGCTCTGGTGACGCATATCTCTTACCCCACCCCTACGTGTATCGAGCATTTGCTCGCTTCTGGATCACGGGCCAGGAAGTGTATTTGGCATAGGGTTGTGCCCATGAAGAGTGGGTGCCTAGCCGGTATCCGAGCGTTGGGGTTTCCAACTACAGGGCTCGCTTCTGGAACACGAGCCAGGAATATAATGTTGTAGCGTGTGCTACACAATCACAATAATTTATTACTATGCAATGACATGAACAAATGATTGCGTACCGTTAATTGAATTTAAACGTGACATACAAGCATGATGAGGGTGACGGACCAAGCTTCGTTGTCAAGCTTGGTCAATGGCGTCTAAACGGCTATCCTTTCACCGTTTAGTCTCTTTTACGCTAAAACAAGGTAACGGCCTAAGACATGGCCCAAATCAAGAGATGCAAGTTTCACTTGCCTATCACCGGGGATGACGGTTACGAAAGTTCGTTTCCGCGAATGCTAGGCTACGGGGAATCGCTGTTATGGGGAACAATCATCAAAACACAAGTATTTTATTAGGGTTTCATAAAAATTACAATAAGATAAGAAAACAACGGTAGATCGATTTCTTACCGAGAGGAGGCGGAAGAAACACTCCGGGGAACCCTAGGATCAGATCTGGAGAAGATTGGAGAAGTTTGGGGAAACTAGGGTTTAGGGGGATTTGGGGATTTTGATGGGTTTGATGAGATTTTGGGGAAGATGAGAGGTAGATAGAGTGAATGGATGGATTGGATGATGGATTTAGGGCTTGGAATGGAGAAATGGAGCTTGGAGGAAGATGGGGGCTGAAGAGGGAAGTTTTTAGGGTTTTGGGTCGTGTTGGAGAAGAAGAAGTCGAGTGGGTTGGGTTTAAATAGGCTAGGCTTGCGGCTACCCAGAAATTAGGGTTTTAACACTGGTTAGTCGGTCAAAGAGCAACCACTGACCGACTAGTTTGGCAACTAGTCGGTCGGTCGACCAACGCAGACCGACTAAGTGCAAACAGTAACTCCTGAACGAAAATAGGATTTAGAGTTAGTCGGTCCATGAACAAGTACTGACCGACTAGTTTTGAATCTAGTCGGTCGATGAACGTTCTTAGACCGACTAAGAGTAAACAGTAACTCCTGAATTATTGATTGAATGAACTAGTCGGTTCCAGTTGATTTCCTGACCGACTAAATTGGAATCTAGTCGGTCGGTTGATCTTCTTGAACCAACTAACGTGCACGAAAAGTGCCGATTCGAAGCGCGAAGCTTCGGGAAGCTTTCCATGGCTTCTAGGATCGATTTATACTCTAAGATATGATCGATATGAAGCTCGTCACGAGTGACTTACTCCGAATTCATTGATTCTAAGGAAGAACCTAGAAGATCACATCAAAAGGAACGAAAACGAAAGCTAGGAATTCTCAACGAGATAAATGAAAGCGAGAACTATGGAAATGGAAACCACACAAGGAGAGAACCCACCATCACAAGCAAAACACACTGATAATCCAATCATACAAAAACCAGTCGTTACATCTTCTCTGGTTTGGGTGGCTAGGGTTGGCCCTGCCCCAGAGGTCTGGAGGGGGGGAGCGGGCGCGTAGCCCGGCCCGTGCCCTTCACTGGTTTGGGTGGCTAGGGTTGGCCCTGCCCCAGAGGTCTTGAGGGGGGGAGCGAGCGCGTAGCCCGGCCCGTGCCCTTCTCTGGTTTGGGTGGCTATGGTTGGCCCTGCCCCAGAGGTTCGGAGTTTTATCGAACTGCAAAACTTGTGTAGGAATAACCATAATGGGAATAACAGACGAACATATACACTGCGTATAAGAAAAGAAAAACTCACAACTATTGGTAGAACTTTAGCAGATGTTTTGTGTTCCAAGGGTGGGCCAGTTCGCTCCCTTCGGGGGTGGCCAGGATGTATGTGGCCGGCCCGACAATGTCGATGACCGTGTAGGGTCCTTCCCACTTAGCGGCCAGCTTTCCCCGTTTCGCAGTCTCAGGGAGGAAGGTGGCATCTCGGAGGACCAAATCACCGATCTTGAAGGTCCGCGGTTTCACCCGGGAGTCGTAATACCGCGCCATCCTTTGGCTGTGCTTGACGAGGCTAGTCAGGGCCCGGTCCCGCACCTCGTCTATCAACTCCAGGCTGAGGCCGAGTCCTCCTCCGTTGGTCTCTTCATCGAAGAGCTTTAGCCGGAGTGTCTCTTCGCCGATTTCCACGGGAACGACCGCCTCCGTCCCGTAGGCTAGCATGAAGGGACTTTCCCCGGTCGAAGCCTTGTGGGTGGTACGATAAGACCACAGGATCCCCGGCAGCTCGTCGACCCACGCCCCCAGAGTGGCGTCCACCTTCTTCTTCATCGGATTCAAGATACACTTATTCGCGGCCTCCGCCATTCCGTTGCACTGCGGGTGGGTGACTGACGCGAATTGGAGTTTGATCCCCCAGCCCGAGCAGAAGTCGCGGAAGCCTTCGCAATCGAATTGCTTTCCATTATCCGTGACAATGGAGCGGGGAATCCCGAAGCGGCATATGATGGATTGCCAAATGAAGCCCTTCATGTCTATCCACGTGATTCGCGCCAGCGGCTCAGCCTCCACCCATTTTGTGAAGTAGTCCACGGCGACGACTAGATACTTCCTTCCTCCAGAGGCCTTTGGGAATGGCCCCAGGATGTCGAGTCCCCTCTTGGCGAAGGGGATTGGGCTCAAGATGGGCATCAGGTTGGCCGGGGGTGCAGTCGTCCGCCGGCCGAACTTCTGGCATGCCTCGCACTTCTTGACGTACTGTACCGCATCCCGGATCATCGTCGGCCAGTAGTATCCTTGGCGCATTATTTTGTGGGCGATGGTGCGTCCGCCATGGTGGTTTCCACAAAAGCCTTCATGCACCTCGCGGATGACTTGCTCGGCCTGCTCCGGGCCCAAGCATTTCAGGTAGGGCAGGACGTCGAAATTGGCTCGGCGGCGGCGGTACAGCACCCCGTCGAGGAGCATGAATGACAGGGCCCGCCTCTCCACCTGTTTTGCCAGCATCCGTTCCTCGGGTAGCTCGCCCGTCTCTAGGTACTTCCTTATGGGGGTCATCCAGGATGTTCTCATGTCCACGCACTTCAGTTCTTCTTCGTCGATGGTCGGCGTCATCAGGCTTTCCACGCAGATTGCCTTCCCGATCTTGGCCGCCGAGGAGGAAGCCAGCTTAGATAGGGCATCCGCCCGAAGGTTGTTGGAGCGGGGTAGGTGTTGGACGCCCGCTTTCTTGAACTTACGGAGTTCGATCTGGATGCGATTCAGGTATCGCTTCATTGTTTCCTCTCGGGCCTCGAAGCCCCCCAGGATCTGTTAGATGACGAGGCGGGAGTCACTTGGGAGCAGCACGTTCGTCGCCCCCACTGCCCTTGCGAGTTTTAGCCCGTTAACCGCGGCTTCATACTCCGCGACATTGTTGGTGGCCGGGAAGCTGAAGCGTAGGGCGTACTCCAACGAACATCCGTCAGGTGTCTGAATGACTATACCCGCTCCTGTCCCGGAGCCTGTTGCAGAGCCGTCGACGTGGATGGTCCACAATTCGTCCGTTGTCGTTGGGGGGGCGCTGAGGGTTCGCCCACCTCGATCCTCCGTGGGGACGTGGTCGCCGACGGGAGCTCCGTCCGGTCCCCCGGCGGGACTTCCGTGGTGCATTCCACCACGAAGTCGGCCAGCGCTTGGCCCTTGATCGCCGTCCGGGCCTTGTACGCTACGTCGAACTCGCTGAGCTCGACGCTCCAGTTGAGCATTCTCCCCGACCGCTCCAGCCTTTTCAGGTTCTTTTCGAGGGGCATGTCGGTGTGGACGATTATGGGGTGGGCCTGGAAGTAGGGTCGGAGCTTCCGGGCCGTGGTTATTAGGCAGTAGGCGGCTTTCTCGATAGGGCTGTAACGAGTCTCCGCCTCCCGGAGGATTCGGCTGGCGTAGTAAACGGGGCACTGCACCCCTCCTTCCTCCTTGACCAGGACGGAGCTAACCGCCTCCTCGTTGGTCGCCAAGTATAACCCTAGGGGTTCGCCTTCCCCCGGCCGCGCGAGAAGTGGTGGGCTTTGCAGGTAGGCTCTCAGCTCCGCGAACGCCCGCGCACAGTCGTCGTCCCACGGGATCACCTTCCTGTTGTTTTTAGCTTCGTCGAAGGCTATCCGCAAGACCCTGAAGAAGGGGAGCGACTTCTCCGCAGATTTCGACAGGAATCGCCCCAGAGCAGTGATCCGGCCATTTAGTCGCTGCAAGTCCCGGATCGTCCGGGGCTCTGTCATACCGATGAGGGCCGTCACCTTGTCGGGGTTCACCTCGATTCCTCGCTTCGTTATCATGAAGCCCAGGAACTTTCCCGACTGCACGCCAAAGATACATTTCGCGGGGTTCAGCCTCAGGTTGTATAGGCGGACCCTCTGGAAGGTCTCCTGCAAGTCGGCGAGGTGGTCGGGGGCCCTCCCGCTCTTCACCAGCATGTCGTCGATGTAGACCTCCAAGTTTCGCCCCACCTGAGGGCCGAATATTCGGTCTACCATCCGTTGATAGGTCGCCCCGGCGTTCTTCAGTCCGAAGGGCATCTTGGTGTAGCAGAAGGTGCCTTTATCAGTGACAAAAGACGTCTTCTCCTGATCCTCCTCCGCCATCGGTATCTGGTTGTATCCCGAGAAGGCGTCCATGAAGCTTAACAACTCATAGCCGGACGCCTGATCCACCAGGTGGTCAATCCTGGGTAGAGGGAAGCTGTCCTTCGGGCATACCTTGTTGAGGTCGGTGAAATCGACGCACATGCGCCACTTCCCACTGGGCTTCTTCACCAGAACGACGTTGGCGAGCCAGTCGGGGTAGTTCACCGGCCGAACAAATTTGGCCTCGAGGAGCCGTTCTACTTCTTCCTCAGCTGCCCTCTTCTTTTCGGCCCCTGCACTCCTCTTCTTCTGTCGGACAGGTCGGGCTTTAGGGTCCGCATTCAACCGGTGGGAGATCACCGTCGGGTCCACCCCGGGCATGTCGGCGGGCGACCACGCGAATATGTCCGCGTTTTCCCGGAGCAAGGCGATGAGGGCCGTCCTCAACGCGGACGGGAGTTTTGTCCCGATGGAGACGGCTCTTCCCTCGCCCGAGGCCACAGGGACCTCTTCTACTTCTTCGGCTGGGGTCGGTCGCTGATCGCAGAAATCCTCCCTCTCGTCCGGGACGAGTGCCGTCAGGACCCGCCTCGGGCTCCTACACAGGGACGACGCATGTTCGTGGTCTCCGCGCGTCTCCCGTCCTCCCCGTACTTGTCCCACCCCCCGCGGGGTTCGGAACTTCATCGTCTGATGTCGCAGGCTGGGGAGCACCTCGATGGCCATCATATAGGGACGCCCTATGATTCCGTTGTACGCCGAGGCGACGTCGACGATGACGAACTGCGCTTCTCTGGTGACGACCATCGGCTCCTTCCCCAGGGTCATTGGCAGGGTGATCATTCCCTCGGTGGGAATCGCATGGCCGGTGAAGCCAGCGACAGGGCCCGCACAGGGCTCCAAGTCCGCACGCCCCCACCCCATCCTCTCGACCGTTGCCAGGAACAGGATGTCACAGGAGCTACCAGTGTCAATCAGGAGTCGGCCGACGTCAATCGCCCCAATCCGAGCCTTGATGACGAGGGCGTCATGGCTCTGGCTCCGTGCCTCCGACCAGTCCTCCTCGGTAAAGGTGATAGGGGGCCGGCGTATCTTTTGTTGCTTCGACCGGTGGCCGGCGCCCGCCATCATCACCGGTCGGGCCTCGGCCCCCAGGGTTGCGGACGCTCGTCCCGCCGAGGTTGGGCCTCCCGTTATCATCGCAATCCGCATGACCGCCCTCGGGGGGCGGGGCTCCTCCCTATCGTGGTTCACCAGCGGTCCCCGTCCCCCCTCCTCCGGGGGGTCTGTCTCGCCTGCCGCCATCCGCCTTCCCGCAACAAAGTTCCCCAGGTGACCCGCCTGGATCAGTCGCTCGATCTCTCTTTTAAGGGAGAAACAGTGGTCGGTGTCGTGACCGTGGTCCCGGTGATAACGGCAGTATCTCCGAGGGTCCCACCTCGCCGGGTCCGTCCTCATCTCCCGGGGAGGCGCCGGCAGTAACCCGGCCCTTGTCGCTGCGGCCAGCACCTCCATCATGGGGGCGTTGAGTCGCGTGTAATGCGCCGGTGGGGGGTCCTCTTGTCCTGAGATGACTCTGGGGGGCCTCCGCGCCGGGGCAAACTCACGCGCCGGGCCAGGGCGATCTTGTGGGCGGGGCTCGGGCGACACCCGCCGCGGTAGGGTCGTCTGATTGCGGGCTCGGCCCCTCTCTTCCCGCCCCGGCGTAAGGTGCGGCCGGGGTCCGTCTTGGGATGGTTTCACAGGGGAGAGTATGACCTTTGCACCGAGGGTCTCTTCAGCCAAGGCGTGCCTTTCAGCCATTGCCACCAACGCTTCATAGTCGGTCGGCGGATCCCGGAGCAGGGATTTATGGAGGCTCCGGGTCCGCAACCCCGTCTTGAAGGCCAGCATAAGCACCTCATCGCCGCATGTCACCACCGACCGTCTTTCCTCCTGGAAGCGGCGGAGGTATCTTCCCGTCCTCTCCCCCTCCTTTTGGACTATCGTGCTGAGATAGTCTAAAGGCTTCTTTTTCGTCCGCCCGGCCCGGAACTCTTGGCAGAACCTGTGGGATAACTCGCCAAAGCTCCCGATGGTCCTCGCGGGCAGGCCAAAGTACCAGTCCAGTGCGGTTTCTCTCAGGCTCTGGGAGAAATGCCGGCACAGGAACGCCTCGTCCACACCCTGTGCCTCCATCGCCCCCCGGTATTGGTGTACGTGTGTGAGGGGGTCGCCCCTCCCATTGTACACCGCCAAGTGAGGAGGTTTGAACTTTTTGGGCCTCGGGGCGGACGTTATCCACCGTACGAGCGGCGTGGCCTCCTCCGGGTAGGTAGGGTGATCCGGGGCATCCCCTCTCCGCCATTCGGGGGTCAGGCTCCGGTCGCGTCGCGGCCGTCGGCAGTCCCCCGCCCTCGGGGAGTAGTCCGATGGTCGTCTGGCGGGGCTCCTTCCTCGGGCCGAGGACTCGACGGGTTGTGGGCTGCGGCTCTCCCAGCGCCAGTACCTCCCGGCCAGCTCTCCTCGGGCCTCCATCCGTTCCTGATTCTCCCGGAGGAGCCTCTCGCGCTCGGCGGCGAGGAAGCGTAGTTGTCAGCAAACGGCTTCCTCGTGCAGGGTATCGGAGGGGTGGTGCTGGTGACGCGGGTCGCCTCCTCCAGGTGGGGGTCTGTTTAGCAACGGGTCCCGCCCGTTCCCGGGCCGCCGTCCCATCATCGTCTCTTCAATGACTTCTTGGTTGCTCCTGTTTTCCTTCCTCAGCCTTTCGCGCTCCGCGACGATGAAGCGGAGTTGGCGGCGGGCGGTCTCCTCTTCCTGGTAGGCCCTCCGGGCGGTCTCGACCGCCTCGTCCAAACGCCTTTGCGCGGCGGCCGCCTCCCCCAGGCGCCTCCACCGCTGCGCAACTTCCATCTCCTCTTCCAGGAGCCTTTGCTGGGCCGCAATCTCCTCAGCGAGCCCCCTATTCTCCCCCTCCTCCTCAAATTAAGGATGGAGGTTCCGCCTCACGTCCAGGGGCTCCGAGGGGCCGGGCGGAGGCTCCGTTCCAGCCGTCTGATAGCCCTTCCTGGCCAGGGGGACGGCCTCAAAGCTCTTCAGGACGACGGGGGCCGAAGTATGTACAGTCTCGGTGCCCATCCCCAGAAGGGGGTCGGACGCCGGGGTGATTTGTAGAAAGATCTTAGGCTTCATGATCACTAACCGCGGCATCGAAGCCAACTCGAACAAGATCGAGTCCCCGATCAATACGAAAGAGCCGACGACTATCAAGGAGTTGCAAAGGCTGAACGGCCGGATCGTGGCCCTTAGGCGCTTTCTGTCCAAATTAGTAGAAAGATTGCTCACATTCTTTCGAGTTCTAAGGAAGGCTCTCGTCGAACCAGACGGGAAAAGAAAAGCCGTGGAATGGGACGAAAGCTGCGCCCGAGCATTCGCCGAGCTTAAGAAGTACTTCCGTAGCCCCCTGCTCCTCACCAAGCCCAAGGAAGGGGAGCCGCTGAGCCTATACTTAGCTAGCACCATGAAAGCGATGAGATCGGTGTTGATCTAAGAGGACACCAGAGTGCAGCGACCAGTCTACTACACCAGCCGAATCCTACGAGATGCAGAGGGGCAGTACTGCCCCATAAAGAAACTAGCCTACGCCCTCGTCCTCTTAGTACGATGACTTCGACCCTACTTTCAAGCCCACACTATCTTGGTTCTAACCGACTCCCAGCTCGAAAAAAACTTAAGAGGTTTGATCGAATGGAAAGGATGCTGAACTGGGGGGGGTCGAGCTGAGCGAATTCGACATCAAGTACAAGCCGAGGACATCCATCAAGGGACAATCACTAACCTACATCATCGTTGAATGTACCTTTGGCGACACAACACCTTCTGATTGGAGCAGGCCCAGACCTGGTAACACCTTGCCCATTATCCTTTCTTTCAACTGATATCACTCCTGATGTTCGTCCAGAAGAGAAAGACACCTGGGTCATCCATGTAGATGGATCTGCAACCAAGACAGACAGTGGGGCCGGCATCGTCATTCGATCTCCTAATGGGAACATGGTAGAATACGCCCTCTGGTTCGAATTCCCGGCAACTAATAACGTGGCGGAGTACGTGCCCGCCATCAACGGCCTAAAGCTAGCTAGGGCGCTGGGGGAAGATACAGTAAGCCTCTTTAGCGACTCTCGACTCATACTTAACCAACTATAAGGGGATTACACAGCTCGAGAGGAAACGATGCAATGCTACCTTGCATCGGTCATGTTCGAATTGTCCAAGTTCAGGCACGCCAAGACCCTCCACATGCCGAGGTCGAAAAACGTATGTGCTGACGCCGTCTCCAAACTGGGCTCCTCTTTCCTAAAAGAGTTGGGTCGCGCTATCTACGTTAAGAGCCTCCAAAACCCCAGCACAGGAGGAGAGGAGAATATGGACATCGATGGAGAACCTACCTGGATGGACCCCATCATTCGGTTCCTTGCTGTTACGAGGTGGAACTCTCGTACAATGAATTTGTATTATGGAGAACCAAGGGCACTGTGGTTATATGGAAATGAGGGGTTAGGTAGGCTGTTTTACAGGTGATTAGTGGGATGAAGAGGTTGGATCCATTGCCGGTGAAGCTCACAGGATCGTATCTCGTCGGACGTAGCTGAGGAAGGTCGGACGGCGGGGGGGCTGACGCCGACTTTGGCCAAGGGGCGAGCTCTCCTGCAGCACGAACAACTCGTCAGAAGGGCGGGGTTGGGGTCCAACCCTTAGCCCCTCCGATGCTTAAGTCAGTAAAAGGGCTTAAATGGGGGGCTGGACACGCCGGCTGGATCAACGGTGTGTCCGCCGCGCGTGACGAGCTATAGGTGGGAGAACAAAGATATGGAAGACCTTCGCTCTCGTGTGTGAATAATGGAAGATGAGAGAATTTTTCTAACCTCTTTCTCGTAAGAGGAGAGGAGGTATTTATACCTGACGGGTGATGACTAGGCGGAGCTGACCTGGCATGCTGACTGGACGCGCTGAGCTGGCTCGGTTGTCAGCGGAAACTCCAGGTAAGGACGTCGGGAACCGGGTTGCCTGACCTGCTTTCGTCAGGCGGCGCGACGACCAGGGGGAGCTTTTGTCGGGGTGTCAGAGCCGAAAGCATTGTCAGATGGCTCAGCTGCCAGGGGTGCTTTGTCAGACGGTCGGGTGACGTATGTGTCGGTCGTGTCCTTATCCTTGGCCGTTTGTCGCTAGCGACGAGCTGAAAGCCGGGTGGTGTCACCCCAGGCGTCGTGGTTCGCGGGAGTCGGGCGGGCCGTCCCGATTGGCCTTGGGGCACGGCCCGCTGGTGCGGAGGGATACGTCCACGCCGGTCGGCAGGCCTAGCCTAGCTGCCCCAGCGTCACCGAGCGTGCTACCTCGGCGGGCTGGGCGGCTGTGGTCGTTCGCCACGGCCGACTGCGGTTGTTCGCCTCGACCGGCCGCGGCTGTGCGCCTCGCCCGGTTCGGGGAGCGCTGCCAGGCGCGCCTGTCTCCGTGATGCCCTGGATTTCTGGGGCGACGCCCCCTTTGTGACAGGGCGAATTAGTGGGATTTGTTAGCGGATCCGGGCGGGTGTCGGGCTACTACGATCTTTAGGTCGTAACACTTGCCATTGGCGAGGTCCCCACGAACCCAGAGGAACGTCGAACACTGGAGTGAAGAGCCCTTAGGTATGTGCTCCACGAGGGAGTATTGTACAGGAGACGATGGACAAAGACCGATGTCCTCCCCTGCCTCAAATGCCTTGGACCCACGGGAGGCAGACTACGTCATCCGGGAGATCCACGAAGGGCTCTGTGGTAACCACCACAGGGGAAAAATGTTCGCGCTGAAGATCCTAAGGTAGGGGTACTACTGGCCAACTTTGGTCAATAACTCGATGGAGTATGTTTGGAAATGCTCGGAGTGCCAGAGGTTCGAAAAGCTCAGCTCATCGCCCCCGACCGAGCTCGTACCAATAATCAGCCACATCCCCTTCGCAAAATAAGGGCGAGACATTCTCGGCCCCTTTGCTCCCGCGAGCGGGCATAGAAAGTTCCTGAACGTGGCGGTGGACTATTTCACGAAATGGATCGAGGCCAAACCCTTATCCACCATTACCTGGAAAAAAGAAAAAAGCTTCGTATGGAAGTCCATCATCCGCATATTCGGGATCCCTTGATCCATCATCACCGACAATGCCCTTTATGCTTGCCTACGGGACTGAGTGATTCGGGTTCAATATTACATATTTAACCCCACATTTAGCCATATTTTGTGCTCATGTGATGCTACATAGTTCTCTAATTCATACGTATTTTGTACACAATTATTTATTAGAGAAAACACTCTATTTGAGCGTAAAACAGTAATTAACGAAGTATTTCTGCAATTTTTATATTTTTCCTAGCTTGGTCTCGATCTCACGATTCCAACGAATATTTATTTGTATTTTTCTGAGATCTGTGCTAATTTCTGTGATTTATTGAATGCAGAATACCAATTTAATGAAGAAATATGCTCAAAATACGAGAAATACGGTCTCCAGCCAATCGGCTGTTGACACGTGGCACATTATACGCCGTCCAATCTTCATCTGACGGCAAATGAGAATTGGAGACGCAGTAAATCCCCCACCGTTCGATTACGATCGAACGGTCAAAATTTCTCCCGCTCGAAGCGCAGCTCAGCACAGCAAGTGGCCACGTGGCATCATCCTACGCGTTTGCCGCTGAATCCAACGGCGGATATTATTCCCGCTCGAAACAACACAGCTCTTTCGCAGCGGAGCTTCTCTTGGCGACGTGGCATCCATCCGCACTTGGTGATGGAGATCCAACGGCTTGCAACGCTGAACGCAGAACATTCGAAGCGGCGAATCCCTGGGGCGACGTGGCGAAATCCACACCGCACAACGTCGATCCAACGGATGCCGTTAGCCCCACAACTTGAAAGCAGAAGCGGTGACGTGGCGCGATGAAGGCCATGCGATCGGAATCCAACGGTAACGAAATAAGGTTGAGTTCGATTCGAACTCGATTTTGAACGCGGGCGAGATCCGATAAGGAGGCCACGTGGCAGCTCTATGTTTAATCCCGCAAGATCGGACTGCCAGGATTTGTAGTGGTTCGTGGATGTGGGTTTGGGTTGATTGGATGCGAGGTTTAAACCTGTTAGCTCATTAAACCCGCAATGCCTATTATTTAAGCGTATTCTAGGGTTTTGGGGCGGATTATTGGCGTATTGGAGCATCTAGGAGCCGAATCTTCTCTCTGAAAAATTCTGTAAATTTCCAGAGGCTATTCTTCAGTTTTCCAGGGAGTTTGGAGTCTTAGATTGGAGTTTTGGTGATATTTTCTTAAACTCATACCCCGTATTTGGGTGTTTTCTATTGTATTTTGCTATGAACTTGAAGTATTTGGCTATGAAACTAGTTTATTCTTGCATTATAAGTAGCTAATTCTTATTTGTGCATGGTATGGAGTAGTTAGGGGATGTGAATCGTATTTGTTTGATTGAATATCATCGTTCGTAAGCGTTTATGCCGCTAAAGTTGTAATTTTTACTATTAAATCCGCTTTTTCATCTTCCAAAAGAAGTGACTAGGTTGATGATCACCCCAAAATGGTGAGCTTTGATCTCTCCAAAAGAGAGTTTCATACCGTATTCGTAGGATTATAATTTTAGCGACTATTTAATTCATATTGTGCTTGAATCCCCAAAAGGGTATCTTCCGATGAATCGCTCCCAAAAGGAGGATTTATTGAGTTATATTTGATCAACCAACGTATACGAATCACTGATCCTAACGAACCCATACCATGTGCATACTTCTCATTGTTATTTTCACGAATTTTCATTGTTCGTATCGTTCACATATTCACAATTTACCATCAAACTCATTCACACCATCGCCATTTAAAGTGTTTAGTTTCTCTACGTAGATTTTCTATTTGATCTAAGTTTATGGTTTCAACAGATTTCTCCCGAGGATTTGACATCTGGACTTCCGGATTATACTACTTGCACGGACTCTTGCGCTTGAGAGAAGCACCTTTTTGGTCCAACCAAGTTTTGGCGCCGTTGCCGCGGAGAACGATTTGTTACTACGGTTTATTTCATTCAGAAGACCTTCGGTGAGATCTTTCCACTTTATTGTATATAATTTTTGTTTGCTTTTATATATAAAAAAATATTTGTGCTAGTTTATGTGGCATAGGACTCCTAGGACACATAGGTTGACTCGACGTTTTGATATGGCTAATAATAATATGGATGAAAATTTTAGCAACAACAACGAAAATAATGTGCAACCTGGAGTACCTAGGACTTTAAAAGATTTACTCAGACCCACTAGGACTAGCACTGCTTCATGCTTTTTTTACCTAACGATGCAAATTCTTTCAATTTTAAACCTGGGGTGATCCAACTCTTACCCACCTTTCATGGGTTAGACAAGGAAAATTCATATCTTCATATTAAAGGATTTGAGGAGGTATGCTTGACATGCTTTGATGGGAAAACTAGCGAGGACACAGTATATCTTAAACTATTCCCATTTTCATTGAAAGACAAAGCTAAGAATTGGTTGAATGCATTGCCATCACGTTCTATTACTACATGGATTGATTTGCAGGCTGAATTTCTAAAGAAGTTTTTTCCTATTCACAGGACACATGGACTGAAGCGGCAGATCATGAACTTTGCCCAGAAAAGCGAGGAAACATTCTACCAGGCGTTTGAAAGGTTCAATGAGCTGTTGCTTGCATGCCCACACAATGGCTTCGACAAAAGCAGGATTCTTGGCTTCTTCTACGATGGACTGCAGCCGCAGATGAAGAAATTTGTAGAGATGATGTGCAATGGAGGATTCTTTGATAAAGAGCCAGATGAAACTTGGACGTACCTGGAGGAGATAGCAGAAAATGCGCAGACATGGGACACTACTTCAGACTACGAGAGAGGAGGCCACTCTGCACCATCCCAGCCTACACGAGGAGTGATATTCAATTTGAAGCAAGAGGATGCGTTGGAGGCAAAGATGGAGGCCATGATCTCAAACAAGCTTCACGCCATGAATTTGAAAGAGGCCAAAGCAGTTGAGATAGAGCAGACTTGTGCACTTTGCGATGTTGGATGCCATGACACCAGTGCCTGCCCCACACTTCCAGCTTTGAAGAGCTTGCTAGGCAATCCGACGGGGGTGAACCAAGTGTCCACCAACTACCAGGGCTTCAATTCCAACAACAAGGGGTGGCGCAACAATCCTAATTTAAATTGGGGCCCCAATCAGCAATCTCAGCAGCAGGCCCCACCTCAGTTCAGACAGAATCAATATAACAACAATTATCAAGGTGGAAACCAAAGGATGGACCGTGAGCCAGTGCAACAACAGCAGATGCAACCATTTGGCGATGCGCTTCAGCAGCTTATTCAATTGCAACATGCCCAAATGCAGCAACAACATGCTCAATTTCAGGCTCAGCAGGCTCAGAATCAGCAGATGAGCGAAAGCTTGGCTAGGCTTACGACGACACTGGAGAAAGGTAAGCTCCCATCCCAGTCAATTCCAAATCCTAATATGGGCTCATCTTCTTCTGCAGGAAATAATATGAAGCCTTGCCAAGCTGTGTCCACTTTGAGGAGTGG
Organism: Scilla litardierei; assembly: GCA_030789695.1. Taxonomy (NCBI): domain Eukaryota; kingdom Viridiplantae; phylum Streptophyta; class Magnoliopsida; order Asparagales; family Asparagaceae; genus Scilla; species Scilla litardierei. The sequence continues at coordinate 40,423,269 of CM061134.1, forward strand.
AAAAGAGATTCAGAAGCCTGACCCACCAAGCAGAGAAGCTGAGCAAGAAGAGGGAATTCAGACCCAAGAAGAGGAAATTCAAGAGCAAGAGGAGGTGCAGGAAGAAAGCACGGAAGTGGGTTTGAGCAAAAATGTCATTAAAGAGAAGGAACCCGCAGCATATGTACCTGCAACGCCTTTCCCTTAGCGGCTACTTCAAAAAAACAAAGATAAGTATCAAACTGAAATTCGTGAAATTTTTCAGAAGTGCCAAATAAATATTCCATTGCTTGATGCTATTAATCATATACCTGCCTATGCTAAATTTCTGAAAGACTTGTGCACTGTTAAAAGAAAATTAAATGTGAAAAAGAAAGCATTTTTGACTGAACATGTTAGCTCTATTGTGCAACAAAATACACCACCTAAATTTAGAGATCCTGGATCACCCACCATCACTTGCACCATTGGCACTAAAAAGATTGGAAATGCTTTATTGGATTTAGGTTCTAGTGTCAATATCTTGACATATCCTATTTTTGTGCAGCTTGGGTTAGGACAGCTAAAGCCTACATCTGTTATATTGCAACTAGCTGATAGATCTATTAAAGTTCCAAAGGGATGCATTGAGGATGTCCTCGTGCAGGTGGACAAGTTTTACTACCCCGCGGACTTTATAGTTCTAGACATCCAAGGACCCCAAACTGCCAATGCTACTCCTATCATCCTAGGTAGACCATTCCTAGTGACATGCAATGCTTTAATAAATTGTAGGGATGGTCAACTGAAAATCACTTTTGGCAACATGACTTTGGATTTGAATATTTTTAATACTTGCAAGTTGCCACATGTGGATGATGAGATTGAGAGGGTGCATATTATTGATTCATTGGTGGATGATTATATTTGCTCTGAATTTTGTGATGATGCTTCTATTGTTGAGACTATTATTGGTGATTCTGATGACATATCTTTTGTGCAGGAGAACGTGAAGGAGCTGAACGCAGTATGGGAGCCTAGGTTCGAGGCTTTACCACCTAATGCATCAATTCAAATTTCATCTGAGGTGGAGGATCCAAAGCCCGAATTAAAGCCACTTCATGAGTATCTCAAGTATGCCTTACTAGGAAACGAAAACAGCTTCCCTGTGGTAATATCTTCTAAACTCTCTTTAGAACAGGAAAGCTCTTTACTTGATGTGCTAAGAAAGCATAAAGGTGCTATTGGTTGGTCCATTGCTGACATAAAAGGTATTAGCCCTATTGTATGCATGCATCACATTTATTTGGAGGATGACGCCAAACCCACTAGAGAAATGCAACGTAGGTTAAATCCAACATTAAAAGAAGTGGTGAAAGGCGAGGTTTTAAAATTATTGGATGCAGGCATTATATATCCTATTTCTGACAGCAAGTGGGTTAGCCCTACACAGGTTGTTCCTAAAAAGTCTGGCCTCACCGTGGTTAAAAATGAGAATAATGAGCTTATCCCAGTTAGAGCCACCACAGGTTGGAGGATGTGCATAGACTATAGGAAATTGAACTCCCGAACTAGAAAAGATCATTTCCCTCTTCCATTTCTTGACCAAATTTTAGAGAGGGTAGCTGGACATGAGTACTATTGCTTTCTAGACGGTTATTCAGGTTATTATCAGATTGAGATTGCACCTGAGGACCAGGAAAAGACCACCTTTACCTGTCCCTTTGGTACTTTTGCTTTTAAAAGAATGCCGTTTGGTTTATGTAATGCTCCAGTTACTTTCCAGCGATGCATGCTCAGTATTTTTGATGATATGGTTGAGAAAATTGTTGAGGTATTTATGGATGATTTTTCAGTATATGGTAGCTCTTTTCATGATTGTTTAGCTAACTTGGCTCTTGTTCTTGACAGGTGCATTGAAAAGAACCTCCTATTGAATTGGGAGAAGTGTCATTTTATGACCACAGAGGGACTTATCCTAGGTCACCTAGTTTCTAAAGATGGTATACATGTAGACAGAGCCAAGGTAGCGGTAATTGAGAAGCTACCAAGTCCTAAATGCGTGAAGGACATCAGATCATTTTTGGGACATGCAGGATTTTATAGGCGATTCATCAAAGATTTTAGCGCTATATCTCGCCCTCTTTGCAACTTACTAACTCTAAATGTGGATTTTATTTGGACACCTGAGTGTCAAATTTCTTTTTAAACTTTAAAGAAGTTGCTGATTTCTGCTCCCATTTTGCAGGTACCAGACTGGTCCCTACCATTTGAAATAATGTGTGACGCAAGCAATTACGCAGTTGGTGCAGTCCTAGGCCAAAGAAAAGACAAAGTTCCAGTAGTGATTTACTACGCTAGCAAGACACTAAATGATGCTCAGAGTAATTATACGACGACAGAGAAAGAGTTGCTGGCCGTAGTATTCGCGTTGGAAAAATTCAGGAGCTATATTTTGGTATCACCTATTTTGATTTATACTGATCACTCTGCTTTAAAGTATTTATTGTCTAAAAAAGATGCTAAGCCTCGATTGATACGATGGATTTTATTGTTGCAGGAGTTCAATGTCACAATCAAGGACAAGAAAGGCGTGGAGAATCTAGTAGCTGACCACTTATCACGATTGACAGTAGGCCTTGATTCAGCAGATGTGCCTTTGAAGGACTCCTTTCCTGACGAGCATCTTTTTAGCGTTTCCACCTCTCCATGGTATGCTGATATCGTTAATTATATGGTAACTGGTAAGACTCCTGACACTTGGTCTCTTCAAGACTTTAAAAGGTTCAAGTATGAGGTAAAATATTTCTTCTTTGATGATCCGTATCTCTATAAATAGTGTAGTGATCAAATTGTTAGGAGATGCATTCCTGATCATGAAATAACCAGTGTGATACAATTTTGCCATGATGGAGTATGTGGTGGACACTTTTCAGCGAATAAAACTGTGGCAAAAATCTCGCAATGTGGCTTTTATTGGCCAACTATGTTTAAAGATACATTTCATTATTGCAAGACTTGTGCTGCATGCCAGCAATTAGGGGGTATTACTAGACGTAACATGATGCCTTTAAACCCCATTTTAGAAATTGAAATATTTGATTGTTGGGGCATAGACTTCATGGGACCTTTCCCACCTTCATTTGGATATGCTTATATTTTGGTTTGTATTGATTATGTTTCTAAATGGGTGGAAGCTATTCCTTGCAGGTCGAACGACACTTCCGTTGTGCTTAAGTTCCTCAAAGAGAACATTTTCTCTAGGTTTGGAGTGCCAAAGGCCTTGATCAGTGATGGAGGGTCTCATTTTTGCAACCGCATGTTCGCTACTTTGATGAAGAGGTTTGGGGTCACACACAAAGTTTCTACTCCGTATCACCCACAAATCAATGGTCGAGCAGAGTTGGCAAATAGAGAGATCAAAGGAAATCTACAGAAAATGATGAATCCATCAAGAAAAGATTGGAGTTTGTGCTTACCTGAAGCGTTGTGGGCATACAGGACGGCCTACAAAACAATTTTGGGGATGTCACCTTACCGTCTTGTTTTTGGGAAGTCTTGTCACTTACTTGTTGAATTGGAACATAGATCTTATTGGGCTATAAAGAAATTGAATTTTGATACTGATTTATCTTTTTCTTCTCGCAGGTTACAATTGTTGGAGCTAGAGGAGTTGAGGAGAAATGCGTACGATAATGCCAAAATATCAAAAGAGAGGATGAAATCCGTCCATGACATGATGATCCTACGGAGGGAGTTCACCCCAGGCCAAAAAGTTCTTCTATACAATTCCAGGCTACACATCTTTCCCGGGAAGCTTCGCTCTAGTTGGTATGGACCTTTCACAGTCAAAGAAGTTTTCCCACATGGCGCAGTGCTACTATTGAATGAAAAAGATGGAAGTGAGTTCAAGGTGAATGGCCAAAGATTGAAGCATTTTCACGAGCCTTGGACCAAGGAAGCGAGCACCATGGATCTCACAGACCCACCTTCGGGTGGGAACTAATCAGGTGTGTTCTTTCCATGACTCCCTCTTCCTAACATTGAGGACAATGCCTATTTTAAGTTGGGGGAGGGTATAAATTTTAGGATTTTTATTTTTTTTTCTTTTTCTTTTAGGATTTTACTTTTTTTAGTTCCCTTTTTGCATTGAAAAAAAATTGAGTCAAGATCTATCACCAATACCTATTTTTACCTAGAAATAAACCTCATGTGATGAAATTTATCCTTATTTACTCACCACCGTACACATATGATTTATTTTCCTCCACCACTATTGTTAAATATTTCAATCTCATTTTACATGAATTTGAGTACTTGTGGTGAATTTCTTTTGATACATCTCAATGGCAAGATTACTTGATGACTTAATGAATCTAGAAATTATGGATTAGCAAGTAGTATGCTTTCATTGGAACACACCAAAGTTCATGCAACAATAATTCATAAAATAACTGGAGCATTGCTTTTTATCTCGTATTCATTGCTATTTGCATGCTTTGTATGATTTTGGGTAGAAAAGTGTACACCGTCTTTTGAAAGGATTAGGATAACCCATTCTTGTGAAAGATTAAAGAAAAGGAAGCTAGCTTGCTAAGTTATTTATGCACACAAAAAATGAAATGAATGAACGAATAAATGTGTCGTTAAAGAAATAACTTGGTTGGCTCGAGTAGTACAGTCCGAGGGGTCCGTCTTGGCCTAATGCCCTATTATCGTTCGATTTGGGAGCCATTGACTGGAACCTCAATCATTTGATGGAGCGATCCAAGTTATACATTTTTTCTGCGAATGTTGCTTGATGCGCATTACGCAGAACTATTAAAAAAAAGAAAAGAAAAGAGAACGAAAAGAAGGAAAAAGTGTGCATAATTAGCAAGGCAAGAGAACTTCCAAAGCTTAACGAAAACACAAGATGTGGTGTGATTTCCTATGAATGAAAATTGACGTGTGTATGTCTTGATACCATTCTTTTTTTGATGCTTGCTTTGCATGATACATCTTCGCTCCAAGTTAAAATATTTGATTGAATGGTGTTGACCATTGATTTTGTATACTATGAGCCATGAAGTAATGGGTAGTGAATTTAAGTCTATTTTATAACCATTTGAGATACTTGACATTCATTTTTGAAAACCCATAAGTACCATTACTTGATGAGCTTGAAATTTTGATATTAGTGTGTGGTTATCTCTTTTGTCGTTGAAGTATGGTGGTGAATGATTTGAGATCTGATAAGGTGATCTAGGTGTATTTTTAATCGCTCTTTTTGCTAGAGACTAGCAAATCGCTAGTTGGGGGTGTGATTCGGGTTCAATATTAGATATTTAACCCCTCCATTTAGCCCTATTTTGTGCTCATGTGATGCTACATTGTTCTCTAATTCATACGTATTTTGTACACAATTATTTATTAGAGAAAACACTCTATTTGAGCATAAAACAGTAATTAACGAAGTATTTCTGCACTTTTTATATTTTTCCTAGATTGGTCTCGATCTCACGATTCCAACGAATATTTATTTGTATTTTTCTGAGATCTGTGCTAATTTCTGTGATTTATTGAATGCAGAATACCAATTTAATGAAGAAATACGCTCAAAATACGAGAAATACGGTCTCCAGCCAATCGGCTGTTGACACGTGGCACATTATATGCCGTCTGATCTTCATCCGACGGCAAATGAGAATTGGAGACGCAGCAAATCCCCCACCGTTCAATTACGATCGAACGGTCAAAATTTCTCCCGCTCGAAGCGCAGCTCAGCACAGCAAGTGCCCACGTGGCATCATCCTACGCGTTTGCCGCTGAATCCAACGGCGGATATTATTCCCGCTCGAAACAACACAGCTTTTTCACAGCGGAGCTTCTCTTGGCGACGTGGCATTCATCCGCACTTGGTGATGGAGATCCAACGGCTCGCAACGCTGAACGCAGAACAATCGAAGCGGCGAATCCCTGGGGCGACGTGGCGAAATCCACACCGCACAACGTCGATCCAATGGATGCCGTTAGCCCCGCAACTTGAAAGCAGAAGCGGTGACGTGGCGCGATGAAGGCCATTGACGTGCGTTTATATTTCATATATTCACGCACGTTTTCTTTTGTGTTTCTCCGTGTTTTTCCGCCGTCTCTTATTCGTTTTCATGTATTTTCCTGTTTTCTTTCACTTTTCTTTGTTTATCCATGATTGCAGGGGATTGACCACGTAGGGGACGTTTAACGATGATATCCCAAGTCCCCGGAGCAACGGGAGAAGTCACGCATGATCCAGGGGGTCAAACGCCAAAGAATTCATCTTTCAGCCCTCACCCCGGTCGGTTGGTCATCTCCAACCGATCGGGTGATGCACGCGTGCACCACCCGGTCTCTGCCGCAGCTCACAAAGAAGTCACCCGACCGGTTCGCAGACCGGTTCAGCGGGGGCTGTTCTCTGTCTTCTCGAAGCAAAACGCCAACCGATCGGGTTTCTCTCACCCGATCGGTTCATCTGTAGCTGAAGAAGAAGAGCTGAAGACACGGACGTCGAACCGATCGATTCACCCGACTGCTCCAAGATCCAACCGGTCACTCAAGAACTCACCCGACCGGTTCATGTGATCGGGTGAAAGCTCGCCGTTTTCTGTTATTAATTTGTAACGGATCAACTGATCGGTTGACTTGTCAACCGATCGGTTGATGCGAAGGTCTATAAATAGAACCCCTAGGGTTCCAGAAACGGGAGCTGTTGTTTTTTCTACTGTTTTATTTCCTTGTGACGGATGTAATTGTTACTCTTTTGTAAGTTTTCAGATCTTTCTAAAATTTTAGTATTGTCTTTATTACTCCATTACTTCCGCATTGCAATTGTCCAATTATGATTTCAACGGTTAAATTTCATTTAGATCGCTTTTTCATGAATTTTTGTGAGTAGTTCCCAAATATGGGATTTTGGTGGAAACCCCTTCGGGGGCTCTTCCCGATGCGTCCATAGGGTTAGGAAATCGATAGGGAGTAGGAATCTAACGGTTACACGGGGTGTTTCATTGTCATCGGCGGGAAAAAGACCGCCTTTGACCGTTGGGCCAAGGGGGAATAAACTTGGCGGTTGACTCCCTAGCCATAGCTCACGCCCTTAGCGTAGACGCCGAATCCTAGCACGCGGGAGCGGCAGGATGAGACGTTGGGAGATATCGTTGCGGGCTTAGTGCTCCCGGGATCGATCAGTGTTAATGGACACGGGAGTGCCCACTGATCGAATCCGGGAAGTCCGGTGTATCATCCTGGGCACCGACCGGAATATCGGGCCCATGGGACGCCGGTACCACTTTCAGAGGAAACGTCTCACCATTAGACCCTAATCCCGATCGCTATCCATACCCGTAAGCCGTATCGGCGAGAGTCTCTCGTCGGGGTGGAAACCAAAGTCCCGGGTTTTCTTTCTTGTTGTTCATCCCCTTTTATTTCCTTTCGTGACAACCATTCATCGATTCGGGCTAGCTTGCCCCTCGGGGTGATTTAGGTCCTACCTGACGCAAGCACAACCTCGCCTCCTTGAGTTCGATATTCCCGCACCCTACACTAACCGTGAAACTTGCGGTAAACGACACCGCGCCGCCGCGACACGAGCGGGGCGCCGGTCAAGTTTACGGCGCCGTTGCCGGGGAGGCAACGTGCTTGTTATTTTAGGATCTCTTGAACCCTCGTGTCTAGCTCACATCCCTACCTCGTGATAATTTTCGCATTCTCCTTTTTCTTTTTTATTTTTTTTCTTATTTTTATTCCTTATTTTATCTGTTTCTTTCCCACTTGTCGCTTCACGGGTGTTTGTTGTTTTTCATGCGCAGGAGTTCAAGGAGTCTTGACGACTTGATTCCCCTCGATCCAGAGATTAACGCCACCCTTAGGCGTTTGGCCACCGAGAAGCGAAGAAGAGAAGATCCCGAATCCATGGAGGAGAACACCCCACCTCACAAGTCTCTGCTGGAGTACTCGATGCCATCCATCGAGTCGACTTCCGCCATCCGATCTCCAGCTATTGTGGCCCAAAGCTTTGAGCTGAAGTCGTCTCTAGTGACATGGATCCAGCAGGACCAGTTTGCGGGTGCACCCATGGAGAGCCCGATCGAGCACCTAGACTCCTTCTTGGAGAAGTGTGACACCTTCCGGATTAATGGTATCACGACAGAGGCTATCCGTCTGAAGCTGTTCCCCTTCTCTTTGCGAGACAAAGCCAAGCAATGGCTAAGGGGGAAGGACCCCAACACTTTCAACACCTGGTAGAAGCTCTCCAACGCTTTTCTGACGAAGTTCTTTCCTCCGGGGAAGACCATGAAGTTGAGGAGTGAGATCTCCTCCTTCTCCCAGGCCAGCCACGAGTCCTTGCATGAAGCTTGGACGAGATATAAAGAGATGCAAAGAAGATGCCCTCACCATGAGCTTCCGAAATGGCAGATTATTAATCTGTTCTACAATGGGTTGAGGGATGACCTGAAATCTTCTATGGACACCGCGGCTGGGGGTTCCTTCATGTCTAGAAGCGAGGAGGATGCCGGGCATATTCTGGAAAATATGGCATCCAACAATGAGCGGTGGTGTGACGAGAGAGCCACACCAAGATCCGGGGGTATACACAGAGTCGAGGACGTCGACAAACTTTCAAGCAAGTTCGACTTGCTTTCGACCCAGATCTCCGCACTAATGGTAGGAGCCGGTGGGGCCAGTACACAGCAAATTTCTGCGGTAGAGTCCGAATTCTTTGGGGAATTCGACGGTGGTGACATCTCACCACCGTTGGATCAGGCGAGCGCACTATTTTAGAACCCTACGGGAAATGCGCCGTATCCGCCAAGGACAAATTCCAACCCTGCCTACTCTCCAAACAACCGGAACCACCCGAACTTCAGTTACCGGCCACCATTTCAGCCCTCACCGCCTCAGCAGCCGCAGCAACAAACTTATCAGCCGGCTAGGCCACAGCAGAATCATGTTCCGCAGCAACCATTTCAGCAACAATCTTACGCCCCCAGGACTCAGCAGCCGTTCCAGCAGCAGCAGCAGTATGGCCAACAGAGGGCCGTCTCTCCGGTTGAGTCTCTCTTGACTCAATATATTACCAACCAGGAGAGGATCAACCAAAAGCTGGAAATGGGTCAGCGGACCCTCACGGACCAAGTAACCCAGCTGGGGTTACAAGTGGCGAACCTTGCAAGGTCACAAAACCAATTACCGCCACATCCGGAGGTGAACCCGAGGGGAGAAACCCAAACATCGGCACTCGTGCACGAGCATGCAAATGTGTCCGCTATCGTTCTGAGAAGCGGGACACAAATTCCTACTAGAGTGCCCCCTAGCAACCCGGAAGCACCATTGGTCGTTGAGAAACCGATCGAAAAATCAAACGATGCCTGTGCTTCGTCATCAAATCCTACGACTCCGGAGGGAGTCTCTGAAGAAGAGAAGAAGAAGGAGGAGGAAGAGAGCCCGAAAGTGTATAAACCCGTTGTGCCATTTCCACAACGGTTGGCTCAGGCAAAAATTGATGAGAAATATGGCAAGTTCTTCGCCATGGTCAAGGACCTAAGCCTGCAAATCCCCTTCCTAGAAGCAATCGAAACAATCCCCTCCTATGCAAAATTCTTGAAAGATTTGGTGACTAGAGGGTCTAGAAAGGAGAAAGTAGTGCTGACGGCGGAATGTAGCGCTCTTATCCAGAGGGCAAATCTGCCAAAACTTAAAGACCCGGGGAGCTTCTCTATTCCTTGCACGATCGGGGCGGTGAAGATTCATCGTGCACTCGTCGATCTCGGAGCGAGTGTAAGTTTGATGCCCTTGTCGATGTACAAAAGGATAGGAATGGGTGATTTGGAGCCCACCGGCATGACCCTACAACTAACTGACCGATCGGTCAAATATCCGGTGGGAATTGTGGATGACCTCCCGTGAATGTGAGAGGGGTGCATGTGCCCGTGGACTTTGTAGTCATGGACATGCCTGAAGACGCACACACCCCCATCATCCTGGGACGGCCTTTCATGGCCACTGCTGGCGTTCTAATAGATGTGAAGAACGGAAAACTCTCTTTGAACGTCAGCGGAGAGAAAGTTGAGTTTGATCTGGGATTATCCATGAAGCATCCCGATCCCCCTGATGACCCTCAGTGCAATTTGCTTGAGATAGAAGAAGAAAAAGCTGCAGAGGAGAGCTCCTGGGAGATTCTCCTGAGAAACCCCCCCCGATGACTTGGGGGATTCAGAAGATGGAGACGGCCCCGAGAACAAAGAAGCTGCTGGAGAACTGAGTGCAGCAAGAACGACCCCTCCCGGGTTCCCCAAGGCTCCTCCTGCGAGGAGAGCGGGGAAAGAACCCACGGACCTCACTAAAGACGAAGTCCGGATCCTGAAGAAGATGGCTGGAAGCGCCAACACCAAGGAAAAGCCCCCGGATCCCAAGAACAAGGGGAGGGTAGTCGAGCAAGTATTTTTCCAGCCGCTGACTACTCCAAGTGCCTTCAGCTCCAATGAAGAAGAGATGCCGAACTTCGGGCATCATCCGTATCGACCACCATGAGCATCTCTTACGGGCGTCGAGCCAACGACGTTAAACAAGTGCGCTTCATGGGAGGCAACCCATGTTCTAAACTTTTTCCCCCACTTTTCAACGTTATTTTTGACTTTATTTTGTCTATTTTTATAAATAAAATCAGCCGTGAGAACATCCGTTCGGGGACTTAAACAATTCTATTGGTTTTTGCAGGAAACAAGCCCCAACCGATCGGATGACAACTCACCCGATCGGTTGGGATGTATCTGATACATGCCGAGATCTTCCGCCATATGACCCGATCGGTTGAGTAATGAAGAGACCGGGTGGCAGACCGGGTGAGCTGGGGAGAACTCTCGGAAATTTTTGGGGAATGTCAACCGATCGGTTGAGTTCGAGCGCGATCGGTTGACGCGACCGGGTGAGCAGCCCTAAGTTCTCGGAAAAATGAATGGAGCGGCCAACCGATCGGTTGAAAAGTCAACCGACCGGTTCGCCTGTAGCATTTCTTCGGCAAGAATTTCGACCTAACCGTCAACCGATCGGGTGACAAGTCACCCGATCGGTTCGACTTAAAACCCTATATAAACCCCCCCGACATCCGTTCATTTCCATCCTCGCCCGATCGCCCAAACCGCCGCCGTTTCGACTCCTCTCGTGCGCCTTCCTACTTTCTTCCCCAAGATCAACCTCGATCGTCTTCCCCCGCCATCTCCCTACCCGTCAACCATCGATTCCCCTCCATTCCCCCGCCATCTCCCTACACACAAAACCCTAAATTTCACCCATCCTCCCCAAACATCGAAACTTGTTGAAGAGATCGCTGCGTCTTCACAGCGTGCTCCAATCGAGTAGCATCGGGGCGTCTACGAGCAACTATCTTCATCTCATTTGGGTAAACTCGCTCCTTTGCTTAATTTTATTTTTTACCCCAGATATTCCATTTGCTCGTTGGCCGTATTTCGTGTTTGTGTTGATTCATTGTACTTTTACATACTCGCGCACACACAAGACACCCGCACAATGCCTCCCCGCCGTGTTAAACCCACCGACGCCAGCTCTTCGAACCCTAGGCCCAACCGTCGCGCTCGTCGCGCACAGCCCCCCCCCCCCCCCCCCCCCCCCCCCCCCCCCCCCCCCCGCTCGGCCCCCCCCACCCCCAACCCACCTGCCCCCGATCAAGACCAAGCCGATCGATTCATGGCCATGATCCTCCTAGCTGGGCAGGGTGGTCGGATAACCGAGGAGTCCGTCGACCGAGACCTCCCCTTTCTTCAAATCTTCATTCGCCACATCCATGAAGACCCACCCGACGTCTCCGAGCTCCACATTCCACCCCCCACGACCCCTGGTCCACAACGCAGGCCCCCGTCACCACCTCCGGAGGGTGGTGCCCCTGCTTGATCTTTCTTTCCCCCTTTTGCCCCCCCATATTTGTGCCCATCTGTCTTTTGGGGGCCCTGCTTTGTCTCTGTCGGATGGGGGGCCATTCGCGTGTCGCTTTTTGATTTCACCTCTTTTGTTTTTGACTCCCCCTTGCACATCTCTGCATTTCATTGATCACATCATTTCGCTAGCACTTTCTGGTCTAGCTTGGGGGACGTCTATTTTGGTGTGCTGTCGTGTTTTGTTTGTTTTTCTCATTTTTTGTGTGTGTGCTTGTTTTTCATTTTTTGAGTGTCGTGTCGTGTGGTTTTATTTTTATTTTCGTATTGTTTGATTTTGATTTTGATCTTTCTTTCTTTTTCAGTTTTATCTATGTGTTTTCCTCGTTTTCATTTCTTTTTGTGTCAGTGCGTATTCCCCCCCATTTTCATTGCCCTCCCGTACTCACTCATATTGCATTGAGGGCAATGCAAACTTCAGCTTGGGGGAGTCGCACTGTGTGCGTCGTTTGATTCCTTCTTTTTCATTTTTTGTGTCGTTTTCATCGTGTTTTTATTTTTTCTTTTCTTCTTTTTTTATCTCTTTCTCCTAGAGATGAATCCTATGATGAATCGCCACAAAGTCACACACACCTAGCATTGCATCGATAATCACACTCACTAACCCTAGGATTTCGAGTCCTCTTGCATTTCACGCATCGCGGGTCCACTTAGCTTTTTGTGAGTCGTGTGTCGTGACTAGCATTTGGTGTGCTTCTGCCTTGTGATTTTACTTTATATACCTGTCCAGGAATGACCCCTAGATTATCATGCTCCGATTTGAATATGCGGTATTTGTTTTCACTATATGCATGCTATATTTGTATCGTATACTTCAATTCGCATGCGTCGGGATTCCACAACTAAGGACTACGATAACCCATTTAGCCTATGCTCTATTTAGCGAGAATAGTTTCCTTTGCCCGAGTGTTTAGATTTCGACTTCTTTTTTGTTTTTACTTGGTGCAAATCCCCTCGTCGTGTACCGTTCTCCCACTTGGGAGAGTACACATGTGTATAGCCAAAAATCCAAAAAAGGAGAAAAGAAAAGAAAAACCCAAAAAGAAAAGAAAAGAAAAATTGTGTATAGCCCAAAAATCCAAAAAAAAATGCAAATGCCCAAAACCCAAAAAAATTTCCGTGTGAATATTTTTTCATACTTGCCAAGAATAAAGGGAAGGCGAGAATTTGCACCGAGTGTTCTTCTCCACATCATCTCAACCCCCGTCGTTATCGAAAACACTTGGCTTAGGAACTTTTTAGCTAGTATCTAGGCTATAGTGGCGTGATTTCCTTAACCCTAGTTGTGGAGTCCCCGATGCATGATACGCTTCTATTCTAACTCTTCTCATGCATGCTTGAACTTATATTCGCCGCTTAATTCAATTCGGATCGATATTTTGGGTCATATCTTGGATTTGTGTATATCGAGCCTCATAACACATCGTAGAAAGCATCACCATTTGCTAGCACACGACCACGCTCACTCGCGCTTCACTGCGTGGACCCACGACACTTATTTGGACTCGCTTTCCTAGGTTTAGTGGTGTGATTTGGCGTTTGCTTGCTTGGTGTGTCGTTTTTGATTTTGGTGGCTCTGATGGACGATCTAGGGTTTAGAGTTTTCTTTTTCTTTCTTCCTCTCTATTTTTCCCTTCCGAGCTCCTACTATCACTCGTCTTCCTCGAGGACGAGGAAGAGTTCAGCTTGGGGGATTTTGACGTGCGTTTATATTTCATATATTCACGCACGTTTTCTTTTGTGTTTCTCCGTGTTTTTCCGCCGTCTCTTATTCGTTTTCGTGTATTTTCCTGTTTTCTTTCACTTTTCTTTGTTTATCCATGATTGCAGGGGATTGACCACGTAGGGGACGTTTAACGATGATATCCCAAGTCCCCGGAGCAACGGGAGAAGTCACGCGTGATCCAGGGGGTCAAACGCCGAAGAATTCATCTTTCAGCCCCTCACCCGGTCGGTTGGTCATCTCCAACCGATCGGGTGATGCACGCGTGCACCACCCGGTCTCTGCCGCAGCTCACAAAGAAGTCACCCGACCGGTTCGCAGACCGGTTCAGCGGGGGCTGTTCTCTGTCTTCTCGAAGCAAAACGCCAACCGATCGGGTGACTCTCACCCGATCGGTTCATCTGTAGCTGAAGAAGAAGAGCTGAAGACACGGACGTCGAACCGATCGATTCACCCGACTGCTCCAAGATCCAACCGGTCACTCAAGAACTCACCCGACCGGTTCATGTGATCGGGTGAAAGCTCGCCGTTTTCTGTTATTAATTTGTAACGGATCAACCGATCGGTTGACTTGTCAACCGATCGGTTGATGCGAAGGTCTATAAATAGAACCCATAGGGTTCCAGAAACGGGAGCTGTTGTTTTTTCTACTATTTTATTTCCTTGTGACGGCTGTAATTGTTACTCTTTTGTAAGTTTTCAGATCTTTCTAAAATTTTAGTATTGTCTTTATTACTCCATTACTTCCGCATTGCAATTGTCCGATTATGATTTCAACGGTTAAATTTCATTTAGATCGCTTTTTCATGAATTTTTGTGAGTAGTTCCCAAATCTGGGATTTTGGTGGAAACCCCTTCGGGGCTCTTCCCGATGCGTCCATAGGGTTAGGAAATCAATAGGGAGTAGGAATCTAACGGTTACGCGGGGTGTTTCATTGTCATCGGCGGGAAAAAGACCGCCTTTGACCGTTGGGCCAAGTGGAAATAAACTTGGCGGTTGACTCCCTAGCCATAGCTCACGCCCTTAGCGTAGACGCCGAATCCTAGCACGCGGGAGTGGCAGGATGAGACGTTGGGAGATATCGTTGCGGGCTTAGTGCTCCCGGGATCGATCAGTGTTAATGGACACGGGAGTGCCCACTGATCGAATCCGGGAAGTCCGGTGTATCATCCTGGGCACCGACCGGAATATCGGGCCCATGGGACGCCGGTACCACTTTCAGAGGCAACGTCTCACCATTAGACCCTAATCCCGATCGCTATCCATACCCGTAGGCCGTATCGGCGAGAGTCTCTCGTCGGGGTGGAAACCAAAGTCCCGGGTTTTCTTTCTTGTTGTTCATCCCCTTTTATTTCCTTTCGTGACAACCATTCACCGATTCGGGCTAGCTCGCCCCTCGGGGTGATTTAGGTCCTACCTGACGCAAGCACAACCTCGCCTCCCTGAGTTCGATATTCCCGCACCCTACACTAACCGTGAAACTTGCGGTAAACGACACCGCGCCGCCGCGACACGAGCGGGGCGCCGGTCAGCCATTCGATCGGAATCCAACGGTAACGAAATAAGGTTGAGTTCGATTCGAACTCGATTTTGAACGCGGGCGAGATCCGATAAGGAGGCCACGTGGCAGCTCTATGTTTAATCCTGCAAGATCAGACGGCCAGGATTTGTAGCGGTTCGTGGATGCGGGTTTGGGTTAATTGGATGTGGGGTTTAAACCCGTTAGCTCATTAAACCCGCAATGCCTATTATTTAAGCGTATTCTAAGGTTTTGGGGCGGATTATTGGCGTATTGGAGCATCTAGGAGCCGAATCTTCTCTCTGAAAAATTCTGTAAATTTCCAGAGGCTATTCTTCAGTTTTTCAGGGAGTTTGGAGTCTTAGATTGGAGTTTTGGTGATATTTTCTTAAACTCATACCCCGTATTTGGGTGTTTTCTATTGTATTTTGCTATGAACTTGAAGTATTTGGCTATGAAACTAGTTTATTCTTGCATTATGAGTAGCTAATTCTTATTTGTACATGGTAAGGAGTAGTTAGGGGATGTGAATCGTATTCATTTGGTTGAATATCATCGTTCGTAAGCGTTTATGTCGCTAAAGTTGTAATTTTTACCATTAAATCCGCTTTTTCATCTTCCAAAAGAAGTGACTAGGTTGATGATCACCCCAAAAGGGTGAGCTTTGATCTCTCCAAAAGACAGTTTCATACCATATTCGTAGGATTATAATTTTAGCGACTATTTAATTCATATTGTGCTTGAATCCCCAAAAGGGTATCTTCCGATGAATCGCTCCCAAAAGGAGGATTTATTGAGTTATATTTGATCAACCAACGTATACGAATCACTGATCCTAACGAACCCATACCATGTGCATACTTCTCAATGTTATTTTCACGAATTTTCATTGTTCGTATCGTTCACATATTCACAATTCACCATCAAACTCATTCACACCATCGCCATTTAAAGTGTTTAGTTTCTCTACGTAGATTTTCTATTTGATCTAAGTTTGTGGTTTCAACAGAGTTCTCCCGAGGATTCGACATCTGGACTTCCGGATTATACTACTTGTACGGACTCTTGCGCTTGAGAGAAGCACCTTTTTTGTCCAACCACTGAGGCGGTCGTTCCTGTCGAAGTAGGCGAGGAGTCACTTTGCCTTAGACACTTCGACGAAAAAAGGAATGAGGAGGACCTAGAAATCAACTTAGAGCTTATGGACAAATGATGAGATCGGGCCCTAGCCTCCATCATCTGATAGAAGCAATGGGTGTCCTGCTATTACAACTCCCGGGTCAAAGGGTGAGGCTTCCATTAAGGAGATCTGGTCTTAAGGAAGGCTATCTTCAAAATAGGGATCACATGTAAGGGAAAACTTGTCGCAAAATGGGAAGGACCCAACAAGATCGCCGAAGTTCTCGGCCCGACTACCTACCGAATCTCGACGTTAGAAGGGAAAACACTCACTCACTCTTGGAATGCGAAGCACTTACGCAAATACTACCAGAGAGGCAAAAAATATACGAACCCTTCACAAACATTGTACCAAAAGTAAAAGTAGTCCGAATAAAGAAGCCTTTCATGCGCACACATCCTAAAACTCACACGGTAGATTATACTCGATTGTAAGGATGGGGGCAACTCTCCCAGCAAGCCAATCATTCGGTCGACCATAAGACTGGGCCAACTCCCCCAGCAGGCCGATCATTTGGTCGACCATAAGGCTGGGGGAAACTCTTCCAGCAGGTCGATCATTCGATCGGCTGTAAGACTATGGGTAGCTTCCCAGCAGGCTGACCGACCTGTCGACTGTAAGGCTTGTGCAACTCTCCCAGCATGCCGATCTCTTATCGACCGTAAGGCTGGGGCAACTCCCCCAGCAGGCTTCTCATTCGATTGACAGTAAGACTGGAGGTATATCCCGTAGCAGGTTGATCGATCTGTCGACCGTAAGGCTGGGGGCAACTCCCTCAGCAGGCCGATCACTCGTCGACCGTAAGGCAAGGGTAATTTCTCCAGCAGGCTGATCATTCGATCGACCTTAAGCCTGGAGGTAGCGCCCCCAGTAGGTCGATTGACTGTCGACCATAAGGCTGGGGGAAACTCCCCTACCAGGCCAATCACTTATCGACTGTAAGGCTGGGGGTAACTCCTCCAACAGGCCGATCATTCGATTGGCCAAAAGAATGGGGATAGTGTAGAGGAATATGCCCTCGGATCATTTGTATTTGATGCAAATGATAATTTAAGCTTAGATATGGACTATTTTGCATTTGATGCAAAAGAGATTAAATGTGTCTTAAATTATTTAAGACTATATTTAATTAAATAAACGCGTTGAAAAGGTTACCTAGATGACGGGATCGTCCTGCTCTAAACACAGGTTCAAACCGCGTCAAAAACGGAGTTCAAATGCACAAGTTATAGCCAAAACAAGTCAGCCCAAACTGTTGGGCTGAAACCAGCGAAAATGGAGGCCCACCAAGCCCGAATTTTCTGGTTAGGGTTTTTTGAAACCTGGGATTTTCTTGACGGCTACGTTTCTAAGAGAAGCATGACTTTTGGCTAACTTTGGACAATTGTTTGAAGGGTCAAACGGACTCGGATTGACGAGCCGTTTTTTCCTACGCGTTCACCGTTGAACACCCTTCGAATTGATAGGTTGTATCAATCATGAAGCTCAACGGTGAGTGAGTTAAAATTCACGGAAGTTTGCACTTTGTGAAGTGCAAACTAACTTGATTTTGATTAACTCAAATTAATAGTCCCACATTGGATTTTGAGAAAGGGGAGTAGTCAGCCGCCTATATAAATAAGGGTCTGCTCTCCTCCTCAAAACTCGTCCCAAGCTCTAGATCTGGGCGGCTCTCGTAAATGTTGGAGCACGCTCGGATCTAAGCTAAATTAATATTTCTCCTCTCCCTATAAATTTCTGTCTTGCTCCTAAGGGCTCTAGCAAAGCCGCGAAGGAGTTCGGATTCAGATCCGAAATCTAGGCGGAGGTTTCACTCGCGTGAAACTTTCTTCAGCACGTGGTTGGCTCGGCGACACGGGATTGATCGCCTCGGGATGCGTAGCGGTTCGAGGAGCAGTTCGGGGAGCGGTTCGAGGAGCGGCTCGGCGTGGGATGGGAGCGGCTCGGAAGACGGTGCGGAACATCTCGCCTGCTCCAGGGTTGAGATTTCGAGTATGTGTTTAATTAAGCATTAGTTTAATTTAATCGCAGTAGGCTAGATCCTTCTTGGGATGGTCAGACCCATCCCAAGTCGGCATAGATCTTGGGTTAGGGTCTTGGACCTTAGGGTTAAATTGTTAATTAGATTAACATGTTTAATTTTCCGCTACTTTTCTGTCTATGTTCCGTCCGACTTAGGACGGGCATAGAGTTTTTGTGCCCTAAGGGTACCAGAAAACCCTTCAGTGGTATCAAAGCTAGGTCTGTGTTTCGATCTAGCCTGCGATTTTATTAAACCTGAAATGCTTTTAAATACTTTTTTTTTAAAAAATGATTTTTTAAAGTTATGAGATAATTTTCAAAAATGTTTTAGATGTTCAAAAATTCTATTTGATAAATTTTGAACATGGAAATTTTTTAAATGACGTTTTAAAATTTATGTGATAATTTTAAAAACTAATTTTAAATCTTTTAAAATTTATGCGATAAGTTTAAAGTGCCTAAAAATTTTATATGATAAATTTTTTAAGCATGAAAGTTTTTTTTTTAAAATGATGTTTTAATTTTATGAGATATTTTAAAACTGATTTTAAAGGTTAAAATTTTTATGCGAGAAATTTTTTAAAAGGTAGCATGCAAATTTGTGATTTTAAAAACAATTTTTTATGAGATAAAAATAAAATATTTTTTAAAATCATAATTTAAATTTAAATGTTAAATTTATGTTTGCATGCCAAAATTGTTTATGTGATAGACATTGTTCTATTTAAATTGTTAAATAGTTGTACACCTTTTATGCGATAAATTAGTGTAGCTTTATGGCTAGTTCATCTTGTCCCTTATTTGATAACACACGACAACCTTTTAGGTTAGCCATTAAGAAATGATTAAAATTTATTAATTGAATTTTAATGACATGCTATGTTTTAATAAAATATTAACAACACTTCAAGACCTAATTTCTGATTAGGGTAGTCCTTTTAATGAAAATCTTAATTCTAATTGTTATTATTAATTCTCATTAAAGGACTTCCCTTTTAGCGTTGGTTAATAGATTTATTAAAATCCTAATAATGATTAGGATAGCACGTGAACCTTATAGTTGATAAGGACTTAATAAAAGTTATTAAACAAATCCTAAAATTTTGAATTTAAGGATGCAACTAGTTGATAGGATTAATTAGTTGTTAATAAAAGCTGTTTAGTCTATGGCACACATACAAAAATGACAAGCTTCATTCAATGGACCATGATCCAGTCAATGTGCTTGGCTAAGAGTTCTGGATCACCTTTTAAGGGATAGTGATCCTGGCTTAGTCAATTCCCTGGCTGTGTTCCGCTGGACCGCAATGTCGCAAATCATGATTTTATGACACCCTGGACTATATCTAAGTCAAATACGTTAATAATCCTTTTCAAGATTAGCCGTAGCCCTCCTTGTTTTAGGGGTTAGCTACTATAGGACCCGTGTTACAGTTGTTGAGATACCCTCAAGTTGTGACATGGCAACCCCGTAGAAACCAACTCCTTAAATACATAAGATGAAATCTTGACTGACCCAAACCGTCGTCTCGTACCCCGAGCGCCGGCGTAAGTTAAGTCAATGATGTAGTCTGACTAGATGTAGTCTAAGTCCTGACCCAAACCGACGTGTCGTGAATACCCCGAGCGCCGGAGCAAGTCAGGCTAGACACGAAAACAAGGGTCCGACTAGACTAGACATTGTGATTTGGATGAACACCCTCATGATCACAAATGGCTAGGGGTAAAAAACCGATTAAGAGGGTTATATCTGATATGATCAATGAAGAGTCATCTTCCGATCGCAGAGCCAAGCAACTTGTTGAGCTACCCTCAAGGTTGTTAGGCTCAAGGTGATTGGACCTCTTACCCATTAATTTTAATTTGATTAAATCGTTCGTTATTAAGCTTTGAAACGATCGTAAAAATAATGGGAGGATATAGATAGATAAAAGCCAGTCTACCTATATTTAATATTGAACATATGCTAAACTAGGGCACGACTATGTTTACCGAAGGAATCAATATATGCACTATTTTATTAAATAAGTTAACTGGTCAAATAGGTTGATTAATTGAATATCGAGTTAAATTCTAATTGATAGAATTAAACTATATTCTCGTTGACATTAAATGACCTTCTAAAGAACAGACTTAAGAAATATGATTTCATTAAGTTCTGGGTTCAACAAAATAAATGCACGTTACATGTCACTCGTCTCTATATGAGGCAGCTTGAATATATAGGATATTCGAAGTATGTTTCTCCCTATAACTTGTCGAGCTACCCTCAAGGTTGTATGGATAAACAATTTTGATCCGCAAAGTTCGAGAATTCGATCAAACCGTTTGAATCGAATACGAGTGCATGAGCGGTGCAAGTCTATGTATCCCAACCGGATCTTGAGACAAGCAACTTCTTGAGCTACACTCAAGATTGCACCTCTCAGGCGTTTGGATACATAAGATGCTTGCATAGCTATATATTTATGTTGGGCTATTTATATCTAAATTTGATTTAGAAAAGGAAGAAGACACTCCGGAAAGTCAATCAAGTTTAATAGTTTAATTTATCATTAGTAAAGGCATAAGTAGGAGGAAATGAAAATGTGACATATTTTGATGTCACGATTTTATAATTATTGTTATACAAAAGACGTCTAACACAATTTGACGAATATCATCACCTCGCTTCTGAAGCAATGTTTTGCGTTAGTAATTTATGTATAACGATAATATATATATTAAATGTTAATATATATAAATACACAAGATAGTTGCAAACTTGTATGGAAAAATAGACTAGGCCGTATCGAGAGACTAAGCTTCATAAGTCACATAAAGAGGGGTCTGACCTCTCGTATTATGAAGTCTGCGGACACTTGTGAGTCTTATCCTCTTAGATAGAATGGCCGAAACCCATCTGTAAGACAGTGGGAGAATGAGTTGTCGAACTCAGTCTGGTACATACTGATGAACCTGAGTCTAGATTAACCAAATTAAGTTATTCGTATATTTTATTAAGACACGTGTTCTTGATGAAACACAAGTCTGATAAAATAAAGAACGAAATGACTAAAGTATTTAAACTGATTCGATTAGATCGAATGGTCAAATACTTAGCTACATTAAATCTTGCGTAATTAAAAGAAAGATGTGATTTTCTCTCAGGTCAAGTCTGTTAACACATCCGTGTGTTAAAAGGTATGAATCACACTTAGTTAGACTTGGTGTGATCCATTGTAAGTGACTCTGAGTTAAGTCCTCCTTCTGGTTTAAGTCCCAGATAGTAATGCCTAGGTTTTGATAATGTTCTGTGAGGACATTATCAATAAGATATTCATTAAATCAATCATTAGGAAGTTGTATAATTACTCGAATTTCGTGAGACGAAGAGTCGAGTTAAACATCATAACTGATGATGACTTAGTCAACTTTCGGGATGAAATTCGGAGTAGTAACTCCGATTTAAAAACTTGATGCAATCAGAATAGGTCCGTGTGCGTAAAATTTTTTTGGAATTTAGTTTACGTGCACAAGGAAAATGTTTCCTCACTTTCTGCAAGTAAATCTTTAAGTTGAAAGATTGGTGCAGAAAGGAATATAGTGAAGTGCAATCATGTTGGTCGAGAACGGTTTTTCTATACTAATTCCTATAAAACGGATTATAATGAAACCGTTTTTTCCACCAGCAGATGTGTACAGAACTACTCGGACCAAACTCGATGTAAACGCTTAAGTTGACCATGAAAATTGGAGCATTCACTTACAAGTTCGTTTTTCTAAATATGATTTAGACTGACCAACTTATATGAATTAGCCAGATAGTTTTCAAGGTCAGTGGGAGCATGTAAATTACATGTGAGGCATCAAAGGGATGGAACATATATATTTTGATGAAGTGATCAAAAGAGTTTGATACTTTATCAGAAATAGATATGAGCCATTTATGACCATTAACTAATTTAAGATTATTATCATAAGGTACGATGAACTGGATAAGATCCAAATAAATAAAATGTTATGGATTCCGACAAACCAAATGAATTATTTGAATGAGATTCAAATGGTTGGTCTAATATGAACGTAGAAACTCCTTAGTCTATAGTGTAGACGGTTTTAGCAGATCCACTCACGAAGGCTCTACCATATGAAGTCGGGAAAACTTATGTGTAAAAACGGTATTAGATACCGAGATAAATGGGCCTGAGTGCAAGTGGGAGATGTTGAGAGAATATACCTTCGAGGCAATCTATCTCCATGTGTGAATAGCACAAACATCTAGTTCGAAATAACAGTAAGCTGTTTGGTAATAATTTATCTAAGTTATTTTATAATGTAGTTAACATTAGACATTAACCTAGGTAAAGTCCTGAGACTTTATGCAAGGTCAAACAGGTATCGAGATGAGTATCTCGATCATGGAGAAATGTTTGACCGTCTGTAGCATAAGTCTAAAAGGGTTCGTGGTCGTAGATGTTTCGAGAACAAGGATATCGAAACATCGGATAGACCATTGTGTCTTAGTCTTCACCGTTTAGCGGTGGCGATGATCTCATGATCGCTTGACTTGGCGAAGTCAAAGTCGAGACACAGGTGCTCATTAGAGAATGAGTTCACTGAACGATCCACAAGAGTTATCATATGGTTATATTGACCAATCTGTCAATGATAACTCTTAGTGATGATAGGCTAGTTGGTCTTTTGACTTGAGGTCATTTTGACGAACCTGTACGTGAACGGTGCCACTTAGATCAAATGACCTAGCTTCGAGGCAAGGCCTGTCGAAAGGTCTTTGATTGGGTGACACTTGAAGCGTATGAGGAGAGTAATGACCAAGAGAGGATTCGTCTCTCCCGGTCAATGGGAGTTAGTGTCGTAGGGTTAGTTCGGTCTTTAGTAAAAACTCTGGCCAGAGTATGTTGGAAGAAGTCCAACATTTTTGACTAAAAGATCGATAGAAACTAACCGAAGTCAAGTTATTGGGGTTGACAGTTTGACCGTACCCTAGACTTGATCTACACGACATAGTTTAGACGAAGAGACTATAACTGCGGAATTCATCACGGAAACAGTCAAGGTGGTCCCGACAATACTCATGTCAATGAGTCAACCACATAATGATGATTCCTAAAGCAGGGACGGTAACCACTGCTCGTGGTCACTGCCGTATAGGGCTTCGAGCCCAACCTGTTGTAAGGGTCAGGCTGTAGGGTCTCACACAGAGTGCGATCTTCGTCTAGTAATATGTAGAAATTAGTTAGGGAGAATAATTTGCATTTGATGCAAGGGATAAAATATTGCAAAAGATGTTTGCAATAATCTCCAGCATTCGGGATAAATGATCCTGAGTGCAAGTGGGAGATGTAGAGGAATATGCCCTCGGATCATTTGTATTTGATGCAAATGATAATTTAAGCTTAGATAGGGACTATTTTGCATTTGATGCAAAAGAGATTAAATGTGTCTTAAATTATTTAAGACTATATTTAATTAAATAAATGCGTTGAAAAGGTTACCTAGATGACGGGATCGTCCCGCTCTAAAAGCAGGTTCAAACCGCGTCAAAAACGGAGTCCAAATGCACAAGTTATAGCCAAAACAAGTCAGCCCAAACTGTTGGGCTGAAACCAGTGAAAATGGAGGCCCACCACGCCCGAATTTTCTGGTTAGGGTTTTTGAAACCTGGGATTTTCTTGACGGCTACGTTTCTAAGAGAAGCATGACTTTTGGCTAACTTTGGACAATTGTTTGAAGGGTCAAACGGACTCGGATTGACGAGCCGTTTTTTCCTACGCGTTCACCGTTGAACACCCTTCGAATTGATAGGTTGTATCAATCATGAAGCTCAACGGTGAGTGAGTTAAAATTCACGGAAGTTTGCACTTTGTGAAGTGCAAACTAACTTGATTTTGATTAACTCAAATTAATAGTCCCACATCGGATTTTGAGAAAGGGGAGTAGTCAGCCGCCTATATAAATAGGGGTCTGCTCTCCTCCTCAAAACTCGTCCCAAGCTCTAGATCTGAGCGGCTCTCGTAAATGTTGGAGCACGCTCGGATCTAAGCTAAATTAATATTTCTCCTCTCCCTATAAATTTCTGTCTTGCTCCTAAGGGCTCTAGCAAAGCCGCGAAGGAGTTCGGATTCAGATCCGAAATCTAGGCGGAGATTTCACTCGCGTGAAACTTTCTTCAGCACGTGGTTGGCTCGGCGACATAGGATTGATCGCCTCGGGATGCGGAGCGGTTTGAGGAGCAGTTCGGGGAGCGGTTCGAGGAGCGGCTCGGCGTGGGATGGGAGCGGCTCAGAAGACGGTGCGGAACATCTCGCCTGCTCCAGGGTTGAGATTTCGAGCATGTGTTTAATTAAGCATTAGTTTAATTTAATCGCAGTAGGCTAGATCCTTCTTGGGATGGTCAGACCCATCCCAAGTCGGCATAGATCTTGGGTTAGGGTCTTGGACCTTAGGGTTAAATTGTTAATTAGATTAACATGTTTAATTTTCCGCTACTTTTCTGTCTATGTTCCGTCCGACTTAGGACGGGCATAGAGTTTTTGTGCCCTAAGGGTCCCAGAAAACCCTTCAGATAGCTCCCCCAGTAGGCCGATCGACCTATCAACCGTAAGGTTGGGAGCAACTCTCCCAGCAGGCCGATCACTTATCGACCGTAAGGCTAGGGGCAACACTCCCAGCAGGCCGATCAATCGATCGACCATAAGGCTGGGACAACTCCCCTAGTAGGTTGATCACCTATCGACCTTAAGGCTGGGGCAACTCCCCCAGCAGGCCGACCATTCGGTCGACCGCAAGGCTTGGGGCCACCCCCAAGCAGGCCGATCACTAATCGACCGTAAGGATGGGGAAGCTCCCCTAGTAGGCCGACCATTTGACACATGGCAGTTTCCCTCGAACTTGGCTACCCAACGACGAAGGCCAAGCATGATCAAAGGAGGGAGCACAATAATAGACGGTCAACAAACACGGTCCCCATTATAGAAATCAACTGGAGTTGAGGAATCATTTACAAAGTTGCAAAAAAGGGGGGGTAAGATGCAAAAATGGAAAAAGGTTAAGCCCCTGCTTCAGGCTTGTCAACCACGACGACTTCAGAAACATTTCCCAGTTGGACGGTGTCGGCAGCCTCGACATCCTCCACGTGAATCATCTCCAGCTTCTCAAAAACGATCCCCGAGCCAGAGAACTTGCACTCAATCTCACGTCGGTAATGGAGGAATCCCTCCTCGAACTATTTGGACATCCTTAGGGCAACGAAAGTCTCGGAATATTCCCTCATCGCCTCGTGCGCTATCCGAGAGTGGTCTACCTTCTTTAGCTCTTTGACTCGACCCTCGAGGATGCTGATCTGGCCCTGAAGCACCCTGCTCGCATGCGTTGCCTCGGTAAGTTCTGCCTTGAGCATGACCCCCGTGTCTCCAACGCCCCCACCAACTCCTCGAGATCCTCAAGGTTGGCCTCCTCCTCCTCGACCCTCTCAGACCTTACTGCCAGGGCAGCCCTCTCTCAGCTTTGGATTTGTTGGCAAGCACCATGGCCCTCTCGGTGTCCAACCTCTCGACCTCGGCTGAAATCTTGGAGATTCGGGTTTCCATCGACCTCGCCCAAACCTCGGTCTCCTGAGTTGCTTCCTCAACAGCCTCGACTGTCGCCTAATTTCGAGCGAGACTTGCCTTCATATCGACGAGCGTCATGGACTGGTGCTGTAGAAACAGACCAACTGAGGACAACTACACCAGGGGAATAGCCAAGGGTCAAGGGCGTCCACCAAAGAATACACACAAGGTTGCACGTGACCTTACCTGCTAACCGTAGAGCACTCCAAAGGTCATTAGCATGTCGCCCTTCACCATGTCCAGCATGGATTGGTCCTGAGGTAGGCAGGAGTTCTCAGCCAGTCGAGCAGCAACACTGCAGTCAATGAAGACAGATTCATTCAATCTGATCGAAAAGCGAGAGCCGAACTGTTCACTCTTGAACCACGGAAGATCAGCCTTAGCTGACATAAAAATGCCCAAGTCCCGCTCATAATCTGCAGGTGGCAAACCCGGTCAGACTGGAGAGAAGCCACCCCAAGGCCACTTGTCCTTGCAGTGTTGAGAGTGTGAGGGGGACGAGGTGGCCTTGGAGGCTGGAACAACCCCAGTAAAAACCTCGCCTGGGGTAAGGACCCACGCCTTCTTCCTCTCTACTCTCCCTTGATTTAGCTAAGAGCAATCCATTGTCCTCCTCTTACGACCACCAGGCGGGCCTCTCCCGGCCTGGGATGACCCACCTCACTGCTTCGGTCAAACAGCTAAGACGTGGTTACCTCTACTTGGGCTCGGTTAGGGAAGAGAAGCCGACAGGATGCACATAGATGAACCTTGGGCGACCCCATCTGACAAAGCAGAGGTGACAAAATGGCCAAGCATTAATGGAAAGGCCGAACTTAAGAAGAGGAGACTTACTAGTAGTCCACATTGTCCTCCTCAGGACATGATCTGTGAAGAGGACCTTGATGTGTCGCTCACAAACAGAGACTGCTGACAATTTATCGATCGCCCCGAGCTCCACATCGGTGAGGCTCCTCTCCTCCAGAGTTAGCGAGTGAGGACTACCCCAGCGAACCGGGAAATCGGCTTCCTCGGGGAGGGTCACGAACACATAGTCCTCTTTCCAATGCTTCATAGAGGATGGCAGCCCCAACACCAAATTCCTACCCTTCCGAGCGATGATGTAAAGCCAGGCACCCGACTTGTGGTGGCACATACGGTAAAAGTGGCAGAAGTTGGGCAGGGTCGGCTCAACTCCCTGGAGCGTACATAACACGAGGAACCCCACCAGGGACTCGATGGCATTGGCGCTGAAGTGACAAAAGGTGAGTCCAAATGGGGACCTGAATACGGCCACGAAGGGATGAAGGGGAACTGCAACCCGAACGAAAAGCTCTTCGCATACACCCCGACCTCACAATGATCGGGGAAGCAGATCCTCTCATTCATTGAGGGGGCCCTGGCACGATGAGGGAGACGAATGATCGAGGAACGAAGCTCCCCCACAGAGGTAGCACAAGTCACTGACGGCCGCTCCATCATCTCTGGGGGCACACCAGAAGGATCGCCCCCAGCCAAATGGATCACGGCACCCGCACCGGGAAGCACGACATCCATAGCAGTTGAAACCACCATCGCACCCCATGCAGCCAGGCCCAGATACCGACTGGCTCGCCCATGAGTAGAGGAGGAAGACGAAGAACATATGTCCAAGGACCACCAAAAATCAATGACGAGCGTGAAAATGACGAATGAGAGAGCAATGATAAAGGGGCAGAATCTTCACCCAGAAGGTAACGGCCTCCACTTATACAGCCCTCTCTAAATTCACTACGTCATCTCCGACCGTTCATTCTTGCGTACGTGTCAACATCCCAAAGAAGGCGGCCATCCTAATCCTGCACCCATTGGGCGGGAGAGTTCTCAGTGCCCTAAACCATGATGACTTTCATTTAATGCATTGTCTCGACTGACGTGCCCATCAAATCCACATGTATCACATCCCTCGGACCGAACCGCCACAAGCCAAATGGCCCGAGCGATGGGGGTAATTGATACAACCCCCAAATAGGCTGGAGAAAGGTGAGCTGATCGTTAGGCCCAAAGCTGACTGGGCTCTGGTTCAAAGGGGCCCACGAGCGGATTGGGGTACCGTGGCCCAGGACCACCATTCGACAGATGGTTGACCCCACTCGAAGGGAGAAACCGCTCTCCAGATCGTGCCTGCCTTGATCTCCATTAAAGCCACCATTACGTCCGACATGATCGCCATTCAAGGGATCATCAATGCAGGCAGGCAGGCACGGAGGAATGAATGATAAATGCCATGAAGGCATTGACATGTAGGACTCATTTAAGAGACCCGAAGAACAGAACACAAAGGACGGAACCTTGGATACTTGAGACCCAGGTATCCCATCACCTCAGACCTTCTTCCACCTTACATTTCTCCTACATAGCTCATTCGAGAACTCACGCTTGGTCTATCCGTGAACCAAGCTCGGTTCCACCGAAGCACCTCTCAGTCAAGATCTGACTTAGGCATCGGAGGGGACTTTGGTCGGAACCAAGGTTTGATCCCCCTGACGAGTTCTTTGTTTTGCAGATCCGAAGAGACATCACCTCGCCGAAGATTCCCTTCGGTGTCCCATCGCTCGGATCCAAACGCTCTCGTGCCAGAGCCCGTTTGATCGATCGATCCCAGAGACTGTCATCCTATCTAAGCTACCCTTTGACACACCATTGCTCGGACCCGCGCATTCCCACTTAAGTAAACGCTCGGCCAATCGACCCCAAAGGTCGTCCCCATCTCTCGAGATAGCGAAGACACTCGGACCTCCGGACTACCATCCAACAGTGAGAAAACACCCCGAAACACTCTGAAACTCTGATGCGTCAATTGCACTTGCTAGATTGTCACGAGTAGTTGTATCCTATGATGGGGATATGAAATTATCTAGGCCATTGAAGGGTACATCCATAGAGATAGAATCAACAACAATAGTACAAGCAGTAGACTTAATAATAGGAAGCGGAATGCTAACTTTAGGCATATCACTATCTTGGACACAATTGTTAACAACACCTATCACCAAAGGAGGTTCATTTCCAGAGATATAAGGATTACATGAGATTACGATAGGGTGAGCTAATATATAATTGCTTACCAATAAAAATTACTGATTTACTGATGATTCCTTTAGACCAAAGCTTGAAATGCAAAGCTGGGAACCGAACCCAAATAGGGACAGATGCCAGAAGATCATTACCCATACCGATATCGGCACTCCATTTTCATTGAACAATAAGTTGTCCATCAAATATCCACATGCCTTCTTGAAGGATTCTATTACAGTCTTCAGCCATGAAGAACTTAAAGAAAAATCAACCATTTTCCCAAGACAAGACCCCAAAACACGCTATATGTTTGCACAATCGAGAGACACATGCTTTGGAGTTGGATAAAAAGGCCTATTTACCAACAAATTTCCTACTAATGTATTTTCCCATTGTTCAACATTAGGGGCTACCTCTTCCTTAATGACATAAGCAAACAAACGTCCATAGACTCTTTGGAGCAAAGTAATCAAGCTTGTAGTCCTCTCCAATATGTTGACCCAGAGAGAAATTTTCTTTCCATCTTAGCAGAATAGCTTCAGCAGAGAATTTTGGAGTGAAGGAAGCTTGTTGAGAATTTTGTTGTTCCCCATATGAGTAGGCCTTACCCCACCAGAATTTCCTCGAGCATCCCTATTACTTATGTTAACTAGTACATGATATGTTTGGTTACGACCTTTCTAATGTCTCACCACAGTCCAACCAGTTTCCATCGTTCCTACATCATCTACCCCATATTTCCCTATAGAAGGCACAAAGGACCGTGAATCCCTCGAAGACTCCCCAATAGAAACTAATGGACATTTATCGATACATTCTATCCATGAATACTATTTGATTTCCCCAAACTCTTAATAATCCTTGTAGAACATTCATCAAATTCCTTGATATGATTTCCCACTCCCCTCTAACCTATGGCAATTCCTCTGTTTACTACAAATGATATGTTGTCACAACCCTTCGCCAAGGGAATGGACTTCACAGTAGTATCACCCCCACAACATTCACCTTACCAATTCCAACACCAAAAAACCCATCAATAGATTTGATATCACCTAAGGAGTTGGAGGTGATGGCCAGAGACTTCCCCTGTACGAGATCTCCCAGCCAATGATCCCCATGCTCAACCATGGAGCATATGCCACCAAGAACCACCAAGCCATCATGAACCCCATACTCAACCGTGACCATTGTCCGATCGTTCGATCATCTGCAAAACAAATCTCTCTGATCATCCCTTTTGATCTGATAGACCCCATCCACCATGAACTGAGAATGAAACGCTTCTGTATCGTCTCCCACAACAGCATCCGAGGAAGAAGAAGGGGCAGGGGAACTCACCGTGACACCTGGGTCGGGTGGACAACTGGAACCACGGGAGAAGATGATGGAGAAACCCTAGGATCAGGCACAGATAGATCGCCCATCACTAGACCCCTACACATATGCAGACAATAAAACTTGTATGTGTAAGAATCACAACTTTTTCGAAGAATGATAATCTAACACACTGTGATGGCTAGTCCTACTCTGCAAATTGTATTTCGATGCACAAGTTAGTTTCATACTTTATATAGATAGAAATCTAGAGTTTGCAAAAAATCATATAATATTACACAATATTGTATACCTAACTTTGTTGGTTTACCTACCTTAATATAGAGCCAGTATGGAGATATTTCTGTGCTCCCATATCCAAAGCCTAAACATAATTATCTAATTTTGGAATTGTTATCTTTAGATTGGTGACAAACTCGATTCTATTTTTAGCCCATTTTAGCTCAGTCCAACACTATAAGTCGAATCCTCTTTACACATTTCCATGATCATTTTACAACACATGTATTTGGCCAAGCCCATAACTAAACATATGCGAATTATGTTACAATAATTTCCCCTCACTTCATTGCATAACACAAGTTGGCCACGAAGTGAACATGCTCTAAGCATGTATCATATTTAACCTATATTTGGCTTGCACTAAGAGATCTAACTTGAGTTAAGTGGCACATTGCTATTGGTTAATTCTAACTATTTTTTGATCCTAGTATAGTGATAAGTTATCTAAATCTCCTATGTGTTGAGTATTGAGTCACCCTTTGTGTGTTTTTATGATGAGCAAATATGTCATCTAATAATCTATAAGTGCAGATATGAAGCAAATCAAAGAGCACTCAAAGTTTGGTGAGTTCTGTTAGGATCATGTGGATGGGAAATAGACACTAGAGGGTGGTGATTAGTGTCCAGAGAAATATTAAAAATTCCTCTAGATAATCTACCTAAGTTTACAAATGGAGTTACCCAAATTAATCTTAATCAACAATTATACTTGCTAGAAAGTAAGCAGCAGCAATATAACACACGCAAGATATAATTCAGAATGCAAACCATAGATGGCAAACAGAAACATAGAAAATTTACCATGGTTCGGATACCCAAGTCTCACTTGGCTTATCCTACATCCAGCCACCCCAGTCCCACTTGGCTAAATCCACTATTTTCATAAAATAGTTACAACACCTCTTCCCAAGAGGAATTTACAACATACAATTTATTCCCAAGAAATAAACAACCCACCACCTTAATACTTTGAAGATTTTCCTTACCAAGAAAAAGATACACTTTTTACTTATAGCATTGCTTTGAAGCCTTGTGTTGTGTAGTGGTGATTCGTAGTGAAAAATGTATATTTACTCCCCCTAACTACCCCCACTTTGTGCATTTAACTCATTGAATCATGCTCCCTTAACTATGTTTTCATTAATTCATCATATTTCGAGCATATGATTTTATTTCAGCACAATTTCAATCTCCAAAGCTTTATAAACATGAATTGTATTTTTACATATTTTTATGGATTTTTCAGGAGTCCTGAAGGGGACAAAAACAAGTAATTGGAGAAGTGAATAAGGGGCCAGGACAGTCGACTGTCCTTACAACGACAGTCGACTGTCATCTCGACAGTCGCCTGGAGCAAACTAGAGTGCAACACAGGTGCCTATAGAAAGATCGACATGCGCTTATACAACAGAGCAGCCGACTGTTATTTCAACAGCAGTCGACTGTTTTATCTCCTCCCGAAGGGCGAAAGAATGCCTACTCTCTGTCGATTTAAAACCTCTGCAGCAGGCGACTGAAGCACAAAAGACAGTCGCCTGTGGATCACACAGGAGACTGTGATTTTTAAGACAGTCGCAAGTCTCCCTTTGGAAGCTACGCTGCCTGACCAACGACAGACGACTGATGTTTGTTCAGCAGTTGCATGTCGCAAGTTTTTCCTGGCGGATCTGGTTTGCAAGAAATGGGTATTTCTTAACCCGATTTCTCCCCAGTCAATGTGGGCCGTTGGATGCTTCTTTGGAGAGGTAGGATGCGATCCTTTAGGGGTTTAAAACACCTAAACTCTGATGTAATGGGGATCAATTCGGGCTGTTATTGTTCCATTGGGGGTTTTAGACCCCTAGCTTCTTCCCCAAGAGCTAGGGCTAGGGTTGGAGCCATTGAAGGCTAGGAGAGCTTGGAGGAGGAGCAAGAAAGGGGAAAGCTTGGGTTTCTAGGGCTTCTATTGGTGATCTCTTCCCTCTCTTGTAACTATTGGTTCTAATGCTTTGTAATTAAATATTTGATTGATTGTTGAATGAGAGTGAGACCCATTTGATAATCTTTTGATTAATAACTTGTAATAAAGATTGGTGTGTTCATTTTGAATGATTATTATCTTGTTTTCATTATGAAGGCATAGAGCCAATGGTGTGTGGAATATGGATTAACTAGGGTTTGCGTGGTTGATTCGTAATTATACATCTCTTGCATTTAATTGGTCTAGCATGCCTTGAAATGGATGCAAGTAGTGTTGATTGATGGGTTGTGCCCTAGGTTTTATTGAGTCATGCATTACTCTTGGCGGGACCGTAGAATGGTGGTGTACCTTAAGGGTCATACCTACGTGCACCGTCATTGCGTTCTATTGACACAGATGTAAGGACTGACTCACGAGCTTAAGTTAGGGATTTTCAACCCACTAATCAACACTCGAATGAATCATGCATTACCCTTGGTGGGCCGCAGAACGGCGGTGTGCCTTAAGGGCATTACCTATGTGCACCACCCAGCATACCTTGAAATGGATGCGAGGGTTGATTCATTTGGGATGAACTTATTGCAAATCAACTCACAATCCTAATGACACCCCATTCCACACACTCTTCCTTGCTTGCCTAGCTCCACGCTTTGGTCTCCACCCTACCCACCTTGGGTTTGGATCGATTGTATTACCCCACACTTCCACTAACCACACTTGTTAGTTTAGTTGGTTGTACCAACACCTTTAGCATTCCTTAACCAATTGAGATTGTGAATGTGAAACGAATTGTCTCTTTGGATTCGACCCCATACTCACGGTTTTATATTGCATCTGACACTCCTACCATTGGGAGGCGAACGTGTGCATCCTACTTGGATCGTGCACGCCTCGCGGTCAATCAATTTGGCGACGTTGCCAGGGACAACGGTTTTCACATTCACATTTTTGGTTGGGTTTGGACACTTTAGGTGTAGTGCTTCCAGCTTAGTGTTGAGTCTTTTTGGTTGTTTATTTTATAATTTTTGAGTCATTTTTCTTTCTTTCTCTCTTTCATTGTAAAAATCTTTTGTATATAAATTTTTTTCTTATGGATCCATTTTCAAACTTTTGCGATGCTGATGTGGAGGATTCCCACCCACCGTTCTTTCACGGCATGGGGTTGGAAAATCCTAGTTCATTTATGCCAAAGTTTGAAAAATGGTGTAGAAAAGAGTTTGTGGATTTGTTTGATGAGAACACTTGTGCAGATTTTGTTTATTTTAAAGTGTTCCCATATACTTTGAGAGATGATGCTAAAATCTGGCTTGATGCTTATCCTCGAGATTCTTTTTCTACATGGCTTCTTTTCACACTGATTTCCTTCGAGCTTTCTTTCCTATTTATTACAGGAATCAGGTACAGATGCGCCAGGCATTTGAGCAACAAATGGCGAGCTTTGTCCAGTTTGACGGAGAGACTTACTGTCAGGTTTTGGAGAGGTTCGATGGTTTATGTCACGCCCCGCTTCCCAAAAACATGGAGGCGAAGCGTGAGAAGGTCCGCACGGACTTGAAGCTGCAAAGCCGCAAGTCCGATAAGCGTCAAATAAAACGAAGTAGCAGGTCCCTGTAATGTGACTCAGAACGACAATAATAATGATAGTAAAGGAGAGACAATAATATAATATTATTCCAACTCATAATCCAACAAAAATCCACAACCAGAAATGCCACCAGGCAACAAAAGAGTCAAAAGTACAAGGCCCAGCATGGCCAAAAGAAACTAACAAAACGGTGCTACTCACCGACAACCACAGCTAACAAAGAAAAGTACGGAAGATCTCTAAGATTGATCACCGGTATCTTCGTACTCCACGTCACCAACAGGTTCGGGCACGAACTCCACGAACTCGTCACCCTCCGCAACTGTCTCTGGCTCAGCAACTAACATGCGTCACCCAAAGAGAAGGGGCACATGTCAGCAAGTCTAAAGAGACTTGTGCAAGGAAACTAAAAAGAAGAAGCAACCTAACAGTTCTAAAGTAAAGTATGACATGGTATAGCATGGCAAATAGCATGGCATGGCAAGTAACATGGCATGGCAAGTAACAAGTAAAAGACAAGTACTGGAATTGTAATCACGTCGTGCACAGAGATTCCGCCCTTTGGCTAGAGTGGCTATACGGGCCAACTCTTACGCTCAAGTGATCGTTTATCCATACCCCTCCACGTGTGTCGAGCCAGGGCATTACCCCCGAACACCGAATGCTCGCTTCTGGATCACGAGCCAGGAAGTGTTTTTAACACGGATGGCGTAGGGTTATGCCCGCATAACGGGTGCCTAGCCGGTAACACGGAAAAATGGATTTTGTACATGTAGTGTAGCGTGTGCTACGATGCAAGTTTAACTAGGATGACATGTAAGATGCAATGCATGGCAGTTAACAATTCAAGTGCGTACAGTTAAAGGAATTTAAACATGGCAATTATCAATGCATGAATGATATGTCAAGGTGTCGGATCTAGCTTCGTTGTCAAGCTAGATCTCAAAGTTGCGCCTAGATCGCTATCATTTCACGATCTAGTCTCTTTCACGCTAGTACAAAGAATTGGCCCAAAACATGGCCCTAAGAGGTGTTGGCAAGTTTCACTTGCCTGGTACCGAATTGTTGATCGACGTGAGTAACGAGAACGATGTCCTACGATAGATAAATTCGTTGTTTATGGTAAGAATAAGGATTAGACGGAAATTCTAAATCATTTGCATTGAAATCCTATATCTAATAATCCATTTTTAATTAGGGTTTCTAGTTTACGGTGTGGGTTAATAGAGATTACAAGATTAAGATTACTAACCGTAGAGCAGCAGATGGAAGACACCAAAACGAATCTTGATTTGGTGACGAAGAACGATCCCGGGAAACTATGGCCGAAAACGGGATCTCGGTGACCTAGATCGGTGTCCGGCGCAAGATATGGTGAGAAATAACCTCCGAGGGTGAAAGAAATGTTTTGGGGAAGATTAGGGATGATTTGTGAATGATCTTAGCTCAGAAAGAAATGAATGAAAAATGAAGGAACGACGGATTAAATAGAAATAAGAACGGCGGCTAAAAACAGATCTAGGGTTTCGGGGTCAACTAGTCGGTCAAAGAAGAGTGGTTGACCGACTAGTTTAAGAACTAGTCGGTCGGTCACCTAACGTAGACCGACTAAATGACAGACCGAGAATAGGGTCTGGTACAGGTCGACTACTTTAGTCGGTCAGAGCTCAACTGGTGACCGACTAGTTTAAGAACTAGTCGGTCGGTCGACCAACGTTGACCGACTAAAAGGCAACCAAAAGCTAAAAGATAAGAATTAGAACTAGTCGGTTGAAGAGCAACTCTTAACCGACTAAAAATTTACAGTAACTGCTGTAGAAAGGACTGTACAAGAACTAGTCGGTTGAAGAACAGCTGACCGACTAGTTTGCAACCTAGTCGGTCGGAAATTGTTCTTAGACCGACTAACGACAAACAGTAACTCTACTATTCAGTGAAACTCAGAATTAGTCGGTCTGAGTACAATGCTTGACCGACTAGTTTGAGAACTAGTCGGTCGAAGGTTGAACTTAGACCGACTAACGACAGACAGTAACTCAGCTATTTTTAATATGTTGAACTAGTCGGTCCATGAAGGATTGCCGACCGACTAGATCTCATTCTAGTCGGTTGGTTCTCCTTCGTGAATCAGCTAAGATGCACCAGAAGTGCCGAAACGAAGCGCGAAGCTTCGGGAAAGATTCTATGGCTTCTAGGATCGTCCTAACCCTAGAATTACGGTGTTATTAAGCTAAAATATGAGGATTTAATCGAGAAAAACATACAAGGAGGATAAATTCAACATTAATCAGATAAAGTATATTTATTACAAACACCGGTCGTTACATCCTCCCCACCTTTTGAATGATTCCGTCCTCGGAATCAACATCAGCCACTACTCGAAAACAAGTGCGGGAAGCGCTCTCTCATATCATCCTCACGCTCCCAGGTGGACTCACCAGGTGAACCATGCCGCCACTGCACTCGAACCAAGTCGACAGTCTTATTCCTCAGTTGCTTCTGCCGTCGATCCAAAATCTTAACTGGCTGCTGGTCATAGGTAAGATCCGGACGAACCGTGATCTCCGAGAAATCCACAGCATGGGACGGATCACTGACGTATCGACGTAGCTGAGATACGTGGAATACGTCGTGAACTCCCTCCAGTGACAGTGGCAACGCCAAGCGATAAGCCACCTCACCAACTCTCTCCAGGATGTCAAACGGCCCAATGTACCTCGGACTCAGCTTGCCTCTCTTTCCAAATCGGATAACTCCGCGGTTCGGAGAAATCTTCAGAAAGACATGGTCTCCAGGCTGAAACTCCAAAGGTCGCCATTTAGCATCAGCCCAATGCTTGAAACGGTCCTGGGCAATTCTCAGCTTCTCCCGGATGTTCCTCACAACATCCACTGCCTCCACAATCATCTCAGGCCCTAACAGTTCCCTGTCTCCAATGTCGTCCCAGCTCAGTGGCGACCGACATTTCTTCCCGTATAGCGCGGCGAATGGCGCCATGCCAATACTCGCCTGGTAGCTGTTATTGTAGGCAAACTCTACAAGGTGGAGATGATCCTCCCAAGAACCCTTGAAGTCCAACATACACGCCCTCAGCATGTCCTCCAAGATCTGAATCGTCCTCTCTGATTGGTCGTCCTTCTGTGGGTGGTACGCCGTACTGAAACTCAGACTCGTACCCAAGCTCTTCTGCAGACTCTGCCAAAACTGAGATGTGAATCTCGTGTCTCTGTCCGACACGATACTCACAGGGACTCCATGCAGTCGAACGATCTCCTGCACGAACACGTTACATCACTAACTATTCTAGGAAAAGGAAATAGAAATGGAAAGTAAAAGGATTTACCTCCATATATCTCCTTGCCAGTACCTCAGTGGAATGTCCTACTCGGAAGGGAATAAAGTGCGCGGATTTGGTCAATCGGTCTACGATCACCCAAATCGCGTCATTCTGCTTCGGACTCCGAGGTAGTCCAGTCACGAAGTCCATAGTGATGTGTTGCCACTTCCACTCCGGAATCAGAAGCGGTTGTAGCAACCCCGCCGTACGTTGATGCTCCACTTTCACCTGCTGGCAAACCAAGCACTTGGCCACACTCCGAGCCACACTCATCTTCATCCCATGCCACCAGAAATTCAAACGAAGATCCTTGTATATCTTGGTCCCACCGGGATGCACAGAATACGGCGAACTGTGCGCCTCCACCAACAGCTCCTCTCTGATATCTCCCGCAGGCACACACAACCTGGCTCCCAACCTCAGCGAGCCATCCTCGTGAATCACGAAATCAGTCCGCAGACCGGCTTCTACCTGCTCACGGATCCTCTTCAGCTTCGAATCTCCAACCTGACCTGCCTTGATCCGATCCACGATCGTCGACCGTAACTGCATACACATCAACGACGAAGTCTCTCCAGGAAGTACAACCTCAATACCAGACCCACAGAAAACCTGCTGCAACCTCCACTGTGAAGTCAACATCATCACCGCTGGTAGCCTACTCAGCGCATCCGGAACCACATTCACTTTTCCCGGGTGATACTGCAACTCGATCTCATAATCTGCCATGAGCTCTAACCATCGACGTTGTCGCATGTTGAGCTCCTTCTGTGTAAAAATGTACTTCAAGCTTTTGTGATCGGTGAAGATCTTCACCTTCTCACTCAGCAGGAAGTGCCTCCAAATCTTGAGTGCAAACACAACTGCTGCTAACTCCAGGTCGTGCGTCGGGTAATTCTTCTCATGAGTCTTGAGCTGACGAGAAGCATACGCAACCACCTGCCCATGCTGGTGCAACACACAACCGAGACCCTTGCCAGAAGCATCACAAAAGATCTCGAATCCTCCACTACGATCAGGCACTGCTAGAACCGGTGCAGTCGTCAATCTCTCCTTCAGAACAGAGAAAGCCTCCATACAAGCATCGGACCAAACATACGGTATATCCTTCCTCGTCAGTTTAGTCATCGGTTCGGCAATCCGGGAGAAATCCTTAATGAAACACCGATAATATCCTGCAAGCCCAAGAAAACTCCTGATCTCAGTCGCTGACTGTGGAACCGGCCACTCTCTGATGGCCTTGATCTTCTCGGGATCCACCGAAATCCCATCACCAGTCACCACATGCCCCAGAAAAGCCACTCTATGGAGCCAGAACTCGCACTTCGAATACTTGGCATACAAGCGATGCCTTCTCAAAATCTCCAGAACAATCCTCAAGTGCTCTGCGTGCTCCTCCTCCGACTTGGAATAGATCAGAATGTCGTCAATGAAAATAACGACAAACTTATCTAAATAGTCATAGAAGATCAAATTCATCAGGTTCATAAATACTACGGGCGCGTTGGTCACACCAAAAGGCATAACCACGAACTCGTAGTGACCATACTTCGTCCTGAACGCCGTCTTCGGAATGTCCTCTTTCCTCACCTTCAGCTGGTGATATCCACTCCTCAGGTCCAACTTAGAAAATACTCTCGATCCTCCCAGCTGATCAAAAATATCATCAATCCGCGGCAATGGGTACTTATTCTTTACAGTCACCGCATTCAGCCCTCGATAATCCACGCACATACGACGCGAACCGTCCTTCTTCTTCACCAGCAGGACCGGTGCTCCCCACGGAGACACACTGGGATTTATGTAACCCTTTTGCAAAAGCTCGTCCAGTTGCTTCCGCAACTCCCCCAATTCCGCTGGAGCCATACGATAAGGTGCCTTCGAAATGGGCTGCGCTCCCGGGATCAGGTCAATCGAAAACTCTAGAGCTCGATCGGGCGGCAGACCAGACATCTCCTCGGGGAAGACGTCATCGAATTCACGCACCACAGCAGGCCTACCCTGCTCCATCAGCATAGCCACAGCTTCCACCGGCTTGGCCCGAAACCTGACCGGACCTAGCGAACTGCTACCACGGCTGAACTCAAACACTGGATGTCCAGGAATCTCGAACACCACCTTCTTCCTCCTACAGTCGATCGTAGCGTAGAAGCTCGCAAGCCAATCCATCCCAAGCACAGCATCGTAGTTGATGATGTCGTGGACAATAAAGTCAGCATACAGCTCGTGTCCACAAACCACCAACGGGCAAGAATTGCACCCACGATGCACCGAAATCACACCATTCCCTGTGACGATGTTCCAACTCCGGGGAAGAGAGGAAGTCGACAAGGAATGCCTCTCCACGAAGCTCCGAGAAATGATGCACATGGATGCACCAGAGTCAAAGAGAACTCGTGCAGGAAAAGCGCAAACCAAAATCACACCTAACAGACAGTCTAACAATCAATTTCTATCCTAACAAACAAACATAATCAAACAACTAAGCGTAACTAATAACCAAACTAACTAAGAGGAGGAACAACTAGAATGAATTTTACCTGCGATAACCTCATCTAGTGCCTCGGTCTCAGCAGCAGTCATCAGAAATGTATGTCGTCTCGGCTGGACAGCCTGCTGAAACGCCTGCCTCTGCGGAACGAGAGGCGCTCCACGACCAGCAAGAACAGGTGCCCTCTGCTGCAACGGCTGAGCTGCAACAGGTGCTCTCCACGGCTGCTTCGACCTCGGGCAATCCTTCATGGTGTGCGCAGGATCACCACAAACTAACCACTGCCCCAGCATCTTCCGGCACTGCTCCTTGACATGCCCAGTCTTGCCACAGAAGTTGCAAGTCTTCAAAGTAGGAGGTCCTCCGGGCCTCTTGAACTGAACAGGCTGGTTGGGCCCGTGCCCCGGTCTCACCACTGCTCTGGCCTGCTCCATAGGCCTCTTCCCAGTGCCAGAAATCTGTCCTCTCTTCTGATTCACAATCCTTTCCTGCCTCTTCGCCGCAATCAGAACCTTCTGGTAAGTCTCCGCATCGGAAGAAGTGACATAGCTCTGTAGATCCAACGAAAGACCCTGCAGAAACCTCTGGGCTCTCTCCTCAGCATCCTGCACCATCTTTGGTGCAAAACGACTCAGCCTCGTAAATTCCTGGTGGTACTGATCCACCGTCAAATTCCCCTGCTTCAAGTCAATGAAACGCTGAGCCATCTCTCTCCTTGCGGCCTTAGGAAATTATTCCTCATCAAACCTGGACCTGAAAGTAGCCCAAGAAATCGGCTCCTCCAGCAACTTCTCCTCAGCATCCCACCAGTTCCGCGCGTTGTCCTTCAGCTGCCGCTTTGCCAGATCAACCCATCCAGTCGGGTCGACCTTCGACATCTTCAGATTATCTTCCATATTCCTGGTCCACTCATCTGCAGCCAGGGGTCCCTCGGTCCCATCGAAGTAAGCGGGACCCAGCTCACGAAATTGCCTCGCTCCGGGCTCGAAGCGAGGAGCAGCCTGGACAGCCGGCGCTGCACGAGCAGGCGGAACATTCCGGACAGTCTGCAGAATTCCTTGCTGCACCTGCATCATCTGATGCATCATCCTCATCATCTCCCCGGTGGTGGGCTCTCGGTCCGGCTCCTGGTCGCGAGGGGGCACACCACCACCAGCACGGGTATTCCGTCTCCCAGCCATCTATTGACATAGGAAAACGAAACAAATCAGACTCTTTGCCTAAGGCACGGTGTTGAATTTTGTTTATTGGACTTTCTATAATTCTTATTGTTATTCTGATTAAGTCACAGTTACAGAAAAACGGGAAGGACCTGCATGGGCCACCAAAGAAACCTGTCACGCCCCGCTTCCCAAAAACATGGAGGCGAAGCGTGAGAAGGTCCGCACGGACTTGAAGCTGCAAAGCCGCAAGTCCGATAAGCGTCAAATAAAACGAAGTAGCAGGTCCCTGTAATGTGACTCAGAACGACAATAATAATGATAGGAAAGGAGAGACAATAATATAACATTATTCCAACTCATAATCCAACAAAAATCCACAACCAGAAATGCCACCAGGCAACAAAAGAGTCAAAAGTACAAGGCCCAGCATGGCCAAAAGAAACTAACAAAACGGTGCTACTCACCGACAACCACAGCTAACAAAGAAAAGTACGGAAGATCTCTAAGATTGATCACCGGTATCTTCGTACTCCACGTCACCAACAGGTTCGGGCACGAACTCCACGAACTCGTCACCCTCCGCAACTGTCTCTGGCTCAGCAACTAACATGCGTCACCCAAAGAGAAGGGGCACATGTCAGCAAGTCTAAAGAGACTTGTGCAAGGAAACTAAAAAAAGAAGCAACCTAACAGTTCTAAAGTAAAGTATGACATGGTATAGCATGGCAAATAGCATGGCATGGCAAGTAACATGGCATGGCAGGTAACAAGTAAAAGACAAGTACTGGAATTGTAATCACGTCGTGCACGGAGATTCCGCCCTTTGGCTAGAGTGGCTGTACGGGCCAACTCTTACGCTCAAGTGATCGTTTATCCATACCCCTCCACGTGTGTCGAGCCAGGGCATTACCCCCGAACACGGAATGCTCGCTTCTGGATCACGAGCCAGGAAGTGTTTTTAACACGGATGGCGTAGGGTTATGCCCGCATAACGGGTGCCTAGCCGGTAACATGGAAAAATGGATTTTGTACATGTAGTGTAGCGTGTGCTACGATGCAAGTTTAACTAGGATGACATGTAAGATGCAATGCATGGCAGTTAACAATTCAAGTGCGTACAGTTAAAGGAATTTAAACATGGCAATTATCAATGCATGA
Source organism: Scilla litardierei (assembly GCA_030789695.1). NCBI lineage: Eukaryota > Viridiplantae > Streptophyta > Magnoliopsida > Asparagales > Asparagaceae > Scilla > Scilla litardierei. Next base: position 40,465,601 of record CM061134.1, read on the forward strand.
ATGATATGTCAAGGTGTCGGATCTAGCTTCGTTGTCAAGCTAGATCTCAAAGTTGCGCCTAGATCGCTATCATTTCACGATCTAGTCTCTTTCACGCTAGTACAAAGAATTGGCCCAAAACATGGCCCTAAGAGGTGTTGGCAAGTTTCACTTGCCTGGTACCGAATTGTTGATCGACGTGAGTAACGAGAACGATGTCCTACGGTAGATGAATTCGCTGTTTATGGTAAGAATAAGGATTAGACGGAAATTCTAAATCATTTGCATTGAAATCCTATATCTAATAATCCATTTTTAATTAGGGTTTCTAGTTTACGGTGTGGGTTAATAGAGATTACAAGATTAAGATTACTAACCGTAGAGCAGCAGATGGAAGACACCAAAACGAATCTTGATTTGGTGACGAAGAACGATCCCGGGAAACTATGGCCGAAAACGGGATCTCGGTGACCTAGATCGGTGTCCGTCGCAAGATATGGTGAGAAATAACCTCCGAGGGTGAAAGAAATGTTTTGGGGAAGATTAGGGATGATTTGTGAATGATCTTAGCTCAGAAAGAAATGAATGAAAAATGAAGGAACGACGGATTAAATAGAAATAAGAACGGCGACTAAAAACAGATCTAGGGTTTCGGGGTCAACTAGTCGGTCAAAGAAGAGTGGTTGACCGACTAGTTTAAGAACTAGTCGGTCGGTCACCTAACGTAGACCGACTAAATGACAGACCGAGAATAGGGTCTGGTACAGGTCGACTACTTTAGTCGGTCAGAGCTCAACTGGTGACCGACTAGTTTAAGAACTAGTCGGTCGGTCGACCAACGTTGACCGACTAAAAGGCAACCAAAAGCTAAAAGATAAGAATTAGAACTAGTCGGTTGAAGAGCAACTCTTAACCGACTAAAAATTTACAGTAACTACTGTAGAAAGGACTGTACAAGAACTAGTCGGTTGAAGAACAACAGCTGACCGACTAGTTTGCAACCTAGTCGGTCGGAAATTGTTCTTAGACCGACTAACGACAAACAGTAACTCTACTATTCAGTGAAACTCAGAATTAGTCGGTCTGAGTACAATGCTTGACCGACTAGTTTGAGAACTAGTCGGTCGAAGGTTGAACTTAGACCGACTAACGACAGACAGTAACTCAGCTATTTTTAATATGTTGAACTAGTCGGTCCATGAAGGATTGCCGACCGACTAGATCTCATTCTAGTCGGTTGGTTCTCCTTCGTGAATCAGCTAAGATGCACCAGAAGTGCCGAAACGAAGCGCGAAGCTTCAGGAAAGATTCTATGGCTTCTAGGATCGTCCTAACCCTAGAATTACGGTGTTATTAAGCTAAAATATGAGGATTTAATCGAGAAATACATACAAGGAGGATAAATTCAACATTAATCAGATAAAGTATATTTATTACAAACACCGGTCGTTACAGTTTAGTGCTTGGGTGTCCATGCCATGCTTTTAGCGCAGAGGATCTACTTCGGATTTTCTACACAAAGTTACTGCCGTTGATACGGGACTTTGTGCAGATGAGCAGTTTGGGGATTTCTTTGCATACACTATAGAGGATGCATGGTTGTACCTGAGGGACGTTGTAGAGTGAAAGCAGACTGTGCCATCCGGAGAGCCGTCACTTAGATATGAGGATGATGGCCAGTCCCAGTTTCTACTTCAGGATGCAGAGCAGTAGATTCAGTGTCAGTTTGAGGAGCCACCTTTGGGCTCTTTTTATTGCGACCCCATGGGATACCTAGCATAGTAGGATGATGGGTTGCAAGAGAGTCGGGTAGAGGATATTGAGAGATTGCATATTGAGGATCAGGAGGAGACGGATGATGGAGTGTGTGTCACCCACGTTGGAGACACGATGCAGTTTCGTTGGGTTGGTGGTGATGATGAGATAGAGATGTGTACAGGCGAGAGTGAGATAGATGACATATGAGAGCCTGAGTCACATTACCCGTCTGACCCATTACCACAGCTGGAGGTGTGCAAGAATCTTGGATGGACTGCTGAGATAGTTTACTACGATGGTATTGAGGAGGATGAATGCACGGGATACAGCCTACAGACTACTTTGGAGCCCGAGCCCTCCCTCCCTTCAAATTCAGTTTAGCAGCCATCACTTCAGACATCTCAGGACACACATCAGTCCGTCTTCCAGGACGATGATATTCAAGGTGGACCACAGAGTCCAGGGATGACTGCAGAGGCCATTACCTTCGATGGTGATGATGCGGCAAGCGACAGTGACTACGAGATGATCTACATTGAGCATGTGCTGCCTGCTCCTCCACACTTTCCCATGCAGCCATTTCACCCTCCTCCTGAGGAGTCGCATCAGCCAGACGAGCATCACCATTCAGGGAAGTTCTCATCACACTTTTTCCTTCATTTCTGAATCTCAAGCTTCATTTCCATATATATTAGATTCAGATTATCGTCATACATATTTATATTCTCATTTTTATTATGACGACCCTATTTGGACTTCCTTCATTAGAAGTCTTACTTATTTGCATTGGATTGACGCAGCTTGTCTCACGCATGACACAAGAGTATATTCTAGGGAGATGCTGGGAGTTGTGTTGCTAGGATACAAGGAAGCTGGAGGAGCTTCGTTTTCAAAGCATCTGGCTGAGGAACGAAAGGAGATGTCAGAGCAGCTTCCTCCACCATTACACATTCGGGATCCGCCTTTTGCTAAGGTGTATTCCTTCCTTTACTTAGTGTAAATAAAGAAAAAAAATAAAAACATTTAGTTTAGTTTGCTTTAGTATGCTTGTTTTCCCTCTAGCATCGTTGAATAATATCTAGTTTCACTTCAATCATTGAGGGCAATGCTCATTTCTAGTTTGGGGGAGTGAACTATGGAGTTGGATGCTAGTTTTGGGTAGTTTTGAAAATTTTGATGTTAATAAAAAAAATTCTCATTCATCATCATCATTCATTCATTTTGACCATAACATTTTGGTGCCTCCATCCTTGCATCCATCATATTTCTTTTGCTTAATCCCTACATGCTTAATACCAAGCAATTTTTTCGGATTATTACTTTGGTATCAAATTTATAGATGTTTGATTAGCGTGTTTTAATTTCTTTTCCATTTTGGAGTCAAATATTAATATGTCATGTATGCAACTATTTTATATGTTGTGATACTCTCTTTGAAATAATTCAGGAATAGTTTGGTGTAAGTGATTACATGAATTGGGATGAATGGCTTAGTTTTTGATTGGATATGATGTGGCCAATGGTGTATGTTTTGTTTTCCTTCTAAGAAATGGGTGGATGAGTTGATAATTCATGTTTAGAATGAGAAAGAAAGTTATATAAGTGAATGGTTTTTCTAATCAAATTAAGTAGCCGGTGCCCCACGAAACATTGGGGAGGACGCCAAAGATGAGATTTAGGGGATCATTCAATCCCTTTGCCTATATAGCATTATCGCGTGTATGCAAAGGTGGCGGTGTTTGCATTTCATAGCATGATTGCGTAAATGCAAAACGTAAACATAAACATACTAAAACAAAAGGAATATAAAAAAAGAGAGAAAAAGAAAAGAAAAAGAAAAAATGAATGAATAAATGAAAGAATAAGAAACATGAGTGAAGCAATCTCATCTCCCACAACTTATAGGAAATTCTTTTGTTTTGGCCATTTCTTTGAAAATTAGAAACTTTGCCATTTGTGATATATCCCAATATATGTGATATGATTCTTATTACTTCACTTTTCTTTGAATTAGATTGAGGAGAATATCATTTGTTATTTCATTTCATACATTGTGTATATTAGCTTTGAAATCACTTGAAAATAACATTTGTGGTATGCCATGATGATATTTTGAGTTTGGTGCATGTTTTCACTTTAATCCGAAATTATCGCATATTTTGCTTGGGACTAGCAAAATGCTAGTTGGGGGGTGTGATTCGTAGTGAAAAGTGTATATTTACTCCCCATAACTACCCCCACTTTGTGCATTTAACTCATTGAATCATGCTCCATTAACTAGTTTTCATTAATTCATCATATTTCGAGCATATGATTTTATTTCAGCACAATTTCAATCTCCAAAGCTTTATAAACATGAATTGTATTTTTACATATTTTTCTGGATTTTTCAGGAGTCCCGAAGGGGACAATCAAGTAATTGGAGAAGTGAACATGGGGTCAGGACAGTCGACTGTCCTTACAACGACAGCCAACGGTCATCTCGATAGTCGCATGGAGCAAACTAGAGTGCAACAAAGGCGCCTGCAGAAGGATCGACAGGCTCCTATACAACGGAGCAGTCGACTGTTATTTCAACAGCAGCCGACTGTTTTATCTCCTCCCGAAGGGCGAAAGAATACCAACTCTCTGTCGATTTGAAACTTCTGCAGCAGGCGACTGAAATAAAAAAGACAGTCGCATGTGGATCACACAGGCGACAGTGATTTTTAAGACAGTCGCCTGTCTCCCTTTGGAAGCTACGCTGCCTGACCAACGACAGACGACCGACGTTTGTTCAGTAGTCGCCTATCGCAGGGTTTTCCTAGCTGATCTGGGTTGCGAGAAATGGGTTTTTCTTAACCCGATTTCTCCCCAGTCAATATGGGCCGTTGGATGCTTCTTTGGAGGGGTATGATGCGATCCTTTAGGGGTTTAAAATCCTTAAACTCTGATGTAATAGGGAACAATTCGGGCTGTTACTGTTCCATTGGGGGTTTTAGACCCACATCTTCTTCCCCAAGAGCTAGGGCTAGGGTTGCAGCCATTGAAGGCTAGGATGTTGGAAGCAACGATCTAGGCTCTTGGTTTGATGATGACAAACGTGTCGTTATATCTAATGTGTGTGCTTAGTATGTTTCAGGCTTGGCGAAACAATATATCTTCACTATTTGGCGGAATTGCTATTCGTATAGCATATTGGGAGAAAGGGAGTGTGTGTGCACAAAGAAGTTTGACTTGGTCAATGGAGAGTAAAGTTGGACTTGGTCAAATAGGAGATTGGATCAATTCAACTCTTTTTAAATTACACATCAAATCCCAAGTTGGTTGATTCAACCCAATCCCTCGCCAGTTACAAACTTTCTAGTTGTTAGTGTCCTCATCCTAGCCAAACTTCATCCTAGCCAAATTCCAAAAAAAATATACCCTATCCATTACCCAACTACTAGTTTCAAAAACCTTAGTCCTTCTATATATATATATATATAGGGCATCATCCTAGGGTTAAAGTTGGGGGGAAAATAAAATAGTATTTGAGAGGGGCTACATCAAGTCATACGGCTACACAAAAAGGATTTAATAGGGCAACAAAATTTTGTTTGCGGCAAACTAAAAAGGAAGAGAGCCGGCCATATCAAAAACCCTAAGGAAGAAAAGTGCAGCACATCTCCCCTACCTAAAGCCTAACGCATCAAATACAACTCCTACCCATTGACGCAAGAAAAAGCAAAAACTTTGATCTCTCCTATATTCAAAGGCCAAGAGTTCACATACCCTTCATCTTCAATCCAAGCGCCGCCGAGAGATCAGCTTGCTGGAGTCGAAGTCGACGAAGTCCTTGCCGTGAATCGAGACATCATCGTCATCGCTAGAGTCGAAGACAACTCGACATCGGAGAAGCTTGCTGCATGAACTGTCGCATCGCCGAACGAGTCGTGATGAAGTCACCGGCGTTGCCATCTCGAAGCTGCCGCTGCACTCGAGTTCCTATCACCGTGATCTGTCAGCCTTCGTCACTGCACGTCGAAGCGATTGCTGCCATTGTCGTGAGATTGCTGCTGCCATCAAGAAAGCCGCTGTTGACGGAGCAGATCACCGTCGACGGAGAGCCGCTATACCATCGTCGCTGAGTCGAGGAAGCCGAAGTAGTCACCGTCGATCATCTCGAAGCTTCGCCGCTGCCGCTGAACATCGTCACTCGGAGTTGCCACTCGGAGTAGCTGCTAGCCACTGTGAAAGTGGGCGTCGATGGTGCCGAAGAAGTCGCCCGAAGGAGACCGCCTCTACACGACGAGATAGCCACCGACGTCATTGTCCGCTACCGTTGAACTCCTCGCCGTGGCTGAATTTGCCGAGGTTGTTGCGAAGACGAAGAAGAAGTCGGAGAACAAAGCCCACGCTGTCGAAGATCAAAGCTGATGAAGGAGAGCCGTCATCTGCACG